>JAVJGI010000002.1:23690965-23708970 GCA_035590275.1 Ibycter americanus
GGCGGGACGGGGCGGGCGGGCGGGCGGCGGCTCTCCCGCGCCCCCTGGCGGGCCGCTGCCCCCTTTCCCCCGCACGAAACAGGAATTTTATTCCCGAATTTATTTTTTTCTTCTCATAAGCCCGCGAAGCGGTGACCAGCATAAAATTTAAGGCAAGACCTTATACCAGTTATTAAACCCCCACCCTAAACAAAGCAGTGCTTTAAGGGTGAAATCTGCCCTCGCACAGGGGCCGGCTTAAGGATTATGTAGCTCTAAATCCTACTTAAACCCTATTTTGAAGAATTACAGTGGAGCCCGAGTAATGTAAAGGAGTAAACTGTACTTCGGTGATAAATTATTCGCAGAGCGTGCCCCTGATCCTAAGCTGTTTAGCAAAATATTAGTCAAGCTCCTGCGTTGGAGTGAATAAAATCCTTTTGTTCGAGTTATCAGGGAGAGCTCGATGTGATACGTTCCCTGTCGTCACCACCAAGTAACCCAAACACTCTGGGGGAAAAAAAAACCACACAACACATGGAAAAAACCCCCAAAACAACATAATGAGAAATACCTGGGATCTTATAAGGGAATGATCAATCAACGGAATCATTTGGTAAGGAAGGATTTTCAGCACAGATGTGATAGATGTGACATAGATGTGAGAATATCCTCGATGAAGACCGTGGGGATACGCTCCCCGTAGGTTCCCAGTTGGATTTTCTATTGGTATGAATTAACCCAGTAACAGCCGGGGATGCGATGCGTTGACCCATATCACACCCCAGACGTCTCCTTTTGGCACATTCCCCGGAACGTCCCGGTGGCCACACGAGCCCACTTTCCTCCCCTACGCGGAGCCTGGCAGGAACAGCAGGGCTGGCACAGGTTTGCTAGGGCACGTCATCCTCATGGCTATCCACCCCCTGCTCCGCACTGTTCTTCGTCCCTACAGCGCTGCAGTGGAACAAAAAATTTATTTTTATACATATTTCGAAGCTGTATAAACGTTACTAATCCGTGGGCGCCTTGGTTGCGGTAGGAGTAGGATTGACTTCAGCTTGTCCTTTTGAAAAGCTCGTACAGTCCCAAGGCAACTGACTGAACCAGCTTCGGCCGAGCCCGTGTTACCAGAGCAGCTGAGGAATCCCAGCCTTATTTTAACTGGTTTGTATCTTGGAGGGAGGAAGGGAAGCCAACTGCTAAGTAATTAAGATAGGTCATCAAGTTGAGCTAACAGATACTAAGCTATCTCCAAAATTCAGGGCATAAGCGTACACTAGTCATTTTGGTTCAAGTTTTGTTCTGTAGGGTGAGGTTAATGCAAAAATGGCCGCACCTGCAAAACAAACTGCAAACGCCAGAGCACTGCTGTTGGCCCGGAGAACGGTCCCGCTTTTAACTCGGGGAAGATGCGTTCTTAGGGGTCTTCTGCCAGCTGGCACCCCTCGCCCGGCCAGCCTTCACCCAAACTTGCCTTCAGTGTTTGCAGAGGAGCGTACGCCGCAGAACAAAATCCAGACAAATAAATCCTTTAGAAGCCACAAGAGTTTCTTCACCTTGGGCAACGGCTTGTTTGGAGGCAGCCAACTCATTTTTGGAAATATTTGTAAGATGCCTTCTCCGTCATTAGGTACTGAGAAGGGTACCTAAAAGCTGAAACAAATTCTTCAAGTTTTGAAATCTCGGCCAAGGCTAAAGGTCACAGTACATGTTTCCACTGCAGAGGGGCTGGTGCTGACCCAGAGCTGCCACATGCTCACGCCGGTGCTCTCCAAAGAGACTTTTGGTGGAGGGCAGCAAACATACCAGCCACTGATCAATCACTGCTTGGGACATATATCCACCGCTGTCATGCCAAACGTGGCATAATGCCTAGCATGCCAGACAGGACATGGAAATTCATGTGAAAACTTTGGGGCATACCTAGGACAAAGCAACAAACCTATTTGGCCACGCTTAACAGATGACAGAAACTCCAAAGGCACAACCAACACTTTTCATAAGCAATCTTTTATTATCATGATTTTTTTTTTAACTTACCTAGTAGCATTCTGCTTATCTAACTAAGAGTTACTCTTGCTGTCATTTGAGTATGTCCTCACATTTACCTAAACCTGTTGCTGTACATGATTAAATTGCAGCATGACCCACATCTAACGCCAGCAGCAGCTCAGACCCATTATACACGTTTAATACTTTCATGAAACAGCAACACGAATACAATTTTTAGGGACTCCACATTTATCATGGAGATGACTGAAAAAAAACCCCCATGGCTACTGCCAGTTCTTGGCTTAAGTAATATTACAGTCAGGAGCCTGCCAAAAAAAAAAAAAAAGAAGAAGCAAGTTTTAATACATATACCAGAGTAGGTATTTGCATCTCAAGCTGTCTGCTCGTGCTGAGGAACAGGCTCAGTTTTGTACTCCTTGGAGGAAAAAAGAAAAGCCAAAAACATTTGCCCCAAATGAAGTCACAGAGGAAATTGCAAAAAGTCTTTTTTCTACTGGTTTGTTGTTTTGTTTGTTTGCTTTTTTTCCTTCCACTTCACTGAAACACCTTACAAGACCAGCCACAAAACCTGCAATTTCTTAGGAAGAGGCTGAGGCTCTCTGGAGCCAAACTGTTTGTTCTGTGTCCGTAACACTGCAAAACACAACAGGATCCCCATTCAAACCCGGGACTTCCAGGCGCTACTGCAATGCCGGTAATACAATAAATCACTAACTTCTGCCTTTTAATTACAGCCACTTGAGGTAGGTAAAAGGCCCAATGACTTGACTTTCCTGCTGTTAGCCACCCAGTCTCCAACACAGATTAGTCTTTATTATACTACATATATTATATTTTTTATATATATTATTTATATATTATAGTTTTTATTCACACAATGCTACTGTACTGCTCGGGCAGAGAAGTGGAGCTGCAGTAAAGTAAGAACCAGGTACAGGTGGTTCTACTGACCTTTGGTAGTACACAACTCAAACTCTTGCACTGTTTGGGAAGATGACTTTTTGGTGGTGGTGGTGGTGGTGTTTTGGGGTTTAGGGTTTTTTTTCCCCCTCTACAAACCTATTTTCTAGATAGCCAGGGAGAAATCAGAAAGAAACATGAAGGAAAGTATGTCTCCTTTAGGCACAGGAAAGAGTACCTAAAACTGATGATACAACAGGAAAAAAAGCGAGTAACTTCAGACAAAAACCTGGGTAACTCTTAGCTAGCCATGTTTGCTTTCTATGCTATCAAAATCAGAGCAGCCAGCCAGGAAAATATATTATTTTTAAAAAAATGTGAAAAGATGCTGGGGGGGGGGGGAATTAAAGGGAGAAACAACTGTTTAAATATCACCATTTCTCAACCAGGACACATCATTTCAGTGTAAGGTTTTTTAAGACTGAACGCCCAGCAATACTGCAATATATCCATCTTACTCCAGTTTTTATATTAACAGAAACCTTTCTGTAGGTAGAGGCAAGATTTATCAATACATCAAACTATACACAATTAAACAGCTACAAAGTTCATACAGGTATCTGAGGATTGTTTAGTTTGGAATTAATAGATCCAGTTTCCTAAGTCTTGCAACGCGTGACAAGGCTCCTTTGTTTTTCTTTGAGGAGCGGGGAAGTAACTATTAGCATGAATCTGAGTGGAAGACTTTAAACCTTTTAAGCCTTTGCTAACAACAAAATACCGAATTTACTTAACACACAAACCAACCCCAATAAACAAAAGGTGAGGGATGCAAAGAGTTTGTTTTACTTTTCATGACTTTGTCACTCTAGAACTAAGACGGGTCTCTAAACCAACAAGAAATAGTAGCATGTCAAAACTTCAAATTCAATGCTAACTTAATTTTAAAAGGTTTCCCTGGAACTCTTGTTGCAGTTTTCCTGGTTTGCTCTTCTACGACTAGAACTAGCTACCAATTTTATCCTGAGGCACACTTCTGAATTTCAGATGTCTTTTGTCAGGTGTGCTGTCTTAGCCTCAGACACTCCAGGCCAAGGAAAACCTCGCTATAAAAGCGAGCATTGCAACCCAGGCTTTCTCCAAAACCAGCTTCTAATCAGGATTTTACAAAACAAAGAATCAAAAAACCCCAGACTTCTCCATACCTTAGGCCTCCCTGTAATTCCAGCTACTTTGTCTACCTACCATGGGCTCACCCCACTTGCTCCAATGCAAGTCTTTTGACCATGCACTTTGCTTTTTGAGCTCACTTACGTCAATGGAAATAGACTCAAAAACCCTGACGACACAATCCTTAGGTTTCTGCTCGCCTACCGAACTGAAATGGCTCCATACGTGGTCAAGAACCAGCAAAGGCCAGCAGAAGCAAGTATTCATAATTGAGGACAAGAGGGTGCAATTTCCAGCTTGTTTGGATATTGACTGCTAAATCACAGTCGAAATCACAAATCAGAAACAAATTATGTTCCACCAAGTTTTTCAGTTGTTTTAAAATCAGTTAGGCCTGTAACTGCAATGAAACGCATGAGGTAGATCAACTACTGCTTTTTAAGTTATGAAATTACATTAACCTCAGTCCATCTTTGGTGTAATGTTACAAGCCTTATGTTGAAATTCACAGTTTATCTCTACAAATCCGAACCATATTTAGCAGAACAGAGACAGCCACCCTGTAAGCCAGAACATGGAAATTACTTTAAAATAGAACTGAAAATGTGCTTCTATTTCCAGCTCATGTGTTATTAATCCTCTACATCAAATATTCACGTAAATATCTGTGCGTGTATTTTCAGTTCACAGTCCAGCCTACCTACATTAGAGACTCTTTACATTCAGAACTGAAGCATTTTCTTCCACCTTTATCTCAGTTCCTAACTCCAGGCACATTTTTCTGACAAGCTGACAATCTTGCAAGGTCTTTAAAGAAGGAATTACAGAAATTCAACATCTCCTTACTTGAGATACTTGCTTCAAACAATTAGAAAATACTATCTGACTCAGAATAATACACATCATTTGAATTTATGCAGCTGAGACTATGGAGGTCTCAAAAACGCAGGAGGTCCAAGGTATTATAGATACTTTATAGTGTTCCGATTTTCTTCTCCAACAAATCACAAAATACTGGGGTAGAGAAAAGGGAAGACCCACAAGCAATCAGGAGAACAAACTAATAACAGATTTAAAGCTTTTCTCTTTGGATGGCCACACACACTCAGGGCGTTCATGTTATGCCTAGAGATTACAAACACCCAATTACAGCAGTCAGAAAACAGCACTCAAATTCGAAAGTCAGGAAAACAACGCACAAACACAATGCACATGAAATTTAACTTTTATTTTTCTGTTGATAAAACCCAAAGATCCCTCACAGCAGCAATAGATGCAGATGTTATCTGCAGAAACGATACCTCTTCTTAATCTGTTCGCCAAGTGTGTAGGGACTGCATATTAGCACAGTACAGGCACTGCTCAGTAGTAACAGAGATCACGTTTCCTGGCATATTTTAATCCATCCTTTCCTTGCTATTACAGGGGTTTTACAGTATTAAAGATGACTGTTGATGAGTTGTGTGTTTATTGGAATTTTTTTGTTGTTGCAATTTAAAAACTTTATTAAATTCTACACGTACAATTTCTATGCCCAGATACACCTCCCCACAATTTGCAGTAGTTGACAAACTGTATCCAAATGCTACAATTTAGAATGAAAATGCTACTGCATGTAGCAGCTCTAGCTGCACTAGATAAGTATTTCTGTCGAGTAACAAAACACACCTTTGTTCAGGAACACAAGGGATACAGCTTTTAAAAATGCACATTTCTATCTTGTATCCATACCTTTCTTATATATATATATATTTATATATAGCTCTAAAACAAATCTCTACTATTTTACAATTAAATTAAAACACATCCACAATTGGTCTAACTAGTGATTTTGGTCTCGATACTTTAAACATTAGTTGTTCCATAAAAATATACAATTCAACAACATGGTTGTATTAGTAACATGGGGCCTTTCGAGAGGCCCATGACACATAATCAACCACGCAATTCAGTGCTCATGTCATCTAACTGATAAATATTTATACTGCATTTTCAACCGATCAGTATCTTTAAAATCCCAATGTCTCTTTGCAGGCTTACCATGCTTACAAACATGCAGAAAGCGATCACGTTTTTTTCTTCTCCAGTAGATCAACTGACAAAGCACAAACTTCATGCTGTCATTTTTCAATTGCTAACCTTTTCCCTTCTTTCACATACTGCATTATTTCACAATGGATCAGACTGCTCCATGTGGAAAGACCAGGGATTAGCCACATAGTAAGAACTGCACTTTCCAGTTAAGTTTTAACTTTTAAGCTTCTACCAATCAAATTACTAACAGTCAATTAAGATGCACCCATAGCTGCCATACAAGTGAACAGACACCCAGTACACAACCAAGTTAATTCTAGATATATACCAAAAGGTGAAGCTTAAAAAAAAACAACAACCCAACAACAAAAAAAGCAACCCCCCCAAAAAACCCCAAAACCTAAACTATACAACTACAGTCTCAAACCTGGTAGATTCCAAGAAGTGGATCTCTGTCCAGAAATTTTCTTCAAAACAGCACACAAAAACCATGTCACCATCAACAATGCTTGAGATAAGACATGAATTGCTTATAGCTGGAGATTTCCTTGTTCCCACCACAGCACCATTCCATATAAAGTTTTATAGCAATGGTGATGCAGTACAAACAAGAATTCTCCAAGTCGGAAGCAATCAGTAATAAACCGGTAACCTGGCATATAAGCCTCAGAACATTTTACTCATATAAATGTAATAATAATTTAGGTATTAACTAGTCCAAGACCAATACAGTCAGTCTGTAGATAAGACTACAATAGAACATACTAAAAACACAAAAGAGGTATGACAATTAAGATGAATATTTCTTTTAAACAGCAGAAAGTCAGGGAAACATCTGGAATCCTTTTGCACTGGATTAATATATCGTCTGTTTCTGAATATAAAAATACATCTAGAGAGTCAATCTAGAACTGTATACACGATTAGATTTTTTTTCCCCTTAGCTGCTTTAAGATTAGTATAAAATAACATAAGTTACAGGAATGATTGTTGCAAATTTGTGTATGTTGGCTATTACAAAATCATTATATGAGAACACCAACTGTAAATTATTTACAGGTGAGGTAATACAATTTCCAAAGTAACGAATTACAATTTAGCAGAAGTGTAAAAAATAATGTACTCACCAAAACATTATAAAATCTGGTATCATTATCAGCTACACAGTAGATCACGATTAAGTTTTGTAGTTAATATACAACATATTCTTCAGAAAAGTGCCAAAATACTGCTACATAAGAATCTTTTTTTCCAAAATCATTTAGCAAAAAAACCTGCAGATTCTATGTTAAGTAATGCAAAAAAAAAAAACCCACAAAAAAAACAGGAAAAAGGGATGCCAATTGTACAAGTATGCATTACTAAATGCCTTTGAAAAAACTGTAAATTCACTCTCATGCTTAAAGGTCTGACATGAAAGAGACTTATTAAAATAAAAAAAATCAATAGAAATATCCACACAGACACTTTTTCAGGGTATTGTAGGCCATTTAAAAAGTACACATTCCTCTTAAACCTGTGAAACACACGGAGACTGAAAACATTCTGAAACCAGCAGAACTGCCAAAGGTCGTTGCGATCAGTAGCACAAAATCCTGCTGTACACCAGTCACTACTGATGCACCCCAGGGTCTGTATTGGGGTCCATACAGTGTAACATTTTCGTGATCGAGAAGCGTGACGGGACAGAGCACTCCGAGTGAGCCATTCAAAGGGACCCTGGCAGGCTGGAGAAATGGGCAAACAAGAATCTCATAAAGTTCAGCAAAGGAAAGTGCAAAGTCCTACACCTGGGGAGGAGTAACCCCACACACCAGCACAGGTTGAGAGGCTGACCAGCGGTAGCAGCCTTGCAGAGAACCATCCCAAGCTCACCATGAGTCACCGCGTGCCCTGGCAGCAAAGCAGCCCAGCAGTCTCCTGGTCTGCATTAGGAAGAACATTGCCGGCAAATTGAGGGGGGCGATTCTTTCCCTCTGCTCAGCTCTGGTGACACACAACTTAAGCGCTGGGTCCAGTTCTGCACTCCCCAGTTCAATACAGACACGGGCATACAAGAGTGAGTCCAGTGAAGGGCCACAAAGGTGATGAAGTGATTGGAGCGTCTGACAGACAAGAAGCTGAGAGAACTGAGATTGTCTAGCTTGGAGAAGAGAAGGCTCAGGGGTGATCTTACCAATAGGTATAAATGCCTGCTAAGGAGGAGGAAAAGAGCCAGACTCTTCTCAGTAGCATCCAGTGACTGGACAAGAGGCAACGTGCACCAATGGCAATACAAGAAGCTCCATTTAAATGTAAGAATGGACCTTCGTAGTGTGAGGGAGATCAAAACACTAGGACAGGTTGCCCAGAGATCTTCTGGAGTCTCCGTACTTGGAGCACTTAAAAATCCAGCTTGTCACAGTCCTGAGCAACCTGCTCTAGCTAACTCTCCTCTGAGCAGGGGGGTTACACTAGGTGATCTCCAGGAGTCCCTCCAATCTCAATCATTCCATGATTCTATGAAAAGGACAGGGTCTTTTGTAGCCCAGGCATTGGATCAACTGAGTCACAAAGCAAACTATAAAATGTAAATGGAATATATTTTCTCTCTAAGTTATCGCATACAATGTTAATTTTGCTGCCTGCGTTTTGCCGATCTCATTTTTTCAAATCTCGACTCCATTTCTTCCAGGACCTTTGGTGTGTATCGCACAACTAATTTAACCTTTCCTTGAGCTGCCTTCAGCAGTTCTACTGCTTTTTCATGGTGTTCACCTTCGACACTCTGCAAAGCATAAACCATTAAGTACAGTATTAGAAAACAGATTTTTTCACTTTTTTGTACAACTTCTATATAATCAAATATTGAAGCATTCTAGTTTGAAGACTGCACAAGGACAACGTCACCCAAGTTCAGGATTTATTCTTCAGCAAATCAATAAGACGTGATGATAAATTTTACTAATTAGTATTAATAAAAGAGTAGCACCAAAAGTTTAGTTAGGTTTATGCTGAACAATTAAATTGTTTACATACAGTAAGTGAAATAAGGATAACATGAGGCAATTATGGAATTACACTTAAAAATCAACAACTCCAGCAGGCTGCTTATTTAAAATTCAAGACTGTTTTTCGTCTTTCGGCATGCATTTTAAATTCAGTAGTCACCCTCAATTTGCATAGTAAGTTGCCGCATGACAACTGTGAGATAGCTGCCTTCTTGATGTTATCCTGTGTTACAAGGCAAAACAGTGATACTGGGTGCCTGCAGTACAGCAGCTAACAAGCAGTGTGTTGCTTGTCTTAGGGCTCCACACGTCTCTCAGTAAATGCAGGTCTTCAAGTTAATTTTCTCTAAACCGATTAAGAATAACCTAACCCAACTCAGTAAGAACAGAATAAAAATTGTTTCGTAAAACAACTCCCAGAATTTATTAGGGTTACATTAATCTAGTCACCAATTTTAAGTAACAGTTCTCAACAACTGCATCCACATCACATTCCTGGACAGCACACATTTTATCAGAAAAACTTATTTCTCCCAAACTTATTAAACACAATGATGGGACTACCCCAAGCCTACCTCCCACTGGTGCTATTAGAAGCTAGAAGGCAGTGATGTACCTGTTGATTGGAGGGTTTCCCCGTTACTATAAAGTTACTTACAGAAAGAAAGACAACAGTTAAAAAAACCCAAGTTATTTCTCTTCTGTCAGACTTAGACAACACATACATTTGAGTGTTTTCATTTTTGTTATTCAAGTGGATGTGTAGGTTGTTCTGTTTAAAATGGGTAATAAAAGGTTTGTAAAGTTCTATGCTTATTATATCAAAACACCTAAAATTCTGGAGTACACCGAAATCTCCCAGCTGAAAAAAAAAATCAAACTTGTTTTAAGGCACATTCACTGCAGTCTTGGCAGTGGCAATTTATTTATAATTGCTTCATTATTGGATTAGAAATTACAATTACAAGAAAATGCCTGTCATATGTATTAAGATGACAGGATTCCATCTGTAAACATCAGAAGATGATTCCTCTGAGACCACGCTGGTATTCTCAATGGTATTTTATGCACTCACTCGCTGCACTCTTACAATGGCTATATATGTATTTATATACGTGCACACAGACACACACAGTCATCGTTAGCTGCACCAACTGTCTGACGATCAGGTTCAGTTTTGGGTGAAGTGGTGGTTTTGTTTTCTTTGAGAGGGTCTGTGGGTGAGGAAGGCTTCATCTGAAGAGAGTTCTATACCCGTCCCTCAATGCTTCAAAGTAACAGGAAGGCTAGACCAAGGACAGTTGCACCACTACAGCCATGATTTCTCTTACATCTCCTGAAAAGTACGTTTGGACTCCCAGGTAACAGTCAGGAGCCAAGCAAGTCAGAGATCTGGGCTAGCAGCAACTTCCCAGAGTACAGACACCCAACAAGTGTCCATTCATATGTCAAAAAAACCCACTGGGGTTAAAAAGCACAGGACTTGGTTTCACACTCAGTCTCGAAATGAAATTTGGTTTGCATATGTAATGATGAGAACATTAATTTTAAGCTAGCATACAGCTTCGCTGAGATAAAAGCAACAGTTTGAGAGATATTTACACACATTTCACTAGCAGCTACCTCAAGTCAAAGCCTGTCCACAGCCTCCTCTTTCCAGTCACCCTGTGTTTTGCTTTTTTGTATTTTAACTCTTCACAAGAGGATACTTACTAAAAATAAGTATCCACAACAGCACTTTAGACATATACTCCTTAAAATACTCTAAAAAGCCTCTATTTTTGAAGCTCCATACACTTAAGTGCAAGGAAAAAAAATACCACAGAACTGAAGATAGCGCCACCTTGTAGTTCTATCTTATTACAGCTTTCATAATACAGTTGCATTTTTATTGCGATAATGAGAATCTGGTCAGTCTAACAGAACATAGCATAATTTACTACTTACCTTAGAAGGTGCAGAAAACTGTATTAATTAAAATCTGCATCATGAAACTTGGATGAAAGAGGAAGCCATAACGGCAGTTACTATTTCATAGAACAATTCTTCCAGTAAATTTACAGAACCCCTCAGAATCTGAAATACTGACATAAGTAGTACAGTTCCCAGTTGAGACAGATCACCAAAGCATAATCCTAGAGCTCTCTACAGAAGCCTACCCAAGTTGTTCTTGCAAGGACAAAACGAAACTACTTTGTCAAGATTAAAAGATGACATCGAGCCCTGCATATTCTCTGTATGCCCCCACGTGGAAACAAGTCGTTACTGCTACAGAAAGTGAAAACCAGTTCCTACCACTCCGTTTACAGAAAGCAGCTGGTCTCCACGTTTCAGGCCTCCATGTCTATCAGCTATACCGCCAGGGATAATTCGAGAGATATAGATTGGAGAATTTTGTTCTTTGCCTCCCATAATGTTGAATCCAAGACCTTCTTCGGTTTTGGGTAGTTCAACCACTCTGGGATGGGAATGACCTTCACTAGCAGCAAATGCAGCTACGGTGGCCTGTAAGGAACAAGACATTCCTATTTATAAGAAGTTAAATGTAGACCCTTAGCTAGACACATTGAGCAGACTGAAAAAGAATTTTTATCTCAAAGTACTTAAATGTTAAGACAAATGAGATTAATTTTATTCTTGGAGTTCTGAATTTTTCATGCTAGTGTTGGTATCTAAGGAATTAAAATGGAAGAAATTTAAAAATAACAAGTCTTTTTTATACCTTTTAATAACCCATTAAGGTTATCCATTTTATCAGACATCTAGATAATATCCTTCTGAATTTTAAATATTCTTCTTCCGCTCCTAAAGTAACAAACTACTGTATTTTACACCGGTTTGGGGTTTACCTTTGCTGTTGCATTAGCTCTAACTTCTGGGCTACTGCTGATATCCACAGTTTCATATACGTGTTCATACACCTTTAGAGACAAAACAGTTTAAGCATGCGGAAAACAGACATTTTTCTGCTTAGATAATACAACAAAATATCAGGTACAACTCAAAAAAATGTAAATTAAAAAGTACACACCTCTAATAAGCAGTTACTCCCTGATTCACTACAAGGCATCAAGTGACAACCTACTGTACTATCAGGCAACAACACTCTCGGCATCTTTATTGCTCAGTTAATCCACACATATCTAGGTCTCAACCTAAATCTTCCCTCCTCCCACAGCACTCAAACCTCACCGTGAATTTAGAAATGCTTATGGCTAATCTAACACACTTGACTGGAGACACTGACGACTATCTTCTGTTGTGATTCAAGATGGAACTCTTCAATAAGGATGCATGCAAAATCACTGAAGGACAACTCTTCAAAGCTCTCCTGACAATGCACCCCCACCCACCTCAAACCCCCAAATCTTCCTTCAACACATGCACCTAATTGAATACCTTAAGAAAAAAAAAAAAGTTACTGAAAACACAGAGGCTATAGGAATACTAATGCTAAGGACGTGCTTACACTGAGGGCCAGCCCACATCCTTACATCTACCTGTCAACCATTTGGACTTGCTACATAATAAACACACCATCCTCGACAGGATGGAAATATTAAGATGACATCTGTATCTACAAACTGATCTTTTAAATCACTCCAGGTGTTATTGTCAGTGGTAGCACCAACAGCAAGAGCAAGGCATATTCAATCACCCAAAAATCTCGGAAAGAGTAGCTGGAAGGAACATGAGGTGGTGCAAGGCCCCACCTCAAGGTGATGTGGATTTGGCTTAAAAGAAACCGAGGCAATCGGTACTCTGTCAATTCTTACATTCCAAGATGACAGCCTGCTAGCTGCCGGTAAAGACAGGCTCTCAAAATAACATCTAAGAAGTTATTTGTTCCAAAACC
This sequence comes from Ibycter americanus, assembly GCA_035590275.1. NCBI lineage: Eukaryota > Metazoa > Chordata > Aves > Falconiformes > Falconidae > Ibycter > Ibycter americanus. Next base: position 23,703,911 of record JAVJGI010000002.1, read on the forward strand.
ATTATTTAATACATCTATTCTAGCCTAAATTATTCGCTTTTGAATTTTTAAAAATAAGTCTTGTTCTATTAAACTCTGTAAATCAGCCTGTAAAAAGAACAAAATCAGATTAATGCACTCAGCACAAAAAGGAAAAAGTAAAACATACTGGTTTTTAACTCAAGGTAACTGCTTATGTCAAGTTAACTTACCTCCCTTACAGCGTTACAGAATTCACTTTGAAGGACCCTTTGCAATGCCTGTAGCTTTTGTGGCGGCACTTCTCCACTTCTCTGTAATTTTTCCAGCAACTCAATTGCTCTGCAGATGTCTACAGGAAAATAAAACACCAGTAATGAGGAATGCCTGAGGAAACTCAAAGTGGGTTTTGGGGGGTGGGGTGGAGGTGTGTGTTTTGTGTTTTTTTAATTAACGGAGCAGTCTGTGTGTGTATGTGCTTGTATACACCTTAAAACTATGTACCAGTTTCCTTTCTCCCATAAAACTATGTATCTACAAAATGTTACAATAAACCACTGTACTTTCACACTATTTTTTAAGTCAACCACAGCAATGCAACCCTGTAAAATATCTGGAGCTATCAGTGCCATATGCATATTACAAAGACAATCCGATTTTTCCTTGAAGATTAAATCATATTGGATCATTTCATTGATGTATACACTATCAACATTTCATATGCGTACTTCACTATCTACTCTATGGAACAAATTTTGTTAAAACCAGCTAGAATATCATTGAATATGTTAACAAACCTTTTATATTCAAAAAACTAGTTCAGCGAGTACACTCATTACTTCTCCTACAACAGGGCTGAGAACTACCTGGCCCCAAACCTCTTTGTTCCAGTTCCTGGAAATTTGTTCCTAAGAATTCACATTGTCTGTATTCTCACAAACGCAGATGTTGCTTTGTGAAACTGAACTCCCTGCGAAGGAATTGGTTCCAGACCAGTACGAATCAAGAGAGGCATCAAACACTACATGGCATGGTCCTGGCAGCTCTACAAGAGTAGCATACATTCCTATCTCTCACTTGTATTTCCAAAGTGTTACATTAGTGATGATTCTGAATCACGCAAGTCCTTGAACAGAAGTAGAACAGTCTCTCAGAAAAGCACAAAGAAAGGATTACCTTCATTATCACAAAGGCAAAGCAGCAGTGATTAATCTACTATATAAATAAGGCACAGATTATTTTAGAAAAGGATGAAGACCAGGACATTGCTATATCCCAAATGCACGACTTTTTTCTGTACTCAGCTTTCAGGCAATCACTCTTCACATGAATGCACGTCTACTCTATAACATCACGTCAGCACAGAAAAAGTGCAATAGCCACAAACTCCTCCTAAAGACGTCGTCAAAAAAGAGAGAATTTATGTAACAGAATGAAAAGACAGTGGGGTGCCTGTTCTGAAATTACTGTGAAGTGCACTGGCCGGAGATAACCCACAGTGACGTTCTGTCCACTTTCGACGTTCTGTCCACTTTCGACGTTCTGTCCACTTTCGATGTTCTGTCCATTTCCGTGAATTATGAAAAAAATGCTTCTAAAGCTTTTAATTCCCTAACACACATTTTGTGTTTCATTTAACATATGAAATCATCAGTGAAATTAAAGAGATTCTAGATGTGATTGTTTTCTATGATGCAAAATCACCAACTTTCTTAGTAATCCTTGTGTTCAGCAACAGCAGTACAAATTATTTTAATTTCATGAAGTCTCGCACTGAACAGCTTGAAGTAGAATGATCAACAAATGGCGACAGCAGCACTTCCAATCCTGCAACACTCCATAAATTCATGAAAAAAGTCTAGTATGTAAATTACAATACAGCTATCATTTAAATACTTGCAGATGTTTGCAGACAAATGACTACTTCATGCAGATAAAAAGTACAATTCTATGCAGCCGTTCTTGCGTCTGCAGCCCACGAACTGTGTTAAGCTGTAAAGTGCGTGAACCTGTTATCCAACAGTTCGATCAGGACACTGCCAGAAATTTTAAAGGGTGACAGCAATCTACTGATCCAAAGAGTAGCTGCAGAAATAAAGACTCCAGAACTCCATTCGCTAATTTCTCGTCTTATTCTGACTTCTGTATTTCATCAATAAACTAGGTATATTTCCTACGTGGATCTCCTAACAGACAAAACTACATAGCATTTTATACCCTAAGGAGAAATTGGCTAGTTTGGCAACCAGCTGTGTCTTTCATAAAGCACAGACTAAGAGCACAGAATCCACTTGTCAAAAAGTGACTTGGATACACTGAACTAGATTCCTTTTAGATGAAACTCAAGCAGAAAATGCACTTTAATAAAAAAGGGCTCTCAGATCAAAGGACCAAACTGCTGCTGTAAAGTAAAAACCCAAAGCAGACAAGCATGGCATGAAAATTGGATCCTCAGCATTCCACAGATCTCCTTTTACCACACTGCACCTCTTGTTCAGTCAGATACAGGCAAGGGATCCCACTACCAGGACACTTTTTTCCCCCAGCAGTTGTTTTGTTTTGCCCTGTTGACAGGACCCCATTATACCACTCTGAAAGTGAAAATGAGCATAACTTTCTCCTACTGAACTGCATTAGGCACAATTAGTCAAAAGCTGAAGATTCAATCTCTCCCAGCAATACTGCTCTGGAAAGGAATTAGTTTGGCTGGGAACAAGTGGCAAAACACACCTTTCATTTTCAAGAAAAGATTATTGACTGCTCTGCTGATGTAGTTTGCTTCCTGCTGAATTACTGCTCAGGATATGATCAGCTGAAAGCTGTCTTCCTCACAATATTAACACTACAGTTTAGCCAACTGTTCAGCAACAGAGACTGAAATGAACACTACAGAATTGTTTCAGTAATAGATTTCAACAAGGATCAATGCAGAAATAACTCTAGAGGTAGACGATAAACCGCACACATAAAACTGTAAAATGGAATCCACACCTAACTAAAAAATAGATTTTCTTTTAACATTTTCATCCTTTTTATATCAGTCGTCCATTCTTCACAAATCATTTTTTGTGATCACAGGATACTAGATTGAGGTTCTGGAAAAAAAAAAGATACATTTAAACTAAAAGAATGTGGAGAAAAAGCCAGAAAGATGCCACCGCTCCAAGCATATGTGTGAACTAAACACAGAAAGAGGAAAAATGCAGCATCCTCATAGATGCTCGTTATTAACCACCTCCGCTGCTTCTGTTCAAATAGTCTGGATTCCTAAGCTGTATGTAGAGGTATCACACATCAGTGCCAAACCATAAGAATAACTTCAAAATATTAAACATTGTTTCACCCCTGCACTCCAGTGAATTTGGGTGGTGGTGTTTGCAATGGAGCTTGGAGGAGAGAACAGACGGGGAGAATTTTCAATTGCCCTGATGGTAAGCATATGGTAAACATTTTAAATCAGCTCATTTTCTACACTATTCTCTCTTTTCTTATGCTATATGCCAGCAACATTAGTGATGTTCACTTTCAAGCTGCTGCTGATTCATCACCAGGTTATCTGCAGTCAACCCCATACAATTAACAGAGATTATTTATTTCTGCAAATAAACCTCTTGTTTTTCTAAGTCTGTTATACTGTGCTCCCTTTTCCTTCTTTTATTAAAAAGACCAATATGCCAGAAGACTAAATAGCTCCTTTGTTCCACTGATGCCTAAGTAACTCTGCAGATTTGTTTGTTTTCATGGACAGTGCATAGTGGCAGGGTAATGAAGTAGAGAAGGATGCTGCCTGAGGTTTAACTCCGCAGACCTAACAAGAGCAACTAATCCACTGCCAAAGCAGCTGCCCTAATTAACAAGCTTCAGAATAGGGAGGGTAAATGAGCTGTGGAGTGGGAAGCAAAGTCCTTACGTAACTCACTATTTACAGGCCTTCTCTCACACATTACAAGCAGCTCACTTGTGGAATGGGAAGGAAAATTAGGCAAATAGAAAAACTGAATTCTGTGGTAGGTAACCTGATAGTACCAAACACAGTAAAGTGGGTATATCTACAAAAGAGCATCTAGCACTGCGAGTAGAGGTGGTGGTCCCAACGAGACCCAGGGGAAAAACACTCCATTCATCCAATCGCCTACACTCCATTTAATCGCTTTCCTTTTCAAAATCATGATTTCTCATTCTCTGTATTCCCATTTAAATTCCATTTCCCAATCCCTATATTCCTAAATACACACTAACAGACCAATCATATGTGATGTTATAGAAGCATGTGTTCACGGAGCTACTGCAGACATTGCACAATTCTGAAGAACCACCCTGAAGGAAGTTTATCATTGTTTCTTAAAAGCCCTGGATAAAAAGACACAAACGTACTACAATTAGGTTCTGTATTTTATCAGTTTCCCTACTAATTCCACTTACAGACTGCACCGGTATTAACAATACAAATTACTATAAAATGGCAAATTGGGATGAAAACATCAATGGGAGAGGATAACGGAGCTGAGCAGAACTACGAACAAGTGTATGGGGACCCCTGCGTGTGTCAGTTGTCTGCTATAAAAACAAGTAAATTACCATTGCTAAGACACAGCTTAACAGATTGAAATTGAACATTGCTAATTTTTAGCTTTCAGAGTAAGTTTTCCCAGGAGAGAAACAGAAAGAAGGAGCTTGCTGGCAGAAGTGCTGGCACTCGCCAAGGCACAGCAGACACATCTACAGAAGGCCTGGGGCGAGTGTGTCCCCAGAAACCCAGCCACAAACCGAAACGCGAGAAAAACCTTCGGGGGCTGCACAGAGAAGAGCCGAAGGAGCGAGTGCCACCAGCACACCGCAAGAACCAGAACCGAAGGAAAACCTCCTCATAGCAGCCAGTGCAGGGCCGCTCCCCGGCCGCCTGCGGGGCAGAGGAGCCGCTCGGTGCCCTGAGGCGGGCCGGAGGGGGCAGTGCCGCCATGGCTGCCCGCTCGCCCGCCGCGCTCGGCCCGGCCCTCCCCCGCGCCCGCGCTCCCTTCCTCCTCCCGCCGCTGTCGCACTCCCTCTTCCCCAGTCCCCCGCACCCCGCGCTCGGCCCCCCGACCCGCCGCCGCGCCTTCCCT
>JAVJGI010000002.1:23709239-23722249 GCA_035590275.1 Ibycter americanus
GGGCGACATGGCGGCTCGGGTCGGGACAGCGGCTTCGGTCGCGGTAGCAGCCTGCGGCTTCCCGGTGGGCGGCGTGGGAGCCATGGCAGCGCTCACCTTGGGTGTGCCCAGGGGCCGGGGCAGCGCTGCCCTGGGCGCCGGCCTTCCCGGGGCAGGCCCAGGCTACCCGCGTTCGCTAGAACGTGCCCTCTCCTTTTATTTTTTTCTTCACCCTTTTAACGTGACTGAGGACTCTTCACACGCTAAAAACACCACACAGGGAGTGCATCTCTGCCTGTGCACCCACAGTGACCCTGGAGATGGAATGTATATAAAAACGTTGTTCTGCCTGCGTGAGGTGTGAAGCGTGTGCTTTACGTGCCTTTGGCCTCAATTTAATCTCTGTGTGGGGCCAACGCATTGCGTTTACCTTCTGTATTAAATCGATATAAGTTCATCATACTTTGTGAGTTCTTCCTGGAAAAAAAGTAGGAGACTACTTCAGGACTTGTGTTTATATACTCTTAATTTTTTTCTAAGGGTATAGCTCTTCATGTTTGCCTTTGATTTTTGACTGCGTTTTGTATTTTTGCTTTGAAAGGGAATCATCCTCAACAGGTCTCAAAGTGCCTGCCATTGTGACAGTGATGTACTCCCTCCTTTCTGTGATTCATTTTAGCGCCAGTTCCCCTCAGTTTGAAGGATGCTGCATGTGCGTTTCAGCGAAAAGGTCATACGAATGGAATTTTGCGGGTGAACAAAATTAAATCCTCACAGACTAGTTTCCAGCGAGAAAAAGTGGTTTAGCAGCTGGAACCGTAGAACGTTTCTGGAATAAAATCCAGATGTTTCTATCACTGAGGTGCAGGAACTCCTATTCTATTACAAGTGATTGAAATTTTAAATGGCCTGGTCTGACTATGGACAGATGAGCCTATGGAGAAAAATGAGTGTTCAGCAGCATTTCACAAATCTTCAGATTTTTCCAAAAGACATGTGATAAGAATACATATTTAAATATACCTTTCAAGTAGCATTATTCTGACATCAGTGAAGACTAAAGATTCAGGAGTTAAAGCAGCTGCTTTAACTTTCCTGTAGACCCAGTGAGCTGGACAATGATGTTCTGAGAACAAGAAAATCTGAAAAGCAAATTTCATGTAGTGCTTCCACTGCCTGCTTCATGGCACTGTCCAGCTTAAACCATATTGCTCCTGGAATTTGCACTAACACACACCTGCAATAAAAAAACCACAGCAAAGTTTGGGTTTCTAATTTGTGATCTATGAAGAATGTTGATAGTAGTTACTTGGTAATAGTTACTTGGTTTTGTTTGTTCTTTGTTTCCAAAGAGGAACTTACTTTCTCCGATTATCTTTTACTTGAGAAAGCTAGGTCTTTTTACACGAGAAGTTCTGTGGATAGCAGGAAAACTAGCGGGGTTATAATCTTACAAAAACACGGAAAAGAAGCAGTCAAAACGACTGCTTATTCTGTGTGGTGGTTGCTTTTTTTGTAACAGCTATGGAACTCAACTGAAAAATATGTGAGAGAAATAAACCTTTAGTATAAAATTTGACATCGCTGTCCATTTTAATGAAAAAGCTAAAACGTGGCACATACAACTTCTCTGTGTCCCTCAGGAGAACCAAAGAATGACAGGTTTCATATTCTGGTAGAATAAGAAGTGGAATGCCAGTGCAGAACCACAACAGAGGGATGGAAAATAAGGCTACAGGTTATATAGAAAAAGAAACGGCATGCATACCTGTTTGCTTTTTCCTTGCTGAGGTAGCATTTACGCACACTGCTGTATTTTTGCAGGACTGCCAGATTTTTGAAGTGGTGTCTGAAGATGCGAAGCCAGGCATTGCTATGGCAGAGTGCACTCTCTTGTCTTCAAAAATAAGAAAATGTCTTTGAATTAAAAGAATAGCCACTGTGTGACTCAGAAGTCTAATCCTGTCCCAGTAGAAGGGAATGAACTGCTGAGTCCGTAGCATGCTGTATTTTTCTGAAGAAAATTTAAACCATAGATGGATACTGACAGATTCAGCATTAACATGACAAACTGTTTGTGCCATCCTAGTCAGGGAATCCCTATCCTGGTAAGTGTTTGGAGGAAAAACGGGTCTCAGAAGAGATTCCCAAAGAGTGGGGGGTGCTCCTCCTGAATGACTCGGTAAATGTATTTGCACAGTAGTGTGTCAGAAGCGTGAAAGATCTAAGCATTAAACTTCAACTGATGTATTTTTCTAACTATAATATGAAATTATTAATTTAGACCTGTTTGTGTCACTCAAGCTTGTGACATTTTTACCAGAGTTCCTTTACTTATATCTTCATTGATGAATTAGCCTAGATGTTAGCAGTTGTACTTTAAAACCATATGAAACATTGCTGCAGTGTGCTGTAGTATATGTCCGTAGGACTTCTGGGAGCAAGCACATCCTGCAGGTGTTTGTGTGCGTGGTGACACTCTAGAGTTATTGTTGAAGGATTATCAATAATCAAGGGGTAATAGCCAATGTCTTCATTGGAAAACAGTTGCATTACCAGTCCAAGAGAAAATGGAAATCAGTCTCTAGTGTAAGCTAACTTAAATGAAAGCACAATTTGTTTTAGGTGAGAGATCTTAGCGTGTAAGGAGTTAATCTGTAACTGAATAAGAGGGTGAACTTCCTTTATGAACTAATTAGTAAGGTCTTAATATTCTTATCAGTGTCTTGCCAGACAGCCAAACACGGGGCCCGTGAATTCTGAACATTAGACCCAGGTGGAGGGAATGCAAATATGACAGGATATACTCTATGATTAGCTAGGCAAAATGCCGGAAGAAGAGCGGTACAAGAAACTGCTCGCTTTCCTTCAGGCTTCTGTGTGGGTGCAAGGTTTGGGCACAAGCTTCTCGTGAGAAAGGGACACTGTTTACAACTGTGCAAGCAGTCATCCTCATGTACCTTTCTCAAGTGGATTTTTTTTTTACAAGAATAGTTTGATTTGGTGTAGCTTAAATACTTTGTTACTGGACGTGCTAAACCCAAAAAAACATCAGAAAAATAAGAAAATGCACATGGATTGTGGCTAGCTTTGTCTCTGTACAATTCTATCAGTGTGTAAACTTATGTCTTAGTTCTCTAGGAAAATTACTTTCCCTGTGTATGGACCTATACATGTATACAAGTGTTCTTGCGTTAGCAGGACCATTCCGTATCAGTCTTGTAGCTAGGTAGTATTTTCCTTCACATCCAGCTGACAGTGAATTTAGTCACAAGGAGGAACTATAAGATTCTTTAGATGCTATAGAAAACATTGGAACACAATTTTCTAAAATTTCATCGTCCCGATCACATCTTTAGAAGTGTAACAGTGCTAATTAATGCATTATTTTAATGCACAGATAGTACAAATAATACACCTACAGCATTTATTTATGTATGTGTTTTCATATACGTATGGTCAACAATGATCTTAAAGTGCTTTTAACATTATTAGGCAAATGTTAACTCCAAACTGAAAGGAATTTTACTTAAATAATTATCTAGCTAATTGCTGTAGAAGGTATGTATGCATCCAGTTACCATTAAGGAGGAAATGGCAATTCTGTTACACAGCACACCGATGTGGAGGGGAAAAAAAATTGGATAGTAATAGGTATCAGGACAATATATGCTTATAAAAATTGCAGAGGAATCTCTGCTGTCCAGAAAGAGCAATGTCTGCCTGGGAAACCTGAAAGGCCAAATTAACCATGGTAGGACTTTTATTTATGATTCAGGGCAGAGAAGAGAGTGCAAATTCAATTTTTAGGTTATTAAGACATCCCTTTGCCTCAGGACTACCATGTTGGTAGAATTTTATTGCTTCAATACCGCTGAATTTAATCACTTTAAATCTTTGACAGTTGGATTGGTATGTGCAATTTCAGCAATACTTTGATTCATTGGCCTAGTCCAGAGCGAGTTTCATGGTCTGCCACACGCCGTGATTGATTGCTATTGTCCCTGTCAAAGTTCAGGCTTTTATACTTATTGAAGAATTTGGTACCTTTTTGGTCATGCACATACCAGCAATATTTTCTGTCTTCATACGACAGAAGAGATTTTTGCTTTGTTAGATGCTACAGAATATGTATTTTGATTAATCTCTCACCCAGTGGTTGATTAACGTGTAGAAAGAGTCCAGCATTTTGTTATGTGCCACCTAATCTTCATGCCAGTTATTTTGTCCACATAAAATTTGACTATGTGAGTTGCTGAATTTTTCTAGTCACCCCTGGCGAATCTGGGAGTGTGTAGCAGATGTATAGAAAGTGCTGCCTGTTACTCAGGTGGTTTTTTGAAATCTTGTCATTATCATCCCCCCCCACCCCCCGGCCTTTTCTGTACATGCAAATGCTGTTTACTGATGACAGGGGTGACAGAGGGAGCAAAATCAAACTGGAAAGTCAGCAAGGCATCTAAATGCTAATTACAGTTAATACTCAGACATAATTAAATTAAATGCCTCTGCCTTTTTTTTTTTTCCAGAGGAAAATATTTGATCTTGCAAATGCTTTTTAGTAAAATGTACAATATCTATGAAAGGGCTTGTACAGATGAGACGGACTCACCTTACTATATGATGTAGCAAGCACACGTTCCGTAGTACAGCTTTGCAGGAATCCCTTCACCGTTAAGTTTTGAAGCACAGCAAACTTCTGTTTATAAAACAGAATAGTATTGTTATATATTAATAGTATTATATATTAATATTATTATAACATAGTATAGTGTTCTATACAGAAACAAACCTTCTCTCCAGCTCTAATTTGACAGAATTTGCCACTTCCCATACGCAAGTGGTCATAATACAGTAATTAAGTTGGCACAGTTCTCACCTATAAGCACATTTTCCTTGGTACGCAATTGAAGTCATTCAGGGAATGAAATGGTGTTAATTGGTGAATTTCAGAGGAAACACAGGATGTTTAACTTCACCTCGAATGGGACAGGAATGTTTTTGAAAAGAGTATTAACTTGTGTCTGTACAGTCACAGGGAAGAGTTAGGGTTGCATTAGAACATTTCCCTGCCTTTAAAGTGCTTTGCTTTATGTCCTGTTGAAGTAGCTTACAAGATGAAGTGGTGGACAAACAGACAGCAACATTGAAAAAAATATCTCATTTTATGAAAAGTTATTTGAAGCCTTAAAGGATTGAGTTTACTTTAAAAAAGAACTAGGGTTGAACTAAAGCAACCCAAAACAAATTTGGCAGAACAGCCTTTTGATAGAACATAACCACGCTGAGGCTCCCTCTGCTTTCATTACTGGAAAGCGATGTGTGGCCTCAGCCGCTGGGAAGGGTGGTCAAAAGAAGAAACTCTGCCTCTGCAGCATGCTCTTCTTCCCACTGTAACTTGGCAGGGCTTTCTGAGTAGGAAAGAGGTGGAAGTTGCAAATTCAGTGCGTGTCCTGCACAAATACAGGTGCGAGTTAGCAGTGAATGCCAAAGGTCAGCTTTTGTTGGATTTCGACTGCACTGGAAGGGAGTAGTTTGTAAGGAGGGAATGTTTCCCCCTAAAATATAACCCAAATATCCACAAAGCCTTTCATAAAGAGACTTAAGGAAAACTTTCCAGATCTGGATTACCACACACACACAAAATCACACTTATAAAATAATCGTTGGAAAATACTTCTACTACCTATTAGGCAATGACCTAATATATGTAATAATTTCAGTGTTTTATAACAGAGTAGACTTTATGTTAGCCAGACTAATATGTTCTTTCTACAGTATGTACGAGAGATTTTCCTCTTTATAGAACAAAAGCAGGGATCACAACTCATCAGGGTTATATGAAATCTTACACTGTATGTCTTCATCAGGCAATGCGAAGTTTGCTGTTTCACATCTTTTGAGAATAGCTATCCTGAGCAGATGAACTGTTATGATCAGCAAGGGTCACGGTACAGAATAAGCATCTGTGCTGTTCAGGACCTTGTAAGTGTTTGGACTGGAATTTAATTTCACCTTTTGGCTTTTTGCCCTGCATTGTTGTAATTTCTGCACTGTCTCAGGCTGCCTTTGAGCCTTTCACTGACTCCAGCGTTCCTTGGCTAGTCCTGCGATGAACTGTTTTTCTGTGTACCTTTAGATGAGCTATCTCAGAAGAAAGCTCTCTGGGATCAGAAAAGTCTCTAGAAAACACTGGTTTGACTTCTAAGGTCTGAAATTGTTGTGTTTAAGCTCTGCTAAAGTCATTAAATGTATGCCATTGACCTAAGTGGGAGTTAGACTACGCCCCAGAAGACCGTACAAGTTCAGTAAGGTGATTCTCACTCTCCTCTGGTGCAAGTGAAAAAAAATGAATACAATTAAGCTATATATTTAGGATTTAGGACTGAAGAGCAGATGGGCTTGGCTGTATGATGGGTAACACATTTTTGGCTTTGTAAAGAGATTTTTTTTTTTTGTCCAATGTTTTTGGCCAAAAATGATTTGTAAATACCATTTCTCAAAGGTCTGATCGTAACAAAACAGATACAAACTGCTAACGTAACATTAAAGTGAAATTACTTTCAAACTGTTTATGCTTACAAAAATGCATCCACCATTTAGGGTCCCCACATTCTCCATCTCCATATTATGAGGTCCTCCTCTCGTACGGAAAGGAATGTAAGTTTCAAACATGTTGACTGTGGTTTTAGTAATATCACTGAAGTTTAATGATCTCAGAAGTGTTCTGTTGTGCATCACTGCACATTTAAAACTCGGGGAAAAGCATTTAAAGTGTATATGTAACATTTCCTTTTTAAATACTTGAATAATAAAAAACGAACATCATCTTCCTGTAGGCTTGCATAGGGCCAGATCACTTGCTGATGCAGATGCATGCAACCCTGCTGTCTCTAAGTCTCTGGCATATAAGACTGGCATCTTATAGCTGCAATGACAATATAGGCAGGGTTTGATTCCTATGGTCCCAGGAGTTCTGCTGTTAATTGCAATAGCAGTAGGGCTGGACCATTCTAAACAGGTGACAAGTAAGTATGCCACCTCTTTGTGTATACGGTGCAGTATATACCGTTAATATATTTTCTCCACATCAATAAAGATTTTCACAGCTTACTTTCTATATGTTGAAGAACATATAGTGATTGTTTCCCCAAATGGAGTCTTTAGCTAGTTTTTTTTTCCCCGTCAAAGGTGCCAAACTGATAGTGCTAGAGAGAGATTAATTTTGTTTTGTTAAACTACCTGATCTTGTCATCTTTATGAAGCCAGTGAGTTTGACTAATACTAAATAGACTAACTGAGTGGTATCTAATTGGTACAGCCTGTACAGACGTAACACAATCTCCTTCCATACTATTTTATCCCATTACTCTGGTTTCTAATCTTGCAAATATTCTCAAGAGGAATTACTTACATGCATAAAATAACCTCATATTCTTTAATGTTTGCAGGCTTGGGCCCCAGGTTACAATATCGTTTATATTACAATTGTTTCTGAGTGTAAAAGACTGCTAATTATTTCAGATTCTGCATTTAGTATTAGATTTTGAAGGGAGAAATAAGTCTTATTTGTCTGACTTTATCTTTTCCCGTTTTCTTCTGATCTGTTTTGTAGTTACACGTATGGGGAGCATGATGCACATGGGAAAATACTTGGTGGTTTGGTGATAAAAGTGTTCTCTGTGCTCAAAGAATAAAGGATCGCAACTGATTTGATGTTTTCTTTTTTTTTTTTTTGGTTTTCTGGCTGAAAAATGGAAGAAGCAATTCAACTCATAATATGATTTGTCAAGCTATATTTTAGTGATCAGTACAGAATGAAATTTGAAACATTCATTTGTTTGCCTTTTCACATTTCAGAAACATGGGGTTTTAGTTTTCTTAAAGTGTACTTCCTTGTGTTTTAAATTTCAGCTGAAGGACTGAAATTAAATTGTGTAGGAAGGCAATAAAAGGGTTTTCTGAGTACATGCAACTGCTACTTATTTTCAGCCTATGACAAAGTGGATTTCCGTGGCAGCTTGTAAATTCATGAAATTTAGAACTTCAAGTAATACCAAAAGCAAATGAATGGTGGAAGAACCTAAGTCCAGCTGCAAGACAGTGAGATTTAGCAACTCAGGCACTTCTGAAACATTTTAATACGGGTTTATGCACCTCTGAACATAAATAATCAGAGTGGTGCATTAGTGTTTACAGACTGGGACTCTGTTCCCTAGGTCCTGTTTGTTCTGTCGTTTCAGTGGTGCACACCCCATAGGTTTTAGCCTTGCAATTCAGTGAAAATATTTCTGTGTGACATCCCTGGCCTGCTGAGGAACACCCATTTGAAGAGTCCCAGCATGAAAAAGCTTCAAAATCAGATTCTAATACCAGAAGTTGAGACGTGAATTCCTCTAACAGCAAGGAAAATAGCATCCTCCAACCTCTGGGGGAAAAAAAATAAAGGAAGAAAAAAGAAAAAAAAGAAAGAAAAAAAAAGACCTCTACTGTCTTGCTCCCATCAAACGTGTTAAAACCAGTGGTTTGCAACAGATGGAAGAAAGACTGCTCAGATAACTGGGTGAAGGGAGAGCCTAACGTGCAAGGAAGGATGGGAACTACTTTCTTTGAGTTTACTGGGGAATATATGCTGGGGACTGAGAGAGGGCAACAGAGATGACAACGAGCAGATACAGGTTAGCCAGTAGTAAAGTTAGGAATTATCAACGAGCTGCCTGCCGTTAATGAAATCTGATTCTGAAGAAGCTCTGCAGCTGGAACAGGCAAAAAAACCCAAACCGTGCCTTTAGAAGGAAGATCATCTCTGAAAGGGGATGGGACGTGGTTCTGAAATACCGAGAGACTGGATTTCCTGGCCCAGGTGCAAGACCACGGTGCCTTTTTAAGGCAGATGAGTTCTGCACCATTTATTTTTCGTCTCTCTTTAGCCCCTGCATGTAGCACAGTAGGACAGCTGGGCTGTCCAAAGCAGCAATCCCAGTGTCACTGTCACTAGCAGGTGACAGTCCTTCCTCTGCCTATCTGCAGAGCAGAAGGCATCAGTAATGACAGATCCCATGCTGTCCTTCCTTCACGTTAAGCTCAACTCTGGCAAACCAAATCCAACTTACCACGCTGTCCATTTTTCTGTAGGATGAATTATTTTGTGCCCACCTCCCCAAGGTGCTAGACATGATTCGGGAGACAAACCTCTCCCCTGGGAACGCAGGGGTGTGCTTGCAGCTCAGCGTAAGCACTTTCCTTAGCTCCACCGAACTTTGTAAAGAAAGCTCATTGCAAGCTAATCCTTAGGCATCTTGCCCTCCTGACAAAAAGCTTCGGAGTTAACACTTCCAAGGCTTATAAACACCAGCCTTACTTCTACTCATAGCTTCCCTTTCTCCTTGGAGGACAGCAGACAAATAGCGGTTCTCCTCAGAAGACCTAAGTCTGTGTTCTGCCTTGTGCTGTTTATTTTCAACCTGCTTTTTAAGCTACATAAGCCTCCAACAGGTAGATCCTCAGGACTGATGTCTGCATTTTAACTCTACTGTTTATGATTTTAGAGCCTCTTGTGCTGCCATGATAACATTCAGGCCCGGTGTTCTCAAGAAGTTTCCATGACTTCCTCTGAGAAGCTCTTCTAGCACCTTTCCAACAACCAGGAATTACCTTCATCCACAACTAGTTCAGCTTAACTGCATTAAAAAATATGGCAGAACAGGAATAGAAACACTCATCGAGGCAGAAGCATCTACAAGAGAATGGACACAAGGTCATTCAGTCTTACCCTTTTCATCAAATAGGAAAGAATTTACACTCTGCTTGTTGTACATTACCTAATCCTAGTTGTAACACTCTACAGAGTACAGAGCAGCAGTCTATGGCAAATTATATGCCTGTTTAAATGGTCTGAAAATTCTTATTTCTCCATGTAGTCTCATCAACATAAGCCAATATGATAGAAACACCCTTTTTAACGTAGTCTTTCATTTCTCTTTTTTTAAGGTGATCTTGAAACATAAGAGTACATTGGAATTAGTATTTTTTATACTTCAGAAAGATCTATGTGGATTTATATTTCAAGCCTGTCATATTGTCTGGTTTTGGCTTACACAGTTAGAGAGCAAACATTATGAAAATATCTAAGAAGTCTTTGTATATTGAGTAAATACACTTAAAAGTCAGGAGGCAAGTAGTAGTAAAATGCTTTCATTTAAAAACACAAATTAAAATACAAATGTAAAAAGATGAACTGATCTGGAATCCTGAATGGATCTCGGACCTGAAGACATCCTTAAGATTGTGTTAGCAAATACACATCTAGAAACCCTGAGTTTACATGTGGAAACCCTGCTGAGATTCAGGCTTTACCCCTCAGGTGCTGAGTTTTATGATGATGAATCTGCAGCCCCTAACATTAAAAAAAAAAATAAAATAAAATAAAACAAACCATGTCTCAACTATTCAGGGAGGACTTTAAGTAGCTTTCATGCCTTTCCTGTGCTCCTGGTAATCTGTGGTGGTTCAAAAGGAGTACAGCCAGTTCCCATCCTCTGGAGTGCAAACACACCGCCTCTTCTCCACACCCTGCCATTTCTGTTTAGCAAGAAAAAAAAAAAGATTTTGCACTGAGCCACACAAGAAAAATACAGAACACTCAAATCCGAGGCCAGCTAAGCTTGTCCCATTGCCACTAGTATTCCTCCACCGCTAAAAAGAACTGCATCATTAAAGACAATGCATGCTGTAAAGGGACAGCGTAGATTTTAGAGCACAAGTGTTGTAAAATGACAGCGTTCAGCTGGACACAAGATACATCTAGACTCGTTTAGTTTTTCTTGTTTTATAATACAACCTAGCCACAACCTGACCAGTGAACCATCTTGCCAAATTGGCAAGAATCTTTGAATTTGGACATGATTTATTTATCCATTGAGTTTTCCTTTGCAGGTGGGAATCCCATAAAGACTAAAGCTTGCTTCCTATTTATGTTGTGCTTGTCAGAAAGTGCTTAGGAAGCTCGCAGGGACTGCAGTGGGGTGGGTGTGAGAAGTCCTGCTTTTCTGCAGGTTGCTGGCAGTGCCCAGAGAGACCTCTCTCAAAAGTATTTCTCCTCCTGAGGAGAACTCCTCAGAAGGAGAAGTTTAATTAAAAATATTATATATATAAATATATATATATCTGTCAGTAATGTTCAGCAGCATTGTGCTTTGGCTTATGGCTTAGATGTCTTGATGCTGCGGAGATTCTAGCTTAAAAAAAAGGAAAAGGTGAGTTAGCTGGAAGAGCAAAGAGATTTTAGTATTAAGCATAATTATAACAGTGACATTTATTGTTTTATCTTTGTTCTTATAGCGAAAATCCACACTTTTTAAAGTGAGCACATGTAAAACTCACCGCACATTAAAACTTACAGAATGGTCCAACACATAGTGAAATGTCCTGTCTCTGCAGGTGTAATGATCCTCAAAATTGTCATCCTAAACAGGTTACTGTATGTTATTCTGTGATGTCCTCAGGGTGAAAGAGTATTCATATGTATCAACAACACAAGTTTATTATGGGGTGGATGGTAGAATAAGTGTCCACCCGCGGCTGGATTTACCAACCCTCTGGAGCGCGGTGAGGCAGTATGGAGCCCAGCTCTGCTCCAGAATGCTCAGCGATAGACTTTATCTTGTTTTGTGTCCTCTTGTTCCCAGAACAACTGGGGAAATCCCTTCTGCTCAGGGAACTGTGAAGAACACCCTACCAGAGCCCAAAGCCTGAGATACTCCTCCTCACTTATGTGCTGGTAGCTGAGAACCACCAGACTCCTAGCCCAAGCTACCACCCACGAGTCTGGGCAGTGTTAGGCAGATTTGTGTAGCCATACTTTTATTAAAGGTTACATAAGGCATTTCAAACATCAAGAGAAGGATTAAAAGGTTGGTGGTGCTTCAAGTGTAAAGGATTTTCTAGAAGAGGAAAAACTAGAAAAACCAGACGCTGACTCTGGCACTCCAGGAAGAGCCTGATGCGTGTAGAAGAGAATGCAAAGGAGCAGGCTTGGTAGGAAAAAGTGGTATGTAATTTAAATAAAAGCAAACAAACAAAACAGTGCTTGGCACTTTATTTCATCTGCGTTAAGATGAAACCAAGATGCTCAATATTTTAAATGATAAGAGAGAAAGAAACTCCAGAATATCTAGGAATTTTGTGGCTAGGAAGCTGCCTAGGAGATGGGAGTCAAACCCACGTGTGTCATGCCTGAGGTCAACTCACTAGTCACAGGGCTAGTGTATTTTCTAAGGCTTTTCTACCACCCATTGCCTTTTTGCGGTTTGCTCCTACCCCTTTAAATGCTTGCTTTTGTTCCAGTGCAGATCAAAACTAACGACAAGAATCACAGATTTATTTCTTCCTCTTTTTTTGGTGAATATAACTGAGTAATTTGCAGTCTTTGGCTCAATGTATATTGATATATGTATGCAAAATTAAATAGCTCCATTCAAAGAAGAACGTAAGTATATCATCAGTTACGTATAATCATATATACATATAATCATATGTGTGTATATATACATAATCATATAAATAAATGTAGCCCCCACCTAGTTCTAGCTCCAAATTAGGGTCCTAAGCTACCTCTTTCCAGGTGAATAAAGTAATCAGAGGATATTGCCTGTTCTGGAACTGTTCCGTCATTTCACCTCTTTCTCATACCTGTTGTTTTGACTAGAAATTCTTGTGTGAGCCCAGCAACTTAGTGGTAAACATAATTCTAAGGACCCTACTCAAAATTTGGTCGATAACACACATTCTTTTCTCACTTACATGGGAAGGTTGGTCTACCATTTCTGGCTAGACCCAACGTGCACACCTACCCAAGTGTTTTCCAAACTATTTATCTCTTAAAGGAAAAATAATTTCAGTAAGCCAGTGAGTTAAAATCATAGAATCATAAAATTGTTTGGGTTGGAAAAGACCCCTAAAATCATCAAGTCCAATCGTTAACATAACCCTGCCAAGTCACCACTAAACCCTGTCCCCAAGTGCCACATCCA
>JAVJGI010000002.1:23722764-23736716 GCA_035590275.1 Ibycter americanus
CAGCAGCCGCTGTCGCCAGGGGATGCTGGGGGAGACGGCGCCAAGGGCTTCGCTGGGGTCCGGGTGGGCAACGCGCACGGCCTTCCCCTCATCCACTAGGCAGGTCACCTTGTCATAGAAGATCAAGTTTGTCAAGCAGGACCTGCCTTTCATAACCCCGTGCTGGCAGGGCCTGATCCCCCACTTGACCTGCACATGCTGTATGATGGCACTCATGATGACCTGCTCCATCACCTTCCCTGCACCCAGGTCAGGCTGACAGGCCTGTTGCTCCCTGGAACCTCCCTCCGGCCCTTCTTGTAGACGGGCGTCACACTGGCTAACCTCCAGTCAACTGAGACCTGCCCAGTTAGCCAGGAGTGCTGGTAAATGATGGACAGCGGCTCAGTGAGCGCTTGTGCCATCTCCCTCGGTACCCTCGGGTGGATCCCATCTGGCCCCATAGGCTGGTGCTTGTCTCGGTGGAGCAGCAGGGCACTGACCTCCTGGGCTGTGGGGGCTTCATTCTGCTCCTCGTCCCTGCCTTCCAGCTCAGGGGGCCGAGTACCTGGAGAACAACTGGTCTCACTATTAAAGACCGAGGCAAAAAAAGCATTACGTACCTCAGCCCTTTCCTCATCCTTTGTCACCACATTCCCCCTGCATCCATTGAAGGATGGAGATTCTCCTTACCCCTCCTTTTGTTGCTAATGTATTTATAGACACATTTTTCATTATCTTTTACAGCAGTAGCCAGGTAAGGGAGCAGTAGTATGCTGAACTTGCTGAGAAAGCTTGGCAAAAAGAGCTCTCTTCCCTCCTGCCGCACACCAGGGGCTTGGGCAGGGGAGGTGGTGACCCATTCCTCGTTTCCGTATCGCTTCCTATCGGTTTAAGTAGCAAAAATAAACAGCAAAAATGCTGTTTATGCAGTAGTGCATCTGTGGGGCAGCAGCACAATTGTATTCTCTGTATTTCTGTGGACGATGTTGCTTCAAGGGCGTGCTTTCCCAGGTCTTTGAAAGCTGGGAGTGGTTGAGTTGCTCATGGGTGAACTCACACCTGGGTGTTCCCCAGGAGCAGGGTACCCAAAAATCCGTAGTTGCAAAGTGAGGGCACCTTTTAACTCGATTCATAACATTTGAAGGACCTGGAAGTACTGCTAATATTGGGAAGCTGTGTTTTGTTTTCAGAGAGGGTTTTTGCAATCCGATTGCATTCAAATGTAGAGCAACGAGCCCCTCGTCCGCCTCAGCAAACCTCTGTGCATTCAAACGGGCATTTCATGGCGATTTTCTCTGCACGTGCCTTTTGGCACCGAGCACAGCCAGGTGCAGTTCCTTACTCAGCCCAGAGCCTGGCTGTGTGAGGTTAAGGAAATCTCTACTAAAATTTTCTCTAACTTATTTTCAGAAGCCTTCTTAGTGCCTTTCTCCACAGAAGCCCAACCGCTAGCAAGTCTGACACTTGCCCTTCCCCCGAATGTGCTTTCCCCCTGCCCCAAGACTCTTTGCTACCTGGCTTCTGTGGCAACTGAGGACCTTTTTTTTTTTTTTTTTTTTCCCTAGCATCTGTAATGGTATGCTATTCCAAAAGCACAGGTAAAAAATATTGGCTAAAACTCTGGCTATTTCTGTCCACAGGAGTAAAAAGTCAGGATCTGGTGAGGCATATAAACTGTGAAGGAATTCTTGCTGCTGTAATTTTGGATGTATGCAACAGCTTCATAGGAAGTTCTCTAAGAACAAGTGAATTACTGTGCACCTTTAGCATTTAATGTTTTCTGATGAGGACATCTGAGGCCATCCTCTGTTCGTGCCTGAATATATAAGTATTTCAGAAGGGGATATCAAAAAACCAACATGTAGCTGAAGGTACACTAAAGATTGTGTTTAAATACCTATGCTGAAATATAGCAATAAAGTATCTGTTATCAGCTTTAAAAAAAAAATATGATTTCCACATTTGTGGAAATCAGGGTGCTATTAATTTTTACTGAAGAAAAGACATATGGGTGATATGTAAGAATTCTTTATGTCAGAAAGCACGGTAAAAAAAAATTGAATGAAAAAAATCAGGACTTGTTGGAAGAAACAGCTAGCTGCATTTCTAGCTCTAAGACCAACTTTTCTGGGTTTTTTTGCTGTTGCCTTCCCCGGGTGAGTAACCAGACCCTGCCGAGCTGCATTCAGCCATTCCGGCGCTGAGGATCTCTCCTCCCTTGCCTCCCTGCCCTGGGCCAGAGCGTGGTGACCGATGCCTGTGCCTGCGTGGGTCAGGCGAGGGCTCCCGCTTGCCTCCAAATACTTGATGTGGCATCCCCGAAGCGTCTCTAATCCTTGTTTGCCTTGTCCTGCGTTGCTTAATATCCAGTGACTAAGCACCATTCCCTGCCACCCACTGGCATATTTTCTCTGTTCTTTTATACGTTGTGAAAGCACCACGAATTTCTTGTCGTGGGGTGAGGAACCTGCCCTGCATTGCCAACCAGTGCGTTATGCAGGATCTCAGCAGGGAACTCTCACAGCCCCAGGAAAAGCTTAGCTCTCAGACCTGGCATTTCAGGAAAGGCTCAGTTTTGAGAAAATGTGGTTATGGTCCTGCACCCCATTTGCCGAGGCTCTCGCTGGCCTCCAGCAGCTGTGCACCAGCTTCCAGCAATAAAACCCCAGCAGGACGGCTCGCCAGCGGAGGCGGGGCACACCAGTTACGGGGGCGAGCCGCCGAAATTGCCCCGGCTGTGCACATAATGAAAGCAACATTTAGGTGAGCAATCATACAGCATCCAGGAAACCAAGGTAATTGTGGGGGAAAGCACTGAGGAATAGTTTCTGGAAAGTAACGAGCAGATGCTCGACAAGAGGCACTAAACAAGCTACGGAGCTGCGCCGGAGCGGGCGGGCAGCCTCTCCGGGGCCAGACGGCCGAGGCAGCTGCTGGTATATTCCTGCTCCGTGGGATGAAGAGAACCAGACGATACACCCCCGGCACCGTGCCTTGACAGCCCTGCGCTTCAACGCTGCTTTCCAGAGCCTGAGTACAGTTTGAATAGTCATTAACACGAAGCAGGCATCCATCTTGTACTGGCAAAGAGACAGCCCGCTCTGATTTATGGCCCTACAGGACATGTCCGCACTAACTCTGGGTTTAAAATAAGAAGATTGCATTTTTTAAAAGGAAAGAGCATAAACATTTATTGGATTTTTCTGAGGTGGTTAAGGCTTTTAGCTTAGAAGTCATCTCCCTGTATTTTTCCTGTTTCCACCAGCCAAGGGCTTCACCTGTATTTTATGCAAGGCACAGCTGTGGGATTTGCACCTCAGAGGCTGCTTCGCGAAGACCATCGATACAGTATAATAAATGCCATTTAGCCAAGCAGCCATCAGAAGCACTAAACTTCTTCCAGCACCGAACATGCCGTGCCAGAGGCCAGAAACGGGAGAATCGTCTATGGAAACGGGTCCGTAAGCAGAGTGATGTACCTGCTGCATGGCCCCGGGTCACAGCCCGCTGCCCCAGCCCCGGCAGGGCCCAGCACCCAGAGCACACCACCCGTGTAGGCAGTCGCCTCTGAGCATGGAGTGGCAGTAAACGCTTAGGTCGAAAAACCTGTAGGGAGTTGGCTGGCCTGGAGGATGCACTGAGCCAGCGAAGTAGGTGGTGGTGGTGATGGGCTGACGTCATGGGACAAGGATGCAGTGCAAACCTTCCTGGCTATGGTAAATGTGGGCTTAAGGAAGCAAACCACAGACCCTAGGAAAACGATGGCTATTTCTTATGTGATGCAAATCTTAATAATACGTTAATGACTTTCTATTAAATTCACTGACCAGGCCCCACTCCTGATGCCCTCTGACCATCTCTCATCAGAGGTAGACTTCGATGTCCTGGCAGACAGGTTCAAGAGGACCACCAGAGGAACAGCAGTAGCACCTAACCACAGGGCACCAGATTTTGGGTGCTGAAAATATGAAATGCAAGTACGTTCAGAGGAGGCAAATCTGGGTTTTGCTCGTGGCTGTAAAATGTTCAATACCAGCTTTTGAGAAGATCACCATAGCTGAAACTGATGTTACTGCCATTGGAAAAATAGCGCTTGACATATCTACAAGGAAAATCCCCAGAAACAAAAATATAGCCATATGTGAATTGTACACACATTATAAGCGCTTCCATGACTGCAGACACACTTTCTAAGGATTGGAGCAGCTAGCAGAACAAAATCCAGAGCTGCGTTCAACATACCAGCCTGACTAAAGACAACAGATTAAATAATAATTTTGGCACAGTAAGAAACGTTCCTGAGACATTATATATGTGGTTATGATATAGGACCAGTCAAACAGGGGAACCCATATCCGAAGAGGAAAAAATTGGTCTCTGGGACAAAATAGGAATATATTTCTTCACAATGTATTTTTCCAAGATACATTCTCATTCCCCTGAGATAGCCTTACCAGAGGATATAACGGATAAATGAGTGATTACATGTGTTAGAGCTATTGCACTTCTCATCTAATTATATCACACAATAGGGTTCACTGGTGGTAATAAATATAACAGATGAAGTAACTCAGATCAAATCCATACCACAACCACAACCACCACAGCTGAAGGATTCACCACCATCACACCACGAAGTAAAACTAGATTAGATGTTTTGGGAAAGACTTCCAGGCCCACATGACACGAAAGGGCTAAGGGACAGGATTAGTTTAGTTCAAGCTCTTCTTACGTGTGTTTGAAATTCTGCATCACTTAAATGCGGAACACTATAGGTCATTACTATTTCTGTTTGATTAAAAGGAGGGTAAACTGCACCTATAGGACAGTTGCTTGAGCCAAAGGTACCATGATTAGTGGAGAGACCCTTGGCTTTAGTGATTTATCTTGAACAGTCCCAGAAGCATTTGCTTATCCTAAGCAGCAGTTAGAAGAGCCTGTTTCGCTTGCCTTAGCCAAACTATAGCTGAGAGGGGACATCAAAAATATCTGTAGACCAAAGAAAACCCCATAACAAGAAGAATAAGAGATATGATCTGAGCATGACCAAAGTTAGACCAAAAATGAAGGGGGAAAAAAAAGGTTTCTAACCCAAAAAGAGGAACAAAGATGTGAGAAAGTTTCTCAACAGGAATGGGGATGAAGAGCAGGAGAACGGGAGCAGAAAATCCTTCTTATTTTAGGAAGGAGCCCAGTGGATGGATGGGCAGAACTACATGTTATGATTGCTTCTCGGCACTGTGGGGTACACAGCTCCGCCTGCTGCTTCTGATTGCGTGCCTGGTGTCTCCACTTTACAAAGAACAAGAAATGAAAAACCACGTTTTATCTCAGTTCTGAGGTCAATGTTGCTACTTGAAGCTTACTCTGTTAGTATGGATTGGATGTTCTTAGTATGTGTGCAGCTCTGGTCTCAAACAGCTATAGCAGAACTGGGGAAAACAAAGTCAAAAGGGGGCAACAAGCATGACCACGTCTCAAAAACTGTGCTATGAGACACAGGCTGGTAGGCTTGTTCCTCTTCTCTCTGGAGAGAGGGCAACTGAGGAGATAAGCCAGAGGCCTCGAGTCATGGGAGCAGGGAGCAGAGCAGGTTCAAGCATTCACAACTCTTTTTTCCACTACAAGCACTGGGAAGCATTGGAGGGATCCAGGAGGAGCCAGAGCTGAAAGAGGCATGCAGGCATGGTCCCTGGCAGAATGCCCCCAGCATTCCTTGCCAAAGGATGCGACGTCTGTGGGGCCAACAGGAGCCTCAGCGAGTACGGGCTCAAGAAGTTCCTTCATCTGCAAAAACTCATTTGCAGGAAAACCATTAGGGGAAGGATGATCTTTACATGCTCTGCTCTCATTCCTCCGTAGCCTGCTCATGCTGCTGCTGGAGATGGGCTACTGGGCTGCAGGGACCTTCAGCCTGGCTGCCCTTACGTTCCCTTCCAATTTTGTTTATAAGATTGTGGGGGATGAATCAAAAGCAGCCTGTGGAATGAAGTAAGATGGATGGAGAAAACATGGCTAGATTTGTTTTCCTTGGAGAGCAGCCATATAGAAATAGTATAATTAGTTCTGGAAACGAGGAGTGTGACTTAGCTATGCTTCCAGCCACCTTCTCCTCGGCTCAGTCTTTGACACCTTTCCAGGGAAACAGCCTCAAGTCATGGGAAATTTTCCGATTCTTCACCTTCTGCAGAGAATTGCTGACAGCAGTCTGCTTGGTCTAAGTGCACTTCAGTTGCTCTTGAAATAGTTTGTTTGTAATTAACTTTTTTTGGCAGGGAATGAGAACAGATCTGTTGACAGTCGGAAGTGGTCGTAAGGCTTTTATATTTTCAGGCTGGATTGGAAAACCTCAGAGAAATACTGAATAAAAACTGAACTCCTGACAGTAATTGCATGCTCTAGACAAGATGTAGACCACCACAATACAGTAAATATGATGGTAGACAACACAAGAAAGAGAAGAAAGGATCTGGATGTTTTTCCTCCTCATACCTTCCCGTGAATTTATAATTGAAAACAACTGCATCATTCTGCAAAAAGAAAATTTTGTATCATCTGCCTTATTTCTTTATCCCAAACTCACGAAAAGTTCATAAAAATCTGGCACAAGGAACATAACACAGGAGTAAAACATCTCCAGTTTGACCATTTTTTTACCCGTCATATAAGGTAGGCTGTTACCTGCTATTCAAAATTAATGTTATAAATAATTGCAGTGATATGTTACTAAGAACGATAAGATTTTAATTGCTTTCCAGCAGATTTCCAGCTTTCCAGATTACACTCCCCCTGCACCACATCTGCGCTCTACAGATGTTTAAGCCGGGGATGCTCTTCCAGCAGTTAACAGTTTGGCAGCATTTGTGAAACAGTTGGGGTGTTAAAACTCAGAACACGTTTGTAAGAGCCTGGTACTAGAAGGGTATGATATTTTTTGTATCAAGTAATGATATATATGACAGTAATCACAGCGTCTTTTCAGCAACCTATTTATAAAGGTCAAAACCTACTCCTGCCACCTATTCTCACACTAGGTCTGCTGCTACGTTGAAAGCTATGAGTAACCCACTACTAGCAGCAGCAGGTTTTACTAGTTGAGGGGAGGGAAAGCAGTGGGTTCCAC
This sequence comes from Ibycter americanus, assembly GCA_035590275.1. Lineage (NCBI taxonomy): Eukaryota > Metazoa > Chordata > Aves > Falconiformes > Falconidae > Ibycter > Ibycter americanus. The sequence goes on from JAVJGI010000002.1 coordinate 23,729,870, forward strand.
TCTTCTTCTTTCAGTCCTTCTCCAGCAGATCTCCCTGGTATAGTGGTCATCACCAAGTAGGGGTTTGGCTCAAAGGTTAATGCTCCATTTGCTTTGTTCCACATGATTTTGAAGAATTCCCTTTGTTTTTGCAAAGGCAACTGAGCACATAAGAGGTATGAAACTGCTAGGAAGCTGGGAGACAAGTAGGACTGGCGAGATGAGTGCTGAGGATTTAATTAATTGTTTGAGTAGTTTTTGATGGTATATTCAGCTGTATAACTCTCTACCATTGTTCTGAAATATATTAAAACATTTGTAGAATTATCTGTCTTACCAACACTTCTGTATTGACATGGCTCTCTGCTCCAGCCATTACAATTTTCCCTTGGGAGGAGCTAGCTTGGTAGCTTGCTAGTTTGAGTTAAATGACTTAAATGATAAGTGGCATTTTGTTCTCATTACACTAAGAAAAGTCAATCAATATAAAGCACATCAATGCATTAATGTAAGAGCAGAAACCAAAGAAAACTGATATTAAATGGAAATTTAGAATCCATTATATTGAACACTACAACTCAATTTCCTGAACTAGAGTTGACAAACCACCAGTAAATGTCCAGCAGGGAATAGTTCTGCACTGATTATACTGACTAGATGATTTAATAGGTCTTTTTCCTCTCTAATACCTATGAACATATGAAAATCAATGTCAGCCCACTTAGTGAAAGTACCTTCCCCTCTTTCGCTTCAGACACATGGTTTGAGCTCCCTACGCGGAGCAACGCTAACAGAGAGGCTGCTGTGCGTTACCTCCGGGGGGGCAAGCCCCATACAGAAACCCCAGGCAAAACCCTGAACGATTCTACTTTCAGCTCCGACAAAATGTCTCCTCCTTTCCCGTGGAGGACCTTCGTTCAAAGCCTGGCTCTGGGAGAGGGGGGTGCCACCCCCCAGATGTACTACAATGTAGGGAGCGACCGGCAGAAGTGGGGGAGCAGGAGGGGCTGTGCCAGCATCCCTTCCTCTCCCACGGATGCTCTTGGAACACTGGTCCCTGCAAACCTGTGGAGAGAGGACGGGGCAGGCATGCAGCTGGGACCAGGCACCCACTTGTCCCCCGCGATGGCTTCTCCTCTGTTTAAGAGCCTCGATAAAACCCGAGGAACATGCCAAACAGCCTGGCTATGTGGGGTTATCCAGCTTGGTCTTCTCCTAATCACATTGTCCCACGGGCTGCAGAAAGTTTGCGTCTGAGGAATGGCAGCAGCCACCTCCTCTGCATTGCCAAGGTTTTATTGTACTTTTCATTTCTGAGCTGTCATTTCATTTAATTTCCAGTAGATGCTACTCTACTCTAGATGCTCGCTGGAGCCAGTAATCGCTCCTTCCCTGAACGCCAGACCTTTACAGCAACGTTTCTTTGTGTATTTTCAGAATACAGGAAAACAGTCTTCAGCCATCAAAAGTTGATCAATGGTATGAAACTGCTTAATTAACAAGCGAAAAGGAAAGAGCAGGGCTGTGAACCAGATCCTGTGCTACGCCTACCCGATGAAGCCCATGGTGAAAGGCTACTAGAGGACCAGATTCAATAATTTAAAGGCATATTGGTAAACGGTGGCAAGAATATGTGAAATCACATTATACATCAGCAGTGCTGGTAAAAAGCAAGCGTGGGTATATGAGAAGCAATAAAATCTTGTTGTTCAGTAGTGAAATAAGGAAAAATTGAATAAAACATCCTCTCTGAAAGATTCTTTATGAATATAAACACACAAATTTCTCCACAAATCATTTCATGTTCCCATTTACAATATTGAATGTTATTTGCACAGCTATTTTTGAGCAATTTTGACATATTTCTCCGCTTTTCTTAAAGAAAAAAACCAAACAACCGTGCGTGGTGTAATTCTTTTCATTAAAGAAAGAGTCATAGGTACCCTTGCAAAGTCTTTTGGGGCAAAGGACACAGTTTAGCTAAAAAACAAATATGTGTGTGTATATATATATATATTATTTCTCAGCCATTTTAATCCGTATGTCCCCTGCACACTCTGTGCTGTGGACACAAAAGCCTGTCATCCATTAGAAAGTATGGGGAAAATTTCCTCCTACTCTGAGCTGGGTCATACTGGAAAGAAAAGCTAAGTTTCTTGCCCAAATTTGTATTCATGTTATTTGTGGTCACACATTTTATGTGCTCGTGCTGGAAGTACTGCAAGGATAAAACCTGATGCCAGGTGTCCCCCGTGAAAGGAGGGAGGATGCTTTATTTCCATAGGAACCCCCTGTCCCAATATCAACCCCCTGGTAGGATAAGGACCAACAGTACCTGCTTGAGACATCCCTATTCAAAACCTTTGCCCTCTTCACTGCCTCCGAGCAGTACGTGCCCTAAAACTCTTTCTCCTGCCCCTGCTTTCAAAGAGAGAGACCCATGCATGCTGACTAATAAAATTACTCCAGGAATTCTGTGAAATTACCCAAAAGGTAAAAAAATACATCAAGGAAGTGTTGCTTCAGACTATAATTAGTGAAATCTACTGTGAATATTAATGAATGACGCCCAGCAAAGTTTTACCAACATTGCGTATTACTATAGAGACTCATCAAGTCTTCGCCTGTTTTTTCCCCTGATACTTTCAGTACATTTTAAAATAAGTGGCAGCATTAACTTAATCTTTTATTTAGCTAATAGGAAAAGATTACATTAGAGCTTTCCTGGAATAAATGTAAGTGTACTTTAAACCGAATGCATAATGGCAATTCCCCGTTCAGCTGGGAACTGCGCTAAATATGGCTTTGTCAAATCTTGAGCTTCTATTGCAAGTGTCACATTATCTGACCTTTTTTCTTAAAGCTCTAGTTACCAGAATCATGTTGTTATGTGAAAATCTCAGCTTTTATTAAGGGAATAAAGGTTTCCAGCCCCGATGGCTACAGAGCAAATGTCAATTCCAAAGCCTTCTAAAGCAAATGAGAGGTACCTGAGCATCTACTGTTAAAAAGCCGTAATAACACAGCTTCAGCTCTACACTTTGGGCATCTATAACCACAAGCATTACAGATGGTATAGCTGTGTGGGAAAACATACTGTTACACACAGAGTGGGAAAAAGCAGTTCAGTCATCCTCCCTTTACCTGAGCAGCCACCGTTTGGGATCCCTGCCTGAACCAGGGGATGTCCATCTCTAGGTATCATTACATATCCAGGCTCTAATGCCATTCAACAGTGCTGGTGAAGCCTGCAGAAGAGATTCAGCTCTAATGAGCTAGGATTAATTTAACTGCAGCAGTCTTATTTGTGCATCTGATAGCCTTTTAATCCCAACGTTTCAGGCAAGGCTGTAACTTTGCTAGAAGATGCTGGCTTCCCTCCTCACCTTCTCGCTGAGCCCTGGTCCTCCACCACCCCATTCCCAAGACAGTTTGTTTCTCATTTGAACTTTAGCTTTTTGATAGATAATGTCAACAGCAATTACGGCAGAGGCAAGTTTTGCAAACAGGATACTGTCGCTTTGCATAAAAGATAATCTTTGCTGAGCATTTTGCATGGGAACCTTAATTCGGCATCAGGAGAAAGATGACTACAAAAGCACCCCAAGCAGTAGAGCGTACGCACATCAGTGTAACACTCACAATAGGAGCTACAAACACATGGTCCTGCACAGCACAGAAGTTACACCGTGGAGTAAAGCCACCCCAGCATCAGTTCTGCTGTTACTTGCTGGTCCTTCCCGGTGCCTCTTGCATCCCAAGGCTGCCTGCTTCCCTGCCAGTGTCCACAGGAACTTCAAACAGGGCAAACATAAGGGGAGCAGATCCTGCCAGCACACCATGAACATCAGAAAACTGAGCTTACCGTGCTCCAGCTGAGCTGTGGGCAGAGAGGGAGGGGTACAAATCCAAGGGTGCAACACAAAGGCCAGTTTCCTTGCACCCTCGCGGTGCTGGACTAGAAGAAAAGAGGGTGGCTGGCTGCTGGCCGCCTCTGGGGTACCAGCAGGTCCCCGGGCAGTGCCACCTTTGCCCTGTCCCCCACGGCGGTGGCCCTGCAGGACTCAGCCTCATCCTGCCCCAGCCAGGCTGCCTGCACTGCCTTCACCTCTTGCTGGCCGCCACATCAAGCGCCTCTGCACCCAAAACCAAGCCCTTCCCTTGAAAACGCTGTGTTTCCTCACTGCAGCACAGGGAAGGGAGACACAAGGTTTTTCTCATTTTCTTTCAAATGAAACATGATGGGCCAATTTGGAAAAGAAAGGGGATGCGGTGATTCTGCCAATACTTTTCTGCAAGATCTTGAGTGAATCCCTTAAACACTCTGTGCTGAGTTCAGCCGACCATAAAACGCCTGCAGACCTCACAGCAGTGTCCTGAGAATAACAGCAATTTGAGATTTTCCAGGATAAACTGCTCCAACAGGGAAAAGCATTACGATTTATTGATGATTTCTTCAGCATTTAGCATTTTCCACAGGCCATGGTTCAGCCAGGAAAGACGGAGGATGCCATGGCTGTGATCTTTTTCCCTTCCATGCAAATGGTAACCTAGGCGATATGCAAACACATCTGCTTAAATCAAAGCAGAGTTTTACTCCTCGCAGTTCCTGCTCCGGCACAAACAACGGCGGCAATTAGGGAGGTTCAGAAATACCATTCAAACACGGAGAGCGAAAGATGAAAAGCACACAACTGCATATTTAAATAAGGCAAGGTTAGTAAAGAAAAGGAATCTCTTTTCAAAGGCCAGCTAATCCATTAGGAAAAACAAACAAGCACTTATTGTTATTATTTGTTCCATTTTCATGAACACGTTTTTAGCACTGAAGAGATACTTCTACTTCCACCTTCTGCGGTGTCTGTGCTAGACGTTAATTCTCACACTTATTCTTCCACCTTCCGTGGTGTCCATACGAGACACTAATTCTCAGGTGATAAATGAGAAACCGAACAAGACTTTTCCAGAAAAATGGAAGAGATTAGACTCGTGCCTCAGGTAGGCGATAATTAAGCCATCAATTACAGTATGCACTATCTCAACCCCACAGGGTTGGGTTTTTAGCTTTACAGCTGGATGCGGTATAAACAACGTCCTTTGTACAATGTCTCTGCCAGCGGTTTTAATTGATTGCTGCATTGATGAGGTGCATGCAGATGTCTGGGGATTTCCTCCAAAAAGTTTTTGCTATCTCATTGTAGCGCTCATGAAAGCAGCAAGCGCTCGTGGCTTACGTGAGCAACGTTTCAACGCTACCCCCATGGTTTTTTACACCCTTAGCATCCTCACACCAGAGCTGGCTGCTGCGTGATGCTGAACGGCTGGCAAATTTGGAGGAGATGGATGGGACAGCATCTCTGGTATTGTTCTCTCTGCCCTGTTCTCAATTTCGGTATGGAATGGGGTGACTTTACTAAGCAGCTCCAGAGGCAGGTATGAAGAAATGGCAAAGCCGGCAGCGCAGGTGGCTGGCACGTTGGGAACCCAAAATTCGGGTCTCTGGGTAAGACAGATTGCCGAATGTCTGAAGATCAGAAACGTCAAGTCGTTTTTAGCAGTAGCAGGATTATTTTTAAAGCTCTAGTTTCTGCCGATACCTTGGACTGTCAGGAGCAGCACAAAGTGAATGCTGTTGCACAACTGTGTGTTACGGCTTGCATTCAAAGCCGGAGCGTGGGTGGAGAGGGACGGGTTACACATCCCTAGCAGGAACCCTAAAGGATGTCGTAACAGCCACACGGAGAAAACATCTGCTCGTTAGCAAAGCCGCTCCATTTCAGACACCGAGAGCACGCAAGCATGAACAAGCCCTGAGTGAAGGCTGCTCACGTCTAAATCCCCATGTCGAGCTTGTGGCCTCTGTGTTCGGCCACCCTGGCCCCTGCAGCCTCTGGCGAACTCGCAGCACTCAGCAGCATCCCCAGCCTGCTGCTCAACGTGGTATTTCAAGTTGCCCCCTCCACGGCTGCCTGCATTGCTCCCATTTCTTTTTCTCCTTCCTGCAAACACGCTCACCCAGCTGCCGGTGTTTCCCCCCAGGTTTCTCTGACTTTTCTTTCCAGTTGTTCTGTCTAGCTGCCTCCACATGCTGCATCTCAGCCTCTTCTCCCCCAGGCTGCAAAAAGCCAGGGAGGTGATTTCCCATCTGCTTGCCAGGCTGCTCCTTGCTGGGGCAAATCCTGTCCCTTCTGCCTGAAATGGCTTTGTCCTGGTTTTTTCTTCCTGGAAAACTGTTAAGAGGTCTTTCTCCTTTGGTGAAGCACAGACCTACACAGCCACCCCCCCCCCCTGCAAAAGTCCTGCAAGCTGTCCCACGGCTGCTTCATGGGGACAGGCTATCCAGAGGTGTCCCGTGGAAGGAGAGTGGCTTTCCCCTGAGATGGCCCATCCCTGGGGCCAGGTGGCCACAGAGCACGCCTGTCCTTGCCCCAGGCACTGCTCCAAGCGAGCAGTTGGAGAAGCAACAGGAGGGAAGCGGACCGAGGGGATAAGACCAATGATGGTGTGGCCACAAAGTAGCGCTAGTTAAATATCCATGGGGATTTTTGGACAGCTAGTACCAGATTCTGGTATTTTTCCCAGTCCCTGATTGCCTAGGCTCATGAAAGGCAGATGCTTGGACCCTCATGCGCACCTATCTCAAGGGCTGGTGTCAACACAGCCAGCTTCAGATTAGAGTTGAGTATCTGTGGAAACAAGCACAGAAAGCCCTGGATCCCAGTGGAGCTGGAGCCATCCAAACACCAAGCACAAGATCTGTTTTGCCGTGTATGCCAGTTCTGTGCAGGTGAGGTCTGGATCCAGGAACCTCACCAGGAGATGTCACAACATTTGTTTGCCAGGCCCCCCCCTTCCCCCGCCCCCCCGC
>JAVJGI010000002.1:23736784-23755301 GCA_035590275.1 Ibycter americanus
TTTTCCATCATTTCAACTCTGAAGTATACTTGAGGAGTCTGAAGTCTTTGACAGAGTTTTATACTTGCAGAGGGGGATTTTATTTTGAACATCCTTTAAATACTCTGTGGGTAGGAGTATTTCCAGTTTTGGAGCAGTGCGTGTATTCTGATAAGTAAATCAGCCTACAAAGTGGACCTTTGCATCAGCAATCAATACAGCATATATCTGCACTAGTGACTCACACAGCCTGTCATCGGGCTTGTTCAGTTATTTAATGTAGGCTTATATTTATATTAAAATATATTTATATTGTGGATATTTTAACATCAATTAACAGATACTTCGCAATACATATTTATAGGAAGGAGAGAGTTTGGCGTCCAGTGACATGTTAAAGTCTTGATAAATATGTTTTTCAAAACTAAAAAAAGTTTTTGGCATCATGTGTTGCTCCTCTCAAAAGAAGGAAAAGTATAGGTCAGAAGTATGGTGGTAGTAGTTGAAAGAAACTCTTTCCCTAATCACATTAATGTTTAGTCAAATCCTGTTGTATATTCCCAACCCAAATGGTGTCACTGGCCCAAATACTTCTCCCAGGTACACTCACTACATCCAGAGTAGAGTTATTAAGGAATAACACTAGGTTTGCTGCCCTGTAGACCAAGCTGGCCCACAAAGACAGATCAGTGTGCCTGCCGTGCAAGGGCAGGAGGCACTTTTATCTCCGTGGCTCAAGCACTGTATTTAGAAAACAAGCTGTTGCAACTCCCTAGTTACTACTTGCAGCAACCAGAGTCTGGCAGAACGACTTTTCTTTTATTGGGGATTTGCTTAGTTTGGTTTTTTTTGCTGTTGGTTTTTGAGTTTGTTTATTTTTTTTTTTTTTTTTTTTTTTTTATATACATGTTCAACAGAATCCATTTCCATCTACATGGGCAGACACCACAGCACGATATCTGAACTCACAGAAGTCTCTCCTTGTAGGGAAGCCAAGACACAAGGACACACGGGGCTTCAAAACATTTGGTAGCCACTAGAAAGGAAATGTTCTCAAAAACATCGTAATGACTTTTTTCCCCTGAGATTTCAGAAAGATGGGCAATTATAGCTTCCCTGATGACAGATGTTTGCCAGGTTATGCAGCATTTCATGGGAAACACAACTTTGTGCTAGCTGCTCTCAGTGCCTTCAAGAGACAGTGTTTTTTGGTCCTCATCCTTTGAGCTGCAATTAATGCCTAGGTTTTGGATCGGATGCCAAACCTTTCCCACACTCACTTGGCTCGCAGGTGCCCAAGCACCCTCTTCCCCATGACCCTGCTGCCTGGTGCGTGCCTGGCTGCCTCCCTGCAAGCCCCAGCACCATGCAAGGGCTGCTGGCTGGGTGCTCGGTCCCAACAGCTGAGCAACGGGACAAACGCACCCAAAGAAGCGAGCCGACAGAGCGAGATGTGCTGCTGAGGATGCAGCACTTGGAGGGAATTGCCTTCTGGTGCATGAAGATGGGATTGGAGACAGGAAGAAATTCATGGTGGGATGGGCATCTATGGGGATCATGGCATTTAGGGTAGGCTGGGACAAGGCTCAGCAAGGTCCACAGGATGCCCGCACCAGCCTGACACATGCAGGTGCAGCCTCATCACCCAGCTGTGGGATGCTGGTGGAGCTCTGCATCCATATGGCTCACAGAGGCTTCCCATGAACACTTTCTGGGCTCAGGATAGCTTGTGTGGGTTTTATGATATAGGATTAAAAAAAGTCACTATTAAAAATCTCTCCATCTGAAGGTGGATCTGCAGTGACTGCTGAGCAGCGTGGACTCCGAGGGGAAAAGGGCCCCTGTGGGATTTGGCACAGTGCAGCGCCCGCCCAGATGGTAGCCCTTGCTTGCCACAGCAGGTCTGGGTAGCCCATCCTCTTCCTCCCCCAGCAGCTGAGCTTTGGCTCTCCTCCAGCCCCCAAAACATGCTCATTTTCAGTAAGTTTTGGGGCTCCCTGGGCTGTGGGTTGGGAGGGGATGGTAGGGTGCTGCCTGCATGGCAGTGGCATGCCTGCCCATAGCGCGGGTGTATGCCCTGCACTGCCTTTCCATCAGGGAGCTGCTGGGCAAAGGCAGCACCCAACAGGCTACTAACAGCACTCACACCCCAGATGCTGGTAGAACACCGACCTCCCCTACTGCAAAGCAAACAGTGCACCAGCTCGGAAATAATTGTACTGCTCTAACACAGACACATCGCAAAACACTGCAGGACCCTAAAGGCGAGCCCTTAAGCGCCTCCTTGCTGGGACCTGACGATGCTTAGGGACAGACACAGCAAAACCTCCTCCTGGGTAAGGATCGGAAGGTCTGGGTATGATCTGTAGCACGTCAAGAGGCAGAAATAGATGGTGGCCGCAGCCCTGAACCAGAGCAGAGGGTCTGTGCTCTGTCTGGTGGGGGATTAAACTGCTGGGTGGAACAAGCTCAATTGCTTCAAAGCAAAGTGGGAATTCCTGGCCGGGGCCGCACAGCTGTGGGACATCTGCCCGCGCCTGGGCGCGGGGCTCTGCAGCTAGCAACCTGCTAAAAAAAAAAAATCTAATCAACAACACTCAGAGCAACGACAACAAGAAGACAAAACCTAGTGGGAAAGCAGAGCTGGGGAGCTCAAGTGTGCCTGAGGCCGTGTCACATCTGTGGCACCACTGAGACGCGATGGGTTTCGCGTCCCTGCTCGATTCCCTAGGCTAGCTGTACCTCAAATACACACAAGTAAATGCGAAACAGACCGCTGGCCTGACTTCAATTTACCAGAAAGCCGAACTCGCACAATTTAGGAGCGTGAAGACCAAAATAGCAGGAAGAAGTTACACATGTGGTTGTTTTCAGGCCAGGTCCCGCTCACTCCTCCGCCGGGGTCGGTGGTCAGCAGGGCTGGAAGCCACGCAGGCGCACGCTGTGGGGGGGTCCGGGTCCTCGTGCCAGGGCCCCCTGCCACGGGGGCTTTTTCACGCTACTCAGCCAGCACAGAAACTCATTTTTGAGAAAGCCCACCGGTCCGGCCACCTTCATGCCTGACCTCCAGCAGTGGCCAACAGCCAATGCTCAGGGTGGGGGTAGAAATGAGGCCATCTCTTAGCCATTGCCTCCCAGAATACTCCTCCACCGACCTTCATCCCAGGCACCTCCTGAGCTGAAACCGATACTGTGCAGAATGACTTCTGCTAGGTTTATTCTCTATTGATTTATTGAGTTGCTCTTCAGTCCTCCCACTAAATTCAGTAGGCACTGTCCTTTTCAGAGGCAGAATTAGGCTCTGTGATTACGGAGAGATTGTCCTATTTAAAGGAGAGAAAAATGAAAGCTCCAAGAAGGAAGATTTGCAGAGGTTTCCGGGCTTGCAGTTTTGTTCTGAAATGCTCCAACACATCACTGCGTAGGTGGCCGTTTCGGTAGTCTGGCACCAAACTGTAAATTATACCATAGTTACAGCCCTGCGTAATACTTGACACATACTTTATTAGAGATGTTGCACCAGTTCTTAGAAACCGTGGATATCTATTGTGTTACGAAGCACGTAACAGAGTATCGTGGTTCTAAAGGGTAATTTATGATGTGACCATTGAGTAAGTAATGGCTTGCAGACCCCTAAAATCATCCCAGGCTATGGGAACGCTTTATTTCAGGCTCTCCTCGTACTAACTTCCCGCCTTGAAAGTTCAAGCAAGGCTTTAGATCATCAGCCCATCCGCTGTATTCTTTTCAGTGACAGGCAGGGCTAATTAGCTTGTATGGCTATTGTTTGAATTACTTTATCCTCATTATTTTTCTGACTTGCCATGCAGGCAACAATTATAAAGCCGTAAGGACATGCAGAGTTATGCCTGGAATCTCTGGTTTAATTTAGAGGAGGCACAGAGGAGAGCAGCACGGCTACTGCTGACCGCGGATGGGATGCCTACCTGACAGATTTATGATGAGATTCCACGTGCTCGTCTGCCTTTCCCCCGTGTCCCACGCTGCGCAAGCTGAATTTAACAGCTGGCAAATAGGGTCCTGCAGCCCCTGCGCTCGCTGGGCTTATCAGGATGAAATACCTGACTATCGAGGCCTCGATTGATGGAGTCACACGAAGACTTTCAGCTTTTTGGGAAGCTAAAGGTAACGCGTATGCTAAGGGAACATGCAAACTGATGCTTTGCCTCCAACAGCCTCTTCTGAGCGCGTGTCCTAGTTTCCCCTTGGAAAACAAAGCTGCTGTTTAGCACTTCAGGTGATGAATTTCCATTTCACCAGACAGCTCGATTGCAACAAGACTCCTGAAAACAGGAACGCGGCTTGTTGCTCCTGAAGCATTAAGCAGAGACTACCAGTTGTCAGAATTTAAGCACGGGGTCATCCACACCATGTCATGCCTTGCAGCGAGCTGACAAGAACTCCTGTTTTATACCCACTACAGCTCTATTCCACCATTGCACAGCAAGGTGAGCCGGCTGCAGGCTGCCGTTCCCTGCTTCCCAAGCAGAGGGTCCCCTTTGGTTTCCAAAGCCACATTCCCACAGCCCCTCTCTCACTGTGACGGCTCTTTGGCAGAGACTTGCAGGGCTCGGAGGTATGTACCAGCAGCTATGAGTGAGCCTGGATGAGCATGTCTGAACTTATACCCCCTGAAACGGGGAGGTGAGTACTCCACACCAGCACAGCCAGCAGCAAGAAGGGGAAATTTAAAGGAAGAAAAGCGTGAGATAATATGGCTGTTACGAATAGTTAAGCTGAAGCTGAGTGAGGCTTTCTTCTGTACCCTTCAGAATTAAACAGCCAGGCTATGGCATCTCTAAGACTAATATGTTGATCAAATGCAAAGGAATAGTGGCCAAAAGATGTAACCAGCTGGGAGGTGGTTTGACATTAGATGAAGCGAGCACAAGTCACCTCACCGCTGCATCCCAGCGCTGGCAGGTGCCTTCTGTTAGCAGCGAGAGAGATCTGCACCTACACCAGCATCGCATCCCATCCCTCTGGCCATACCCTCCAGAGCAATAGCTCCAATGGGGAAGAAAGGAAATTAATTTACAAGGTGATACAGTGGTTTACTTTTGATTTTTAAAATAAATTTACTTCTGTTGTTGCAGAGACAAGCATTGTTGCTTTCCAGGCAGGCTGCGCCATACCAGGATGCCAAGGATGGCAATTTTGATTCTCCCAAGAATAAAGCAGGCCAGAGGTACAAAATATAAATAATAACAAATAATATTGCACACTCTGGGCAAGAAAGACTTGCCGGTGCACTCTTTGTTCAAGTGAATGTACTTCTTGTAACTAAACAGGACTTCATTTGTTGTGCTTATTCCTGCTCCAAAAAGAGCTGACTGGCAAAGGTGGGGATGCCTATCCTGCTCCGACAAGGATGACTCGCAGCAGCAGCATGTCAGGCACAACTGTACTGCATCACATCATCTGTACTTTGCCTTCAGCAAGCCTCACTACATTTATTCTTTTCCTGTTTCTCAAAGGTCTTTTGCATACGTCCTTCTACCCAGTTTTACAGCCGTACCAATCTGTGTACATACCACGTGTGCTTGAATAAGAGTGGAGTACAGAACCAGCAGTGAATTGGCCTCATTGAGCCATTTCATGGATGTAAATGACGAAGTTGGCAGCGGTCACTATTTTTGTAACACAAACATGGCTGCACGTACTTTATATTGTCTTTAAATAACAGATTCCCAAGACTGGAGTCCAAATATAGTGAGACTTCTGTGAAGGACCATGCTGGGGTTAGAGCAAAAATGAGACTCCCAACAGAGTGGTCTTTAGTTAAAGGTCAGAAAAAATTTAATTGGAAACCTTATTAGGATAATTTTAAATCCTTAGTGTAGATGCCATTTGAAGGAATATTTAGTGCAGTAAGTACCTACGCTCATATTTAGAGTCTGAGTAGTTTTAAAGGCTATTATAACCAACATAACACAGTAGGAGGAGATAGCGTGGTTTATGTACATGAGCTGCAGCTTTAACTTGGAAATTCCAGTACTTTATAGACTTAAGCTGGACCAGATTGTTTGCTCGGGGTCTTTTTTTAATAAAGGGGAGGAGGGGACGGTAGAAGGAAAGGATTATTTTAGCAAGGGGAAATTTTCGGAGTGCAGATGCACAAGATGCTGTTTCTGAAAGTGCAAAACTCAACACTCCCAGGAGGATATATTCCTTCCTTGTAACCCATCCCTTTGCACATCACCTGAGGGATTACTCTTATTAGATATACCAAATGCTTTTGGAGTTCCTGCTTTGGCATTCTTTAATGTGATACGAAGGGAGTTCATACAGGTTCAGAGGAGGATAAGGAAGAGCATTTTTGCACCCTGAGCCAATGTATAAGACCAACACCTGTACTGGGAACTCAGGTTTCTGCTCGCTGGTATCAGTATATGCAAAAAAACTTTTTTCTCCAAACTTTTTAGCTTGTTTTCCCCCCCTCCAAGTCTGTTTTGTTCTAGCTGTCTGCCTGGCCTTATTGGAAGGACCTTCGAGACCAGTCACAGCCTTGTCCAGTTGCAAGGTGCTCCCAGCCCCGGGCTGGCGGGCAGGACAGCCCGCTGCAGCATCCCCTTGCCACCTCGGGGCTGCCAAGGCAGCTCCCTGCCTCTTCCCACTGCTACACGGGTGCTTCGCCCAGCTGGTAGAGACAGAAAGGAGGGATTTAGATGACAAGCCTTGCAGCTCTGTGCCAAATCCTCCTCCTCATCTCCTAAAATCCCTGCGTGAGCACACTGGCAAGGGCTGCTCTGATGAGATCAGCGGTGTCTGCTGCAAGCCAAGGCGGCTGAGGGCTCCCGGCAGCAGGGAAGCCCTGGCTGCCTGCATGGCGATCCTGAGCACTAGGGAATTACCAGGGATTGCCACCCCTCGGTTCCCTCCGCAGGTTATTCCTACGGAGCAGGGACCTGCGGCTACAGGTGCGGTGGCTGCCGCCCCGTACAGAGTCGACAACACAGCACCAGCCTGATAAGGGACACACCAGCAGTACCAGCAGCTATTTTGCTTCTACGTAAATACATATACATATTTTTGGCCTCAGTAGAGAGCCCCAAGAGAACCTAGCAGGTTGCAGGTGGGTTTTAGAGACTCACCATCACCCAGCAAAGCAAAAATCAGCAGTTACGTGCCATTTCCCTCAACGGGGGGTTGGCGTAGCAAAGGGCAGCTTACCTCAGAGCGCCTTCTGCCACCACCTAACGGGGGGAGATTTGAAAGGCTTGATTTCCAGAAGCATCTCAAATTCCACAGGTGAATCCAAATCTCATCTGGAAAAGCTAGACCCGCTCCTGCTGCCTCCAGGCCTTCTTCTCCCACAGACATCCCAAAAAAGCTGTCAGTTTAACTCCAGTGATTGATATCAGCACCACAGTCTTTGACTACCCAAAAGGGTAGCAAGTGGTTAAAAAAAAATATTAAAAATTCCCACCAAAAAAAAAAAAAGTTCAGAAAAACCTCCTCCTCTTCTAAAACACCCCCGCTACAGAACCTTCCTAACTTTAAAATGGCTTCATGAAGCAAAGCCTTGGTGCTCTTTATATTTACTCCAATGAAGTGCATCCATTCCTTTTGCATTTTAATTGCCCTGCCAGGAGGTGTCTTCTCAATGAGATCTTAATTAGGAGAAGTAGCCTGTGGAAGTCTACTGAATCCACCTGGGACAAATTGAAATAGATGTCTTCCCCCTCTCAGGGCACTTCCATGCAGCCTTGATATTCTCTTCAAAAAAATCTTCTTTTACTGCTTGCCATTGTTTTCTGGCTCAGCAATTAAAAAGTGTAGCTATATGCCTTTATTTCTGCTCCGAGCGGTAAAAGCTATGGAAATTTCTTTTCCCCTACGCAGCTAGGATTTGGTAGAGCGTATGGACGGACCGTTAGCTCCCATATCTTCCTCTGTAGTTCAAATATGTATTTTGAGGGTGCCCATTTCATCCCCTAGGTACCTATGCCGCGTATTTAAAGAGCCAAAGCAATCCCACCCATCTCTGCCCTGCCCAGGGGAGGAGGCAGGGTCGGAGGAGCCGGCTCCCACCGCCGGGAGCAGGCACATGGTGCGCCAATAACGCGGCCCCGTTCTTCCAGACACCAAAGATTTTAGTATCTGTTACTGCTTCCCTTAGCTTATTTTAAGACAACAATAAAGCAAGCAGTGTGCGCGCATGTGTGTCTAATATAAATGATGATCTGCAGAGGTACCGCTGCCTCGGTTCTTGGGGAGACGTTGCTGGCGTTGGGCTCTTGGGAAATTCACAGCAATAGAATTTTTTAAGAGTTTGGGTTTGTGCTTTTTCTTTCCCTCTTAAGTTACATGAAAGTTTTCTATTCATCATGAAGATTTATTGATTGTTCTAGGGCTGTAGGATAATTAAATGTACAAAGGCTTGGCAGTTGCAGTGTTCTTTCAGAAATGCTAACAATACGTTAAATCCAAGGAATTCCGCTCCTAGTCCTCCGTGGGGTCATAAATAAGTTCAGTGCAGGGGATATAAATATACATGACACCATTTAAAAACCAGGTACATGACTGGACTATGGCTATGGAGTTTATGTCTTACTTATCCCTTAGTTACTGAGGTTAGTAACCCCTCCCCCTCACTTCCATTACGCTCATTATTGTACCGCTGAATAAAATCATATGTATATATATATGTTATTCATGCATTTTCAGTCTCACGAGGACTTAATGTGATAGAATTAAATGGAAATACATTATTCTGCAAGTATCCCCAACTTTTATGGAAAGCAAGTTCTTGCCACCCCTCCCCTCCCAATGCTAACTGTCCGGCTATGAAACAGGGGGCTGCCTGCCCTCCGAGTGAGATTTTATTGCTAAAATAAAGTAAAAATTGTTTTAAAACAAAGAACACACATCTTTATAGTAAAACTCAAGTTTGTTTTACAATTAGAGAAAAGAGTCACATGGTCCCCCAAAAAACCCCAAGTTTTATATATATATTTTGAAAATATATTTAAAAACATAAAAAACTCTATAGTTAAACATATATTATGTTAATCAGTACACTTAAATATAGCTTAATTATATTTACAATATGACGCGGTTGCTTTTAAATTTTAATGCCAATTTCAGTTTTTCCCAAAAAACATAAAATTATATAAATATACAATAAATATTTATGTTACACAAGGTGAATAATAGAGAACAAGGCCACAGACATTAACTTACAGTTGCAAGAGTCTTTACTTTAACACAGCACTAGGCCTGCTGACATGCATGATATACCTTTGTCACAAACAGACCACAGCAAGAGTTTAATTAAGTGACATGAAAGAAAACCAATACCCCCCCACCCCCCCCACCCCCATCTCTGTTTTAACTAAGACTGCCAAGCCTGCGGTCACGGATGTATCAGGTCAGGCAGGTGAGAGCCATGGGACTGCGGTTTAATTGCCGGTTTCACCTGATAGCAATAGGCATAGAATTGGCATGGGACGGGGAGCATCACTCCAGGGGTAGCTGCAGGGGACAGTTCCTCTGTAGGTTCTCAGCTCCGACCCTTGGTCCCCCCGCTAGTGTGGGCTGCCCTTTACCCCTCCAAAGCTGCCATCCCACTGCTTTAATTCTGCCACACCAGCACCACCTTTACCTGTGCCAGGTGAGCACTTCCCAGTTAAGGATATAGCCATAACTAACTTTGGGAAACGAGGAACTTTATTTCTAGCATGTCTTATGCACTAACACTTCTCCTTTGGATATCTGATTTATTTGAACTGGGAATTATTTCATCCCTGCATCTGAATTAGGCTACTGTCATGTCCTAGCTATCACTTTTTCCCGGTCTAGATGAGTGATCTGTTTGTTACTCACTCATTAGCATCACCCTTTCCCGCTCCGAAGCGACCAGCCTCGGTTTTGAGGGGAGCCACCATTAACGCCACCTCTCTGCTGCGGTTTAGGAGCATTGCTGAGAATAGCTCCTGAGCCACGTCTGGGTTATCAAATGCAAAGAATTATAATACACATACAGGTACTGGCCACAGTGGAATAAAATTCTCCATTACACCACCGTTTAATTTGCATGAAGACCACTTCAGATGAAGTTTGGAGACATTGCAGTAGGCTTTTTTCATTTCTGAATTCTGTGGGGGCACCTGAGTACTTGCGATTGATTGGGAAGGCTGAACTTTGAAGCTCGGCTGGGTCACACAACCCTCTCTCCTCACTCATGGCCCAGGACACACACGGCCAACGCAAACAGCTTTCGTTGTACGGGTGGGATGGGTCGCCTTTGACAGTCGGTTATCCTGGGAAGGGGAAGCCCTTCTACGCTAACTACAAGAAATCACTGATTTTGAAGGTGTCTCTGCCAGCTTCCAGCATGGGTTCCTACTAGTAATGACATAAACTCCATGTTAAATACGCTCTTCAAAGAGAATTATTGTGGGGGATCATACTTCAGATAAGCTTTGCCCAGTCCAGGTTTTTAATTAACGGTAAGGCAGACTGACGCAGATTCCGCAGCATTCAGTAGCGGTTCTATTTTGCAGCGTTTTCCTCTCTGTTCAGCTACTTTTCTTCATCTACAGGAATTACAAATATAGCATCTGCCTTCAGTGAGCTCACTAATGAGCTATTTCTGCCTCCCTGCCCACTGTAGTCAGTGCAAGCGCTATGCACAGCTCTCAGGCTTACACCCTGCCTTTCTAGAAATACTTCTGTCGGGGTAGCTAGAGAGGTAGCACAGGGCTAAATACGTCTGCCAGAACCTAAGCAACGTTAAGCCAACTCCTCCAGCACTTGCTCTTCGCTTACTTCAAGAGTATTTTTTTTTTAATGCCAACATTCATTTCATCAAATAAGGCTGACAGCAGAGGCAGAGCCACACAAGCATAAATGCTAATTGCTTTCAAGTGGCAGCAGAGCTTCCTCCTGCCCCATGCCCTAGCCCTCTCCCGGGGCTCCTCGGGGCAGGGATGCCGCCGCAGCTCCCCCACCACACGCACAAGGCAAAGCTCTCACTCCCACAGGATGCACCGGACCCCGCTCAGTGCTGACTACGATTTGGAATCACCTCCGTCACCCCAAAACACTGATGTTCGTCCCTGGACTGACTGAGCTACTCAGTCCCGTGACCAACCTGATTTCAGATCCACTAGCATCTTCCTGGACCCTTTCTCTAGTGACATTCTTCTTGTGCTTCACCAAGACATTTGATCCAAGCACAGCGTCTTTTATTACATGAAAAATCATGTAATCAACACTCTATAGAATATTTTCTGTATGACAAACGCCAGTTGTATGGTAAGTACTTTGAAGATCACAACCAATATCCTTCCAGAGGGAGGAAAGGGGAAGGGGGGGAACCCAAACACAAACAAACATGGTATAAGCAAATGCAGGTCTCAAGAGACAGCAAATTGGAAAAAAAAAAATAAAATAAAATAAAAAAAGATAAAATAACCCAAAAAAGCATGTTGCCATACAGTTAAGTAAGTGCTGTCTTTAAGCCTGAAGTTCAACAATGTGAAGTGGAACATCACCATTCTTTTTCAGTTGCCTCTTTTTTTTTTTTTTATTATTTTTTTGTCAGTAGTTGGATTGCTATTGCAAACACCTTCACAACATACAAAAAAACAAATTTGTTTTTAATCCAGAATAAGGTAATGATTTTTTTTTTCTTTTTCAATCTGATGGGACTTCAAAAGTAAAAGAGAAACAGTAAAACTATGACAACAGCACCTTGACATTGTTTTAATTCCAACGCTATCAGAAGTTAAAAGCAGTAAACAGATATAATACTAACAGGAATAAAGATACTTACTGTCTAAAATGTAAACGGAATGTTTTGGTTCAATTTATTTTTCTGAAAGAGGACAGTTTATCATCAATTCACAATTGAAGCAGCATGCAATTTGATTCTTTTTTTTTTTTAAACTTTTTATATTTTCAAATCTTGGCAACGGCGACAAACCACAATGTTATCGAGGAATGTAATGCAGACTTTTTTGTTTGCTTGTTTTTCTTTTTTTTTTGTTTGGTTTTTTTTTTTTGGTTTTTTTTTTTTTTTTTTTAACCTTGTGCGCAAATGACTTTTGTTCCCCTTCAGGTCATGGATATGTTCAATAAATAGATTGTGGAACCACTGTACTGTATAAACTTCAGTTATACATGCAGTCCATAA
Organism: Ibycter americanus; assembly: GCA_035590275.1. NCBI lineage: Eukaryota > Metazoa > Chordata > Aves > Falconiformes > Falconidae > Ibycter > Ibycter americanus. The sequence goes on from JAVJGI010000002.1 coordinate 23,748,927, forward strand.
AATTATTTTTACCGAATAATTTACCCTGTTATGTATATATACAAATAGATAATTTTGTCTCAATATAATCTATACAACACGAATCCACTATCTTCCCCTTTTAATGGTTAATGTACATACACAGGAAGTGTCTATCCTTATAAAGCGCCAGCCAACTCTCTTTTTATTATCCATGGTGAGAGCTCTCACGTAAGACTGGGTAGTTCGGCACTGGGAGTTCCAGTGCCTCTTGTCTATGCCCCTGCAGCCCTCCTTCGTGTACCCCTTGGGGTTGCATTTGGTCTCATAGAAGTATTGCTTCAGTTGGCCTTTGGGTACCGGGACTTTTTCCAGGACTGTGACAGTCGCCCCAGACATGTCCACTGCAGTCTTTTTCTCTGCCGCCGTCACCCACTCGCTCGTGCTGTCACAGACGCTCAGTTCCCCACGGCGAGCTGGGTCGGAGTGGCGCCGGACCCTCATGGACATGTTTGCAGCATCCAAGTAGTTTTTGTACTCCTCGAGCAGAAAGAGCAGTGGGGGTTCCAAAGGCACTTGACTGCTTAGCATGACTCGGGATGTGTACAAGTCTGCATCCTTGTTTTCCTCGCTGGGCTGGATGTCCTGGTCCTCATCTAGAAGCTCCTCTATGACATGCTCAAAAGTGTCCGCCAGCGATGTCAGTCCTCTTGAACCAGCACTGGGCCCATTTAGGCTCTCAAGAGTCCCGTGGGTCCGAAGACCTGGGTAAGCCAAGCTGCCTTGTCCTCTTACACTAGCTTCTTTCATCGGGGCAGCTTTCATGCAACCGAAGTATGAGATAACCATAGTAAGGAAAAGGATGGTCATCACTCTTCTCACTTGGTGGAACTGTTAAGGACAAGAACAAGGAAAAAAAAAAAATTAACTTGCAAGGGATCGAGTAACAAAAGTTCACCTGAGTTGTCAGAAGACATTACGCATTTTCCGCAGAGGTCTGCCACATGCAGCCACAACTCGTTACCGCTGATAAAGCACTCTTGTACAAGGGTGTTCTTTGATTTAGAGTTTCAGATAAAGCGTATGCCAAAGCTTAGGCAATATTGATACCAGCAAGTCAGAGCTCTTACGTGCCGAAGTCTTTCTGTAGTAAGTATTAGATTAGATACTATGTGGGCTCCTTACTCATTGACCGATTACACCTATTTCCCATAACAGTGAAGGCAGAACTGCTATTTGGCAATGCAACGTTTCAACAATAAAAGGCAGCTTCGCAAGCTTCAAGTGCAAATGCAAGTATTTGACTTTTAAGATCTCCCTATGCCAAAAATACCTCAATGCTCTACCCACAAAAAACTGAACAGCACCAGGATAAATTGCATTTGTATTTTGAAAGCAACCTTCAAAACGCAGGAAGAGCCCATACGATTCTGAGGTCTCAGCAAGTCAATTCCTCATCTAAAAGTAGAAGGTATGTATGCATAAATATAGAACAAGGAAACTGTCCAGGACAGTATACTAAATTTGAGCTGGACAGATTGCTTGCATCATGTGAATGCCATGGAAGGGACCTGCTGGATTACAGAGCTGATAAGAGCTGTAGTGAGACGAGAGTACCAGAGCCACTGTACCGTACTTTCCCAGAGCCCCACGCCGCCTGCTCTCAAGGCAAAGCATCTATTTAAACCCAGTTAAAGCCCAGAGCCCAGCACGACAACCAGCCGCACAGCCAGCCCTGCTGCCGTACTGAAACTCAGCAGTTTTGCCCATTTCCCTCACGTTCTGCCCCAAGTTCTGGTGCACGTTATGGGCCACGCTTTGAGGCTTATGTGTACGCTTGGCTCCATCCTCAGCGAGCGTGGAGGGGTAGCAGCGGGAAAGAGTGCTGGTAAAACTCCTCTCCAGGCTCGGGAGCAGCACAAGTCACTCCTGTCAGCCCTCCCAACAGCTTGAACTTGCGCAACTGCTCTTTCCCAAGCACTTTGCTAAGTCTCCACTGATTGCACATTCCTCAGGCTAGAGAAGTGGTTCCTCCTCAAGCGCAGAGCACACGCTTTAGGTACTATTAACAAGAGCCCCCCAAATCCTGCAGTGACAGAGAGCTATACTTTCTGTCTGATCCCAAGTGCTACTACAACATCCATCACATCCAGTTGTTATTTTTCCTCCTTCCGATCCCCGCTCTCACCAGTTCTGCTTGCTAGAAAGCAATGGCATTGTTCACATTTTTGAAGCAGCAGCTAATGCTTGTTTCCGAGCTTTTGAAGTTCATTCGGAAGTACCTCATACTTGGCAACACTCATTGGAGTAAACGCTATTTCTGTTTGCCAACAGGGTGCTATGCAAAAAGCCTTACTTCATCTCCTGCAAATATGCTGTGGGAAACTAGTACTCTTAAGAGTCAAACATGGAAACACAATCTATCATAAAACATACCAAAAAAATGAAATATGTACTGGAAAGGCAGTGCCCAAAATGCAGGTCTCAAAGTTTACTTAACGGAGCGGGGGGGTGGGAAGTGTTTGGGTTTGTCTCCGTGCCGCCCTCATCCCCAGCCCCGCACCGAATAAGATTTTGGCCAAGAATCCTCTCTGCTCCATCACAACTCTTCCTTCATCCCTCCATCTCTCTTCCTGTTTAAAAGTGTTATTGTGGCATAGATTTATTAACATTAAACAAACCTGACATCTGTGACTCACAGGAACATGGTGTTTGCTCTAACCATGCAGAACATTAATATTTTGCAGATTTTTTTCATCCTACGATTTTTAAAACATTCTACAGGAAGTAATATCAGATTTCTTCCTCAAAGGAAAGGAAGAGAGACACAAGAGAGATGATTGACAACACAGGGAAGGAGGTTATCAGTCTTCCTTTATCAAACACAGAGAGACAAGGCAAGAGGGAGAAGGGGTGGTTGGGCTAGCATACAAATGCAGAGCCAGTGGAACAGGCAACAAAAATAATAGTATTCATACGCTCCCTCTTCTGAGAATTGTTTTATATAAAACATAAAAGGAAAAAAAAAAAAAACAAACCCAAACACCCACACCACACTTTGTGACCACCAGAGCAGCGAACAGAACACAGATCTGGCTCCCCCTCAAGTTCCTGTTATTTTTATTAGAGTAGTGCCCAGAGGTCCCAGCCAGTATCTTGACCCTGGAGAACAGAGTCTGTCTGAGCACGCAGTGCCCCGAAGGGCCTTCCAGTGCAAAACAGAGAGGACACAACACAAAAGCACAGGCACAAAACAACGAGAAGCTTGCACCCATCACCTAAGTACACCAGTTGGAGGTGGAACTTTTGCTTTTCAAGTTAGGCAGGTGAACAAAGGACAGGAGGATTACTGGACCAAGCCACATCCTTCGCTATTCCTGTTGGGCTGTTTACCTCTCATGGTAGCAATGAGCTTGGAGGGATGTGAAACGAATAGCATAGTGGCTGTGCAACTTCATTCGCACGGACATTTTTCTTACAAGGAAGACGGCAGAGGACAGAGGCACAGAGAAACCTCGCCGACTGACTTCAATAAGCTCTCAGCACCCTCCGCCAATGGCTGGTTGGTCACCAGACCTAACAGTACTTTATATCTCACGTTAAATTAATCCTTCCTTAATCAATTTTGCCTTCCATTTAGCAAGGAAACTGCTGTCAAGCTTGATCAATTTACATCCCATCCGATGACATACAACTGCTGCTGTTATCTGGGGTAGCAAGAAACAGTGTACAACTATGCTCTGAAAACAAAAGATTTCAAGACAGCCATTACCCACACAACATACTGATAATACACAAGAAAATGTGTCTCCTGAAAGCCACCCCTCTTCCTCCCATTTATAAGAGTAGAAGAGTACATCAAAGTAAGCTTTAGCTGTGCAGACACATGGAATATTGCTAACAAGATCAGACATCTACTTCTTTGTAAATGAGTCCCAGGCTAAGCCAAACTGTGCGAACAGGGTGCAAAAAGATCCTTCTATCTTGACAATGACTTGAGCAATATACACAGTCCTTGTCTTTGGCAGCAAAATGATACCAAGTGATTTAATACAGAGGAGCGATATTTTAACACCTAGCAAACCTCTTGATTCTAGAGGCCACAGCAATTTCTAGTAGCTGCTGCCCAAAATCTACTTGTTTAACAGGCTATAGCAGAGTAAGATTTAAATCTCCCTTCGTAGGTAGAAGCACACCACCTTTCAGCTGCTGTTGAACTGACTCATGAATGCACAGTTCATCTCTTACTTAGTGAGGCAGGACTAATATCCCAACATAGCACCAAAAAGGTCATTGGAAACACGTTGGATGGCTGCTTCCAGTCCTTGCCCTCTGCTCCCCAGCTATCAAACCTTCGTTAGATTGCAATGATTAAAGGTACTGCCAGTCCTGTTACAGTAAGTGCCTTGTAAACCCCAAAGAGATTATGTACAGCCTTCCGATTACAAGGCAGCCACCGTGTCACCCCACGTGGAAGCAGAACTGGGGTGGGAACATGGGCAAAAGGTGTATTTTCTTGTTTTCCCAGCATGCCACTACTGAACAAGGTATTGCCCCTTTCCATGCCGGGCACATCCACCGCTATGAGGCCTCGCACGGAGATGCCCCATCATTTCTGCGTACACCCATGCCTGATGCTACCCTGGCAGACTGAGCAGCTATTTCCCACAGGGGCTCATCAGCGCTGAGCACTTCTTAGGTGGAGCAACCTGGGTGATGCTGCGTGTTCCGAATACATCAACACAGCTGGATGCCAGACAAAACAGAGTAGTCGTAGCCACTTTTAGTCAGACATGCAGCTAGGAAAACACAAAACAGAATCACTGATAATACAGCCACAATCTGTAATCCTATCGTGTATTCATCGCCTCCCTCCGCAGCCATAGGACGTTCAGGTCTCTACTCCCCACCTTCTAGGAACAACATCTAAAAAGGCTGCAGCCCTTCTGCATTCCTCCCGTTCAGCTCTGTCACTGGACATAAAAGATCCAAGATTCCTCTAGGAGAGGGAATCTTGGTGCAGTTGCTGTCCCGTAGACTGCTGTATACACCCACTAATTTGTCTAACACAGATATACGCTAGCCTGCTCGAGACCCAGCCTTAAACTGTTCCCTCAGGTCACACAAGACGTCTCTGTCAGACATCACACCTGAGACCAGCCTCCCGAATGCCATCCATTCTCATGGCTGCAAGAGCATCCCTCCTTCTCTCACACAGCATAGCGAAGCTGAAGCAATGAAAAGAGGTCACCCACCATGGACCAGATCTCAGGAAGACGTGACCTAGTTTGTACTTCAATAAAGTCCATACAGTTACAGCTCGAATAAGGGCGCATAATTGTGGCAGTCGTCTCCACTAATGGGAAGGAGGCTCATTAAATGAAGGTCATGTCAATTATCTACAGCTAGTTTACATATGCAGTCAATTACCTAGCTGTACTATTTATTTCAGTATTTGTATTTAATGAGGATTCACCGGTTAATTGTTTTATTCCATTATTTTTAGTTATTTTAAGTAGAAATCTGGCAGCTTAACAGGTTGTATTTCCAGCAGAGAGACCTGAGGAACAGCTGTGAGCACGTACTTGCTGTTCTGCATCCTGATATGTGCCATGAAAGTTGAAATAACTTTCAGTAGTGAATAGATTCATAATGCTTTAATCTCCAGAAAGGAGTGCGTGGTGGAAGATAAAATTAGCAGCAAGACGACATTCATTTTCTGCCTTGCCATTTTCTAAGACCTTTATACAAAAGTTCAATTTACTAAATACTACTGAATAGCACAGGCATGAGTTCCTGCTCTACGCATCATTACCAGAGCCCGTGAACAGATACCAAAACGGGATGCATGTCAGCACATGATCTGCAAAGACTAAATGTACTGAGAACAAATAGGATTAACCTTTAACACATGCATAACTGGATGTCTGACACACTCTGGTTATCCTTGCGGCTATTTATGCAGCAAACTATGTAATTACTTTTTATTACTGAAAATAAAGCACCCTCCCCCCCAGTTCATACACATGCACACCCACACCTAATTTGTATTCTTGTAAGTTGGTGCTTCACATCAGGAAGAAGAAACCCATTTTATTTTTATTCTCATGTCGGTTTTCCCGGAGGTGGTAAAGTCTACTTAGCCACAACGCCAGAGATGGCAGAGACTACGACCCATTTTGAAGACTAAGATAAACAGCAAGCAAATTTAAAAGTAGTTTGTAGACTACAACTTTTAACATGAGAAATTTGCTTTCATCTTAACGTTGCTAAATATTGCCTATGGTACAGCTTCTGAGAGCAAAGAAACTCCAGCAATGCCGACACTGGCGAGGGAGAAGTATGCCTCTGTTTAAAGCACTACCAGGGGGGTTTCTGGGGTTCCAGATCATAGTGTTTTAGATCATGAAACTGCCA
>JAVJGI010000002.1:23755311-23767270 GCA_035590275.1 Ibycter americanus
CCCCCCCCCCCCCCCCCCCCCCCCCCCCCCCCCCCCCCCCCCCCCCCCCCCCCCCCGGGGTCGGGGGGTCCAAGGTTTTATCGGACTCTCCCTCCAAATTCTGTGATACACAAATCACAGCTGGTCCTGTCAACCAGAGGTGGGAAAGAACCCAGAGAAAATAATGGCAAAATAATAATGCCATGACATTACACCCCTGATCTTTCACAGAGTTATGTATCAGAGTTTCCTACAAGCTTTCGTCATACCTCTCTGGACGCTCAAACAGCCATGCAAAGGGCACACTTGCTTCAAAGCTCCACGAGAGAGAGTGAATTCAGCTGCTCTAACGGGCGCAGACCAGACAGGCTCCTCATTACAAGCATGCTTATACTTAAATTGGCCAAGTGCAGGACTACAAGGAGTTCCCAGCAGGATTTCTGTCGGATGGATCTCAGACCCATTCTGCCCATACCAGGAAACAGGCAGGGTGAGTTTTGGCAGTACGCGCCAGTGAAGGAATAGCAGGCCAGACTCACAGATGGTATCGGAGCTTTCAGGGAGACAACAGCCACGGAAGAGAACAGATGTGCACTATTTTTATACTTTGACAATGGGAACCGATTGTTGAGCCAGTGCCACACACGCTGCCCTTCCAGCTGTTTGCACAGCATCCTGCACACAGGGCACTCAAACCGCACGGGGGTTGCGAGCCCTGCTGTAAAGCAACCCAGCTCCAAAAGGGGATTTGCGTGCATGCCGCTATACGTATCAAACACAACATGCTCTACCACAACATTTTTTGCCAAAATTTCACGTTGGCATACCAAGGTATGCAGTGAAAGTCTTCCTCCAATAAAAGCGCTACCAGTAGGTTTGTTTTTCGCTCATTGGGAGTATCGTGGCTAGGGTAACACGCCGCACTCCCATTGCCACGCCAGAAATACTATACAGTAGGCACATGACATCCAAGCCTAAAACTTAAGCATTAGCAAATCCCAATTTCAAAACTGACTCCAAGCTTAGAGAGCTGCATTAATCTGTTTTAGAGTATACGTCAAGATACATTCATGCCATTACTGTGGTCATCCAGAAGTAACATTATGCAATCTCTGCGAAAGGAAGGTTCACCTATAGAATAGGCTACATAATACCCTCCACAAAACAAGAAAAACAACCACAAAACCACTCTGTGAAATAATTACTTTGTGCCAAGACACTCTCTGGTTCCTCCATGGGAGGAGATAATTACAGTTCTCTGAAATCATTTGCTCCGATAGCCACTAGAGCTTTATGTAACGCTGATTCAACCTGTGCACGGAAGAACGTTAGGGCAGGACCTCAGACCTTTGAGCAGCAACTGCGGTTTGTGCTCCATTTCATGACGGCTCTTTGGTATGAAATGCTGTGCTGAATCGTCACAGGACTGAGCTATTCTGCCAAGTACACACACGAAGCTCCCGCTGAAGTCAAGGATAATTGGCACCCAAGAGGAGGAACAGAACGGAGCATGTTGCATGCAAACTAGCGTGAGTTGGATCCTTTGTACTGTGACATGTGTCCAGCAGCCCTGGAACAACCCAGAAGCTGCTGTATCAGTTGAGCTTGGATCTTACAAGTGCCTATAAACTACTGAACAGCATGTAAAACATCCCACGCACCCATCGGTTCTGCTGCAAGTGGCAAGCTTCCTAGGACCTATAGAACATTATGCACTCAACAGGAACGTAAGTGAAGCTTAGCCAAGGCAAATCAATGGTTAAAAAGCACAAGCATCAGATGGAGCAGCTGCCCGTGGTTTGGGCAGGCAGTGCTTTCCCTAGGGTAAGGGAGGAGAGGAAGGGCTATACCCATTTGTTGCAAGACTCTTACCTTTGCTGAGACCCTGACTGTGTGTGGCATTGCTGTAAGAGAATGCCTTCCTTTGAGCCATAGTCAGTCCTTGAAATGAAGCAGATCAGTGTGTTGTGATGTGTGTGAACCAGAAACTGGAAATGCCTGTTGTCAGAGCCCTGACAGGTATTAACAATATGCCTGCATTTGCCAGTGGTGTTATCAGTCATCTTTTGGCTGCCCGCCCTCGCGTGCAGGTTTCTCTCAACACATGCTCAGTCCAGTTGTTAGCACGGCATCTCCATGGAAATACTTTCCATAGACGGGGCAAGGGATGACAGCTTACACCGAGGTACCAGAGCAGCTTCTGGGAGCATTCAAGTCCAAAGTTACACAGGAACAACCAGACCAGGAGCAGAAATCCGTAAGTTTGCAAAGCCACCTCAATCTACATTAAGGAAATAATGAGGAATTTGTATTGAACACTGATATACCCATTAGGAATCTAACCCACCTCACCGGGCAGCCAGCATTGCATGCATCCTGCTGTGACAATGGCTTTATCTTTGGAGATAACTCTGTTGGGATATTATGTTAACACAACTGCACTGAAAACACTTTGGCGAGAAGTGCACTTTCACCACTGTTACTTTACTATGACAATGCAGCACACCACAGATTTCAAAGCATTATCGTTTTCAGCTTTTTTTCCCACCTTCTAAGTGGTTTCCTGTTGAAACAAGACTTTTGAAATTGCTATGCCTGGTTCTCTGTCCCTAATCTATCTTTATAATTGGGGGCCAACTTCAACCGGGTTCAATAGAGGGATACAAGTTTCACAGACAACACCATTTCCACGATCACGTGTTGTAACTGGCACGCAAGTAGCTGAGACCCACCCAAAGCAGCTCCCCCCAGCTCCATCCTCAGTCAGGCAAACACCGATGCATAGGCTTAGCCATCTGCAGACTTACAACGCTGTGTATTGTTGCTTTCGTTTCACAAGCTCCACCAAGGAAAAGGGTTTGGAGTTACCAGAAGGGGTGAGGAGGTACATCTGGCAAAGACGCAAGTGTCTGAAAACAAGCTTCATTAATTGCACTGCTCAAGGTACAAACATTTAATGGATCATAAAGAGAGAGAAAAACCTGCACCTTTGCAGGAGAAATTAATTTATCAGGCTCCTGCCTTCTCCCAGTTGCATAGTGGTACAATTTCTCTCACAGAAGTGTGTTACACTGCAATTCCTGCGAATTACATGGACATGGGGTCCTCCCCCTCCCCAATTAAACATGAAGTTTACCTGGTTCACAACTTTCCGTACTTGCTACCAGCTACAACTACAGGTTGTGGCATCATGGGACATTATTTCCACAAAATCTGTTGAGGTTCATTCAAACAGTATGTTCCTGCGGACCTAAATTCTGGTGGACACAGTCACTGCCTGGTGTAAATCCATAGTACTCTGTTCATAGATTTATACTGGCTGCAAAGGTGGCCCAGTATTTATGTGGTCATAAAATCAGACGGGGCCAACACCTAAACTATAGCTAATAGCGGCATCCCAACACAATGTGACAGGTTCCAGCAAAACAGCTTCCTCGCGCTCAGGATTCCTGAGGGATACATGCATATTTGGTAATAATTACACTTTAAAGAGGAAGGGGGAAAAAAAAAAAGCTTTCTAGGTGTGCAGGCTAGCTTCTCCCTTCCCCCACCGATATAAGCACATAAGTAGCCCAGACATGCCTATAAAGAGAAGTATGCAGAATCCAGCCCAACACCACCTAACTCCTCGCTCCGCGCTTGGGTGTCCTGTTTCACGCACACACCGCCCCGCTGGAGACAGCCGCTTCGCTGCCAGCGTCCCGCTCTCGCCGTGAGAGCCCTCAAGCTCCAAAGGGTAGGTTTGTATATGGGATTTCAGTCATTAAATAAACACTTCTCCAGGAAAACTTCAATACCTGTGGCTTCACATAAGCCCCGCGGGGAAGGAGAGCTTCTCTTCAAATAGCTGGGGTGGGGGGAGGAAAGAGAAAGTTAAAGGGAGAAATGTTAAATTACCCAATTAGTCTGCTGAAAACGGCTGAGTGTTCTCCCTCTCCCAAAGCTCTTCACAACACAATAGAGTATCTAGAAGTCACCATCCTATTCAAAATCAAAAGCAGAGCTGTTTGATCAGAGATAATTAGTAGTTCTAGCCAGGAAAACCACACTTAGAAGTTGCAAGAGCAGAGAGACCCGGTGCTTATGCTGCTGCGACTCTCCACTCGTACGACTTTTCTCAGAGAGAAGACGCTATCAAAGCTTCCACCGTGCTTCGCAAACACCGAATCTCAGCGTAACTTAGGTGAGGAGGAACCACATCAGAAATCCTGTTTTCCTTCTGGGGAGGCAAAGGCCCATAAAGGCGTTTAAACAACCTACCCTAGATTGCACAGCAAGACCAGAGGAGAACAGGGGAGTCCCCGCTCCCCACCTTTCACTCCCGCCACGGCGCAAAGCTGCCTTAACCACAGGCAATAACCATCATTCCCGTATTTTGCAAATCCCTCTACGGTAACTTAGATGTCTAACCCAGAAAGAGGCAGGGCAGCTGATTAAAACCTGAGGGGTATTATTTTGAATACATATGCTAGCTCACTTCCATCTGTGTTGTTAATTAGTTCCTGACTGTAGGTTAAATGTAGGGCATGTTGTCACGAGCCTAAGGTGGGGTGGCAGGACCTCCTGCTATTGCCATATGGCTTTTTGTTTCTTCCTTCATTCTTCAGCTTTTAGCCTCATGCTTCTCATTTGTGGGCTCAACCATTACATAACAAAGAACAAGAAAAGCAAAACTAGTGTGAAAATGGAAGCATTCTTCACCATGAAAACCTCTAGGAAGTTCCATTTGAAACGCAACACAACTTCATCCAGAGGCTGCTTTTACCTGCAGCAAATACGCCCTGAAATTCAGGAGACCCCCATTCCCATGGAGAACTACCACTGCTCAAGTAGGTATTTACCAGCCCTATAAACACAAACCAGGCAGCTTGCAAGGGACCAAAGGTCAGCCTTAATTTGTGTAAGACTGAGAAGAGCAAGGCTATGCATACTCATAATATGGATGCTCAGTGCTTACAGGGGTGAAGCCAGTATAGCATCATCATCCCCATCAAAACAATAAAAGGAAAAAGAGGACTGAGTGCCAGTCATCTTTTTTTTCCAGGACTGAGTTGCAGTCGTCTTTTTTTCCAATGCATCTCCACAGAATTTGTAAAATAGAAATGGCTCAGGACCGTCCTTGACAAAACTACAGGTCATGTTTTGAAGTATGCCTGAACATGACTAACTACAAGATACGCAAGGTATCAGCAGTTCCCTTGCAGTCATCTTCTAGTGAGCACAGTTTGAATACCAACAGGTCTGGTGGTGCTCTGTGACTGAAGGTTTGCTCCAAAGTGTTCCGTTTAGAGTAGACATGGAAGTTATTTGTTGTGTTTTCTAGCTCTCATCGCATACCTGTCCTTCTATTAGCTAAAGGCAGGGGAAATAATTTCTGGTATTTCCAAGCATAAGATTCTATCATTTTCATAACAGTTACAGGAATCTGAGGAAGGAAAAACCCCATACAATCATATGTTGAACAAAACTGATTAAGTACCAGGTGATATGACTTCATGCTTGAGGGCTACGGAATTCAAGATGTTTGCATCTAGCTTCATCAGACTTGGAAGCAGACTTCTTTGGAGGCTCAGACCTCGAAGCAATTTCTTCTTGAATCTTATTTCTGCCTTTTTTTTCTTAATGGAGGTACGTGGAATTGACTCGCTCACCCTTTTGCAACATCCTTGTTCACCATTAACATTCCTACAACTTTTGCAGTTACAATGGCAGAAAAGTTTTGCAGAGGAGGCAGCAGAAATTAATCATTAATGCAAAACAGAGAGAAAAGGACTTCAAATGAGTCTTCCAAGGAAGGTAGCTTTGCTCTTTGTTTTAAATGTGTCAGTTGTTAGCTTTTAAGGAGAAAGCTAATTTTCTGACATTGTTTCGCTAGTCATTACACATATTCTGTATTTCTGTGAGAAGAGGTAAAGAAGCACCCGCTTATCCTCTCTTTGCACCATTTCATTGGCAGCTACTTGTCAGCATCGTACCAGTAAGTACCCTGCTGCTGTAATGAGATTTGAAACATCCTTCTTTGCCTCCATTAAATAAAAACAATCCTTCTTTACCAGTCCACAGGACATGAGCTGCCAACAACAAAAAAAATAAATCATGACATTGACATAAACTGTCATGTTTGTATCTGGAAGAGCAAAACCAGAGAACTTCAGATGAGCTTATTTCTAGTTTTGGTTCAACCCATTACGAAGATAAAGGGCAGTCATGGTGTTCAGCAGCAAATTCGTACTTCACCGCAGTTTCCTGGCACGGGTTCTGGTTAAGTTACCCTTGCCAGCTTGAACTTGTTAGTGGCTTTGCTTCCCCCTTGGACTCACACTGGCTTTCTGTACAAATTCTATCAAATAGTATTTCTCTCTTGGTGTTTACGGCTCAGTCAAACTGGATTATCAAGTCAAAAGGAATGTAAATAGCAAGTGAAGATCCAAGTCTTAATGCAGGCAGCCAGCAGGCACAATTATCTAGAAATACTGCAAAACAAGTCCTGTCGCTCATCCCAACAGCGTCCATACACTTCTGTGGTGCAGTGACAGCTATGACTGAGGGGAGGTTGGTTTACTTACTAATCCAGCCCTTGAATAAAGTTTAGATTTCCTTTCTTTTCATCTCGGTATATCAAGTACTGAACACTCACCAAGAGCACCGTGGCCAGCGTAAAGAAGGGTAAACTAAACCATATGGCTACTAAAAGTTGCATCAAGCTTAGAAAGTAAATGGCATAACGGACTAAGGAATCCAGAGATCATAACCTTTAATTCCTTGATCTAGACAAAACTGCATTTCTCCAGGAGCTGTTACGTTTAAAGAAAGTAGTGTTTTGATCATGTTAGATCAGGCACAACATGCGCTAGAGTTGGCACAAGATTAAGCTTAACTCTCTTTTATAAGATATGTACTACAGGATTCTGGGGGGAAGGGGGGAAAAAAAAAAAGATAACCTAGTCCTGTTCTTATTGTTTACAGCCTTAACTGCAGCAACATGCTTCCAGTCTTTTGCATGCTGAGTTAATAAAGAGCATATAACAGCTTTTTGCTCAAGACTTTGCCTATTTCGATCTTTTCCCGACTCCTCCTGCTGTGCTATGTGCATGCAAAGGACGACAAGCCTACCTGCAGCCCAGTGCACATACTGGAAAGACTGAGGTTGGATGTGGAACTCCAGGTGAGCCAAGGATAGGTTTTCAAACACTAGTTTGGTACAACAGCTCTCTCCTACACCCTGATATGGTATAAACAGTATGCAGTTGCCTCCTGACTTGAATGGCAAATATCCCAGTATCACAGCTCCTCAGTTTCCCCACGGGAGAACTCTGTTCCCTCAGAAGCTATACATTAAGTACTTAATCCCGATATACTTTACACTGACAGATTTCAAGTATCTTAAGAAGTTATCAAAACCATCACCTGGACAGATACGCAGTACCTGCAATCAGCTACTGGCTTGCATTTTCAAGGCTCTGCGAGATGGAAGCCATCAACTCCTGCTGAGGTTTAGTTGTGTGGGGTTTCCTACTCCACTGGGCATTTGATAGCCATAAGCTAGCAATTATTATAAAAGCCCCTGAATCGTACTGTGTCTGTAAGAGTCAAACAGAAATGATTGCAGATGAGATTAGGAGTTCAGTGGGTAAAAAAGGCACATTGTTTCTCCTTATAAGCAGTTCCTCACAAATTAAATAGGGAACAGTGCTTACTCTTCTCTCCCAAATGCAGAGGAAGAAGCCGCTATAGCCAAAGACCGATGTACAAAACAAAAGTCAGAGGCTGTGAGCTCCAAAACAGGAAACCACGTCCTAAGAACCAAGGGGCAGACACAAAAAGCGTATTCCATGTTGTTAGATTTGAAGTAGCAACAGATACTTCATGCCGAGTTTAACTTCGATACTTAGATTTTGAAATTGGGAACATCCTGGATCTAGTGAAACCACGCTAAAGGCTGCTGAGTTAATACATTAAGAAAGTCAGATTTATTTATTTTTTCTTTCTATTCCACCAAATAGCTACTAAAGGACACCACCTACCAAGTAGGCTTCAACGATGGGATGGGGAACAAACACACACACATCCCAACCCAACTCAAATCCTTCAGGGACTAGTTCTACATTGCATTTTTTTGGTGCAAGTTTTGGACACGCTATCAACTCTCACCAACAGCTGTAACACGCCAGTATAAGTTTGACTTGCAAATACTTCTTTAAGCGTAGTCTAAAGTTCAGCCAGCAAATGCTTTACTGAAAGCAGTGCTTCTTGTTTACCTAATTATGCCACCACAACGAAGACAGGTACTACCTTAGTCACAGGGTTAAAAACAAAAAAAAAGCCCGCATGCATACGATAAATTTACGTCTGTAGAGTAAGAATGATTGGGATTAGCAACTGCGCTCATTTTAATTGTGCAGCCGCACTTGCAAGAGGCAGAGCAGCGTGTCTGGTTCGTGCATCTCTAGGTGGCGGTAGCTGCTCAGATTTTGAGATACCCAGAGATGCTTATCTCAAATTTAGCAACCAGTATTCCTCCCATCCTCCTAGAATTGCCTTTCCTAATTTGAAATGTGACCCCCTCCCCCATTTCTTCATAATTTATAGTAGTCTGAAGCTGAGTCACAAGAATTTCTGCGTTTTCCTAACCAAGTACACAAGAAAAGAAATGAACTGCCAAAGTATTGAGGTAATTTATAGCGTAAAACATCGAGAGCTTCTAGTCGATCAAAGGACTCAGAGAAACAAACATAAGAACAATCATGCCTTCTGTTCTGTACAAATGCCACGGCCAGAAATAACTGTCCTAATTAACTGGTTTCAAAAAACGACTTCTCTGAAAGATACAACAGTCTTACCAAGGAAAGTATACAACTGCTACAGCCTTATGGCAGCTGTCACCAGGGCATGAAAATTCACTAAATGAAGTTTCCTTTCCCTTCCTCCGGTTGTCCATGGTACTCATCCTCAGACAGCTGTATCCATTTGTGATGCCTAAATTATGCTGTAATGGGATGTTCTGCTACCACTAGTATCAGTGTTACTAAAGGATTACAATCACATCAAATCAGCATCATCCCAGCTAGCTCCCTCTGCTCACAATTTATAAAGGGTGGAAATTGTGCTTGCAATGAGGTTGGTTTTTTTGGTGAGACTGTTGTCTATTCAGTCAAGTTCACAGCATCTTCAGTATTTCAGACTGGTTTATGTTGATTGTTACTATTGGGTGTAGCAGTTGAACTCCACCAGCCTATAGTTGCCTGACAATTAGGTCCTGAATGTTGAGGAGGAGGAAAACATGAACCTGGCCCTACGCTTTATGCCTGCGACTGTCCTGTTCCGCACACACAACTCCCGCAAACAGTGCTCCTCACTGGGCTGCTCGGAGCCTGGAATTGAAGCAACACTGTCAACGTGAGGTTGTATCAGAGGACAGAGGCCACAGTATAACTGTTACCCTATTAACTCACACACCTACCTCCAAAATTAAAGCATTTTATTCTTCTATTATTCTAGTGTTTCCAAATCAAGTAGCAGAAGAATTTATGTTGATAAAGTGTAAGTTTAAGGCACCATGGCAGAGATGCGTAGCAAAATCTGCTATTGTTTGTACTACAAGAGCTCCGAGGAGTCCCTGCCAGGTACCAGGAACAGAAGACAGGTGAGACTATCTCCGCCCCAAAGAGCTTACAGTCAAAAATAAGACTGAATAATGGGTATGGCTAAGGAAGGGAGACAGTAAGATTTGTGAGCTGACAGACAGTGCGCACAGCCCACCAGCCCCACGCCAGCTCGTACATCAGGCAGTTTGCTCTGTACACACCTGTACGGCTTCCTACTGCTGGATTGCTGGGAACAAACGAGTTGAACCTTCCTGGCTGGAACTGAAGACGGTAGGTTATTGAGTTACCAACTCGTTTTGGCCATACACAGAAATAGTGTAGCTTCAGTGCTTTTGAAAGCTTCCTTTTAAAGGGTGTTCACAGCTAAGCATTACCAAGAATGCCAGTGTATGAACTGATCTAAGAAATGATTGAGAGTTTCCTAATTAAGCAGCGTTTTAGCTATTTAGGAGGAACCAAGTGCTCACAACATATGCTTGAAAACAGGTCAAGACAAGTTAGCAATTAACCTATTAAAAGCATATATCCTCTTCTAGAGGAGCCTCCACCAATTCACACAATGCTTAACGTGAGATTTCTAGTGTAGGCACAGGGCACATTCTCAGAACAAGATTTCAGCCTTTTGTACAAACCAGGAAAGCAAAGATGGAAAATACTTTTTGTTGTTGGTGGTTTTTTTTTTTTGTTTGTTTGTTTTGTTTTTGTT
The DNA here is from genome assembly GCA_035590275.1 of Ibycter americanus. NCBI lineage: Eukaryota > Metazoa > Chordata > Aves > Falconiformes > Falconidae > Ibycter > Ibycter americanus. The sequence goes on from JAVJGI010000002.1 coordinate 23,765,602, forward strand.
TGTTTTTTTTTTTTTTAGTAGGAGTTCACTCAGCAGAGTGAGTTGTTTCTCATCTTCATGCAGGCTTACCCATAGAAGGGATGAGAGGGTCTCCTACTCGCAGGTTTCTCGTGACCTCCTTTTATACCTGTACCGGGGCAGAGTACTCTTATCTGAGCTGAAGGTGCAGCTCCTTGTGGTTTCCCCAGGGTAACAGCAGGGTAACAGCTGCAGAGAGTGCTACAGGTACTGCAAGGACTTTTAACTGCAGCTACTTTCAGCTCAGCACTGCCACTACATGCAAAGCTTTTAAGGAAAAGCACACAGAGCCTTATTTTCCACTATATCCTTTCACATTTTAATGAGTCTTTAAAATCCTTTGCATCTGTGCACTACATTTCGTAGTATCTGAGCATATTGTAGTACTCCCATAGCACTACACTACAACATAATGCCTTCATGTTTAAAAGCATGCTGCTTAAAATTAAACTTTTTTTCAGTTTAGCTTTACTCCCTCCAAGATAAAAACCCTTTCCCGTTCTCCTCCAGTGGTATCTGGCTTACTCAGATAAAGCGTTCTTGATGCTTCTGACCCGGTTTACCCCGATTCACAGCCACGTAACGCCAGGCAGGATCTACCCAGCAGCTCTGGGAAGCGGAGAGCACTGGCGGCGTGAACAGAAGGCACGCTACTTACAAATGGGTTTTCCCAGCTGAGGTTCAGCGAAGCTGAACATTAAGTGGTAGTACTACAGCAGAAAATTGTTGCGAGTTACAGAGCCCTGTGGAAAGGCTCCTGTATCTAGTCGCATTAAGTACATCGCCAAGACGTCTGCCAGCTCCTGCAAGGTATTTTCCAGTCGAAATAGAGTTGCTGCTTCGCCCCGAGACCCAGGTGAGGGACGGCGCTCCCAGAGCGGCCAAGAGAACGCTGCCGTTCACCGGGTGTGTTTACACAGCCGGTGCCCCGCTGCTCCGCTCGCGGGGAGCCACAGCATCCCCCCGACAGCTGCTGCCTCCTCTCCTGCCAAACCACTGGGATTCGCAGCCGGATAGAGCCAGGAGCGTCCCCCTCCGCTTATGCTCATCCGTACCCGGACTAACAGCGGGCCACCACGGGGCTCAGGCTGTCACCCCAGCGCAAGCGAAGCCATCGGGTCGCTCCGAGGCACTCCTTGGCACCGGCGAGCGGGACGAGGTGACACCCTCTGGCCCAGCCCTTCGCTCCTCTTTGAAGACGAGCGAGGAAATTAGTTTCATGTACTTATCGCCCCATGAATTAAAGATTACAGAAATACTTGCTTAAGAAAAATGTATCGCCAGGATAGATTCTTTGCATTCATTAGAACCGTGTTACTAGAAACATAAATAAGTAATGACTATCGATCCGGCAACAGTCATAACCTCAGAACAGCCAACTGCAATAAACTGAAGGGAAAAGTAGGTGTTTTTAACCGGAACGTACAAACCGAGGCACCGAGAGCACCGCTTGGCACAGGCGGAGGCGCGGCGGGGCGGCGGGCAACGCATCCCGCCGGGGAGGGGGCGGCGGAGGGGGGCAGTCGGGTTGCCTGAGCCTGGGGTCCGGTGCCCCTGGGACCGTCCGGAGCGAGGAAAGGCAGGGGCAGCTTCCCACCCCCCCGCGCCCCTGCCCGGGGGGCCCCCCCCATCCCGCACCCATGCGTGGGGG
>JAVJGI010000002.1:23768881-23785443 GCA_035590275.1 Ibycter americanus
GGTGCCCGCCGTGCCCGCCGTCCGTCGTGGCCTCGCCTCCGCCCTGCCCTGGCCCCGCACTGGTAAAACTGGTCGATGACGTCCCATCTATTCTGTGACTCCCTTAAAACCGGTGTCTTGCTGCGCCTTCAAGCCCAACTGCCACCTAATTGCAATTAACGCCAAAGGCCCGTCCGCCCCAGTGCGCTCGTGGCCGTTTATTTATCCTCGGAGCAATGTGTGCAACTCATTGCTGCCTGCAGACGGTCTGATTGCCTGGGTGCTTTTGCTATGAAACACCTGCATTTATTAGATCAGTAAAGCAATAAAATACCCCAGGCGTTTGAAATTTGAGTACACCTAAGGCCTTCCATATAAAACGGCTTTTAATATATATTAAGGGAAACAATCCTGGTGGTTAATATCCTTTGCAGCTTTAAGAACGTCTTTAAAAATCATGTTCAAGTACCACATTACCATCCTTCTTGCACTTGGGGGTTTGGTTTCATGTGTTTGAACTAAAAGTGTCACAGAGCTGGGAAGACAGTTCCACCTCTTTTGTCCCAGCGATTTCCAGACCGGATCCACTCCACTCACAAGAAAGGAGATGGTTTCTCCAAGTCCTCACTAACAGCCCGGGCCTGAGGAATCACGCCCAGCTCTTGCTGGCGGACAGCGAGTCTCTAATAAAGGTAGCTCCCTTCAGGCTGAGCCCTGCTCGGCTATTTCTGTAATATTCAGATTCTGCCATTAGGAATACATCAGCCATTTTTTTTCCCACTATCCGGGTATGACCTTCTATCTCCCAGCGATACAGCCAGGTGGATGTCTGAGTGCGATTTCCAGCACGGGACTCGTGATCCGAACTTGCCGAGTTAACGTGTCCGTTTTATTTTACCCTTTTGGACTTCTCTCCACAATACCGCTCGGCTTTCCAGGTACCACCGTGTGAGCGGGGATGCCTGGTTTCACCAGGGCAGCGTGTTTTCTTTCAGCCAGCCTTTTTACGTGGGGATAAGACAGCACAGCTTTAATATGCTGTGTTCGTAAGATCACGCTTGCAAATATTTGGCTGATCTACCAGTCAAGTTTAACAGCAGCGGCGGAGGCTACTTTAACCCGCTGTAACGTAATACCTTACACACACGTTATTCCTGGAGGAAGGACTCTTCTCCTGCTACACTAGACATGCAGATGAGCAGCGGCGAGTACCATGCTTCAGAGACACCGAAGCATCTGCCGGCTTGTTCTCGGGAGCGAAGGGGGAGGCACACGTTCTGAAAAAGTCTTGCTTGCAATCAGAATGAGGGTTTTTTTTTTAATTTTGGAAAGGAAGCGTGTTATGGACCGCCTGACAAGTCCTCCCTCTGTGGTACGCGCTTTCAGCTCAGCTCTGCTGAGAACATGAGAACCGTCAATTCCAGGTAACCGTGCACCGAAATTCCCATTTTGCTCTGCTACAAACATGCTGCCTTTTGCCCCGGCGCAGAGATTTTCCCAGGGAAGAGGTGTGGTCAGAGAGCTGCTCTATCTTGCCAGTATAATCAGCCCTTTGGGGATTATTACCAGCCAGTGCTTGATTACTGGGAAAATGAAAAAGTAGTGGAAATAATGATCTGTTTGGATTTTTAATGCACATACAAGCTGGGCACCGTATTTTTCAATCAGACCCTGACTTCAAGGAGAATTTTATATGAACGAGCCCCAAAAGACTGGGCCCACAAGGTATTTATTACTTTGTGAAGCAACCAACAGCCACCACATGGAGACATTGCCCTGGTCAGAGCTCCGCCCGCGGGATGTACTCTAAGCTTGGACGTATACATACACACTCGCCTTCGAAATACATGGGATACATAGGATGCAATGATCAGACATCCTGATCCTGTGGATTCCCAGGTGACCCTAGAAAGACTTCTCTCTTGTCATGTCTGAAAAAGGGCATCTCCCCGCCTGTCTCAGGCGCAGCTATGTTTTCCCCGTTTGGGTGGTACAGGCATCGGGACCGAGTGGCACGCAAAAGCAAAGCATCGCCGCGGGCTGCACGGGGAAGAAGCGGGCAGGCAGGCCCTGTTCTGGTGATTTTGGTTTGGCTAACTCAGCGTATCGAGCCTTTCGGCGTCACTGTCACGGCATGCCCGCCTTACAGCATTTACCGTGAAACCGAGTGTCTTTTTCCTATACTTAACTAGTTAAAGTTATTTTTTGCATACACAAATCACACCTCACCCTTTTCCATACACAGCAACAGAGGAGGAATGAGAAAGAGCTTGAGTTGTCAATCAACATAATGTTGATTTATCCCTGCAGCAATATCAGATTGCTTGCAGGGGGGTAAGACCATTGCTTTTCGCTGAATTCAATTTAAACTGTAGCATAGGCACTAATGATGCTGTAGATACTATAAAGAAGAAAGCAGAAGCATGCACATCTGGTTTCTGTCTCGGTGGAGGTTATGCATTATAGTGATTGATGCACGAGGTCCAAATTTACTGATAAACTAATTATATGATAAAGTAGTTTGTGGGGCTCTTAAATTCCCCCCTTCCAATTGTAAGAGAAGCAATAAAAAAAAAGCCAATAATTGAAAAGAGTAACATTCTTAAAAGGTCCATAGTTAGTCAATACATAACCGGCGATTCAGCCTCCCCCTGCCTCCACAAATGTGTCCTTACACTCCCCATTTTATTCACGTAGTATCTCGACCTGGTTTTGAATGAGAAAAAGGTCAAGAAGCTACAGTTTGGACTGCCTCTCACTTGGTTGTCAGGAAATATAAACTAATCCTGATTACAGAAATGAGAATGCTGTTGATGTACTCAGGTTTTGACACTGGAGTATTTTTTCTATTAATAATTTTAATTGGCTGAGGTCAGTTCTTATATCGCTACAACCATTTTTATGTTTAATTATGTTTATTCATGTTTCCTAGTTACCTATCTCTGCTATTTTTTCACATGAAAGGGCTGGAAAGTTCATGGAAATAAACTTTCCCAACTCGAGTAACGCTAAAAATTGCAATGGATTATAAACACAATTGGAGGTTACAGGCACGTTGCATTTGCAAGCAGATGACTGGGCTGTGACGCCACTCTCCGATGATTCAGCCATCGCAGCACACACAGCGGAGCCGCTCGTGCTCTGCACGAACACCAGCGGGACTAGAAAACCCTCAGCATCTTCGAGGACTGAACCCAAATTTTGCTCGGCTGTCTTCAATCTTTGTAATCATCCAGGCTGTGACTGAGCGGGGTGAACCGCGTGTTAATGCCCCGGGGTGGGTGGCACGTGGATCTCACAGCCTTCAGGTTTAACTTGCGTCCAGCCCGCAATGAGTTGCTGTGGTTCTGGTCTACAAGGAGCTTGCTGGGTGGCCAGAGTGTACCCCGTGCCTTAAATAGCGCAGGGTACTTGCTCCTAATATCAAGCATAATTTCACCTTCAGTGAACAGCGTCTGCCGAGAGGCCTTTCATCCTCGTCTTAGCAGGGGAAGCATTATGTGAAACAGCAAAGACGGGAATACAAACCCAAAGATCTTTCATTAGATGTAGTTTGCAGGCTGCATGTGTACAGGACAAAGCGGTGGAACCTACCCGTTCAATCACAGGCACCAAAACCACAGCATTTTTGCTGAAGAAAATACTACCTAATAGCTCAGAATAGTCACCCTGCAGCTACAGCAAAAGTGAATTTAAAACTCCAACAATTAAAATAATTGGTCTCTTCTCATGTCTAGAGGTATGCCAGCTTTCCATCACATGGGGGGATCTGTACCCTGGATCTTGTCCCATGCCTTCTAGTCAGGGATTTCAGCACAATTTATGTGCATGAAACTGCTTCTATAACAGAGCTCTGTGGTAGGTGCAGATTAGTCTTTTGCAAATGAGGAAATGCATGTGTCTATTACGTATAAATTTATTAAGCTGCTCATGAACATACTTGTTCGGCAAGCATGCCCCTTCTGTTTGTTCCTTGCCACCGCTCATGTAGTTGCCTCGACCGGCATCAACTGTCACAGAAGTGGAACATGAGTCATACGTGACGATTACACACACGCACGCTCCTCTCCAGCCAAATCTCCAGGCTTCCCTGTCGGGGTTCTCCATGGACTCCACGTGCTGCTGGAACAGTGGGAATCCTAAACCACACGTGGAATCCCTTGCCCCCCGCAGAAGGGCTGGGGGTAGCTGGGAGGATAATCCACCCCTCGTCCCGGCTCGCTCCCGTGGAGCCGTGCCGGGCTGGCCCACGCTGTGGGGTGGAGGGCGGCTATCGAGGATGGCGGCACGGCCAAAAAGGTGAGAACCAGAATAAAGAAAGGAGAGAATGAATCCAACCCAGCAGCAAAACCAAAAGTTGGCTCTATCGTTCCCCGATGCTTCAACACTCGCTAAAACTGGGAATTCGTCTCCTGAGACTCTCTGCCTTACTGCTGTCGCTTTGGAGGCATTAAACACCCGGCAGCTGAGCAAAGAGCAAAGTATCTGGGTTGTGCCCGAGAGTATCCAGTGTACCGGGCGTCTGGCGAACGGTGCCTGAGCCCTTCCCCGCTCGCCCCTGACCTCCCCGCCGACAGCCCGGCCACGGCTCCGTCCCAGCAGACAGAAAAGCAGGCATGAAACAACAGCAACAACAAAAAAGCAGGCTCCGAGCGAGCCGCAGACAGGGGAGGGGAAAAGAAAATCCCCTCTCCCCTAAAGAGGTTGTGTGTGATTCCTCAGGATGGGGGAAACCCGAGCCGGGTGTGGAAAGATAGATGGCTGGAGATGCACTCCTGTGACGAATCCGGCCATTGGAGCTCTATGATTAAAGAAGATCAGAAAACTGCTGGTGCACTTGTGGGTGAAAGGTGTTGGGATTGACTCATCTCTCCTTTCCTCTAAGTATTCAGTGGGTTTCAATTAGATGCAATACAGTGGATTATTTTTAATATTTAAAGGGATCAGATTCCAGGGGCTCAATAAACTTAGCCAGGCATCTTGTCAGAGTAGGTACGTGCCCTACCAAACCCTCCTCAGTGTGTAACTGTGAGGAGCTTATTTTGGGTATGTCCTGAAAAGAAGCAAGCCCCAAACCCTCCAGCCTGCAGCCCTGCGAATGCTCTTTTGTACGTCGTTTCTATTTAAGCAACTAAAATCTCCTCTGACATCAAGCTCAAGCACTCCATTCGCCAGGTGCGGCCGCTCAGCGATATTGCCTGGAGGGTGACGGGCGATAAGAGATCTAAAGCAAACAGTCAGGGAGGGGAGATGGAGGATGGCGCTTGGTGCTGGGGACCGGTAGCTGTGCCGGGGTGCCCACCGCCCGCGGGGCCCCGCTCTGGCCCGGAGCTGGCAGGACGGATCCTCCTCGGGTATGCGGAGATCCTTGGGAATGGAAAGCATGTGTAAACATTAAATAGTTCTTCTAGCTCTCCTGCCCTGCGCTACTGTCATATTAAGGCATTTTACAGTGCATTTAGCTGTCTTCATCTTCCCAAAGAAGTTAAGGTGCTTTGGCTCCGTCCCTCTTTAAAGCACAGCTACGTCAATACTTTTAACAAGCTGATGTGTTTAAAGATTATTTCAAGATTTTATTTTTTTTTAAATAGGATGTCAAGCTATTTTACCTAAAAAGCAGCTCTAGAGTTCAAAACATTTTCCTTGTTAACCACCTAAAGCGTTAAGCAGAGAAGTATCTGAGAAACAGTAGATATTTTTGTTAATTGCAAACTAAAATTATCAGTGTGGCAATAAAAATTAAATAGAGTCCTCAAAATGAAACCCAGACTGCATTTTGTTCTCCTCCAGTTACTGTGACTTGTGGCTCAGGAAACAAGTACTGGATTAGTCACATTAAAGCCAAAATTTCCCTTGACTAACACATTTCATTTGTTTGCAGTCTTTTTTTGTTTATTGAACACTTGGGATTGTTAATCTTCCACTAATTTAATAAGTGGAACCGTGTTGTGTATAAACCTTACTACATTCCACGTTGGAGATTAATAGGCAGCCACGTGTCAAGTCCGGCAGTATTCACTTGTCCAGATAAACGGGATGGGCTGTTTATCCGCGGTGGAGGAGCGTCCGGGCAGCGTGTGAGCACCGACAGCAGCAGAAGAGTCAAGATCTGGGCCACCACTGGGTTATGTGCCCACCCACTCCTCGGGGCATGTTAACACACAGCAAAAGATGCCAACAAAGAGGGTGCCAACCCCTCTCTCTCCTTCCACCGAAACACCCAGCCCAGCCCCAGGGAGCGGGACATGCACGGGGGCCTTTAGTTCTCTGCATTGGCCAGGTGAAATGATTTAATTGACTTGCAATGCAGAATTGCTTTGAACAGTAATTAGTACCGGTGTAGTTGTATTATAGTTGTATTTATGGTACTCCTATTCAAATATTATTTTCCTCCTCGCAAGTACAGCACAGGAGTAATGGGATGCACGGCTGGTTCTCGCTTTGCAGCACGTGATGTGCTTGGACGATCATTTAGAGATGCAGAAAGATGGGAACAAAGCACAGGGCGGATGTATGGCTACTCTGGAATTCAAGAACCCTGAAATATTGACTCAGAGAATCAATAAAAATTTTAAACTACTTTAAAATAACTTTCCTCAAGTTCGACACCATTTCTCAAATGGGAGAACGTATCGATTTCTCTCTCCCAGCCTGCACAAAGACGGGGTGGCTCTTGGGGGGGGGCAGTGGGGCAGCAGCATCCAACAGCAGGGACACGGCCACCACCGCAAAACCCATGCCACCAGAACCTCAAGCAGGGAGAAAGCGAGCGCGCCCTCGACATGCCCGAAGCCCCTCTGTTTTCAGGGTTGGATGCCACTCAAAGACTACTCAAGCAAAATCCACCCCGGCTTTGGCGAGGCGTTTAGCGGGGCCTTTTCTCAGTGATTCAGGACTCGTGCCATTGGAGTATAGATTTGTAAACAACATTATCTACATTTATTGCCTGGACACTGTTGATTTTTTATGTAGTTTATACAGCTGAAGCATAAATGCTTACAAGGGAGCGGTGGCTTTAAACACCTCTTTGCATTTCATTAGTTAGCCTGTTTCATCTGCTATAATTTATTGCAAATCGCAGCTGTATCATATGGCCTTATAGTACCTTTACATCTTTGAATACAAACACCACTGAAGTCAGCAGGAATGCAAAGTATTTAAATCAGAAGAGAACCAAGTGCTAGATTTTGAGCAAGGACTCTGCAGCAAGGTATTTAAACCCTTATTTTAGGTTTCTGTTATGTTTCCGTTTGATGCTTTACCCTGCTATGTGCTCCGAGCAGAATCCCTTTCCCTTCCAGGCATGTATAGCTTCTTCCCTTTTGGTTTCTCAATTTGGGTTAGATCCCATAATATGAAAAATATACTCTGATACTGCACCTAGAGCACATTGATGAGGCCTAAAGAGCTCTTCTGTGATGGGAATTAAGATCAAAAAGGATATGGAATTTAAATATTCAACATTTCTTCTCAGATATGAAACAGAAAAATTGTTTTGATGCAAAAGTCATTGCGACAGAATATGTTACTTAGACTCTGGGACCATATTAGGGTAAAATGGCTTTTTAGATAGGAATTGCACTGCGAGAAACTCCTTCATATGGAAATTATGACATTTTGTCTATTGCCTCTTACTACAAATGTTTAAAAGATCTGTTAAAAATAATCTTCTAAGAAGTTGTATCAAGATAAAAGAAAGAAATAAATAGGAACCGGTAAAATTTAGAGGCTTATTTCTGATTAGTTTCTTAATTTAGACCCTGTTAACTGCCAGAAAATTGCACCAGTTACCAGAGCTGGGAAAGCATAACTGATAACATAGCTTATTTTGCAGTTTGGGTTTGCTGTGCTTTTGTCAGGCCCTCACCCTCGCAGTAGATGAACGCTGGGTTAATTCCACATACTGCTGGGCTTAGAGAGACTCACAAAAAAAAGGCTGAGCCCGAGCGCTAACACAAATGAAAGCCAAGTGTACAAAAAACACATTCTCGCTGTCTGTTTGACAAACCGGTCCTAGACCTCCACCTGAATTTAGCCGACTGAGTTTCAGCTAACCATTGATCTTCACTAACATCCCACAAAACGCACGGACTCAGAAGAAGGCGGACAGCTTCCCCCGCCAAGGTTTTGGATAGAGCCAGGCAGGACACGCTCGCAGACCGCTGAGGGACTGCTAAGCCGGCTTGCTGGGAAGATGGACCTCTCATCCTGTGTTCCCCCGTACCAGGCAAGACATATCACTATTTCTTTTCCATCCAAGCGGTGCTCCCCCAGCGTGGGCCAGCCTGGGCTCGCCGGGACTCCAGCACTATCCATCATTTCTGCTTGCCCACCACCTGCTGGTGCTCCCACACCTCCGCGCTGGCAGGGGGGCCACGGTGGTCCCCAGGAGCCCCGCAGGACCATCCTCCAGCCACACAACCAGTTAGCCCAGGGATCTGCTCCAGGCCAGGGCTAGCCCAGCAGGGACAGGGATGGGCATTTATGCTGGTTTAAAGTGCCAGTGTAAGTGCGTTGTAGGCTTCTGATCTGGGCTGCCTTCTGGTCCAGTGCTTTTTCTCTCTCCTCATTTCCCAAGGAGAGAGGTATGTTAAAATTAATCTTTATAAATAACCTGCTAGAGTCTTCAGATAAACGCTAACAGCCATCCATCACATTTTTTTTTTTGCATTGGTATAATAAATAGGGCTTTGGCAGTATTCTCAGATTCCGAAAGCACATCCCTTCTGTACATGCTTGAACCATACAACCCTATAATTTTCCTTCCCTATCACTTGCCTACCTATGTTACCATGTCTCCATCTAGCCTCTGCCTTGCCAAGCGGTGACGGTGCCTACAGGACGGATAAAGAGAAGTTAACTCAGCCTCAGCCCAGGTGCCTCCTGCCTGACAGTACGACTGGGCTGGCACTGCGGGAGCGGTACCTGGGGGCACGGGGAGGGCTCGTGGCCATGGCTCCATCCCACCACAGCAGTGGTGCTGCGTCCTGGCCCAAAGGCTCTGAGAGGATACGCTGCCTTTGCCTAGGAGGAGTCCAAGGTGGGGTTGGACAAGACTTGACAAGAGGTTGGCAAAACTCGCAGCGACACCGAGCATTCCGGATGAGCAGCCGGAGCACGCCAGGCACCTGCCTTGTTTCTTCCCCCCCAGAGACCCTTCCATGGGGCTCCTTCCCTCATGTCACACAACACACCTCCTCTTCCAGGGGCTCTCTGTGTCCTCCCCATCCCTTCCACATGGTTGCTCACATCAGTGGCTCTGCACCCTCCGAACCACCTCCTAGCACAGTCCCCCATCCCTCTTATTTCCATTTCTCTGGCTGTGGGAACAGCGTGTGGCTCGTCACCACCTCTAGGTCTGCAGCGAGGGTGAGCAGGAGGCAATTGCTATGCCAGGAGGAATTAATGTTGACCCACAGTTAGCTCCGGGAGCTTCATGGGGACAGCTGATCCTCTGTGCGGGGTCTCAGGGCTTACCCCAGCCTGCAAGCCACACTGGAAACCCACAGTGAGAGAGAGAAAAAGACAAACTGATCCAAACAAGACTCAGCTCCCCAGCCTGTCCTGGGGGAGCACGCTCTGAAGTCTGCCTGCCACTCGGTTTCTGAGAGGGAACTGGCATGGCACGCATCATCATCACCGTGTTTGCAGCCCTGGCAGAGGCAAGCTGGGAAGTTCTGCTGCTAATGGGGCCCCCAGGCAGCTGTCACACACAAGCAGCAGCTGGTGAAATGGCCTCTGGTGGTCAAGGAGGCGAGTCAGTACATTGCCTTGGTGCTGCCCTATTGCTCTTGGACCGGCCGTCTTGCCAGGCGATGGTACGGACCCAAAAGCAAACAATTTTGAAAGGTGTCCATCATCTTTGGCTTTCCTCCTGGCCTGAAGTGTACGCCTCGCATTAGTCTGAGTTTCCTCCCAGCTTTGTCTGAAAAATCCTTATGGATAAATGAATATGAAATTCTGGCCATTTCAAAATAACTTTCTAGCTTTGCCTTAAAACTGGCTTAGCCTCCTTGTCAGATATTTCGGGTTCCTTAAAATTTGTGAGCCAGCAGAATTTTCTTTAGGGAATGCTGGAGGAAATCTTTGATGGGAAAGTCGATGATAAAAATAACTATTCGGTGCCAAAGGCGGTAGACTGGGGATTAAAAACCCCTCTGAAGTCAGAGACGTTTGGGTCTTTGAAAGAGCTCAAAAAAGACGCAAGAAAAGCGGTGGGTATCCTGGGCTATGCCCATGGTTGGGCAGCTGATGACTGAGTCTAGGTGAAGGATTTGGGAAGAGGAAAACAACAGCTGGTGGGCGGAAAAAGGCCGAGAATCAGATCTGCCTGGGGAATAGGTGGTGGATAGAGTGACTGACTGCTGATGTAGGAATGAATACTACAGAGAAAGAGAAGAATCAGGTGAATTTATGATTAAACTCTTACCTCTTGCACCACCAAGGCCTTTGTGAAAGACTTATTCACAATAAAAAAAAAAAACTAAGGAAAAACCCTAGACTTAAGTAGTTGTTCCCTCAGAAGAGGATAGGAGCAAAACCTGTGACAAATATTCATCATGTCACTTAGAAAGGTGTTGAAATGCCATGATGAATGATGAGTGTGGTATAAGGACTTAGAGTAACTCAGTCAATAAACAAAATTTGGGACACGAAAAGAGATTCATACGGGAAACACTGTGAGATTCACTCCTGTGTGGATGACTCTTTCTATAACCAGTAGATACATCATTCTTTTTTTTTCTCTGATGCAATACATTTTCAGCAATAGAATAAGGGGTATCACACTTCAGGCTACAGCAAGCGACATGTACAGAAGCGAAAGACATCAGAGATGTATCGTCATCCACTGGAAAATTCCAAACCCAGAACTTAGCCTCGCATAAAAACCGCTAGGGCTTTTTGTTTTCCTGGCCAATGCTATTTTATCAGATACCCGTTTACAAAATTCAGCCAAATACTCTCTCAGATGGTTTTATAAACTTTTGGCAGATGTGAACGAACATGTATTTGACAGAGCCAGCTCACCACCTAAGCAGCTCCAGTCTCTTGACCCCTGCTCATGACTCTCACTGCAGCCCATTCTCATTAGAGTTGGTCAGGTTTCAAAAGGTATTTGCTGTCAGAAATCAGCTGCCTTTTTTTCTCCTTTTTTTTTCTCTTTTTCTTTGGGTAACCACCTGTTTCCCTGAATCCATTATCTTTTCATTATATATTTTGTTTTGAATCTGAATATTTTATCAAATTCATTGTCAGACTTTTGAAGATAGCTTGAGCGGGAAATACTGAAAGCTTATTTAAACACTCTGTAAACAATATAGAACTGAGTTTGTGTTGAAAATATTGGGAAAAAAATATAATTTTGAAATGTCAAATATTTTCAGAACTCTGCCTCGTCAGTGTGCAGCCTCTTCTGGTTCTTCAGGGAAAAAGCTGAATGGGAGCTAAGTGGTAGACACAGAACCACCGGTGGGCCACCATACAACCTTCTTCCATTGCTGTTGTTTTAAGGAGTGAAATATGTAAAAGAATAAAGAAACCTGAATGCAGGATCATGGCTGAAGTCAATGCTTTGACATTTCCATCGCTGTACAAGTTTAGTGTCTCTAACATCAGAATAACACGCTGCAAGAGTAAGTTAAGCTATACCGCTATGTCTTAGGCACGAGCAGACCCAACCTAGACAGCCTCCATCACTCTCTTACCACTCACAAGTGTTTCTTAAAAAAATTCTACTTATAAAGAGGCTTGAACATAATGTTAAAGTTATTTTTAATTTATAGTATTTTTCAGTGCTCAGAGGGGAGTTTGATAACACCTCTGTGTTGTTGATGAACAAACGGAGGTAAAAGAATTGGAAAGATCTGCCATACGACACACGAGCTGTGTAGGAACTAGACTTTACACCCTGTGGGTTATTAATGGAAGCAGCCAAGGACCCAGCCTTGCTGGTCTTCACTCCAGTCTGTCTTAAAAGAGGATGTCTGACCACGCATACAAAGCAAAGCCCCCGGACACCGCCCATGTTCTTCGACTCTTGCCAGACAGATGAGAGAAGGGTTAATCCCAAAGCCTTCCCACTGCCAGGGTCCCTTCCTCCTCAACATGCCTCAACTCTTTTTTTTAAACTGCTTCGGCTTGTATTTTACCATTTGTTATAATAATGGAGTCTAGTGAGATGCTTGTGGCCCCATAAACTTCAGACATAATTTTAACTATGTCAGCTTTAAAAAGTCAGTATCTGCCTCATCAAAGGGCAATCTTGTCCAATGTGGGTGTCTGTACCAATTGTGTTTTGAACTGCAGCAATAATCCAACCAAACCATGCGAAGAGCTTTTCTACACCCACATTTCTTAATTATCATCATGAGACTGAGGTAGCTGAGACCAGATCTATAATGTTTTCTGGATGTCAAAATGCCCACACACCTTCTGTAATCCTTGTGCTACCAGCCCCCTTTCATAATGCATTTTAGCTGGTCCATCTAATTATCTATTACCACAACTGTTTACTGCGTTATTGCAGAGTCCCACAAAGGCTCGTCAGGAGGAAAGGGCTCTGTTTGAGAAAAAGGAAACAACTGTCTGGTGAGAACGCCCTAGCTGTGCAACCCTATAAACATTTTAGTGGATGATAACCCCTTCTTCACCCCTTTCAGAAATGAACCAATTTTTTTTTTTTTTTTTTTTACAGTCCAGTGAGACCTAGGGCTTAAAAAGTCTCTGCATAGATCGCATCCATAAACAATGTATTGTCTTGGGAGGTTTGGGGTCTGCTGTTGGAGAGTTTGGAGAATAAATAAGTTCATTATTTTCGCATGTGCTACAGTCAATAAAGATGTGAAATAGGAAAGTAGCGAAAAATGTTATGACTTAATGAACACATTGCGTGATCATTCTTGCCAAATGTCAAAGTAAATTGGAGGCCAGAGTGTACGGTTTACGCTTGTTAAATTGGGGTTTTGTGTGCTATTTTGGGGAAGGAAAAAATGAAACAAAGAAAGATCAAACCACGAAAAGGCAGGGGGAAGAGAAAGCATACACTTGGCCACTCACGGCAAGACCTTGGTCCATTACAGTCCCACCGCTAATATTCCCCACGGGAGACCATACAACAGCCTGGGACTGTGGGGAAACCACTTACCGACAGCAGAGTTGGCTCTACGGCCGGTGCCCCAGCCCCAGGGCTCTGCCCTAGCCAAGGAGGAGCAGGGGCCAAACCCCAGCAGCCCAGCTTACGCCACGGGCCGGACCTGGCTAATCCCTGCCTCCCTGGGAAGCATCGAGCTGCGCCAGGGGTGAAAATCAGTCACATCCATTCGCGACTTCAAAAGACAGTTTTCGTCAGGAGACTATGAGTTTGTGCTCTGCCATGAAGTTCAAATGACAATGGGAATAAGGCGACTGGAGCCAGATCTTGCTTTTGCTGGAGGCTGAAACGTGGAATGTCTGTCCGCTTCTACAGGTATCCCATCGGATCCAGTTTTGGCACAGAAGGACTAAGAAATGCAGCTTTTGCCTCTGTTCTGCAAAGACTTTCCTGTTCATCCAAGCCACGAGCACCTTGAAAGCTCTGAGTTTGGAAACGTCTACACGGCTGAGGACCCGACTGTTTGAACACCGAAGCATGTCACAGCTATTTTCCCTTTGAGATTGCCTCAGGAAAAGACCAATTAGGATTACGTGATAAGTAAAATGACTCCCATACTTACGTGATTAGGAAAATAGGTCTCTCAAACTGCCTGTTCAAAAGGAGATAAAAGCAATATTGTTCTTTTGCGGTTAGATTTTAACTTATTTATGTTTTTCCCCATTGAGTACGTGTTCTAGCAGCACTGAGAGGCCACAGGCACGTGCTTCTTACTCCACCTCTACTTCTAGTAATGGGAGCGCCACGAAGGTACCTGTATTTCTTGCCGCCTGCATGAAATGTGTGGCTACATATATGTGGCTTTCATTTATTTTGTTTCATGACACAGGGAGGGGGGAAAAATCCTTTTCATACACCTACATCTATCACATAGCAACTAAGAATAGAAGCAATATTGAGACAGATGGAAATGTTAACGGTGACAGCTCACAAGCACGAATCACACATTTGTGAAATAATGAAATGGGTGGGCAGTTGTTATATGAACTCCATGTCAGTCGGTATGTTTTCCTGGCTATAAGTTTGCAAGAGTAGGTCTCAGATATATTTCCAGTTAATGGGAGAAGTCAGTGCCCTGCCCTGCCCCGCACTTTGCCGGCACGTGGGTGTAGGGATTCATTGAGGCTGGCGAGCGGTTTGCACGCAAAACTGCTCATCGCGCGCCCTGGGCGCTGCAGGACATCCCCTGACATTTCCCTGCCGCGGCATTTTAGTATTCCTAACCATGTGGTGGGAGAGACACAGAAAGGAGGTGTAAAAACGTTTGGAAACCCAAACACAAGGGAAACATGGGATACTCACACTTGCTTCAAAGCCTTCCTTGCAGGGATACAAGTATTACCTTTTTTTTAACGTATCATCTGCCTGTATTCTGTGGTCCCTATTACTAGCTGGGCTTGCCAACCACGAACGAGAATAAGGATTACAAAATCAGTCCTGCGTTTCTCAGTTCGTTTTCTTTCTAGTTCTTCATGCCCCAAAAGCCACCGTCTCCATTTTAAGGACCACTTTGACAAGCCTGGTTTTGCTAGCCCCAGTTTCCTAGCCCCAGTCTAATGTTAGCTCAAAGGGGAGGGAGCTGTGAAAGTGTCTATCCATATGCATTTTACCTTGTGCTACCCGTCTCTTTCCCCGGTCTAGGGAACCTACTGATTTTCAACAACTTTGAGAGGTACTGTTTCTTACAGATGCTGTTTACAGCACTTGACGTGCCTATTTTTTGCTAGAGGAATGAACTAGATCTCCCGAAATCTTACGGATGCTCTCTTTGTTTGTGTATTTGATTAAAAATAATTCCAGCAGCTACATCTTCGAGTGCTGAGTGGTGATTTACTACAGTGATTCATGGTAAGACTTACAGCGCTGAGGAAAATGTGTCCCTTGGGATTCATCCACCTTTCCAGAATTTCTCATGGCAGGGCAATCATACGCCACTGTATTTAGGAAGGGACGTGTGGTTACTAAATGGCAGCCAGTCTGCATTTTCTCTGGGCATTTCTGAGAGCTCAACAACATCACTGTGACAAAGAAACGAAATAAAGGACTTGCTGTACAAAGGCAAATGTGCACATCCAGCCACCTCAGATTAATGAAATGTTAGACATAATCCTCCAGCATACATGCCTGGGAATGGTGGCCACTAAAATAAATAGTGAGAACTATCAGACCATTCGAAACAGGAAATTATTGAATGATGCTGAAAATCAAGCGGCTATCCAAATGGAGAGGTGCTGAGAATGACGAACTGGGAGAGAGACCATGCCTACGTCAAATACCACATTAAAAAAACATCTCACGCTGGACACAGACACCTGACAGCCACCAAAGCACTGAAGACAACACTCGTGGTATCGGGTAAAATAAAACTATAAAAAAGGAGCAAGAAAGGCTGCCACGTCAAAACTTTGCAGGAGGAAGAGATATTTGAAGGAGGTCGGACATTTTACAGTATCATAACCATAAGAGATGAAAGGTGGTGACAAACCACCACCAAAGCGGTGACAGCTCTTGGAGAAATAGTGGATACTAAAAATCAATAAAGCAACTTGCAGATTAAGGTATGAGTCACCGTGAGCAAATGTGACCAAATATGGCCCAATGTCATTTGTTAGCAGCCGTCCGTCCCATGCGCCTCTGCAGAGAACGATTAGAATTCGACGCAAACACGGCAACAGGGGCACGAAGGGAAATATTGGAACCAAGAGGGTTTTATGACCTAGTAAGAAAGTAACGGGTGTAAAATGAAAATATAGGAAGATACGCAGCATTATCCATGGAATGGAAAATTCAGGTGAATAGAAGCTCGTCGGCAAACTCCTATGTAATAGGACCATTTATTTGGGGAAGTGGATGGGGTTTAGTAGGGCCCATCACCGCTAGATCACGGGGGATGTATTCAAATATTAGCTCTACCACCTGACTTTTTCCGAAGTGAAAAAAGGCCAGAGGACATTTCATTATGAATTTAATGAGACCGATACTGCAAACTCGGTGCGTTTGAGTTTCATCCAGCCTGCCGGTGATGGATGCTTCCCAGACCCATCTCTTCTGGGGCTAGTTTCGCCCGAGAGATGCTTGTCATCGCACCCTGACAGGCATGCCCAGCAGACGCAACTTCTCCAAGTGGAAATGGAAAAATACACGGAGGGATCCCGCCCGGCCCCTTCCCCGGGCTCCCACCGAGCGGCGCGGCCGGGCCCGGGGGCGCTGGGGGGGGCCGGTACCGAGCCCAGGCCGCCGTTAGCGCATCTCCAGCAGAGAAAGCTGGCTGGTTTTCTTCAATGGAAAAAAAAATAAATTAAAAACAATAACCAACCCACCCCCCCCAAGCGATACTAACGCAGAAGGGACGCCAGGTGACCGACTTTCGGGGAGCTCCGCGCCGGCGCCCCCCCGGTGCCGTCCTGCAGCACCTCCATTTTGGCTGTGCGCG
>JAVJGI010000002.1:23797863-23808175 GCA_035590275.1 Ibycter americanus
TGGGGCGGCTGGAAGCGCGCAGGCCCGGGCGGGCGCTGGCAGCGCGCCCCGCCATGCTGGGGGCCTTCCATGCCACAGCAGCTGTCCCGCGCCACGCTGTGCTGCCAGCCTCCCCTCTTCAATCAGGCTTTTAATCAATCAGCACTTGGGACAAAACACAGGCCTGAAGAGCAGACGATGTATGCCAATGTTTTCCGATCTTTTACGGGTGACTCATTTTTTGTGCAGCCTGTTTTCCACGAGGAGGGGAAGGCAACCCAGATACTACCCAGGGAAGGGAGGTGTGAAGATTCAGATAACTACAATACAGATAATTCCAAATTATTTGTCAGGAAAACTCAAGATGACTATCACTGTCAACAATTTCGGTCTCTGAGGTCCGCGCGGTTACGTGAGACTGAAATGAAACTTGGCCTAAAGTTTCCCTGCCTTTCACTGGGTTGGTTTGTTGGCTTAGAGGTGCAGTCGCTGCAAAGGTGCTGTCTCTCATAATCTCACATTTATCTTTTTCTTGGGTTTCTCACAAATCTTTCGACATTCCTTGCTGGGAGTAATCCCCACTAAATCTAAAGTACGTGGCAGTACTCCAAAGGAAAAAAATCTGGGAGTAAAATCTAGAAGGAAAACCATAGGCTGGAAAACAAGTGATTAATCGCAAGTGAGTAGGTAAGAAGAAAGTCATAGGATACCAGTACTTCTCAATTATTTAAACTTAATCAGCAGCATATAAATCACGGTATCTTAACATGACACCTTCCTGTGCCGCTAAGCCTCTCTCAAAAAATGTATTTCGGGTGTTGGCTTAAAGAGCGTTCTCAGAGAGCAGAGCAACACCAGCAAAAACAATAGGAAGATGAAGCAATTCAAACAATTTATATAGTTAATTAATAACATAAAGCTACCTACAAAGCTTTGAATGAGATTTGAAGAGTGCAGGCTGGATTCTCAGCTGCTTAAACTGACAGAGCTCCATGGCTTTGTGGGGCTGAGCGACCTTGCACCAGAGCAGGATCTGTCTTACATGCCATGGGCCTCTTAGAGAAACAGTAAAGAAGAAAACTAAACAAAACCTGTTCAAATCACTTTAACGATTGCTTGTCTATATTGGTAACTAAATGAAGCTAATTAAAGAACTTTTTTCCCCACCTAATTCTTTATTGTGATAAAGGCTTTTTGTTGTGTAAACTCATTAGTAGAGCTTATTGTCTGTCATTTACATTTACTAATATAAATAGTCAAAAAGCGCTGATAAATAACCCGCTGGCTCTGAAAATCAGCAGTACAGAAAGGTCTATGCTCGCAGTCACATGAAGTAAATAAGAACAACGTGCTATCGTCTGTCGCTAACATTCCCCATCCTTATATGTGCCGGTCTATACATTTGATGTCTTGAGTTATTCTTCCCATTGCAGCTATGTAGGCACCATCCAAAGCAAGAAGCACCTGAAATAATTGTGCCCTGATGTCAGGGTGCACGCTAAGCCCTGGGAGGAGATGCTGTTCTTTACGAGGGGAGGTGGGAAACTGGCTGTTCCTGGGCCAGCCAGAGGAGCCAGTGGGAGCACATCGGCTCTCTCTAGCAGCTTCTGCAGAGGAAACAGGGTAGGGTTGGAGCACATGGAGCTGGGAGGGATTATATGCAGGTGGCACCCGCTCTGCAGGTTTCTGGCCAGAGGACAGGAGTTGCCAATAGTTGAGAAGGTTTTTTTGGGGTTCAGCAGCAGGGAGGGCAGCAACGGGACCTGGGAGAGCTGATAGTGAGAAGGCCCTGGTGGGAAGTGCCATGCCAGTCCAGTCCAGCAGCACCTGTGAAGATGCTGGTGCCACAAGGGCATGAAAACTCAGGTATCTCAGGTGCATCTGGACCACAGGCAAGAGGAGGCATCTCCAGGTGTTCCCTCCAGTGTAGCCTGAAATTCTTAGGAAGAGATTAAAATCAAAGCCTCTCACTTGGATCTCAGCCCTTGCAACCTGCTTTTCCTCCCAAAGCAGTCAAGGCTGGGGTTTAGACAAAGCTTTCCAAGTTTACCTTATGAAAACGTGGCTGGTGGTCGTGCGCCACGTTCTGGCAAGTCCTACAGCCGCTCCCGGGAGGGGAGGCAGGCAGGGCACGGCCACCCTTCACCACTGCAGATGCCCATCAGCACCAGGGATGCCAGGCAGAGGAGAGGATGGGCTAACATCTGCAAAGATGGCACAAGAGCTCTGGCAAGTGAAAAGGCTTTTATTGATCTGAGGACTGTGGCTACGTAAAGCAGGAGTGTCATGTCCCAGTGTGAAAGGTTGGGCATCGTATTGGCCTACAGCTTCCCAACCTTTCTGTACACATATGCATATAAGTAACACATATTTACATGCACCTGTAAGCATTTACATGCGCACAAAGACTGACTATAAACCAGAATGGAAATACAGCACTTTAGAGAATGAAGAACTACAGATTAGAGAAGTGCTGAGACCATTGGCACAAGAAATGATCTTCCCCACCTCCTGATGCCCTGTAAGTTGGAATAAGCTATCTGAAGCCTTTTTTCTGGAGGTATACTGGAGGAGGGGTGTCAGCAGGGGTGCTGCTACGGTGAG
Source organism: Ibycter americanus (assembly GCA_035590275.1). Lineage (NCBI taxonomy): Eukaryota > Metazoa > Chordata > Aves > Falconiformes > Falconidae > Ibycter > Ibycter americanus. Next base: position 23,800,447 of record JAVJGI010000002.1, read on the forward strand.
AACATGACTGGGAAGATTATTTGTATGAGATAGGGTGAAAAAAATCAGGACTTCATGTCTCTGCCATGCTCTGCTATGGATGCGACCCTCTCATGTGCATGGCTCTCGGTTTACAGGAGTAAATGAGACTGTATGAGCAGGATCTGAAATGCGTGGGCAGTATTTTTCCTTAGTCTTACCAAAAGGAAAGCAACATCAAAATACTGAAGTTGACAGAAATAATTTTAATATGTAGTCATTATTTCCCACACATAATTTATGGCTAGATTAGCAAAAGCGTTCTTAGTTAACTACTCTCATGGACAATGCACGGTTCAATGGCCAAGTACCAAGAAGTTACAATGCCTGTCCCAATCAGCTTAGAGCAGTGCAGGGTGTAAAAGCCCTTCTAGCTGTGCAAGTCTCAGACTCCCTCACCTTCATCTCCTACACACGCACGGTCTATGGAAGCCACAGGTATCAGTGAGATAGGTGGGAGCATGCAACACGAGCTTGGATACCCCGGGAAAACTCTAAACCCAATCAAATTCACAGTTCCCCACGCCCTCCCAAACAAGCCACCCACCACCCAATCCTACCTCTGAGAAGACGCAAAGAGCCACATGAGCTCCTTACCTCCTGGAGGTGTTGAGAGGATGCAATCCTCCGTCTGCAGGGCACGCGGGTCCTGCCGCCGCAGGGGTTTGCCGAGCAGAGGCACCGGAGCAAACACTCGTGCGAGTGAACAGACCAGCAAATTTGTACAGATGTAAGGTAGTGGTTGTGTAAGAGTGCCGGCGATTTACATTTGCTATCTGCAGATAGGGATGAAACGCAGGTTGCTTGCAGTATGCTTGCACGCTCGTACACGCACACCCTGGAGGGAGAGTAAAGCGGAGCCCTTGGATCTCAGTCAAGGCGGTGATTCAGAGGCAGAGCAGCACGCGCGGGATGGGTAGCTGCTAGCCAGCTACTTGTTGGGTGGGCTTGGGCTAATTAAGCTGTCTGATGGGAGAAAGGAATCAAGGATTCAGGAGTGAGCAGAGAACAAAAGTGCAAGTCAAAATTCGGTGTCTGTTAGCTTGATGTGTAATTTCATGACAGTTTACAGACCTGTGCAGGAGAACAAAGTGGAAAGCATCTATTTTTATGTTGCAGAGGGATGCTGAGCTGAAGACAAGGCTTAGTCCACAAAATACAGTTTGGCTTCTTTTTAGTCCTAATCCGCCTCCTGTTACACACTCTGCTCGAAACAGCGCACACCTTCATAACATCACTTGCATGCGGGGTAGCCTTGTTTTGTTACAGGACTGAGTTCAGGGAGGAAATTGGTTTCTGATGCTCTGAATGGCCTTGTAAATGAATGATGAATGAAGACGCAGGCAAACCGGGAGATACAGGGAAGAAATTGATAAATAGACGAGAATGCTGTGGAAAAAAACCAAGGGGATCTAAATTACTTACACAAAATCCAGTAGTAATTTGCGTGCTTGGTGTTAGATATTAATGGCATCTCTCTCCCTGCTGCACAGAAACATGTTTTATATGCACAAATAAAGGAAACTGCCAACCACCCCAGTGTTTGCGTTAGTTTTAGAGAACCCCCACATTTAATTTCCAAGCTTAAAAGGAAATAAGAAACCTGGAGCTCTGGAGATCACTGCTGTTTCCTTCCAGAGCAATTCTGCATGTTTGACATCTTATCTATTGTTTATGTCAGGCAAACAGTGCCTGGACAACACACAGAGTGGGCTGCAGGTGTAACATGACGAGCAAATACCTATGAGTCTTGGTGAATCATTGCTCCAAGGAGCTCTTGCTTTAATCACGGAGGACTGGCAGATGAGGAAGACCATGAGGATTTATGACTTTGGGACAGAGTGACAGCTGTCCCAGGTATTCCAACCCAAATCTACAAATCAATGCTTTTAATAGAAAGTGACAGCATTAGCGGTGAAGGGTTGAGCAACCAACCGACGCCCTCCCAGAACAAAACTGTCACGTGAGAGAGCAACCCTGCTTCACCCACAGAAAAATCAATCTGAAATGAAAGCTTTTAGATGGCTGAAGGGTCCGTCTGTGAACTCATGTCTAGCTAAGGTAACCTTGCCTTTCGCCTGAGTGTTGGGCTGCCCATTTTATCACAAATACGGAGAAGCATAGAGTTCAGTGCCAGGACCTTGTATGCAGCAGTTAGCCACGGAGCATCCCCCAGCCCTGCCCGCATCCCTGCACGGCCACTGCGTTTCACTGCTCCACTTTCACAGAAACCTTTTTACACCCACTCTGCTGGTTTAGATGAACGGTTTGGTGTCCGCATCATGTTTTACGTAACAGACTGATGCTCCCTCCACAGCTGCACTCTTCCTTTACCGCAAACAGCTGGGTCCTGTCTGAAAGCAGCAATCCCTATAGGTCATGGCAAAAGGAAATCTTCCCTTCAGAACTTGTGGCTGGAGGGTATAACTAGAAATTAATAGATCTGGGCTCTATCGTCCCTCACAACGCTCACACGTGCAGGTGAATAGTTTCCTTATCTATGTGACTCAGTTTCTCCATCCCTGAAACAGAAAAACTGCCTCTCTGGAGTGTTTATTCACAAAAATGGATCTGAGGCTTTCAGCCGGGTGGAGACGTAAAAGTGCAAAGTGCTAGTATGGGCAGCAGCTGTGGCCTGCTTTCACCTAGAAATAAAGGAGCGACATACTGAAAGTTTTCACATCGCCTACCACACAACCCTGCGTGCGAACCAAGAAACGCACTTTATTTTAGAGGAGGGACCTGCCCTGCGGCTGCTGCCACCTGGTAGAGCAGGGAGGTATAAGGGACCCTTATGCAGAGCTCGTTCCCAGACTGAACTGCTCCAGCAAAGACCATACCTACCTTCTAGCCTCAAAGAAATTGCCATGGGAATTGTGCCCCCTTTCCAGCCCTATTTGAATCACTTAAAGCTGTGAGCCTTTCCAGCCCACAAGCACTCGATTAATCAAGACCTGTCAGTTCATGCCTGTTGCGAGGACTGAGCCACATGGCTGCCGAGGTGGTCATTACAGTGGCCCGTCAGGGTAGTTTAGGGCTGGTTGATTAGTCTGTTTGATTTCCATTCAGTAGCTGTAAAACCAACACAAATAATCAACAGGAGGAAGAAAAAGAAAAAAAGAAAGAGCTCATATACTTGCTTTCTGACTGCACATCCTGCAGCTCTTTGCAGAAAGCAAAGTCAAAAGCAAGGTTCCGTTCCCAAGCCGATGCCCATTTTGTCATTGCAAACTATATGGACAACACGTTTAATTTAGAGATACTATCTGTGGAGCTGAGTGCCAATACAGGATAATGGTCACCTGGTGCTGCAAAGGCAACGCCAAGATGTTTTTCCTCAGAGGGGATGTGAAATCCTACGTGAAGCCCATTACGGTACGGTGTGTCTGCATTGCTGTCCCAGAGGAATGCTTGGGAAGAGAAAGGTCACCGCTCCCAGAGCTGCTGGAGGCTGCTACTTCTCACTCAGCAGTAACTGATAAGGTTGTCATTAATTGGCAGGAGATCAAACAACAAGCCCACCTCATTCTGAGAAAGGGCAACTCGTTCAGAGCTTTGGAGTTGGTTGTAATACTCCTCTCCCAGTCTCCACTTGCTTTCAAGGGTGATCAGAAACACAGCACTGGGGGGGCGGGCAAGAAGAGAGACTTGATGGACTGATCAACCACTTGAGATTTTTGTTGCATCCTCATGGCATACTTTTATCATTTTATTAGGAAATACTGCTATTTTTTCTTAAGCTCTTATCTTTTAGAGAGGTAGCATCAGCAGCCAGAACCACCGCTGAAGTTTCTGTATGGAAGCATCTTCACCCAAAACTTTAGGTGTTGGCATAACATTTTCCTACTTATACTTCCACATCTGCAGTGGGTCACTTCTACCCACCATGTAAGCAAGACTGAGTGTTACTCCTGAGGATGTTCCCCAGGGATGCAATTTTTTCCTGTTGTTGATGAGAGAGACGAGAACTATCTTCCAAGTCATTACTGTGGCTATAGTCAGTTATCAGAAAAAAACCACTAAAAATATTGACACTTACATAAAATAGAACACTATCAAACAAGTGCTTAGAAATCAGGAGAAAGTAAAAATAACAAGCCAACAGCATCTTTGAAGTTCCTACAGTAACGTGAAACATTGTTCTATTGTTTTCTTTGGAAAAGGATTTCCCATGGTGTCGCCTCTATATGTGCAAGATGACTGTTTATGCAGCTAGTTCCTAAGCATTATATGTTTCCAGCTGAAAGATTAGCAAAAAATGGACAAGTTAGAAAATGCCATCTCAGTTGGGATTTTTGATCATGGAAGACTCTTTGTAACAATAGTTCCTGGGATAAGATGACGGAGCATTTGAAAGAGAGGGAAAAAAATTGATGTTGTCAAGGTATTGCCTGGTGACTCGGTGGCTTGAGGAGAGTTTTGCAAAGAAACAACAAAGCCGACGGTGCTGTGGGCTGTGATGCTCCAAAACATCTATCAGCTTAGCACTTCGGTTCTGAAGAAAGTCTAAATTTTGCCTCTTTTCCCACTCTCCAGGAGGGGACAAATAAGCAGCTTTGGAGAACAACAGATTCCAAGATCTGCCATAAGAGTATGTCTAACATTTTTATGACCTGGGAGCCAGACATTTTTTTGGTTTTGGTTAGTATTTCAGTAACATGCCTCAGATGCTTTGCCTCACTTCGTAACCTCAAACGCGGTACAGCATAGCCAGACGCTTGCAATATGCAGCATCACGGACAGGCACCAGGAGTGCTGCATATACAATGGAAAAAATGCAGTAGTGACACATACACATCTATAGCTATATATACACACACACGTACTGCCATTCAGGTGAGCACAAGCAGCCTGGATTTTCCAGGCTGACATGTTATTTAGTCTTCTCCTGGCCTTGGAAGATTTTTCCCCTTGGAGCTCGTAATCTGCCCCCTCTAAGAGGGCTCGGGCTGGGGAACGGACCCACCGCGAGGCTCTTCCGACAGCCCCCAGCTCACCTCCCTTCCCAGCTGATGTTAAGTAAACATTGGCTTTTAACCCCTAAGGTATTACACTTGACCTTTGCACCCACCACAAATATCTCCTTAAATAAACGCTTGAGTAATGAAGAAGGAGGAGAGAGAAGGATCCAGGGGAAAAATAGCATACGTAAAACTCAGTTGAGCTGTCTGGTCACTACATCCTGATACAAAGGTGATTGGGGAGGTTTTGTGATGGATGACATGTCATTTGCAAGAGCTCCGTCTGTAGTTGCCAGCACAGAAAGAGGTCCTTAAAATTCTAGCAGCTGAAGCCCTGCCATCCGTCAGGGAGAGGAACACAGCCATCCACCCACCCGCTTGGCCTGCGCGGGAGCCCGAATGATGAGCATAAGTCACAATCATTTTGTTTGTGCAAAACTCTTGGCCATGAAGTAGCAGCCGGTGCCTGGCTTACTGTGTGTGGCACTCCTATTTGTGCTGACAAGTACCTCTGTACGCAGGGGCTCCCAAACTCCTGGTGTGCAGGGTTTTTCCTACCTGGCAGCAAACCGGTCAGAGGGGGAGATGCTGCTGCTTGCGGTGGGATTACTCCGTTGCGGGAGTACAGTGTGTTCCTACCTGCAAGAATGATTGATTTCATAAACCAGCTTGGAAATGAGGGCAGTGTTGTTTAGGCTTCGACATGTAGCATTCAAATGCTATTGTAACCCAATTCATCTTTTTATTCCCCCCCCTCCCCTGCCTCTTTTGACTTCCACCCGTCACGTAGGGTGCAAAATGGAAATGGGTTTTGTCTGCCTTTGCTTGGATCGCAGCAGTGTTAATTTTTAATTGAAAGCCACGCTCTTACACCAAGAAGCCAGATGGATTTGATTCAAACTTCACTCAAGCATCCTTTGACTGAGCTTCGAGTAATTAATATTAGAGTAAAATAAAGAAGAGATCTATGCAATGCACTCCCCATTCAGAATGTCCAGGGAACTTTGCAGATAAGATCCACCTTTTCCCCTGCAGCTCTTGGTTACTTGGTCTGGTTCCCATGCTGCTCACACTGGCTAAACACAGACCAATTCCCAGCAAAATAAATAGCGTTTCTTAGTCAGTACAAAAGCGTGTGGCTTCTTTGCCTGAATTAGAAATTCTCCACAGGTTACACCTGTGGCCAATAGGGCCTGAGGGATAAAGCAATATGAAAGCAGGTCATTATTTGAGTAAACATGAGGCAATGCCATGAGGAAGTATTTGGCTCACCAGGTGGCAGAGAAACAGCAGCGTTATTCTGCTTTTCTCTGCTTCTTCGTCAAGGCGGGCAGCACCGGCCATTTTTCACATCACACAGCCGTCCTCCCCCATCCCTTATGGGTGAAGCGGTGGTTTGGGGAATGACGTAATCAGAGCAGGAATTTGGGCTCGACAGCTTTTTCCCCACTGGTTTGAGGCACCAGCTGGGGAACACTTGCAATTAACGGGACCAGCATTTTGATCGGGAGAACACAGGGCAGTTGGCAGAGGATGGTACATCTCATCAGCCCTGATTTACACAGGGGAAACCGAGGTATAGATGTGCAAGTCAAGGCACACGTAGTGCTGCAGCTCAGAGTTACTCGCATTTAATCATGATTTTTCTGGGCTGAAGGGGAGCTGCCTGGTGAAGGGAGAAGGCATGGGGTTGATCCCCAGTTCCCCTCCCGCAGCCATCCCCCGGGCTGGCAGGATTTGCTCGCTGACCTTTCCAGGAATGGGGCTGCATGTCTGAGCGAAGACTCACTCAGGATCAACCCCCGTGACTCTGGATAAATGAAACACTTTGCCGTCTGGCATATCACTCCGTTTCCCACGAACGGCACAAATAGTCACCGCGGCATGTACAAACACAAGGAAGCTATTATTGGTGCCTCTCCTTGGCTCGCCGTCGTGACGTCCAACCTGGAGGCAAGTGTTAATGCCCTTATAAGGCTCCTCGCACACATTTAAATGTGTTATCCTTTGGCCGATGATACAAACTGCTATCTCAGTAGCATACGGCATGGGGAGGTGGGAGATTTTCTTGGCTCTGTGGTGAGAGAGAGAAATTAAAAAGGAGCCTACAATGCTGAGTCACTGTGACAAATAACTTACTATGGAATACATTCAGGCTTTAGCAAGGAGGCAGCTGATAGTGAGTCAGGGACTGACTAGTGCCTCCTAGATTTTCCTCCTTGGGAAAGATTCAATTTAATGGGATGAAGCGCCGGCAAAAAGTCACTCTTGGTGTTACCGAGTCAATATCACTAATTATATACACGGTTAAAACCATCAGGTTACATTATATGTCACGTAATAGATGCATTTGTTTGGTGGATAGCATCCCCTCTGTTATGAGGCTGTTCAGTACATCCCAGTAAAAACACTGGTTTTCAGACGCTGGAAATTTTGCCAAACTTCAGCTGTTTGGCCATGTTAATTCAAGCAGCTCTCCTCTTTTGGTTGCTCAACTTTACAGGCTTATGAATGTCCTATTTAGCGTTCTGGTTTAACACTCCATAGCTCAATTTCAACCAAAATAGATAGTTTTGTGTTAAAAAAAAACCCTTCCAAGTGCAAAATGGGTACAGTTTTGAGGCAGAAGGTAGAAGAAGGTCACAATTCACCCAAACATTTAGTGAAGTCAAATTTGCATGTCCTCAATCATGGCCTTTTTTTTTTTGGGGGGGGGGGGGTGGGTGGGGAGTATTTCTTTCAAAGGGCGC
>JAVJGI010000002.1:23808275-23931230 GCA_035590275.1 Ibycter americanus
GTGGGTGGGGGTGGGGGATGGTGGTGGTGCATATGTGCACATATCTTCCCCCCTCCACGCCAGTCTGACAGACCGATGTTCAGACACAGAGACAAGATCTCAGACACAGAGACAAGATCTCACCCTAAGAAGTAACTCGCTTAAGACTGTGGACCCAGAGGAGGGAAGCAGAAAGCAGGTCTGAGCAACTTTGTTCTGGTCCCCTTCCCCTAGACCCCCAGGTCATGTACCCACCAGTGAAACAGCAGAAACATCAAGAAACAAAACCTCCCAAAGGCTGAAAGGCACAGTCAAACCCCTTTCCTATTCACACAACCCGTCTTCTGTTTACACTGCCTGGCACAGCTGCTGATTAAATTCTCAAATACTCATGCAATCTCCTACCACCACGTGACGGACGCTGCTCCCTTTAGGAGGCAACTTGCTATCTTGCTGAACATAAATAATATGGAAAAAGTTAAAAGGCATCTGTCACTCTACAACCAAGCGCTGAAGCCTGTTCAGCCAGCGCATCCTTAGCCATGGCAGCAGGGGATCAAGGGGCCTGAGCAATGTGATACCTCCCGTGTTCCCACCAGGCTGCTCACCCAGCTGATGTCCCTTTCATCTTTGCCTGTACTCTTGCCTTCAGAGAGACCCAATAGCATTGGCCCCAAAATTCCTAAGATACCATGCTAACCATTACATTATGGGGAAGATTATAACTGACCACAACCAGGTGGAAAGAATTTCCTATCTTCCTTTTCCACCTGCACTCTGGGGGGAGACATGAGGTGCAGCCTGGCAAGGGGAGCATTTTCCCCTCAAGTAATTCCAGCTGGGACACTGCAGTCAGGCCACCCTTTCGGAGCGCAAGTATCATAAAGGCGCAGTACAATCCACTGTTTGCTTGACCTGTCAGTTAGGGAGTGAATTATACTAATGCTGCTCTTCTCTAAAGACTGGCCGCTAAGGAAGTGTAATTAGTTATTGACGTCTGTTGTCCAACTCATATGAACTGCAGTGGTCCAGTTGCTAGTGAATGGGGTCCATAAAGCTGGTCAAATATTTTTGCATGATGTTTTTGTTTGTTTCTTGAACAAAAGTGTCTTTTTTTTCCCCCAAAACAAAGCTTTTCTTGAGAAATGGTGATATCATCAACAATTTTGCTGTCTTTTTTTAGCCCAGTGCATCTCTCCTTAACCCTGTGAGACAAAGGGCTTCCTTATTTCCACCACGGCTCTACTAAATCACATTACAAACCCCAGTATTAAAGCAACTGGCATGCTTGGTAGAAGGGTGGAGGGGCAGCCAAGGGCTTTTCCAGGCCAGGGAAGAGGCAAGTCCACAGGGCTGCAGGGAACGACTCGTTCCACTGGTGCCAACATCAGCTCGTCTGTGGTTGCTCAAGGACTTTCGAGCCAGGCTCTCACTGGCCCCGAGGCAACAAAGTGGTCTTAAAGTGGATGTGAGCGTCTAGTTATGATCAAGAGTCTTCTTTCAAGGAAGAATTGTCTTCTATCTGCAAAAATCACACACAGACCCTGCTTTTAAGAGCAGTGAATTCATATAATTTTAAGGAAAAAATACTCGTGTTTTTCTTTGTGCGCTTGTGGAGAGAGACTCTCAGATGTGACCTTTCCAGAATGCCTGTCAATGATCAGCTATAAAACAAAAAATCTCAGTAATATTTTTCTAATGCAGAGTGAGAGCAGCCAACTTCCCATCGAAAAGGAGGAGGATTTTCTCAAACTAATTTTATTTCCTTATCTTTAGTCATCTGTTGAAAAGAAAACACTAAATATATTCCTCAGTCTACTCCTTCCAGTGATAGCTCGAAGGAGTAAAGAACCATATGCTCCTTCAGCTGATCTATACTGTCTCCATGACAATGCACATTTACAAAGTTTGCTTCTAACAACTTTGTAGTATGAGCTCCAATTGCTTGTAATTAAGGGTACGAGGAGCCTTTCGGGAGGGAAAGGCTGCGTGTTGCTGTCGCTACATCGGTCGGGCTCCCCTTCCCACGTCGGCTGCGGAGGGCTGCCTTCCTGCACCGGGATCTAGGTGAGGCCACTACACTTCCGCATGGAAACTTCCCAGACCTTCAGCTGGTGGAAAGCAGTTTAGCTTCAGCCATGTCAGTGCAGCCCAGCCACCTAGCACCAGCCGAGAAGCTAATACACTTAGTCCCTTCCAGTTCCACACAAGTTTTAATACGTAAGATACGCCTAAAAAGGCTTTTTACTTATCACAAAATCATAGATTTTCACAAAGCGTCCTCCTTGTTAAAGGATCTTTTCCCTACACAGCCTTTTCATGCAATGAAACCACATTTCCCAAAGGTTTCTCTCTCTGGAGCACAGCAGGGTCTGGAAGCTGTGACCTCCTCGAGCAGGACAGTGGAGTGGAGGAGCAGGAGCTGGGCGTGGGTGCTCTGCGTGAGGGCACCCACCACGGTTGGGATGCAGGCAAAGGAGAGGGGTTAGCTGGCTAGCAGGGAAGGGAAATAGTGTGCCAGAAAATAAAGGGGCACAATCTACAAACAAGGAGGCTCAAGTGTCAGAAGTAAAAGCAAGGAGTAGTAACTTTAAGATGGGAAGATGCACTGTTTGTCTTGACAAAGGCAAGTTATAGGATTTGACAGCATCACTTTTTAATATCTTAAAAATGCAATTCTAGACCTAGGCGTATTTTATACTTGAAAAGAGAATATGCAATTCCTTGTTTGATCATCCTCCCAGTGCTTTAGGTAGACTAGAGGTTGGAAAGTCCTGCATTTAAGGCTTTTACTACTCTCTTTGGGCCAGCTCAGCTCACCCCAGCATGATGGGCTGGCATTTTTTCCCAGGCTCAGTGGGTACACCAGGAGGGGTGTCCCTAAGCCAGGGGGAGGAGAAGGGTTGCAGGTGGAGGCAGCAGGTCACATCCCTCCAAGGAGGTGAGGCAGTGCCTGCCCAGCCATGCCTCTACCTCTACAGGTTGGGGATGCTTTGCTGGGACCAGGTGCTGCGACCACCCTTTGGGGTCCTGGCACAGCTTGCCAAGGATCCAGACCCCAATGGGGCAGGCTGTGTCCCAAGCCCTATGGCACTGCAAACTCACCCCAACAGGGATTCGTTTAGCTTTTTGATGCTTACTGGCATGCCTGTGGTTAGCAGCGTGCTGCATGACGTGTACAGCCATCTGCAAAGGGTGAGGGAGCCGCCCAGCAGAGCAGTCAGTCTGGCACACCTCTAAAATTTGGGAATCTTTTCCAAAAATAGCACTTGGAGAGGCCAGGATCAAGAAGTCACTCTACAGCTCCAGATGCATCATATCAGGGGTCACCAGTCCGTAAATACAGTCACCTTCTTGGGCTTTTACCCTGTGCAAAACACTGGACAATAGCTGTTCTGGGACTTCTGGGAGCTATCAGCATCCAGGAAAGACATCAGCCAACAAAAAGGCAGCCACTACCACCCCTCCTGTCGCCCAGGGATGTCAGGGCAGTGCCAGGAGACCACGATCTCCACGGGAGAGGAGATGATGCAGTGGCAGGTTTTAGTATATTGACTCTCTAGATCTGTTGGATCTTTTTAAAAAACAATTAAGAAAGGATCAGAAATGCTGGCAGGTGGACAGCAGTACAAGACCGGGACAGATGCCATGTTTGTGGCTGCAAACGAGTGGATTGCCCGTGACCGGGACCACTGCTCCTGGAGGTACAAGTGACCTGCCCTCCTGGCTGAAGCAAGGTCTTACCACCCAGAACAAGAGGTGTTTTATTCTCCTTTAAATCCTTTATATTCCCGTTTTTTTTTTCAAGTGTCTTGGGTTTCTTGGGTTTTCCTTTTTTTTTTTTTTTTTAAATTAATATATAGTATTTTAAAATCTTTTATTGTTTTGTATTTCTCTACTATGTTAAGAGGTTTTCTACTGCAACTGCAAGAATAACTTCCATTTGAAAACTCCATTTGCCAGAAAACGTTGACATATTCCAGTACTTACAGAAGTCATGTTACATACCAAACAGTATAGAGAAGTTTGGATTTACTTCTAACCAGGCAAGCCGGGATGCCCAACTTACTGACTATTTTAATGAAAAAATAATAATTTAATGCTACGATATAATAGCAGAAAAGCATTCATGAGTAGGCTGTGCCTGGGCCACAGGCTGTCAGTTGGCAGCCTCTACCTAAACAAGCGCAGGAAGATGTTATATTGTTATTTTCAGAGCCTGTGTGTTTCACTATTCCCCAATCGGTACAATGGCTGTCAGCACTCCTGTTTTGAATTTCACACATTTGCTTAATCAGAAACCAACAGAAATACACAACCAGCTGAAGTGGTGCGAGAGACTCAAATTCTTTCTTTATCAAGGAGTAACCCAAAATATGGGTTGTAGATCAGGTTAACCCCACATAATTAGTTTCAAATGGACCTACAGTACATATTTCAGCTCAATAATAAAAACTTCAGCCAGCTAAGATGTGACCATATTTAAAAAAGTATAGAAGAACAAAGATGCATTTATTTTTAAATAAAGCCACCACATTTATTTGAATTGTCAGAATACAATATTTAGAGATTTTTTCTTTCTGGAGTTCACAACCCCTTAAGCTGACCCGGGCAGCAAAATCCCTATGAATTTATCAGATATTTTGATTTTTGCTAGACTGGCAATTTTCACTAAGAAACCTCTACCGTTAGACTTTTCCCTGCTTGTATGTCCCATTTAAACACGCACAGGACTCCCGAGAGCTGGCAGACACAGAGTCCTGCTGAGCAGCTCTCTGCTGCCCTGCTCCTCCCAGTCCCAGCAGCCGGGCCCAGGACACTGCTTACGAGCTGTCTCCATATTCATTTGATGCCTGTAAATATATGCCAAGTTCTAATTGCGCTTGACAGTTCTCTAGAAATTCAGATTTCTTCCCCCCTCCCTCCTGAAAACACCAGATTCCTCCCGAAGTCTATTTAGAGGGAGTGAAGCTAAGGCTTCTCTAATTAGAGCCGAGTCTCCGGTTATCCTTTCACCCCGTACACCGGGAGCGAAGGCAAATCCTGCCAGAGAGGAGTCACATCTAGACTAGTCTACCAGCATTATGCAATGAAAGGAGGTGTGCTGCTGTCGCAAGAAGGAGTTTCTGCTGGGAAGAGAGACAGCTCCGAGTCACAGCTTCCTCTTCAAGCTTCTGAAACTCGCGGATTCAGAAAGATTTGGTTTCCCCAGCACAAAACACCTTTCTTTCAGGGTGTAAGAGCCAGCCCTCCTTGGGCTTTGCTAAGCTCTCCGTTTAGTGGGAAAGCACACGAGACCTGGCGTGCCAGGAGCTTAGGAGGCACCGCTCAAAGTTCTTTGGTGCCTCTGAGAGCTCCCCGGTGAATGACAACGTAAAGGATTCAATGTGTGTGCCCAAGTGTCGAACAAACACTGCCTATTAAAGAGTTTAAGGGGAGGAAATGCTTTCCAGACACACAAGCCTTTTCTGAGGGAATTGCTACTCCGTAGGATGTCAGACACATAACGCCGATGCCATAAATGTCACCATACAGCAGTTTTCATTCAGAAAATATATGATTGATGTCAAGAAAACCCAAAGAAATATATATGCCTTTTAATTCCTCTTACCCCTGCCCCCTTCTCCAGGGCTTTGGGAAACAGGCTTTGGGAGAAGCTTTGAACAGTCATGAAAAATCAATCACCTCGAGGTTTCAGAGGGTGGCAAAAAGCTAAAAAATTGCCACATCTTTTGGGAGGTCGAGAAAGGGGCACAGCCCTGGCAGGTAGAGGTCTGTGCTTTCAGAGCCCAGCTCCCCAGCCCACTGCACCCCATGGTGCTGCCAGCACAGCCACCCTTTGGGGACAAGTGCTGGTGTGCCCCAGGGACCTACGAGACATTTTTTGCTAGGAAGGATTTCAGGCCAGAAGCCTGGTGGGGAAAAAAAATAAAAATCCATCAATACAGGTAGAAGAGTTAATGGCTTCCTGCAAAATTATTGTACCCCAATGAAAAAAAAAAAAAGAAAAGTATTTTTTTCCTAGCCTGGTTGGGGCATACACACAATGAAGAGCAGACGGAGCCAGAGGCACCTTACTGTGGTCAGGACTGTGGTCAGATGAACCCAGATGAATAGGTATGCATGGATGGCAACAAGCCATGAGCCCGCCTGGCCAGGAGCATCCCTTTGCTCCCATAACATCGAGCTCAGGCTGGGACCAGGCTCCATCTCCTCACCTCCCCTGGGTCTGGGAACCCTGGAAGGCGTCCCCTTCCCCATGTCTAGGAAAATGAACATATTTTTCTTATTCCTTTTTTTCTATTTACTTTGTTTCACATTTCCCTAAGCCAACAACTCCACTGTGTTTATTAATTTTGATCCTAGAGGAGTCTCTCTGGAGGCTCAGTGGTCACGCTGCCATGGCGCTGACACCCTCTGGCTTGCTGGGGGCTCTGTGTTGTGTTAGACCCCACAAACAGTGAGGGACAGCAACAACCCAAAGAGCTCAGAGCCTGGGGAGACAAGCCAGGCAAGGAAAATATTCATGTCCTCATTATGTAGGGAGATTAAGATCCTGATTAATGTTATTTAATTGCCTCCAGCTCCTTTTGGTCAATAGGGAAAGACGGACACCTCCCGGGGTGATCCAAACCAAGATGGGCTAAATGCCCTGGAGATGAGCCTATGTAACTCCCTTATAACTCCTTATAGCAATGGCCTTCCTGGTTTAGATATGTTAGTTAAGCGGGGTTAATCCAGGCTTGAGTTACTGGCTCAGGACCGTATCCAGTCTTGAGTCCAAGCTGAAAGGCTGTGCCTGGAACAGGAGTTGCGCCTACATCCTCAGAAACCCAGACCAAGACCCAGACTGAAGAGCCACCCGGTCCCCCTATTTTTTGCTTTATTACTGTTGCGTTTTATGGTCACCGAGGCGGTTTTCTTCCCCCCCGTCCCCCTCTTGATACGCGACTCCCCGGAGTGGGCTGTTTGTCCCCCCAGCAGAAAATAAAGAGTCACACCAGCAGCAGAGGGTGTGGGGGCAGACGCTTTTTGGGCATCAGAACTGGCAGTTTTTAGAGCCTCCGAATGAGTAGGCGACTGTGCTGAGGCTCTTTCTCCCACCACAAATCACGAAGCCAAATATCTCAGCTGCACTGCATGTCTGCAGGAGCTCCTCCTCCGGTGCTGGCTAGTGTGGGAAGGGCTCTGCTGGCATGCAGCTCACCCCAGCGCTTGCGTGCATGTGGTCAAAATTAAGGCGAGCATGTGTTTGAGATGCACATGCGGGCAAAGCCCTTCTGCCACTTACAACCTGTCTGGATTCACAAGAGCAACCCGGAGCACACCCAGCATCGGGGCTACGTGCAACCGGCCAAACCCTCCGGGGATGTTGGCACCGGTGCAGGGAGGAAGATGTGGGCATAAGGACACCAGAGACCATAGGTCTTCTCTGCTTCTTCTTAGAGAAGAGAGGAAAACGAATTAGCTAAAGGTAGTAGAAACAGATGTACTTATGTGTCTTGTACCCTATAACAGAAAGGCCCTTCCAGTGAAACAGATGGGCTTAAGTGCCATTTAAAGCAACTCCTGCTTTACCCAAGGAAGCCTCACACAAGCTTTGCGTGTGGATTACGCAAGCAGTTTATACAAGAAAGAGTCTGGCCACACATCTCTAACATCACAGAAAGCCTTCTTAATCAAAGCTGAACCAGAGGAGTCAAAAAACCCCAGTCCCTATGTCCTTGAACCTCAAGCAGTGCTATTGACTTAAACTACCTGTGGTCGGGAGCCGAGCTTAATTTTATAACTGCTGCTTCTCCTTCCCTTTTCCACTCACATCCTTTGATAACACAGTCTCAGGGAGACATTTTTTTGGAACATGTAACAGCATGGCTTCGTTGTTTCTCATGAATTGTAAAGACCGTCACAGAAGTGTATAGGCAAAAGGTGAAGAGATTTCACAAAGAGAGTCACGCAAGCAGAAATCGTCATTATAGACATCACGTCTCTCAACTCTTCAGAGCTGAGCGACCAATTTAGCACGTGCTGCCTCAGCCACTTTGCACCTTCCCCTGCATTAATTTTCTTCAGGGACCAGAGCAACGAGAGCTAAGCAACAGGCTTCAAAGACCACCTTTTTCTGCCTCCTTTCTTTCCCAGTCCTGTACTGCAGGCTAGTGTCATAACCTATATGTACTTTAGACCTGTGAATGGAGAAGAATGTGGGAGACAGGTAATACCTTCGTTTCTCGTTGTGTTCGGTGAAAAGGCGCTAGCCACAGAAAAAAGTGGAGTGATTTGTTCCCTTCCAGTCAAAGCACCACTTAACAGCTCAAACCTCAAAAACCAAAGAAGTGAAAATGATAGGACAGTCAGAATTTGTTAGAATAATCAATATGGATAGAGGAAAGATTAGCTTGAATGAAATTGGGAGAGAAAAACCTTCTCTCGTCCTTCCTCCGTACAGGCTAGTCCAACCACTCAGCTCATGCTGCTGCTGCTGCCATTTCAGAAGTGACAGCTTTCAAAAGCGCCAGGACTGGTTTGCAATGCTAAGCTGAGGGAAGCACATGCAAGCAACAGCTGAACACAGAAATGCAGAGGAAATTCAAGTGTTTTTAAAAGAAAAAGATATAACCCATGGATATCAAATAGGGTGGGTAAAACAGAGTGGAGTCAAGGCAAAAGGCTCCCAGCAGCAAAAGAAAAGTTGCAGTTTTGGCTCATTGCTTAAACCAATGTTTCAGAAAGAA
This sequence comes from Ibycter americanus, assembly GCA_035590275.1. Classification (NCBI taxonomy): domain Eukaryota; kingdom Metazoa; phylum Chordata; class Aves; order Falconiformes; family Falconidae; genus Ibycter; species Ibycter americanus. The sequence continues at coordinate 23,816,990 of JAVJGI010000002.1, forward strand.
AGAAAGTCTAGTACTGACAGATGAGGAGGGAGGAAAACACTCAACATACCTGCTGGTGGCTGCGCTATAAGCCTGAAGGTTCATCTCCTGCAGAAAAGAGCATCCCTACCAGAGTACTGCTCCATCTGCTTATAGCCAGGAACGCTCCCACCACCAGCACTCACTTACTCCTGCCAGCAGCACACACTTGGGCCTTTCCCCTGTAAACACTTACACCTGCTTCCTGTAAAGCTGGTGGTGGTGCCTGCACACTCCTCCTGTCACGTAGGTTAGTGACCAGCTGGCCCTACACCAGCCATACCTGGGAATAGTCCCTGCATCCTCAGTACCTCACCTGTTATGCTTCAGATGTCACTCCTGCAGCCACTGCCCTTCTGACAGGATGGGAAGGAAACCAGTAGCACGCTAACACCATCACCTCTCTCTCGTTCCCACCTCTTCAGGGTCAGCTGCCCGCTATAGGCTACAGCCCCATGGCTGCTAACAGGGTCAGTCACACAAGCCCTTCCATGCATCATAAAGGAAAATTAAAAAAGCAACACAGTGTTTTTGGCTGAGAGATGAAGAAGAAACTTTATTGTAACTGTGAGTCCAAATAAACCTGCCTGCTTTTTGCCAGGTGCTACAGGAGATGCGGTGGTAGGTGAGCACAAAGCATGGACCTATTGGCAGAACTAACGAAGGAAACTTTTGTCACACATTTGAAAGAAAAGGGGCTCAAATGTAGCTGCTGTAATGGTAGGATGGGACAACACGTAAAGGTACTTTCACAGCAGAACAAATTTGTCCAAATTTTCAGTCTTCATATTGCACGTGTTTCTCAGGCCAGATTTTCGGTGGCTCCTTTTTGGACGGAGCGTTTCCGGAGCTGCTCTGGTCCTATGGAGTGAGTCCTTCTGTCCGCAGCAGGAAAACCCAGTGAAATACTGGCAAATACAGAATTTGTACAGGTATAACTCTTCTCACCTCAGCGTGACCGCTCCTGACTTACACCCTCAGCGATGGTGAAACCTGAAGTGGGACTGGGTCTTCATTGCTGCTTACTGGCTCTGGTCGGTGCTTTGGGCAAGGCTGTGAACACCACTGGCTCTTTCCCACAGAACAGGCACATGCAAGAGTCTTTTCAATGCATGTGTTCCGTGTCATGCAGTTCAGAAATGAGTGCAAATGTGCAAATACTCAGCCACCCATTTAAACAGCCCCGAGGAGCATTGCTGAGAGGCTACGGGATGCTAGCAGAGCGCAAGGATGAGCGCAGTGTCTTTGCTGAGTGTCAGCTGAAAGTCAATATTTGAACAACAAACTGGAATTGAGCCAGCTCAGCATTTTATTCAAAAGGAAGGACATGAGGGATGGCTGAAACTGGTGTTAGGATAATATAGTCAATTCCAAAGGAAAGGAAAGAGAATAAACAAACAAGGGTATTCGCAATGGGAAGAGGGAGCTATGAACCACTTGAAGCTCAGAGAAAAATCAGTTTCAGGCATGCAGGAACCAGATCTCTGCCTTGAGAAGAAATGTGGTTGCAATGACTCTGTAAGAAGGGTTTGGGCAAAGGCAGAATGACTGAAATCAAGGCACGAGGAAGGAAGACCGGCTGTTACATCCCCAGCCTCAATCAGATATCATTTAAGCATGATGCTGGTTTTCAGACCAAAAAGAGTAACAAATCCTCCCACTGAGCGTGCACGAAACATAAAAATATTAGAAAAATATTTAGGAAATAAAAACGTATATGAAGGCAAAAGAAGACTTAATTACAAGTTAAACCTGTATTTCTCTGAAGGTACGGGCAGAGCACCCACTGGTTTCAGCATTCGGGTTATTTCTCTTAGCCTGAGGCTCCAAGAAGGAGGACTGGGTGTCACGTCAGGGAGTGATGAACAGGGAATCTCTCCCTAGAGCTAACTTCTCCCATCCCTTCTAGGGAGTCAGAGAGAACAAAACTGGCTTTCTTCCCAGCTGAATCAGAAACAAAAGTGCCAGGTTTGGGCCACAGCAATGGTGATGTTTTGCGTGCTAGTTCTCCGTTATTTGAGAAATACTGGGGAAGCTTGGCGTTTGGTTTCTGGAAGAGTTCCTTGGAAGACATAAAGGGATGGAGCTTGTAGCCTTTGACGAGGAAGACAAACAGAACTGAAACTATAACAAGAGGAGGAAACCCTTGTAGGTTTTTTTTCTTCCAGATGTTCATTCAAACATTTAAGTTAAAATTAAAGAAAAAACAACAACCCAACAAAAAAGCTTAAAACAGACTAACCAAAATCACTCTTAATCAGGTTTTGTTTCCATGGCACCTTTGATGTCATAAGCTTAATAGCTCTCCAGTGATCCATAGACTCTTCCAGGAACAAAAGAAATAAATGGCTAGACAACCTGAATGCCAAATGTTGAATACGCTCTTAAAAATATCCTTTCTGAAAAGTTTTCAGGCCTCCCTTCTCCTTTAAGAATCAAGGGAAACCAAAAATCAAACCAGGAATTTCCCTCTCCCACCCACCCCCCACCCCCTGTATCACCAGGAATCTTTGCACAGCAGTTGGAATGTATGGAGACCTACAAATATATTATTAAACTGCAAAGGAAATGCATAAAAAAGGCTGTTATAAAAATAGCTGTAAAACACTTTTTTTCATTCTACAGATGCAAACTCTCAAGAAACATCTTTCTGTCAAAACTGAAACAGATTGTGATGTTCAGCAGCACATTTCTTTGCAAGGGAAACATTCCTGGTACAGTATTTTTGCTCTTTGTCTGATGTTTTTTCCAAGGATTTTCTAATTAATCACGGTGCTGATGGATGATAGCAGTCGTGCTAGGGCTGCTACTAACACACACCAGTCTTGCCAGAGGTAAAGTAGGTGTAATTTGCTTTTATTTAAAAGCTTTTGCTCAGTAATATTTTTATGGCCTGATCTGACATTGTGGTCAAGCAACGTTCCCAGTCCCAAAAGCCTTCAGGATCCTTATCTGATTTTATATCAGATAGCATATCAGATCAGAAAGAAAAAGAGGCAGATCTTTGGTTTGCTGCTTTTCCGGTTATCACTGGCCATGGCCACGGTTTGAGAAGCGACGCATCCCTCTGCCTGGTGGTTTTGGTATGTATAGGAGGAAGACTAAACCTTCAGAAAACGTGACTTATGGAAGGAAACTTGCTGCTGGAGAAATTAAATATCATGAACTGTACTAAAAAAAAATCAGAATCCCAATCCTGATTAGAAGCTTTGTTTCTTTGAAGGTAGGGTGATTTTGATGCGTTGATAGTAAAATACACAGCGAAGGTCTACTAACTTTGATGGAAGGAACTGCTTAAAAATGTCATTTTTTTTGAAATAAAAGTTGATAAAGCTCTGTTTAAGAGATGCCATAAAGGCCACTAATCAAATTATCATTTACTGTTACTAAAATAGAAAAATGAAACAATGCTGTATCCTCCACGCACCTGGGCTTGAACTCTGCAATACATGTAGAACGAATCTGGATGCTGTCAAATGAGCCAAGGTACTAGTTAACCATAATTTATAACCCATTTAGCAAAATAAATAAGCTTGCCATATTGAAATGATTATCATATTTTAAAAGGATAATATCTAATAGAATTTTAAGCATAAGTTAAAAAGTGGGTGTTACCTTCTGTACATGGAAGGGTTTGAACTAAAATGACTATACTGGTGAATTACTCCAGGCTTTTGACGATCTAGTGTAACAGAGTTTACTGTACCTTAAGTCACCTGTGTACATCTCAGAATTTGGCCCCATCACACTTCCTGTGATACAAAAGCTAGTGGCTTGTCTATTTTGGTCTAGAATGGGAAGATAACAAATAAAAACACAGATTAAAAAAAAAAAGGATGTACTTGCAGATACAGTAATTACATAGTTGTCTTGTTCGGGCTACTGGTTTGTCACTCTAATCTTGTGTCATTATGGAAAAGATAAAGTATATTACTACAGTGGATTAAACACCAGAAAAGAAAAACCCCTTCTCATATTTTTATAATACTTTTTTCCTACTTATCCTGTGTGACTTGTGTTTTGCATAATAAGACAGATTTATTTAGGTATATACTTACATATTCATATATTTATATGCTATTATTCCAAATTATGTTCTGTAACAAACATCAGCAATTTTCTCACTAGGAATTTTTCCAGACAAAGGTTTCCCATGAACCATCCAGCCATTCATACACAGACCCATGTTCAAGTTTTAATGTGTTTCTATTTATCCTGCTTCAAAACAAACATCTCCAGACAGAAAAGACTGAGGGGTACATGAAAGACCATTTTAATCTCCTTCCCCAATCAACGCAGATATATGAAGTGTGGTATAGACTGGAGCATGCTTAGCTCACCTTCTGGGAAGCCTCGGAAAAGTGCTTTCCAAAATACCGCTGTATATGAGAACATTCCTTATAAATGACTTTATAAAAGAAGGATGATGAAAAATAATATTATCTGTGGAGCTGGTATTGGGAACAATTGCTAGCTGAGCTCGGTGGGAGCCGGTTGCGGATATGCCTACAAGCTGTGTTAGGCACGGCACTTACAAAGTAAAACCACGCAAAACACGCCTGTCTATTAAGTTAATATGAAATGCATACACTATAAATCTTGTGAAGTTATACATATCTGTCTTCTCTTTGAAAAGGGAGTCACTGATTAAAGACAGGGGCCAGGACCTGTAGGCATCCAGACCCATGGCTGGAGCAAGTGGAAACCATAAATAATTCAGAATTTTTAAGAGCATGTTGTTATCATCACTATACACACCCACATATGCACACACTGACTTATACTAACTTTTTACTTTTTTTTTTGGTAATTGGAAATCAAATAGAATCTTTTAAGAGCAAAAAGAGTCTTACTGAAAGCTGTTAACTTTTCCATCTTGAAATTATTCTCCTTTTTTTCTTCTTAGTCATAATTTCTTCCTCAGACTTGTCTTAGCCACTCTCTCCCTCCCGCTTTCTTTCTCTCTTGGTGACTAACGGGTTTCAGGAATTAACTTCAGAGGAGTCTGAAAGGAAAAAAATCTCTTCCAGATTGGCCATTTTTCGATTAACTCCTACAAATGCATATTGCAGGCAGTTCAGAAGACTGGCCATAAAACGCACGCTCTTTCATCTCCATGTTCCCCTTTCAGCTGCGGTTCCAGGTAGTAATAACCAGAAGCTGTCAGTGACCTCCAGTCAGCATCACTTTCTTGAGGATCCATGCTCAGGACTGATTTTTCAGCACAAGTTCACCCTTGCCAAAAGGAAATGTTCTTAACAAACATGACACTTTCTTCCATTCTCCCAACACATTTTTTTCTTTTTTATTTTTTTTCTTAAGAGCATGTTAGTTTCCTTCTTGATTCAAATCCTGCCTTAAACTGACTTGAGTCACCCACCCTCTGTTTTCATGGCCAGTGACGGGATTCCAGCATCTTTCCTCTCTGCGTCATCCACACAAGAGCTCTTTTTGTCTCCCATGGCACGTTCCTTTTGAAAAGCCCAACTCAGTCTGCAGCAAGAGTTTACCTTAAAAAATACCTCCTTTTTTTCTCCTTACCCACTCTCCACCCCTTCCTCCCCTCTGTCCAATCAGCACAGTAACTCCAGTATTAAAGATAAGCATTTTTTTTCAAACTCACAGCATTTCTGTCCAACTTGAAAAATATAGATTTTCTATTCCCGTTTGTAAGTTTTACCTTTCAACTACTACTTCAGCACCTTTTTATTTTACCTGTTCCAGGGATCCGATTTCTCTTGGGTTTAATGTTCTCTCCTAAACCTCAGTACAAGATCAAATATTCAAAGGTACTGAGTGGCTCCCAATTATTCCAGATTTACATCACGGTAACAGAGGAAAAGCTGTACTCCAAGCCCCAGAGCGATGTCTGTGCCACTGGTTTTATTATTTGCATGTACTATAGTGCCTCCAATAAAACCCACGTCTCTGATTTAGGCCTCTAACCTCGGAGTTAGCTTTTTCTTCCACAGCCCCGTAAAATGCACATAAGAAGAAAATAAGGGCCACGGCTAACATAAAAGTGAGCTGAACTGCAGAAGCTTTAGACCCAGCAGTTGCTGACTGCCCCACTCTTGCAGGAGATCAGTGGCCAAGTGAGAGGCAGGACCAGCGGCACCGCATCCCAGCCAGGCGCCCGGGAGTCACGGAGCATCGTGTGCCGGAGGGAACTCAACACACATCCACAGCTTTTGTGTTTATTCTGAAATGAAACCCAGCAGAGCAGAAAATACTCAGCTTGATACACCTCAGATCAAATACTTCATCATTCTGCAGGTAGAGCATGTACAGGGCTGATCCCGCCGCAGCGCTTGGCCTTTAGAAGAACTTGTCTAATGATTACAGCAAGGAACAAGGAGCTGACATCCTTAGGTTACGGTTCTGGCTCTGTTTGAAATTCCTACCTAAAGAGAAAAAGAACAAAAAGGAAAAAAAAGAAAAAAAAAGGAAAAAAGGAAAAAAGAGAGAAAAAAAGAAAAAAAAAAAAAGAAAAAAAGAACAAAAAGAGGAAACCCAAAAGAAGTTTGGAGAGCTTGCCAGCAGGGCACTCCACCAACTCCTGGAGTGTGGCATGAATTACACCTGTGGCCATGGCTCCACTTCTGTTTCACAAGCCTTGTTTTATTTACTTTCTTGGTAAGAAGAATCTCAGTGCTTCTTTGCTTAAACTTGCTGGTTTGAGCAAAACTACCAGCTGGCCACTCTCGTGGGGGAGCGAGACCACCAACTGCTGTGGGTGAGGGGCCAGCCTGTGCTCCCAGCTTACGCCTGCAGCGCTTCTGAGGATGGAGAACTGGATGCTGCATCCCACAGGGAGCTTCCTTTGGTTGTGGAGCTTGAGCACGGTGACAGAGTTCTTTTGAGTGAGACCCCTACACAGATACTGAAAACTAACCGTTAATAATGAACTAAAATGAACGGAAACATGGACGGATCTACTGCTACCACCTTCACACTCCCAGCACTTTACAGAAGCCAGAATTTAAATAAATGCTGTTCATCTGACTCGTGATGGCTTCAGATCAATCCCAACAGGCATTATAATACTTAAATGCTCCATACTATAATTTGATTAGTCTGACTTTTTTCACAGATGTTTAATTTGAAGGATTTTTGCTGCATTCTGATGATATTAGAGTAAATTGTGCAGCATTAAACTGGCTTTTCGGTGAAGACCATCCAGCAGGCTGGTAAAAAAAAAAAAAAAAAGAAGAAAGAAAAATCACAAGTTCACTGGCTGTGGTTGCTGTTTTTAAAAGTTTTTCTATACACAGGATTTCAGCCGCGTAACTTCTACCCATTTTAATGGCCTTACGTAACACAAACCCTTTCCACGTGTTTGGGCTAGTACTTAAAGCACTGTAATGTATTTGTGGCCCTGTGTAGTCCACACAACAAATATTCCCTAAAATATGCTCAAGGGTCTGAATGACGAGAGGGAACGATCTATCTTGTGATGCTTTTTGTGACTGCTGCCTGCCTCCAGCTGTCCTTCAAGCATGTCTCTGCAGAACGTCTCGGCTATTCACAATGTAGCTGCTGGGTCGCCAGTTTGCAATTTAGTAGGAAAGAAACCTACACTCGGTACGGGTTTACCTCATTGTAAGCTCCAGACTGCGAGTAGCTGCCACGTGGAGAGATGAGGCACCACCCTGGCACGGCTGGGAAGAAGGGCAGCATGGACCTTTGCCCGAGAAATCGCTATTCATCACAGATTAAGTCATCCCTGCTTATCGGTCACAGCCCTTTGGGTCTTAGTTGTCTTTTAAACTCACATCGTTTTACGTAGCCCCAGCCGTATCCAGAGGTCTTTAGGTAGCTACAAACAGAAATTTACTTTGCAAAAGAGGTAAAATGAGGTTTACTGTGAATAAACATTCAGGTGAAAGCTTTTCAAAAGGCACAGTCTCTGGGATTTTCGGCCATAGATATTTAAAAGTAGCTTTGTTTGCGTTATTTGTTTTTTTTTATCACATTGCATTGTTTTCTTCTCTGTGTAAGTGGCAGTAAGCTTGAGTAGGTCAGTGAATAATGGTAGATTTGGTGGTATTTGCTTCTTTGGATTGGTGCCTAAGTAGTCTAAATCACATATACACATGCTGGCATCACTGGATGTGAGATTACAGAAATGGAGAATTACATATGCCTTTTTAGTAATTAAAATTTCTATTGTATTTGGTGACTTTATTAGGAGTCCCTGAGCCCTCTTAATTCCCAGTGTTAGAATCCCCGTTGCCTATTTTTAATATTCTTGCAATGTAAATACATTTTTCACATCGCTTTAAGGACCTTGTGTGAATAATATCCAAACAAACACAAAACAGTGAATCATATAATTTCTAGATAGTTCACATGCAAGTAGTACGAATTCAGGTCATGGAGCGCAGCGAATTTATGAGGATGCTACACTGGCTTGTAAGACCAATTAAACAAAAAAGTAAAGTAGATTGCTTTAGCTGTTTTGCAAAAAAAACCAACTTTGAATATTTCATTTGCATTTTGTTTACCAGGAGCTCCCAGCGAGTTTCAGTCTGACGCGTGTTCTCACGAGCTAGTCCCTCCCATTTGCATTTTAGCACTGCCATACTGCTGGGGCTGTGACAAGCAGAAGGAGAGGCCATTCGTTTAAAAAGGGAAAAATTCAGTATTGCCAAAGAGATGGCAATGGGCTGACCCTGACACCTCCTCCCCTGCAAAGTGGTACCTGCGAGCAGCGACTACCGCAACTGCTGAAAGCTGGGTAAGGTCATCAGTGAAATGACTAATCGAAGAGGTGAATAATGTAAATGCCAAAGCATTTGGTCTGTGGCTCTTGACACCCCCTTACCTTGTTAAACGGTCCATGCACCAGCCTGTCCATGCAACCCAAGAGCAAGGCTGCGGTGCAGTTTTGCTTCTAACGCCCCCGTGACCAAATGACACCCTGGGTAAGAGCCTTGATGTTCATGGCTTGACAGTAACTACATTGCATACTATATCTAATATAATTTCCAGATTTCAGACCAACTTAACAACAAAACCTCATAATGCTACTGAAAGCAGGATATTTGAAGAGGCAAGAAAGGAGGAGGAACACAAACTTTGTATATATTGCAATTACATATCCAGCTATACTTAGCACTGCGCCCAAATTAGATTATCAATGTTAATTAGCACAAGTGGAAGAGTTTTACTGAGTTGCAGCGTGTAACTTCCGTTTGCCTCACATTTTGCTTGGCAGGCATCTGAAATGTCTATCAGACTAACTTCTATATTTTTCCCTGGACCCCTCATACATTATTGTGTTTTCACCAAAAAAACAGACTAGTAGTTGCCCTGATAAATCCACCTGGTGCTGCTTCTGGAAAAGGTCAATCTGGTTATTAATCATTGACCCGTTTTTATTTTACCAACCAAAACGGAGAAGCGTCATGTGAGTCAAGGTGGGACCCGAAACCTTTTGCCCAGTGGTTTTAGGAGTAGATGCTCTGCTAGGTCTTCGCCATTTCCCACAAAATGGGGCAGGCTCAACACTTCTTCTCAGTTTCAACACCTTACAGACATTTTGTCACGACGAGTAGGACATATCTGCAAACAAAGATGTAACAAGTTCATACTTTGTGCCTTCAGAAAGGCTCCGTTCTCTATGTTCAACAATAACTCCTGAAGTCTGGCATATTCCTGCGAAAGAAAATGGTTTTCCCTGGTTTATAGATTCCCCAAAACACGCTGGATATCTGCCCCAACAATGAGTACAAACCTTCAGTTTCCTGAAGAACAGGCCAGAAGACTGGATGAAAACAAAGACATCCAGATTTCCTGAAGAAACGATCCTGTGATATTTTCTTGTTTTGATAAAACACAAAGTATTTTGATGAACAGTATTTTAAATAATATGGAGATTTTAGTTAGCAACTGGGTTTTTTTCCCCCAACTTGCAAAACTTTTTTCTCCCCCCAGACAGTTGCATTTCTTTTGGCATTGGCTTACTTTCCCAAAGAGCTCGAAGTGATACCAAACAGTGTGTGTGTTGAACACATTTTTCCGGGTGCCTACAGGCACAGCATCATCTTGCAAAGAGTTTTGCTGGGGAGGTTTCAACACTGTATGTTTCTGCAACATTTTCAATGACAGCATCTGGATATGGACCACATGGCCACCTACCGCACCCTCCTGAGAAAGGCTGGGTGACATTTCTGGTTAAAACTTCTATCAGTGAAAACGGCAGAGCTGTGATCCCAAAATGCTCACAGATGACTCTGGCTTTTGCCAGATTTTTCATCCAAGTTCAAAAGAAACCATTCCAGGGTCAGAGAATTTTATTTGTAGAGGCTTCAGAAAGCTCAAAATCAAAACAAAAAGTTTCTTGTTGAGAGAAATGTTTTTTCCAGTATGAAACATATTAACTTTCAGCCCTTTCATTTTTAATCTTTCTTTTTTTAGGGAGCCAGCAACTCCAGAATCAACCTCCTCAAGGTAAATCTTGTCCTTTCCAAGAGGACGTGTGAAGCAGAGAAGATGTAAAGCAAATGTTCCCAGGTTGTCTAAGTGACCTAAAAGCAATATTATTCTTTACCTCAGGCAAAAATACATACCTAAACACCTGCATATGTGCCTTTGCATACCACGCAAATGCTTTGGGGTCAGGCGAGGGCTCTGAGGATGGACACCAAAAGGTTTTCCCGGAGCATGTCTCCTGTTTGACACAGCTGGGCTTGCTGCCTCACCCATAGCCTTCTGCTCCCTTGCTCCCCGTATTCAGTGTAAACAGCTGGTGAGACCGTAAGGTAAGAGAAGACTGTCACCCCTTGCTCATGAACGTCGCAGATCAGCGTGGGAATGACAGCCCAGGGGGGCAGCCCTCAGCCCACGTGGCATCGCTGCCCGCTCCCCAGCTCCCGCTGCCCAGGGGCGGAGTGTGTGCCCGCTGCGCAGCACCGGCGGCGGCAGGACTGGCAACAGCGCTGACACAGAGCTAGCGTTAAAGAAGGGAAGCCACGCTGTGCCAGGTCATCAGATGGCTGGGCCATTCAGATGAATGGAAATAAGCGTATTTCTTACACAAACTGCTTCACCACCTGCTTAGCAAGGCTCAGCAGTGGCTTCCCATGTTGTAACCCAACGGGAAGTGTCAGAGCTCAAAGGAGCATCTCCCAACCCATGGCGAAGGAGGAAGACACTGTTCTCTCCTCTGCAGTTTCAAAGCATCGGCACATTTGCCTCCCTCCATCTCCTTTTCTCTCTTCACCTTCTGTATTTATTTCCTTGCAAACGCTGTGGAAGTGGGGCTGCGCACTAAGCGAATACACTTCTCCTGGGATCCTGTGTACACCGGACTTCCACTTCTTCAGATTTTACACCAGAGAAGTTCCATTATTTTCAGATTTTTATGCCTTACCTATTGCCATGATATCTGATGAGATAATCTAGTGGGTAAACCTGATCAAAGCACAGGTTTCTCCCTTCCCCCAACACGGGGACACAAGCACATAGATCTGTGTTCCAGCTAATTTAACAACATAAAAGCGAAACACTTCACATGTAAGATCCGGAACCATCATTTTCTAATGTCAAAGGTCACATGAAATACCTCTTATGTTGTCTCAGCCTATTTCCTGGCATAGAGTTGTAATCTCCGAGAACACATAAATGTTTCAGTATTAGTACTAAGAAGCCACATGAGGGAGCATTTGGAGAATTGAAATGCTTTCCTTGTATCATTGTAAATAAGGGAGGGAATCAAACTTGATCCCTCTGGGATGTGTAGAATTCAGACAAATCTAGATGTTATTATCCATTTCTCCACTCACACAGGGATGCAGAATTTGTGATTCCCACCGAAGACAGAGTTTCTAAAAACAAGCCCATTAGCGGTCTGAGCCAGACAATTTCTTACTCTTGCCAAGGTACGCTGTGACTGGTATACCTGAAAGGGAGTGCAGATAAGTGGGTTCATGTTTCAGCTAAATGAAAATATCAGACACTCTGTACAGGTTATTCCGGGCTGAGCGTGGCAGCCGTGCTAGCTTTCCCACATTACCAGCAGCGTCGGATGGCAGTGGCAGGGAGTCGTAAGGTCCCAGTGCCTGCAATCTCCTGACTAGGCAGATAGCCTGCATCCTTCTCCATAACTTTTACATCTTATGCTTTTATATCTTAAGGTTTACTAAAGAAAACAAACCCCGCAGGTACATAAAGTGAAACCACTCTCAGTATTTTTATAAGCTGACTCACAGTTTTTCGAATGTTTGAGGTTGGCAGTACTGAAGCTAACCAAAATGGGAAATAAAAAAAAAAAAAGTCAGCATGAACCATAATGGGAAACAGGTGTACCTTTCTGCTCTCTGCTGTTGTCTCAGCAAAAAAATCAGTTGCACCTTGGGCTATCCTCATTGCCAGAGTCATCTCAGTCAAAGAACAACATCAAATGACTGTACTGAAAACCACTTTGCTAGCAGTGCTAAACAGGTGTCGAAGGAATAAAAAATTTAGCACTCTACCTCCAAAAGTCAACATTCATAATAACTGTCAACCAGAGACACTTGTATTAAGGGTCATTTTGAAATCAGTAGAAACACACTTCACCAAGATCCCATTTTTCCTTTGTTATTTACACCTAAAATAATCTAAAGAGCAAGTAATTAACGAACCACATGAAAATCAAGTTGCAGTGATGATGTTATGAGCACAAATCGCTGCGCGTGTTTGACTGAGAAATTTGCAACGGGGTTTGCAACTGTTGCAGAAGTTCCAGCAGCCCCTGCTTTCCTTCTTCCTAAGCCATGTCACCAACTCCAGCTATGCCAGAAAGTTGGAAGGAAAAAAGAGAAAAGAAAGGTAAAGCCAAACTTTTAACCTGAGCTCATTTGCTCGGACTCGAAGGAGGAGGTCCGGGATGTTCCTCACTGCAGTATTCCCGGCAGGAGCGGCGGGTGCCTACTGAGCCACACCAGGTCCAGGGCATCTGGTGGCCACCTCCAAGCTGCAGCAGGGCTTGGTCGGCTGTCTGCGAGGCAGCCCTGCAAATCACAGCGTGCAATTTATCTGCATTTGAAATAATCCCTGTTTTCCAAAGGATTAAACTTAACCCAGATCACTCCAGTGAGCCGGTTTATGGCTCAGTCTCCCACGCGGTCGTGTCACCACAGCCGAGGGGGGAGCAAACTCCAGCATGGGAGCTTGCATCCGAGGGCAGGACCTCCACAAGCCTCCTCCGCTGCCAAAATCAGCCACCTGGACATGCACGGTCTGATGGCGGAGGAGAGGTTGGCATTTGTCCCCTCTAATTTTTACCATTTTCACTGCTTACTGGTTTTCTTTGCATGAAATCATCTGACCATTTTTATTAAACCAAGGAAGGTCTGAAAGTCTAGTGTTTGCCGTTATCCTCATCTCCAGAGAACAATTCTTTGCAGCTCCAGTAAATAGGACTTAAAAGGTAAATGGTATTACAGTGTTAATTTCAAAGTGAATTATTCAAAAAGTGCTCCATATGTCAGCAAGCATCATTTTGTGGAACTATATTAATGTCTTCCTTAAATACAGTTCTCCCTTTCTAAAAGCTGTTTTATAGATCCAGGAAATATGTCTGGTATGAAGAAGTGCTTATTGTAAAGGATGTTTTAGCAGTTGTGTTCAATTAATGAGGAAGGCAGGATGTAGCCCTATATAAGAAATAGCATAACAGCAATAATTCCTTGGGGCTTGGGAATCTTCACACTTTCAGGTACTGAGCAGTTACCCATTCATTCCAGACACCAAGTCAGTTTTGTTTCATATTCTGTATTTTACATCAAAAAAAGGTAATATATCCTTGTGACAGGACTCTCTGTAAAGAATTAAGAAGCTAAAAATAAAAAGAAACTTGCTTTTCAGCAGAGGTGCCTGAAAATGAATGACTTGGAAAGGACCCCAAAGTTTCCAGGATCAGGCAAAACAAGTAGGAAATTCCCAATGGTGCCAGCGACGGCCACTAGATAAGGAAAGGATCAGACGGTAAAATTGTGTTTTATGCCACTGACTCAACCATCAGGTCCCTTTCTGCCATTTCTCAAATTCAAAGGATGGCAAGAAGATACATGAGCAGCAGAAGACCTCCCTAGATTTCTCCACGTTGACCTGTTATCGGACACCGCTCAGCAAGCAAGCAGTAGCCTTGATTTAAGAGAGAGTGTGTGTGCTTTCGAATTGTACAGCACTAGAGAAGTGCTTAGGCATCACAGCTGGTTTTCTGGATTTCTCCCGTTCAGTTGAAAGGACCAAAATTCCCCATCTTTTACATTCCACATCCATTTCATGAACTCTATGGCACTGAGGATTAAAAACAACTAAATGCAAATATTAAGAGGATTTAAAATGTCTGCAAGGTGGCTGTGCCCCCGTCATCTTTAGTAAATAGCGGCTGCATGTATGTTTATTTGTGTTACCAAATTGCTTAGAAGCTCAGCCAGGCTTGGGATCCTACGGCGAGGGGTGGTACGGATAGAGGCACGGAGGTGACAGCAGGCAAGGATTGTTCTCATCCCTATTGTACAAGGGATAATTGCAGCCTGGGGAGATTACACCCAACTGAGCACCAGCCGCAGTTGGTACCGGTGGAAATACTAGTGCAAGGGACATGACAGAAAGCTGGAACTGCCACCTCTGCGTCTAAGCAACATCATAGCTAGAAGTGCAGAAATCAATGGCTCTCCTGCAAAAACCAACCTGCCTCGTTTAAGCCATGATTAGTCTCTCCAAGCCTCTTCAGTGCACTTTATTGTGTCAACAAAAGAGAAGCACTATTTGCTGGTAACCGGGATGCCAGTGCTTTCACTCAGGCTTACGTGGGAGGCTGGATCTAAGGGCTGGAGCTTGGTCTTAGCTCTCCATCTCTGACTATGCAGGTGAAAAATCTAGGCAGACTTTATTTGCATTTTATATACAACTATATTTATATCAAATGCTCTGTGGGTTTTGGCATCGTATTTACAGCGTGCTATTATTCCAGCCTGTTTGTGGTACTCGCTTTCAAATTTTCCTCTCCTGAAGCGGTGTGCCGATCTACACGGTTCATACTTGAAATATAGAGCAGAGAACATTTGTGGTGACACTCTTCAGGTCAGTTAGAAGCCCTGTAATATTCAGCTGTCTTGCAAACTGCACACGCCTGCAAGTCCCCATAACCGCAAACTCCAGCAAACGGCACTAGCTGTTAGTGATTGAGAGCAAAAGACTAAGATCTCTTCTATTCAGTGATTTTCAGGCTTTTTTATAGTGAACGTGACCTCTTATGCATTTGAACTAATTGCCCTGTTGACTTTTCACATTGACAGTTAATATAAATAAGCTATTAGTGCAATATTTAGTTATTGGTGATGACTTTTGACTTTAATTCCTCAGGTCTATTAAAAGAATTAATCCCAGTCAAAAATTATAGTAAAGGCAACGAATCTTAAACTGCTCTTCTTTGTGAAAAACATCCGCTGACATGTTCAACTACCTTACAAAAATCACCTGCGTGATAAGTGGCCAGAAAAAACCAAAAGTTTAGGGTATTTTCTTATGGGCAATTAGAGGACGAGAGCTCAAAATCCAAAACTCACCTCATTCTACCTGTGGCAACTCAAACTGGCTTGGGCAAGGACTTGTATCGTACATTTGCCACTGACCTACGATAGTATTATGGTCTCCTGACCATATCTTAACTTCCATACTGTCAAAGCCTAACTCAAAATTTAATAATAATAGTAGTAATAATAATGATGATGATGATAGTTGTTGTTGTTATGGCATAGCAACCCACCACCTTTCACCAGGTTCACATGCTGCTGTGGGAGGTGCAGTACAAGAAGCATAAAAGCCGACCACAGCTCTCTCATTCTGAACCTACAATAGAAGAAGCACCAGGAGGACGAGAACTCGAGTGGGACGTATTGCCCAGTAGCCAGAAGGGACAACTGGAGGAGAGCCCAGCCCAGCCCCTCCTGCCCGACGCTGACAGGCGCTGTGGAGAACTTCGCCGCTGCTCACACATGCTACGGAGCGCAAGCAAGCAGATTTAATTTTTTTTTCCGCTGGGATTTACAAGTTGGCCATGTTTCAGCAGATTTTCATGAGGATGGCTAAAAGCACATCGCCAACATCAGGCTGACAGACCCGCTTACTTCACCCAAATAACGCTTTGCCAGTTTTTGAATTCCTGTTCGCAAGCATGAAAACACTATAAATGAAACAAGTGTTCCTAGAACAAAAATCCAGTCCTAAACCAATATATTTCCCACTAGCTTTACTCCACAGGTTAGTTACCCTGTGTTTCACACACACACACACACACACACACATTAGCTTGATGCAGTCTTCAGAAAGGAAAACGTCACTCCCAGTAACAAAACTCTGTGAAAGTTAAAAACCAGATAAAGACGGTCTTTACTTAGCCGCGCCAGGCAGCTTTCACGGCCGTGCTCCAGGCTGAGCCAGAAATATTTGTACGTTTCAACAGTGTAAGAGAGACAACAAAGAGGGGAACTGTACCTGAGACAAGTCTGGAGGTGAGATCTGAACAAGAAAGGATTGCAAAGAGCTTTGGCTCTGAAAAGTAAGGCGCGGGGTGAATCTTGTTTGGTATAATCATACCTTTCTTTTCTTTTAATCCACATATGCTTCTTCTTATGAGTTAACTTCTCTGGAATGAAGACAGTTTAAAGCATCACTCTCCGAGTGTTTTCTGACACAGGTATGTGTAAGCAGCTACCGTGCCCGTGCTGCCCACCTCATCTGACTGAAAATAGGTGACCGCTTTGTATGCAAACTATTTATGTAGCTTACCAAGACATGTTGAAGTGCCATACATAGTAATTTCAGCTTATTTGTACAAAGACAGTCACAAAGTTAAGGTCTGGTGGATTATTACAAAAGAAAACCACAATTTCAGAAGTCCAATCCATGTGCCATGGATGCTTGGCTCACGAGCAACAGAAACCTGTGGGCTTTGACAACAGACTCAGCATCAGTGCGCACACCGCAGCAAAGCACAATGGCAAGGAACTTGCTCCTAAAACCAAATTTCACTGAAAAACCAAACCGTGTGATGTTTCCCTGCAGCTGAACCACAAAGGCATATCTTTCCCCCAGCTGAGTGGACTGAAGGCAAGAAGAGGTTTGCCCTCATCACAAGCCCATTCTTGAAGCCAGCAGTGATGCGCTCCCTGCTCTGTCACCAGAGCGGCACCTGTGTTCAGCGGCAAACACGGCTGTTTGGGGGTGTTAAGAGAAAATGGCAGGGTGCAATCTGAACCTGTACACTAAGTCACCAGCTCATACCCCTAACAAGAGGGCCTGACCATACTGCCAGTTGGAGGTGGCCTCTGGCTCTTGCTGTCCCTCCAACCATGCCCTGGCACTGGGGAGGGCACCAGAAGGGATGCTAGAAGGCGGGCTTACAAGCACTAGAGCTCATCCCTGTGCCCACCTCTGCCCGGTTTATTGGTGTAGTGGTGGCCTCACAGCTCATGATGACCTACAAAAGGTTCTGTGTGGCACAGCGTGCAGGAGAACGGGCTGGTGTGGGGAAGGACTCGGCCACGGGCTTTCACAAGTGCATCCATTTCACTCAGGGGCAGGCATTTAGTCACCCCCTGTGCAACCCAATTGCATAGGCTGGCTTTGAAATTCAATAGAGAGGCTATTTGATTTCCCTCTCTCTTTATGCCTCCTTTCATGGGAGGATTAGAAGGTCTGCGAGGAGAGATTTACCCAGTCCTTTTCCTCCGCTTCCTTGGCCCCTCCTGCAATCAGAGGTGTTTGGAGTCTGCTTTCTATCCGCCGAGCGTCCCTGAGGGTGTTTGCTCACACACACGCTGTTATTCTCCCAGCTCTCCACCTATACCCCATGGCTAGGAGCGACGGGCACAGCAGCCAGCCTGGGCTTTTGGGCAGCTCCTCCCCAAGCAGCTTTTGGCTGGTGAGTTGCAGCCGCAGCCTGGCCCCACTGCACTGCCCATCGAGGGTCTGCCTCAAGAGCCTCGTTCCCCATTAAGTGCATCAATCCCCATGAAAGATTTTCTATCAGGAAAATGGGGGTTTTGCAGTATTGCATGCAGCCTCTCCACCGAAATGGTAATACATGAGCTTAGCATCAGCCCCTCCACCATCACTAAATGAAAACTGCACTGACCTTGTTAATCTGTGTCAGAGGCTATAACAATTACTCCCACGACAAACTCTTTTGAATTACAAGAGAGAATGGACAAAAGCAAAGCAGAGAGAAGGAAAATATGGGTTGCAGCCTTTAGTTTCCATCATCTCTGTCTCCTCCCTAGCGAAATAAATGAGTTGCTGTGTGGTCTGTTCGGCAGATGGGTCAGCAGAGGCACTTTCTGTCGTGGATGTTCTGCTTAAAACAGGGCAGGAGTTTACATTTACTGCGTGTGAATCTGTATTTTTAAGTGGATTCACAAATTAGTGCGCTTACAGTATTAAAACTAGCAGCAGTAAGTAAACTTCTGTCACAGCAGACTGAATACCAGTGTCAACGCCATAATTGTGGTTATATTTTCTGTTGCCAATAGCCAGCAGATTGAGATGCTGCAAGTGGCATCCCTGTACAAAGCCAAGACCAGGTCTTTAGTGATTTTCAAAGTATCAAAGAGAGCTTTGCTCACAGAACGGCGCATTTAACTGGAATTTATTTAGTAGTTGCTTAAAGGATGCAGCAAAGCGACCAAAGAGCACAGTGGCCGCTGATTGAAAAACTGCCAGCTGATGACATCCTTCTCCACTTTATTACTAACAGATAAACTTGGATGTGCTGACTAGGATTAAAATCTAAAACCGTGCACACTATTTTTTCACAGACGGACCCTGTTTTGTCCGTCTGTGCTCTGTTTATCTGTCAACGTGTATGCTCTGGAAGGGCACTTCATTTTTTCTACTAATTTTTCAGTTTCTAATTCATGGGAAGTTGGTAAGAATTTTGTTACACCTTTTTTTGTTACACCTCTTCTTCTCTTCCAATTTAAGAATTGCATAGGACCAAGATAGCCCAGTGCTGCACCAATTGCCTTTCTACATGCATTATAAGGTACCCAGAGCTGTGGCTATATCAGTTCCAGATGAATTTGTTTCTGTGTGAAAGTCCATCATTTTCATTCCTAAATCACTTCTATCCCAGCTGTCTCCTTTCATGTTTGGTGACAAGGAATAAAAATGGCACTTTCAAGAAAAGGGAATGACTAATTTCTAGGATAGAATCATATATTTATACTTTTTCTCCACTTGATTTATACCCCCCGTTTTTCTCATCCCTTTTGGTTGCTATTCAATTCTGAACAGAATTTCACTGAACTGACACTAGGCTGATATGTGAATTGACACTACACTGACACGCCAGTCTTCCTTCAGATTAGTGGCAACTCATTAATTAAGCAGCCACCCCCTGTGCACGTCGATGTGCATTTACCCACACCACCTTCCTGACGCTGTTTTCTACCCATTCTTTTGCCTTGTGGAGGTCCTACACTTCTGCTCCACCTTCTCCAGCCTGCTGGGCAGCCGTGGGTCTGACAGAAGCAGAGAGTTCCCAAAGATCCTTACGAGCAAGTTGTTTAGCTCTGTTTTTTCACAAACCTATAAGGAAATGCTCCATGAAGAACAAGGTGATGGTGGCCACCTGGGGAAGGGCACCTGAGTTAACACACAGGGAACCTAAGCACCAGACAGCAACTCCTGGCACCTACAGGTAACTACAAGCCTGGGTTGGAGATCGGTGTGGTAAATTTGATTGCAGTTGAGCAAAAGAGGAGGTTGAGGAGGTTAAGGAGTTATTGCTGACACCAGAAACCAAAGCTTACTGGGCAATTACACTGGAATTTGTTGGTTTTGTCTATAGCCTTGCTTGGCCACGTGAGCCAAAGGCCACTGCAGGATGTGGAAATAAAACCTTGGAAATAAAGTCCATGGAAAATAAAGTCCTCTTTGTGAGTGTAGCTACCTGGAAGGGTCAGTGGGGAATGGAGTCGGGGAGTTGGACACACCATGGAGCTTGCCCCCCAGGGGAGCTGTGCCTGTGCCAGCTCACTAGCCTGCTCGGAAAGGCTGGCTGGATGCAGCCAGGAGCCCCCCCAGATCCCCCCATCAATCACTTGACGGGCAATTCCACTGCTGATGCCTCACCAGGTTTAAATTTAGAGCAGCTTCTATTCTCTGGCCACTAACCTCTTTAAACTTAATAGCATTTTACCTCTTATTTCATTCTTTCTCTACCTCCTTCACAGTCATTTTGTGAATACAAAAAATGAAGAGATGAAAGAGCTGCACATCTTTCCTTCAGAGAGACGCCGGGTTTCGCCTTTCTGTTCATGTCCACTGCCAAGCGTTTTAAACACCCACTTATAATGATTGTTTTTACAGGTTTTCCTAGAAGTAACGAACGCTAACTTGTACTTCATTGGGGTCATCATTCCTTTCAAAGGATACTGAAAAACACCGCTTTAATTTCCATTATAAATGTATCTGCTATAAGCGCTGCATCTAGTACATATTGGCTACTTACATGGGAATGTTTTAAAGCTTTATACCTAAGCTCCTCTGGAGTCAAAACCCAAGCCCTCAGTTGTTTCATCGTCTAGCTCTGGTGTCCTATTCTCCCTCAGCTGATCTATTTCTTGCAAAATGTATTAAAGCAGCGCCTCAGTCCCAGACCGTGTCATCTTTGTTGCCCGAGGAAAACTGGTGCCTCCCAGCAGCCTCCCCGGAGAATACTGGCAGAAGCAGACCCGCGAGCTCCTCAGCAGTACTCTTTAATTACCTCTCACCTTTATTTTCTGGTAACCCACTTGGCACGCTATAACCTTTCTTTTTCTTTTCCAAGATGCTTAAAAAGAGTTTCTTGTTCGTTTTCACACTTTGGCCTCCTACTTTCCACGTCTGCCCTGATCAGTCAGTTTGGACTCTTTTATTCTGGCTCCACAGTCTGGCTGAAGTACCTTTGCAATTTAACTACCGGGAAGCTTTTCTTCCTTTCTTTTTCGTGTGCCCAAATACATTTGAGGGTCAATCAGTGTGTAAACCTTTGTGTTGGCCCCTCTGCTTTTCTCTCTCACCTTTTCTGACTGTTCTTCATCTTTCCCTTTCTTGATGGCTCTATTTCTGACATCTTCAACTTACTCCTAGACTGGAATTCCTGATTCACACCCCAAAATAGAAAACTTGACCTGTTTTTACCAGCCTCAATACTCTGTTTCTTCTCACACTGATTCTTCCCTTCCTGTTTTCCAGCGATACTCAACATCCAACATATTCCAGATAGTTCAAACCCTTCCACATCTGCTGTCTTAGGGATTCAAGTTTCACGTCTGCAGATAAAAATCTTTAAAGGGAGATTAACCCCAAATAACAAACTCTGAGGAGCTGACCAGTCCCAGTCTTTGATCCCTCCCCCCTCTACGGTAATGAAATCTTTAAAGTGATGCTAACCTTACACATTAGGAGTTAAAAATGAGATAATGTTGTGTATGGCTTGGTCCAGTGGATTTCTGAACAAAGAGTAGACATATGGGGTACATTACACAAAAGTCAAAATCACTGAGGTTTTCCCATTCATCTTCAAAAAACACAAGCGAACGCTAAGCTCATCCAGGGTTCCTTCAAGGTGAAGTACAACTTTCTCTGCTTCTGAACATAAAGAGCTGATCAAGATTGATATGATTTCCGAAGAGTTTGGCAGTTCTCAAAATTCTTTCCAGATATAACGGAGATCCAATTCTATTCAATATACATCATAAACAGAAGAAATTAATGTCTCTAGTTACGCAGAGACAGAAGCGCTGTCGGTTTCCTGAATGTTTTTACCACACAGGATTTATAGAACGTGTTCATATTAGGCTTGCTAAGAGAGGCCCCAGAATTTAAGATGTGTTGCTAGGGTGAAAGAGAGCCCAAAATCCCAAAGTTTGTTTTGTCATCAGGCCAACCCAAAAACAGTGGAATCGCTTTAATGCTTTGGTGGTTTCCCCTGACATAGTTTGATCCATAGGAACTTTTGCAGAGTACATGGCATGGGAAGAAGAGTAAATGATCATGTTGATTAAGAGAGACAGGGACATGCATTACGTTGGCTGTTGTGCGAATCGCTGTGCCGTGTAGAACAGCTAAGGCACCTACAGCTACCAATAGGTGGCAGAATATTAAAAAAGAAAAAAAAAAAAATTAAACTCCCCTTTTAGCAGAGACTCAAACGTAACCGCCTTTGCCACGTCTCCCCCACATCTGCATGGAATTAGATGCAAAGAGAAAAATATTTGTGAAGGTGACGGATTACTTGCTAGGATTTCCCATATTTTTTAATAATTTCAGCAATTTCCCTAGAGCGTGTGAAAGCCCACAGTGCAAATTGTTTGATCCTTGTCACTGTTTATATAATCAGCCATAAATGCCTCTGACCTATTGGAGGATTTAGCTCACTCCGGGCTCTGAGGACCCTGTTCTTTTGCCATGTGGTCCCAAACAACACCCGTTCATACTTCCAGAGGTGAACAAAGCCTGTAAACCCCGAGCTGTTAAGTAAAGAGAATTATTCTGAAGTGGGATGATCAGATGACCAGCTCAAAGAAATAGATTTCTAATGCTTCTGAAGAAAGAAAATGTACAGAATTTTAAAATTAGCAAGGTTTTATTTAGCTCATTGGAAGCACTAACAAAATAAAGAAGTTTCAGTCATGGCAGCCTACTATGAACTTTAAAATATTGATTATACCATTGATTAGTACAACTTACCAGGGGATACCTGGTACCCTGACAGCATCACGGCAGTGGCTCCACAGATTTCTACCTTCTCAGGTCAGACAAAAGATAAAATATTTTTTTTTAAAAGAAAGAATCTGTAGTTAATCAAACTTAGAACCATCAGTATTTATGATTGATTTGTTTCCAAAAAAGTAATTACAACCACCACATTCTTCATTTCATTAGCGGTATATCAAAGAAACCTGCTGCAGCTCATATGTAGCTGTTAGATTTGCACAAAAGAAACAGAGCCAGATGTGCTGGTGGGACAGGTCTGGGATATCTGGTTGCAGGTCGAATCACTAATGCAATGTTTTTAGCAGTAAGATGCACTTATAAAAGTTCTTTGTACATCTCCTACCTGTTCCCACCACAGTCAACACAGGAAAAACTTAAAAAAAAAGAAATTGGGCTAATAGGATTTAACATTCAAATCATCAGCAAGGTTAGGGTCAACTAGAAAAGTAAATGAAAAGATTTACACCCACAAATGTAGGCTACTTTTTTTCCCCGCCCCCCCCCCCCCAAGAAAACAAGATGGTTCTGAAATTTCCAGTATCCTCTATTTCTGGGCAGAAATCAACCATGTATCTGCCTCAGCCAATGGAAATCAGAATATAGATCCATAAACTAACACTGGAATGAGAATTGGTCTGGACAAAGCACTTAATACCCTGTGCAATTAGTGTCCAGGATATGAACGAGACTTTATATGCACTTGGAGCTAATTTAGGGAACTTCTGCCGTAAGCAGTATTGGGCCAAATAGCCGTTCCCCTGGAGAGCCTGGGCTCAAGTATTCCAAGCATCTGTAATGTGCGTATCCAGTTATGTCCATGGAAAACTTACCGCTGAAACAGCTCCAACCCCACTGTCTTCATCACAGGCCCCCTCTAACATACCAGATCAAGGAACAGCTTTATGTTGCATCATTGTAGTAAATTCTTATAAACCTTGTGGATTAACTGTGAACAGAAGAATGTGATGCACCCGGCAGGCTGAAAGGAAGTAAAAGAAAAATTGTAATGGGACAGAATTTCAAATATTATTTCTTTTTGTTCTCATAATGGCGAAAGACCCTTCTGGTTTTGCTAGTTGCTTCCATTCTTGAGGAGGGGCTGTTTCTACTTGCTACCTAATTGCTTACCAGCTGACCTAGGAGATGTGACAACTAGGTAATGAACAACATTTTCAACCCTGTTCCGAAAGTTGTTGTTCTTTGGTGGTGGCTTTTTTTGGCATTTTTTTTTGTGTTGTGGTTTTTTTCATTTTTTTGGTTTTGTTTTGCTTTGGTTTTTAATT
This sequence comes from Ibycter americanus, assembly GCA_035590275.1. NCBI lineage: Eukaryota > Metazoa > Chordata > Aves > Falconiformes > Falconidae > Ibycter > Ibycter americanus. The sequence continues at coordinate 23,841,049 of JAVJGI010000002.1, forward strand.
TTAAAAATTGTTGAACTGAGTTTTCCTGCAAGGGCTGTTTTTCTAAACTCTTGCTACTCTATTAGTCACATGAAAAAGAAAATAAATAGGATAATCTATAACATCACCACGTCTATGATGAAATCATGCCAGAAGATTTTTCCCTGGCTGGCTTCATGTTCGTTCAAAGACCTGAAGCCAAGTAAATGTCAAGCAGTTAGGACTAAATAACCCCTTAGGAGTAGGCGGGATGAAAGGTATGCAAACATTATCCAAAAGCCTCCAGTAAGCATGGAAAGAAGGAAGTCAAGGAGAGCACTCTTCAGCTCCAAATATCTTCTGGTAAGCCCAAGCATGGGGAGGCTTCATGATGTTGAAGCAGAGCATGGTCTCCCCCTCCCTCCAACACGCAGGCACGTACCCCCAGCCAGCAACCACCCCTTCTCCTTCCTCTTCCCACCAAAGCCATGGGATGCCACAGGGGTGACCTGAGCCCACGGCAGCATCTTGGGGCTCAGACTTGCATTTATGAGGCTTGAGTACAAAGCTGAGGCACAAACTGGTGGTGACCCCCAGTCAGTGCCCCGTACCCGGGTCCTCTTCTTCCTCTGAGCTCGTTTTGCTGTGCACACTCACTGCAACGCAGGGGTGAATGATGCTCTGTTAGTCAGATTCTGACATTCTCATTTCTTAAAATTTCCCTTCAGGTCAGCAGGTTAAGGTAGCTCTCATTTCTGAATTAATACATCAAAATTTTACCCTAGGACCTATACTTTTCCCCTCCTCTACACTTTTCCAAGCCGTTCAGAGTTATTGTGCTACATTTCATTTCTTTAGATATGCTCAATTGTTTAATCTAATTTACCAGATTGGGACATTAGGCATTTATTCTTCATTATTGTCTGGTTAGAGCAGTCTGGAGGATGCTCACGACTGGGGGGAAACAGCAGCTGCAATCTGCTGCTCTAGTGATAGTAATATTCCCAGGCAGACAGCGAGGGAAAGTGCAGGTGGAAAACACGGTTCTGACGGGAATGAGAGATGCAGGGTGCCACAAGTCAGCCACTAATGGCTCTCCACACGCTTACGATATTAAATTTCCAGAACTAAATACTATCTTTTTTGAGATGTTGTTTTAACTGACAAATCTTTAAAGATAACTAAATCGGATAGAAACAACACAGGGTAGGTTTTTAGCCACATTAACAGGCGGTTTGATTTTAGCTCATTATCATTTTAGAGAATAAGGTTAAAGCTGCCACAGGTGACGACGAGAGGCTGGAAACAGCTAATAGGTGCGCTTGATAAAACAATAGCGTACCTGGAGGAAGGACATTAATATACTGCTAGTGACTTTTTTTTTTTTTTCCAAGTGTCTGAAGTTCTCCCCCCAGCTCCTGATGTTCTCATCTAATTTCCAAGTCATGCTCCTGAGGCCTTAACATCCTTTTGCAAATGCCAGTGTCAGATCTCCCTGTCTGCAGAGGAGAAAGGCATTGCTCCCTTTACCTGCGCACGCAGATCTTCCCGGTTCCACTTGGGAATTTGAAGGTGACGCCATGCATCTGGATGGTACCATTCAAGCCTGGACTTTACCTAGGGTAGAAAATGTTAATTTTCTATTCATTAATATCAAAGTATACATGCAGCTTAGAGTACCAAAGAGAGGTTTTGCTTATTCTCTGTATAGTTTATACACAAATCCCAAGGCAAAACAAGGTATGATGGCAAGAGCTCTCAAACCAGGATTTTTTTATAGTATTCATTGCAGTCACCATTATTTTGTGGGTTTGGCACATGCAGCCTCTCTTGTCTGTACAAAAAGGTTCCAAGATTCTTATCCCCTGACTGAAATTACTGTGCCAAGAGACGTTTCTATCTCACACGTAGCTGCAACGTAGGGTAAGTCACTCACGGCACGTAGCTGGTTACTGCAGAAAAACAACAACAATGCATATCCTCCTCTCTAGCTGGGCACAACATTAAGCGCCCAAGTCTGCTCAGAGCATACTTTTCCCTATATTAGTCAAAAGCAACGAACAGTAAGAAGCTCTCTATTTCTTTACGAGGCATGGGGAACTCTCACCCTCAGCCTCTGTGTCTCTTCCTGCATGCTTACACAGCAGTGTCCCAGCCAGACAATAAACACTTTAGGGATAAATTTCTGCAGGCAAATTAATGCCCCTGTAAACCAAAGAAAGCATACCCAAACGTTATCACACTTCATAACTGACCAACAGGAAAATGCTCTCTGCAAAGCCCCCTTCCATTTTGGCTCTTTGAGTTCTAAATGATGATTTTACTAACTTGCAACACGGGGCTCTTCTCTTATCATCCTTCATCTTCATCTGACTTCCCACTGAGTATTTGAATCTTAAGGGAAAAAAAACCATAAAATGATCTAGAATTGAACACGCTGGACTTTTGCCCTTGAATATAGCCTGTCTGGACTGGACAAAGAAATAACTACAGGCTTCTTGGTTTGGTCAGTTAGGCTTTGGGTTTTATGTTTACATTTTGTTTTTCTTATTTCTACAATTTGCTTTGGAGCTTGGCATTTTGATTCAAAGAGCAAAGCTGAGGACGGTGGGCTCTTTCTTGCTGGGCTGGTGTGATAGTCACCCAAGAAAAACGTTTCCTTTGGCAGTCGCCACCAACCGTGTTGGGGTTTTTGTTCCATTAATGGGTCAGAAAGTTGAGGGATAAGGCCAAGCCATTTCACCCCCTCCTTTGGCCAGGTCATGATGCTTTCTAAAGATGGTTTATTTTACCTGCCACGTCTAGGAAAGATGAATAGTGACCCATCTACAGGAGCAAGAAGTAAACTCAAACTAAGGCCATACCAGTGTTTTCAGGAAAAAACAATCTGGGGTGTTTAAGTCCATTTTTTTGAGTCAGTTAAATTGATAACATCGAAACCAAAATGATTTATGCTTAGCTCTTGGAAGGTCCTTGAGCAACCAAGAAAATTAGTCACGTTGTATGTTGAACTGTCAAACGAATCTGCAAGCAGGCTAAAAACAAGGAAGAGGAAAGTCATTAAATAACATGTTTTCTCACTGTATAAATCTCCTTTCCACACAAGCACAACCCCTTACACAAAGTTATTTAGCAGGTATCATTTATTATTTACATTATGTTACCAGCTCATTGGCTCCCTTGAACCAAGCCCAACCTTCACTGTGCAGGACACTGCACAGCTATATATAAATGACATTTCCTGGAGCTACACGTGGCAGAGCCCATCAGTCACGGCATACACATGGATGTGCAATTACAGCCCCAGCAAAAGCACGGGGGCTTTGTCGTTGATTTCAATAGAGGTAGAATTTCGCTCACATAAATTAAGCCACAAAAAATTAGTTGACTTGTTTCCTTGAGGTCAGAGAGGAAGAGTCTTTCAAAGCGCAGTGTGGAGCATCTAATTTTCATTGCTTAAGTGGAATTCAATGAACCATGGCTCAGACTAAGCATTTAGATTTGTATATTCCCATTTCTTGTTCGAAGCCTGAGATTATCCACGTAGGATAATTTTCCCCTCAGAAATACAGGACTGTCCTCTATCACCTAGGAGACTGAAAACATTTTGCATGTTCACCTTTATTCCATGCGTATAAACAAATATATACAAAGTGTAGTTGATAAATGGAACAAATTATTTTTGATGATGAATATATTTATTATGTATTTGCTGGTTGCTAATGAATATATTCATGTTGCCCCTTTGGGATAGCTTTGAAATTCTGACCATTTGTTAATTGCATGAAATACGTGTCACACATTATATACTGTACAGAAGTCCAATAAACCACATAGTCTAACACTACATGAGACTAATAAATCATTTTTTAACATTCAGAATACTTGTCTATTTTTGCAGATATGTCTGTTTTCCAGCCCTGTAGTTTTATTTCAGTATCTCTCAATCTGAGAAAATTAGGTTAAGGCAGGTCTTACAGTATTGTAGGCTTCCCTTCTGCTCGGCTGGGCTGCAGCACCTAGAAGACACGCTGTGTGGGATGTTCATACACCCCACGTGTTGATGATATGAAGTTAATAAAATGATCAATGCATGCGACAGAAAAATTCAGGCTCTACAAAACCCCCACAAATTCATAACAGAAAATGTTCTTTAAGCTTTTTGTTGTGGCATAATGGTAGGAAAAGGTGAGGTTCATTTCTGAGCGTTTTGCTTTGCGCTGGCATCGGTTCAAGAGTTGTTTCCACCCCCAGTTGCCTTTACAAAGCAAAGCCAAAACAAACGAACGAAAAATGAACAAAAAGCCACTTAGACCTTCTAGTCATCTACCTTTGCAGGGAGACTGTCTTTTAATTGAGGCCTCACTGGGTGATTATAAAAATACAGCAAGAGCAATGCTCAGCACGCAGCTCCCCGCACCGGCCAGCGATGCTCAGAGCTCAGCCCCGGCTCTCAGCGGTACCAAGGCACGCACAGGCTAAAGAGCCGAGGTTTGGATCTCTTCCAGGGGATGTTCCTAGACAATTAGGCCTGTGGCAGAAGGATCTGAGCATGTCACTCTGAGTCATGAGATACAGAGAGCATACATGTAGGAGTTTGTAGCCGCGCAGCTGGGTGAGTTCATTTTGCACCCAGCGCCGAGATGAATAAGCCTGATGGAAGGGCTATTGCCAAGGTCCCGTTCCTAGAGATCACAAAAGTTCGGTCTGGGATTCACCTGTGATTTTCATAGGGGGGGGAAAGTGTTACTCTATGAATATTTCATTATGAAAGCGAGAAAACGCTTTCCCCTCGAGCAGATTTTGTTAGTTAGCACTTTTCATCTCTAGCCTTCGCAGCAAAATCCCAGGTTGAATCTCATGCTCCCTGAAATATGTTGAAGGAATTCCCCTCTGCTCGCCACAGAGGCACTTTCTGTGGTATAGCATGGAAGGAAGGACGGGAAAAGAAAAATCAAAGATAATTAGAAGGAGGAAAATGAATAAAATATCACTAAGAAAATTCCTGCTGTGGTGCATCAGGGAAATCAAGGAGAAAATCAGTACCTCAAAGACCTCTTTTTCAGCCTAGATTTTTCCTTTATGCAGCAATTATATATCCAGTAACCCATAGATTAGAAATAAATGACTTCTAGTATAAAATGTAAATATAAAAATAATATTTAGTTATCCTGAGATCCATACCTGAAGACTTCAACACATTTTCTTACATTTTCTCTTTCTCTTCCACCTTCACAAATGCAATATGTAATATTAAAGATGCTTACGCACCATTGCCTGCAGATTGACTGGAAAGAGCATTAGGCCAGTTGTAGATTGCCTGCCTATTTTAACACACAGTTATCTGGTCTGTATGAGCATTATTACTGCATCTATGTCCCGGAATATTTTACACAGTGCAGTGTGCAGAATTTTAAAGGAAATTTCTTGGATGGACCAGACATGTTTTCCATATAGTTTCCTCTTTGAGACAGTCTTGGATAGAGTAGATTTTCTCTAACCACTGAAGGGTACACCAATTTGCTCATTTTATATATCTAAACTGTGAATGGTTAATATAAAACTTTTTTTCCACTAGAGAGAAGCTTTTTCGATAATCATAAGCCAATAATTTTTTGAAGTTTCACTTGGTTTCTTATATGCAGATCTCAGAAAGTCTTTGTATAAGTTCGAAACATAAAGTTACTGCATCAATATGTGGAGGGAAAAATCCTGAAAGAATCTTCTAATAAAAAGAAATCAAAAGGTCCTTTATCAAGAGGAAATACATGATCCGAGCTGAATCTTACTGTGCACAGGTAATGTAATCATCTGTTGGTTTGTAATTTTTAGTTCAGTGCCTGCCATTTAGATTTTTTTTTTTTCATTTAAATCCCCTTTTAAGTCTTACCACGAAATGTTAACTATCAATAAGGTCAAACTGAGCAGAGAAGGCACATTTGAAAAAATGAAAATAAGGACAGCTATTACCATGAACGAAATTTCAAGGAAAAAAAAAACATTCAGAAAGGTGCGGCCTCCTCTGTTAATGTCCTTATTTAGCTTTCTGTATACGTCATGCATGGGAGAGATGGGAACTCGGAACTCTTCCTCTTCTAATTTGCCGGTGATCATAAGGCTACAGGGAGCTGTCAGTTGTTGGAACATCCCTGGTATAACTACATTAACCTCATCTGGTGAAATCTGAGCGTAAATTACTTCTTCATTTAATAAAAAGATTTAATTGAAGTTGTTCTCAGTCACTGTGTGACAGATTTCTTAGGGAAGGTTTGATATTATGTATTTGTAATGCTGCTTGGCTGTGTTTGTTTTGTTTTTTTTTTAAATCTATTGAAAAGGAATTTCACATCTTGGTCATTTTTAAGAATGGACTTCAAAGAAAGCAAGAAAAATAAGTATCCTTGTCTTCACTGCCGGCTATAAATGGCTGGGATTTTTAGCCATGGCAAATGAGAACGGGCGCATGGATTTATGAATTAAGGTATCAGCCGGCCAATTAGCTGTAGAAATAACATCCTACCCCTCAGGATGGAGTCATCTCTTCCCAGTTACAGCAGCTCAAATATCAAATACGTAGTAACTGCTGTGAATGAGCAAGAACCAACACCTCTTTGCCTTATTTTAAACAAAACCGGTTAGTATTTTTTTTTTAGAGCAATTACATTATTTGATCACCCAGTGCAATTTCCTGCCTCCTCCAGCATCGACAGAGGTGGTGACAGGGGAGGGGGTAAAATACTTTTCAAAATGGTTAGAGAACACTACAACGATTGGCTACTGATTTCCCCCCCCCGCCCCGTCATTGAATTTTTATATGCCATGATATAATACTTTATTGCTGTATAGATGCAGCAGTATTTATTTCCTTTAATAAACCTTGAGGTGACGGAAGACAAGAAAGACAACTATAACAGAAGTTTCTCTAGCTCAACACTTTCAGCGTGACAGAAAATACATCACCTTTGTGATTTATTTATTTTGGAGCTGAACAACACCGGTCATAACTTTTGTGCAGATTATTTTTCTCAAAAAATTTTCTTTTTGCTCGAAGACACTTAAATGTTCTTTATCTAACATTTTCTGCCCTGATGTTGTGAAATATTGCAAAAAAGGAAGGCTTGTAAGAAGCAGTAACAGCTCTTATTAAACTGCCTGATGAACAGGTATGCTGTTGGTCCTAAACACCTCTCGGCATCTCAGATTATGTGTCTAATTTTGGGTTTTTTTGCCCTCCCAATCTGTATCAGTTGGTCTAATAAAACATATGACCGTGCCCTGCAATCCTTGTCTCCCTTATACCTTGTAACATCAAAGCTAAAGCATTACCGCTATTTAAAAAAATACAAGAGTTTCAAAATGCTTTAACAATTTCAAAATGCTTCCTTACTGTAAAAGGCAACACATTGAATGGGGAAAAAAAAGTGTTCTGGTGAAAAGACTGGTGACATTATCACAAAAATCTTACTGAAAAAATGAAAGCCTGTTTAATTTCAAAACCTCTAAAATAAAAACAGCTTTTGGAAAAAACAACACAAGGATAATAAGCTATAACTGGAATCTGACGGTAGACACTTTTCAGCTAGAAATAAGATGCAAATGTTTAACAGTAAGAGTAATTAACCATTGGAGTAAGTGACATTAAGATGAAGACAGGATGTTTCCTAAGAGGTATCTTTTAGTTTGGCCATATTTATGGAACTGGAAGCAGGAATTAATTCAGGGAAGTGCATCCATTAGATGCCATGGATGAGTCAGCAACATCTCGGAGACGGCAGCATCAATCTTCCCATGAAAGTATCATGTAGCACTTTGTCTGTTACAAGCAGATCATTGACCACAGGCATTAATATCTACCTTGTTTCCTATTGTAAAATGTCCTGAAACTAAGCTGATAACGACCTAAGAAATGCAGTCGGGGTCTGAATCACAGCATCTTTACCATTGTTTTTCCTAGCTAGGAACACATTAAAAAACAGGTTCCTGTCAGGGTCGTTAGCATCAGAAGATGGCTATATTACCAGATCTCTCTAATTTAGGGATAGTTGGCTGCTTCACCTCCCAGAATGAGCCATGAGTAATACCGTAGCAAAAAACAACGCAAGCAAACAAAACCAAACAAAAATAGGGAAATGGAGAAAAATCAATCCTCTCCACCCCACATAATGTTGTCACAAGCACAGGCCAAAAGTCTGTGCCAGTACTGTCTAATATTAAATTCTGGGGGACAATTAACATTGGATTTATTTACCCTTTGTGTACCAGAGGCAGAGTTATGTCTCGAGCACAGCAACAAGAAAAGGAGCTTTCTGGGCAGCTGGTTGTGGGACGTGCCATCATTCCCCTCCCGAGCTCTGCCTATAAATTCAGCCTGTCAGCTCTTTGTGGCCAACCTGAAATACTGCGAAGTTTTATTGACCCACAGTGGCAGCTCACAGATTTTTTAAAAGCAACAAATACGTACTGTGTCACAGATGCAACTGATAGGAGTTGAAGCCAGCGAGCTGCCACCTTCGATAATGGGCAGCCACCTCCATTAGTCATCGTCGCTGTCACTCCTGGAGGTTTCCTATGATATACTGCGTTGTCACATTTACTGTCAAGAAATCACAAACATCTTCAAAGTAGGAACATTCAGCAAATGACACAATAAATTAGTCTGCTAGTCTCAATCGACCCAGATTCCTTTAAAACAACACTTTATTTCAGAGGGAGACCTTCCCACCTCAACCACCGAAACCTGGATCTGTGGATGAGCTTAAAGAAATAATTATTTTGTTTTGTAAACATAGTTTAAGTTACTAGTTAACAAAACCTTGCAAAGCAAACCTTATTATTAATGGCTTCCCCCCCGCCCCCAACATAAACTTCTACATATCTGTGCAGAAACACAGGGTAAAACGAATGCCAGTGAAAAACAATCTAAACCAGATGGTGCCCGCTTTTCCACACACCTTTATTCAAAACCAGTGGCTCCCTTCTAAAATTAGAGGTTAACGTGCTGATGAAAACATGATGTGGGCTGGTAGTCTTGACCATGAATCTGAGAGTTTGGAGCTGCCCGTTTGATCACCGTGAGTGGAACTCATCCTGAGGTACATGCCGCTGCTCTTACTGGCCATGGGCGTAGGAGGTCTGCAAACCAAGGCTCTGCTTTTTTTTGACCCAAATGAGCAGCAATGAAACTATCTGTCTAATAAGAGTGTTTTTTTATTTTTAAAAACTATAAAAGGCATTCAGATACAAAAAAGTCCGAGGCAGTACCTTCAAATTCTTTCTGTTCACTGCAGAGGAACTATTTTGATAAAGGAAGTGCACGCTCAAGATACGCAGGTACATCAGCAACGTTGTTAATTTGAGGATAAAATGACTTTCAGACTTCAGTTGCAATATTGATGCTTCCTTTTCTTTCTTGTAATCAGACAACTGAGTTCCGACTGCAGCAATATGTGCGACTAAATAAGATTATGTTCGTCATTGCTGATATTCTTGATGAGCGTCTGAGTTCCCTTCAGTATGATACCTATAACTTTTATTCGCATTATTTCATTACCTGTAATGGAGGATAATCAGAAACAGGAACAAATAGTAGATTTTAATTCTTCTTCATCTTCTTTTTTTTCCCTTTTCTTTTAAAAAAGGACTTAATCATGACAGTCGCTTTATTTTAACATCATCTTTTGACATGAGATCATTGTGCTGAACATTGCTGAGAAGTGCCTTGTGAAGGAGCAATTACCCAGACTAAATGGATTTCTAAGCAGTTTCAAAGAGAAAGATAACAACAAGCAGCGAAACGTACATTAGCGAAATAAAGCTAAATCAAATAAGGATTAGAAGAAGCTGAATGATCCTCAAATAATGCAGTATTCTAACTGCTTAATTAAAAAATGGTTCTCATGCCCAAGAGATTGCACTGCATTATAGCTCTGCCATAGGAAGTGCCAGGTTGGCTAATAGGGCCCCTCTCTGCCCGATTCCTCTAGGTGCTACTGTAACACAAGTGATCAAAGGTGAGGGCATCATAACAGCAAGAGAGAGTGGGTTATGCCCCATTTGCTATCACCCTGAGGATGCATCTGGAGAGAAGCAGGGATCCTCACCTTACCGCAGCCCTCGGGGCGATGTGTCTGGGCACAGCCGCAGCAAGGTTGGTTGACGGCAACCTCAGCATAGAGCACCAGCAAGGAAGGTCTGGGCTAGGACGTAAGACCTATTGAGTTTGATGCATAGGTTTTTCTCCTGCTGAAATGAAATGCCCAACATTACCAGCTTCAATGCATTGCACAAGTTTCAAAGCCTTAAAACTCAATTGCGTGAACTGTAGTATTTAACAAGTATTTATTAAAATGTCATACAGCTGAAGAAAGGGCTGGAAAGTTTCTTTCAGGTGGTCTAGGAGCAGCCTTTTCACTGCACAAGCCATTTCACTTGTTTCCCTAGAAATCTTTTTACTGATGGAGAAAACCTTACTTCTGACACTATCCCATTTATCAGTATATACATTAAGAAAGTATTCATTATTTTTAAGAGGTAAAGAAATGTTTGGTGTATAATAGGAGCACCTAAACCCTTTTTATGAATCTTCAGATTGGCCCAAGGTGCATAATCTATTTATAACGATCATTTCAATGTCAAATCCTCCTTCCCTGCATCATTTGAGAAGCCCCACTGTCTGAAATGAGACTGACTTGGGCACTGCCCATACCAGCTTAGCTTGATGAGGGAACGATGCTTTTGCAGGTTAGTGGCTAAAATGCAGAGAGGATAAAATACTGATATTAAAATTCATTGAGGGAGTCCTGTCCCTGTCTGCTTGGCCCATGCCTGCCCTTCACCAAGACAGAGAGACCCAGCCTCTTTCATGAAAAGCACGGTTGGGTGGCTGGCCTGAGAAAGATTTGCACAGAAAACATCTTATAGCCTACAGCATAGTAACACTTTGCAGAGCAAAGGAAGCAGAGTTTGGGAGACCAGCCTGCTCCTACTCAGTTTTATAATTTCTTTGATTGTGAGACTTCTGGCCATCTAGCACGTAAGGGGTTTAGTCGTGCTAGCCTTGTACCCAGAGCAGCTAAGCCTCCTGAAACAAAATGTCTGGGTGACGAGTAGGCAGTTATGAATTTCAGCTGCAAGACCAGGTAATGAATAACACTAGAACCTCTCGGATCTTGTTTTGACTCACCAGCTACTCTAAAAGAGGAAGGTTACTGGCTCCCCAGCCAACTCTGTCGTGAGCTTTTTTCTGATTTTCTTGAAAGACTGCTGGGTTTCACTGATGTTACAGAAATTGGCAGCCCACATAAAGTCTGTGTGACCTTGGCCCAAGTTTAGCAAAGAAGAAAATGTCAAGAGGCCCTGCATAGCCACCGACCTCACTGCAAGTTTAAAACCTAATTTGTTATTGGAATCAATGGGAATGAAAGTCATGCTGTATCCTGAAGGAGAGGCAAGAAATTCCCAAACCAAAGAAACTCAAGAGGCTTGTGCAGCTGACTTAAACCAGGGCTAGACTTTCACACTTGCTGTTAATTTACACAAAGCAGCTGTTCTATAGTCATCATCAGGAAGCGTTAGGACACATTTGTAAAATTAGGTTTTGGAATAGACTGCAAAACCTCAGACGCGAACACTCAAAACACTAATTATTCAATCACTATGAAATCATGTTCTCGTCCAATAGAGAACATTTTGTTTGACATACCAGCTCAAGGCTTCTGTGTACTTGCCTACGTCGATCCTTGCACAATTACATACATTGGAGGTTTGAATAACATACAACAGATTAGCGAGGAATTAGAAAGCATTGTTTGAAAATGAATTTCTGACTACAAAAGGCTGAGCTGCATTGGCAGGCATCCTTGAATTTGACAACAGATGTACAGAGAGCAGAAGCAAAACACTTTTTTTTTTTTTCCTGGGGGAAATTCTCTAAGGGAGTTCTCTAAGACACTATTACAAAAAGTACAATAGCAACAAAGAAGCAACTACAAGTCATTGTCAGTGTGAAAGCTAGAAGAAAATTAATTAGTCTGCTCTCGTTGTTTATGTTACAGTGGTTTATAGACTCCGCTACCGATGCATGAACACGACGTGCATGGCACTGTGCAGACACATCATCTTGTGCGGCTGCAGAGGGGAAATGAGGAAGAGAGTTTGCTCGGGACCCGCCAGCAGCACCCGGCATCTTACGAGATCAGCTCAAATTATTTGCTTGAAAGTGCCATATTTAAAATAGTGAGATGGTCTTTGCATATCTAAGCTCTAACACCAAAATCAAGTTCCAAAATCATTTCATTTGTCTAATCAAAATGAATTTTGCTTATTGAAATCGTATTTTTACAGCTGTCAGTTGTGCTGAAAGGGTGTGGGTGAGAGAGGAGGAGGAAAGGATGATGGGGAAAAGGGATCAGTTTCTGTTTACTATTTTCCAGGGTTATTACAAACTTCTTCCTCTGCAAACCTTAGTCCTTCTCTTAACCCTCCCATCTTATCAGTCTAAGCAACCATTCCCCTGAGACAGGAGGATGACTCATTTTCTTCTGCAACATATTTTAAGGGATATCTTTGAAAGCTACAGAATCTTTTAATGTCCAAAACCGCATGAAAGAACACTGATCTCCTGAAAGATATTTTACTCCTTTATTGATCTTTCCAAGTTTTAGTGGAACCATAGCATGAATACAAGTTTAAGCTCTATTTTAAATATAGCAGATTGTTGAGTCTACAGTGTTTAAATTTTTAGCTACTTAAACTCCCCACCTAAAACTTTTTTTTTTTTTTCCATTCAGTTTCAGGGCTCTTTCCTAAATTAACCCCTACATATTGCTTGACATCTCTGCATTCAACTTCTCTCGTGAAGTGCCACCTCCTAATCGAATGGCACTCATGTGCATGGGCAGTAAATCATCTTCACACCTCATTCCACTACAAAATGTATTCAACCACTATATAAGAATTCTTAAACAGATGAATTCAATACACTGCCTCTAGTAAGTCATATGATCAGGTTTCAATAAATTCAAGCAGAAACCTTAGCTGAAGACCAGAGGATGAAAGAAACTAATATTTTAACATTAATAATAAGGCATTGCTAGGTATTTGCTATTTTGAAATATTTTATTTATGTATATACATCAGAAGAACTGGCAATCTATCCTCTTTAGTAAGCTTTGGCACCCAAGGAAGAATAGTTGCCTAAGATAATTCATTGCCCTCTGCCTAACACACACATAGTAAGTTCAGTAATAATGCCAAGGGGTGATAACTAAAATAGAAAAGAAAAGATCTTGCCTTGGACATTTTAGTCCTACTTCAGTATCGTTGCAGTTGCTAACCCTAAGATGACAATTCTCAGAAGTCTCTTTTTATCCTTGCCAATTAAGCTTTTGTCCTTTCAACTCATTTGTGACCCACAGCTCCACTTCTGCCTTTCCCCAGACCCTCTGTCCGGAGCTGAGCAGCACCAGCTGAGGAGGAGGTAGCTGGGGGACCTGCCATCCTTTCCAACAAATCCCAATGCCCAGAGCAATCATCGGATGGGGTGGGATGCGTGTAGGAGATTTCAGCCTGTGAATTCCACCCCCTAGACACCATGCATTAGGCCTAGAGCCTCCTCCTGAAAGAGGCATCCAGCCCTTCCACTGAATTTTTCTCTTAAATAATAAAAATTACCTGGGAAACAAGGGGTGCAGCACAGAGCAAAAACCTGTGTAGTGTCATAACTCAGCCACTTCAGAGAGAGAAGTTCCCAGCTTTCTTTCCAAACGTGGTTTTTGTCTGTCTAGGGTTGTCTACTATGAAATTGAGGAGGGCTGCCGGGACCCTGCAGTAGACCCTGGCCTCCCTGTGCCCAGGCACGCACCCACGGTGCTGAACTTCGCACGTCATTTTCTCAAAGCTCAGATTCTCAAGGACACCAAAACAGATCCGATGTTGGCAATTTTGGTAACGCAAATCATCAACCACAGTGTTTCTTTTCAGGTGCCCAGTTGCTGTCATCCCTTTTGGCAGCACTGACTGATAGGCAATAGCCATCACCATGAATTAACTTGGTCTGAAAGCAGCTCTCCAGTAGGGCTCCAGAAGTGTTTGTTACAGGTACAGCAGTACTGAGACATTAAGGCAAGTCATCCATTTTTTTAAAGCCATGTGACATCCTATTCGGTCTGCTTATTACGTCACTTTGTGTTGTTTCAACACATAACTCTAAATGAAACAAAAGAAAAAAAAAAAGAAAAAGGAATAAATGTTATCTTTAACACTACTTTCTCTGTGCTTCAGAATTTGTCTTGGAGACCTTTCTCACATAATGAAATACTGATTCACCGCATGAAGATCACTTGTGCAGTGAGATAGATCCTTTTCTCTGAATAGACACCATTCCAGAAATGTGGATTGTAGGTGTGACATCTCCACGGTTCTCTATGCTCTCATTACACTCTGGTACACTTTACAGTGACACCCGGATGGGTTTTATTAGCTTTTTGGGTGAAATATCATTTAAGTCTTTCTACAATGTAAATAGAGCTGCTTCAGAACAATTTACATTCACATGGTATATCACAACTGAAGAATAAAGTTCTGTGATACTATGATATTTTCTATCATATAACAAACAGGGTTATATTGTCAGGAGCAGAGCCCCTACAGTTGGGGTTAAATTCTCCGAGTAGCTCAGTTCCCCATTTGGGTGCACAGCCTACTCTTTCTTTTATACACTCCCACCTTTTTCAGGCAGGTTTTAAAATCCTGGCTCTTGGTACTCGGTTTTTGATACGTATTTGGAATACTGAATACGCAAGAGTGTAACGCACCTTTTGGACCCGAGTACTGTGAAAAGATAAAGCTGGGGGAACCGCAGAGCTGAATAAAGCTGTGCTTAGCTAAGTGTTTATAAATAGGAAATAATACACATTTTAAAACTGAGGTTGAAGATGTAAAAATGGGGCAAGAGACAAAACGAAGCCTGAGACCTACAAGTACAGGCATTTTTATGACAGAGAAAATACAAAATTATAGCTGTTTGGAGAGTGAAGAAACATGAGATGAGACAGAACGAGCTAGGAAATACAAAGATCAGTTTATTTTTTCTAAAGAGGAAAAAAAAAAAAAGACATTTAAAATCAGTTATGTGTCTAAATGGCATCACTGCATATGAAGTCATCAAAGGATCTAAATGAGAGCAGCCAGGAAAACTGCTCCATAATTACCTTAGAAAGACATGGCCCGCCTGCTTGCATTAAAAGGCCAAAAACTTTTTACGTATCTGACAAACCAGCCTCATGGTCAAATGCAGCTTTGAGGAGGTCCTTTATTTCCCTTTATATTTTATATTACTGTAAGTCACATTTCAATGTTAGTAAATCTCTTTTCTACTCCTTTTTGTCTTGGCAAATGGCCATTTGAAATCAGAGGAACTGGAAAGAGATTGGCATCCTTTCACAGGAAGGTCCAATCTTCTAGAAATACAAAAGTTTAGAATTTAGAATAAAATATGAAAAGTCACTGTTTCCCATAGGATGAGTTTCAAAGATCTTTTTAGGACAATTTAGAAATATTTCATATAGATGTTCAAATGAAAATATTAGAGATACACATTTGTTTAATACACAAATAAACTATATTAAAGTTAGTATTTTAAAAACGATGCTTAACGGAATTAATAGACAGGATTACCTTAAAGTTTGTATCAATTGTTCAAACTTTTTTTCCTCCCACACTAACTCCATGACATCATTATGAAAAATAAATACGTTTTTTCCCCAACAAAAAGGAAGCACTGCGATCCGGAAGATCTGGCTCTGGCCCCAGATAAGTCCTGTGATTAATTGTCCTGGATGCATTCTCAGTGTATCAAGGTTCTTTTTCCATAAAATGAGGACACTTACCTAAGTCTGAAGAGTTCAGGTTTTGGACAGCAGTTCAGATTCTTACTGTGCAGTAGTGGAGACACCTGTACACGTTCAATGAGCACTGTTTGGTGTGCATGGTGATAAACCTAAATCAACACATTTTTTAAAATAGCGTGAGATGGTTGTTCTTACAATAGTTGTCTCATTCAAATTTACTATTTAGGCATTTTAGTATACATCAGGAGAGATTAACAAAAAAAAAAGTTTCAATTCCCTGCAAATAGAGATGTTAATTTAATTTCCTGAACATGTCTTGCAGAGACATCTATTTTATATTCAGGTCACAGTTCAGAGCACACCTTTCTGAAAGCTTTTCTTTAATAGCTTTTCATCTGGCTCAAGCCATCCCTGCCCAACAGGCACCCCTGGACCTCCACCCTCACAGCCCCCCCGGGCCAGCTGCCCCCTCCCCACGGCTGGGTGCAAGCATGCAGGTGGCCCCCGCCAGAAGTGGATTTGGCTGAAAAGAGCCATTTTGCTGGGTTCCCTTTGACACAGCTCCCTGATCCAACAGAAAGCCTTTCCATCTCTTCTGTCCACGCATTTTGGAAGGTAGCATGGAGCAGGAACGAGCACCTTTGCACGCTGCAGGACGCAATACTGCCATGAAAGGCGCAGCCACAGCAAATGCCATTCTTGAAACATATTCTACCACTAGGACTCATAAGGCAAAGAAAACATAAATGCCAAAGTAAAACCTCACCCAAGGGGCTACACAGCCCGGGGTGGGTGGCATGCAAGGAGAAGGCCCTGTGGAAGAGCACAAGGGCGATCACAACTCCTTCTGAGATTTTTTCGTGGAGCAAAAAAGAAGGCGTTGCATCCGCCCAGCATCCCGTCAGCTTTATGGGAGTACTGCATGCAGCGGGCACTGCTCCATACCAACATTGCAGCCATGGGATTAGTACCACAAAGCATGGGAACGTATGCATTTTACCACATCTTAAACCCTGCAGCACAAACTGATGTCTTCTGGAGTAGCGTATTTCTGCTCATGTCCAATGTTAGCTGACTGGCAGTAAAGAATATAAGATCTGATATTAGCTATTATTTGAAGACAAGATTTTTTTTTTTGTAGGTGTTGAATTAAGTTTCAACTGGAAATTAGAGCTTTTTGTAACTATGAGAGAGTTTGATTTAAAGTACAGGATGTGTATAGAGGTCATAAGAGAAAAATGAGGCAACTGTAGATTATGTATTATTTATGGATATGGAGAGGAATAAATATTCATAATTCAAGGAAAACAGATAACGTGGGGCTAAGTTATTGAGTGTTGTCTACTAAAAAAAAGAAAAAGTCCTTTTAAATGAAGAGAGATTATTCCTTCCCGTATGTGTAAAGACAAGTTAGAAAAGTGTGATTTGTTTGACTGTGACTCATCCCTTCAACATTTGACGGATATGAATCAGATGACCTTCCCCTGGGAGCATATGCTGAAAACAAACCAAAGTTTCTGATTCTTTAGAAGTCTTCAAAGAGTTCTTGCAGTCAACAGGATCATCTCCATCTAGTGCTCATTTTCTGTTGCTTTTTCCTTTCCCTATCAACCACAGTCAAAAGGTATTATTCCCCGATAATGACTTCTCTCTCCAGTCCGGAGTGAGCAAGGTACTTAACAGAATGTACTGGACCAGAGGATGGGAAACCAAGGAAGGAGGAAGACTCCAGCTGAGCGTGTTGATGGTTGCCTTGACATCACTGTGCCAGAAGTAGAACATCTGGGGGCACCAAGTCTGTGTGAGAACACTTGAGCAAACCAGTAAATTGCCCTGTGAAAAGGTCTGATCTTCAATTCATGGACAAGTCACTTACTGAGAAGGTCTCTTTGGAAACCTTTTTTTCATTTTTATGAAATGTTCTCCATCCGCCTAATGGACGATGACAAAGTTGATTTGCAATCACTCCAGTTCCTCTGAGGCATTTAATTGACCTCAGGATGAGGTCAAAAAGTCAGAGCAAGGAAGTTGCCAGTGATGAAAAAAAATGTTCTTTTTATTCCCACAGTTGCTGTTTTGTCTTTTACACTTTCTCAAAGTCAGCCTACCCTAGTCTATAAATCTGCTTGCAAGTCAGCCACAGAAAATTTGGGACTCAGCTTGGGGCCTCCCACAGCAGTGAAGAATGCAACTGTGGGCCTGAAAGAAGTCCATGAGAAGAACAATTTCCATTTAATAGGGGTAGCCACTCCCAAGCACTCCCCTATGGTTGCTCACATCCACGTGGCTCTAGATATGTGTCTTGCACAGGAGGAACTAAATCCCAACTGTCTCAAGAATGGCAAAAGGCTTTCCAGCTCCACCAATGACATTTTAAATCCTCCTGGTCATAAAAGACAAAGTGTTCTTCTGCCTTAGTTATCTCAGTTTAAAAATGAAGATCTCCAGAAACTGAAGGAGAACCCAAGCAGATTTAATGCCTGTGAATGGGCCCAAAATACCGAAGTGCTGACACTTTTCTTGGTGTGATGGGGGATACCGGAAAACAGTAACACTGACACAAACCCAAGAGAAACATGGAGAGCTAATGAAATGGGAGTTTACGATGGTATGTAGCCAGGGGAATGGAGAAACTGTGCTTGTCCTCACCGCTGCCAAGGCATACCACAGGGGACCGTGGGCTCCACATGGCGTTTGGGTACACTGTAGCTCCCACGAGGGTTTGCCCAGCCTGTGCTCGCTGACAAGGATGCTGCGCACTGGTCCGGGCTGTAGTTTGGCAAAAGGCACTATTACAGGTACCAAATAACAGCCTCTAAGTGGCTGAAAGGAGAAATACACTGCAGTGAGAAAAATTATGATCTATACAGCCCTAGCAAATAAGATAGTAATAGGATGCAAAGAAGAGAGGATAATTTTGGCTAATTTCACAGGGAAAAAATACCTGACAGTGAGATGTCCTGAGCTGTATCCTCATCTCTGAAGGGTACAGAAGCATCTCTCTTACTTGAGATATTTTAAATCAAATGGAACAAAATACCAGCAAAGATGCTCTGGGAAAGAGCCTTCTTCAAGCAGGAAGGTGTAGAAATGCTAGAGTTCTTCACTAAGATTGACGAAAACAAGAGAGATATATAAGATTTGACAATGAAGGGTAAAAATGCTGGTTAATGAATTATTCTAACAAAATTACCAGGGATTTTCCACAGCTTTTCAGAGCTGCGAAAACACACCATTAGTTATTAATCTTTGGCAATTCATGCTAGTACAAATCCCCGAGCATCACTTTGTTAGCCCCATCTCCCCTCCTTTTTGATGGATTACAGCAGTGCCTCAGCATGTTGCTAGAAGCTGATGAGGTCTCGCAGGAAGCCCAGAAATGAAGTACCATAAAAGATGGGGAAACATATAAATAATTTACAGGCAAAATAATACGAAGAGACTCCTTAAATTAAGATTCAGGAAATTCAAATCAACAATCTGAAACAAAGATAATACATTAAGTGACTGGTTTCCTTTGCATTTCACATCCTTGTGTCCACTTTCTACACTGTTTGCATTCTGCTCCCTCCCACTGCATGGCTGGACCACAGAGGAAGACTAAAATTTTTTGTAATAACAACACATCTTCTAAAAGCCTCTTAGGAGGAGCCCTTGGTTTTACAGATAGCAGGATCTTCCTTGTTAAAGAGAGAATGGATGTTTACATTGGACGATTACATTTGCCTTAATGCAAAACCAACCCAAACATTAAACGTTTTTCTGCAGATACAGTGTATTTGGTTAATGAAACTGTATCTGTAAGTCCACCTTCCAAATAACATATTAACATTCTGTAACTCTGCACAAGAGGGGTTTCCTGACAGCTATGTGTTACACGGGGTAGGGCAACAGTATAAACAATTAGGTTTCTTAACCTGAAGAAACTATACAAGCTATATTCAGCTTCTTCCACCTCTCCCATTTCTAACACATTAAATATTTCAGGTGCAGTAGCACTTGCAGAAGAGATGCCTCCCCTTCCTGACAGGGTATGGAATATTATCAAGGGCTCCTGTTACCCATTTGCACTGACAGAAACTTGTCAGAAAAGGGATTCCCTAGAGGGATTGTTAAAAAAAAAAAATAAAATAAAAATCCACTAGTAACGGACTTTAGCATAAAATTGAAACACTGCAACAGATTACCACTAGGAGACTAATTACCTCATCATTCCATAATCAAAAAGGAACTTCTCACTTCAGATGAGCTTTGAAGCGTGCATTATTGATATCAGTATTATTTTACACTATATACTAGCAAACACAGGATAGCCCTGGGTTTGATACTGTCAGATTGTTACCAAACCATAGCAGTTGGCAGTGTTTTGGCCCAAAAGAAGGTGGCACTTTTCCTGATAGTACCCAGGTAGGGGTCAGGATCCAACAGGGACTTCTACTGGTATCTGGTAGCGTGACTGCAGCTTGGGAGCCCATTCTCCCCATTTTACCAACTGGTTACTGTTCAACGACACTCAACACAAACTGATAAAACCAACATCTACATCTATGCATAAAACTTTCTTTTACTGCCTACATATTCGAAAGAAAAACAATAGGCTTTTACAGCTTTTACTGTCTTGTAGAGAAAAGTGTAACTGTTACTGACCCCTGAGGATAAGGCACAAGCTCCACATTTGGACATTTCACTCCTGCAATTCCTCCTCTCTTGCTCCCCTACACTTAGCCCAGCTCCTTCTTCATGTAAGCACCTGTAATGCTTGTATCTGTATTGGAGGTTCTGGACCTAACCAACAAATTGGGTTACAAACCCATATGTTCACCCCCAGCACCAACAAAGCAGCACGGTCTTCATAAGAAACCCTTCCCAGCCAGGTCAGCACAGATTGCTGCACTTCATCCTCTTGCAAAGTCCCGTGTAAGTGGCTTGGGAGTACAGAGAAATACTGGACTCCCCTTTACCAGCAAGCACTGGTAGCCTAGTCAGACCATTCAGATGGACTGTGCTGAAGCATCTTCTGGAAAAAGTGTATGAGAATTACTGGTCCAGTTTAATCAAGAAGAAACTGGACCTGTAAGGTGACAGACATATTATTTCTTGCCCAAGCAGAATTTGCACCACTCCCAACATCAGTAGGGCACTGAAGTTCACTTCTAGTCCTCAAGCAGCAGAGTTTAACCCATTACATACCCATGTGTCACCTCTTAAGTAGCCCGCTCTCTGTTAGACACCTGAAGCAAGGTGATCCCGGGGAGCAAGTTTCTTTCTGCCTTATGAATAAGCAGCTGATTAACCTCTCATTTTAATGGTTGTAAAACCTGGAATTTCTATTGCCGCGCAGTGCTGGACCAGCACAACAGCTTTACTGCTCATGTGCTGAATAAGGCTTAGCACACAGGCATTCTCTGTTGGTGTTAGGGTGAAATGCTAAATTAGTTGAAAAGATAAGTCACCATCGTGTACACATGAGAACTGTATGAGCAACTAAACTAATCTGTCTTCCACTGGCTTTAGCTTTTACATAGTCAATTTTCCTATTTGACTTTGAATTATAGCAGCACAAATAATCAGATATGAGCACGGCCGATGAAAACTGAAGCAAGCCCAATGAAAAAAGAGAGGAAATTTACTTTGTTCCTATTCAGTCCTGTTGGAAAGTAGTACAATTCCTGCACCTCTGTTGCCCCCTTCACCTGCTAACCAAGTCAAGCAAAATGGTATCTACAGGGTCTTTCTCAAGGCACAAGGTAGGGTTGCTGTAGAGCGGAAGGTTGCCTTTGCACAGTTTTGGCAGAGAGCACAGTTAAGACAGTGCCGCGGAAGGACCCGTACAGTCACCGGCACTCTGGGGCATCAAACGCCAGGAGCATAACGGTGAAGTCGTTCAACAGTGCAATTTAAAAGTTACACCCAGAGGTTGCAATTTCAGCCTATGTCACGAGAGGTTAGGGAGCACATGCTGAAGCCAGAGTCAGATGGAAACGCAGTATCCAAGATGGAAATGGTACTGGATTAAGGTTGTATTAAATTTGTTTAGAAGGAGGTTAGAGCAAGAGATGTGAAGTGTATAAAAGTGGTTAATGTTTAATAAAGTAAACCTGTAACCTCTGAAGGCACGAAACAATCACTAGCAGCTTCCAGAGGTCAAGTAGTTAGTTTACAGAGCTCAAGCCATGTCTACACTGTCCAGCAAAGATGAACTCTTAACTGGAGTTAGTTGAGTAAATAACCTGGCAGAGACAAGGCAGTTCATAGTTTCCCCGTGAATCATCAGGTGAAGTTTGCTATGCTGTGAGGTTTTGACTTGACATGGTAAATCACACAAAAATGCCATCATGCTTCATTGTCAGTACGTTGTCTACCTGAAGTTAAACCCCACCGCTTTTCTCAAAGTGAAGGCAATGCTCCACATGGAAGACAAGGAAGCAGCTTCTGCAGGGATTTGTACTAACTATTCCCATTTTTAAATTCTGGAGATTGAATCAGATATTCTTAACCAGATGCAAATGCACACACAAGTACATGAGTTTTGCATGAGGCTAGCTCTGGAAAAACCTAGGCTTTATTTCTGTTTTTATTGTCAGTTCAGTGTGAGATCGTCAAGTCATTTACAGCTTGATTTTTCCTTCGAGATTAAGGTGCCTGAACTTCTAGTAAACCCATGTCTTCAGATGTGAAGTAGCAAAAATGCTATCTCTACCAATGTAAAGAGCCTGCACTCAATAAGTATACAGACAGAAAATGTTCCTACTACAACCTGTAGCCATCTAGCACAGCCATGAAGATGCCAAACATTCCCTTGGGAATTTTTATCTACAAGTAGTGCAAAGCAATGGTGAAATGCTTGGCTAGAAAGCACTGATACTAGTATGCTGAACTGTGTGAAAGAACGAACTGCGGCATCACAACAAGGGATATTATCATCAGAAATGCAACTAACAGGGCCACATAAACAAGCGCCATGGGGTACAATGCTAGTCTCAGGTATTCGGAAATCTCTAATCTGACAGAAAAGAAATGACAGAAGCCACTTAAAAATTCAAGAGTTTTATCAAGTAATAAATGCCCAGTTCCACCTAATTCACTTCTAATTTGCTGCACAATTTAGTAATGTTTTTCAACTCTTACTGAAATCTTGAGTGCCAGAACTTGAAACAAAAAAAATATTATAACTGATATCCTTATGGAGTTCCTTGATTCTGGCACCTCATTTGACACCTTTGTCTAAAGTATTCTGAGATTTGCCATAAAATTGACTCATGTCAATCCAGCTGGCATATGTTAAGACTGTGGAGTCATGCTTTTTCAGCTTGAGGCTGCAAAACAAAAAACCTAACTCAGAAAATAAAAAAGTTAATAAAAAAAAGGCAAGGGAAAGGCAGCTTCTTTTTAACTTTTGATGTCCAGACCGTATCCTAATATCTCTAATTTCTTTTTGTGTAAGACCCCTGAAATTGGAGCTTTATTCACACAGCCAGAGAGCTTTCACGCAAACTCTTACCATCTTAAATATTGCAGCGTCCTACCCTGACCAACGCAGCCTTGCCCCACTGATCTCTACCCTGAATGCTCTACCAAGATAATTTTTCTGACCCGTCTGCCCATGTCACTTCACCTTTGCAATGGTTGTGCTGGCTACTCCTCTTACCTCCAGCTATTGCATCAAACCTAAACTACTCACTTCCACTGCTGAGGACCCTCTATTTCCCTATCAGCTTTCACTCGCTGAAGATGTATCTGCTGCCATTTACCACTAGATATATTATTTTTCATGATGCCTACAAAAACAGAAGGTAGACTACTGATGTGCTCAACCCCTGCCTGCTATGCTGGCCAGTACTGTATTGTTTCTTGTATATATCATATATATATATATATGATATCTCTATCTATCTATCTATCTTATATATATCATGTTGTCTCACCTTGCAAGCATTTTGGGACAGAGGCTTTCGCTCCATTGCGTATTTATACTGGTTTTGGGTCCCATTCCATGTTTAAAGCTCCTAGGCACTACGATCATAGAAAATATATGTAATAACAATAAATAATTTAAGGGAGTCTACCGTTAAGTAACTGGAGACTTCCAGAATACAAACTGATGCAGTAATGTGATAATAGGTAACGCTCTATCGTTTACTGGAGACTAGTGCAGGATGCAACTCCGATACCACCACTCTAACCCAGAGCGAGTACAAGCAGCTTTATGCAATAATGCTTGTAAAACTTTTAAAATCCTTGTAGCAGGTTCTGTAAGAGCGCAAAATGCATGGTGCTTATTAGGAACAGGTTGGAAGATATTAGCTTTATGCCTTTTGTTTTATGTCTACAAATACTCACCCATTCAGAATGCCAGACCAGGATATATTGGGCTGCCTTCTCCCTGAGAAATGCATGTACCTGAAACAGCCAAACTGCACAGCTGTAGCTTCCGTCCAGCACATATTAATTTGCCAGAATGAATAAACATGGTACTTTAAAACTCGTAAAGATGCCTACAAACCCACAATGAGGTTTTGACAATAAATTATTTTCTGAATGTATATTTAGTGCTTTTTCTCTAATGCTTAAAGTATGCTTGTTGTGCCTGATAGTTCTTCCTCACAGAGTTTTTCATAAATGTTACGGGGGGAGAAAAAAAAATAATCTTTCACACTTGTAGAGAAGTGCGTGTTTTTGTGACTACAACAAAGCTAACAGGCACCACAGCTTTAAATGTTTTAATTGCAGCAAAATCCTTTGGTCTTAAATTTACTTATCCTTCTAGGCGATGAAAATAATCTTAGAGTGCTTTAACACTTCACCCTTTTTTGATACTCTGATACTTATGAAATTGGCTTCGTTACTTCAAGTGTTCATTTGAAAAAAAAAGAAGAAAAAAAGAAAAAACATACCACAAAGCTAGAAAAAGCAGAAGCTGAAGTTGCAAAGTTCTTCAGAGTCTGAGCACTTGAGTTCATCTTTTGCTTCTTAGCTTACATCTAGGTTTCAAACGTTCACCGTATTTCTGAGAAATTTGAACTCTGGGATTACAGTGTAAGTTAAGATTCTGCAGGGTCTAAGGCTGAGAATGATTTTCCTTTGAAACACATTTACCTTGGAGTGTAATTTCCTCTAGGATGGGACTTTGTGTTGAGCTGCTTTCTTCAGCCTTGCCAAATTGGAACTCAAGCGATGCTGAGATGATGATATCAAGATGATGCTTACTTAAATTCAGTTAGGGTACATTAAACTGGAAAGGAGCGAGCTGGAAGATGCTGAGCCAAGTAATTTGCTTGAGGCACCGAGCAGCTAAACGAAGCACCTGTTAAAAATGAGTGTGTGCTCATCTTTGATTGCTCCTCACGGATGTACCATTACATCCCCCACATGCTCAGGTAAAGCAGCATGCTGTGCTGGGGGTAAGGTGAGGAAACCATAGCCTTTACTCATTTCATGGGGCAGAATTGTTACTGCACATACGTGTCTGTATCAAACCACTTCCTCCTACTCACTAGTGCCCATGTCAGAGAAGATTTTGGGAATCTCTTTGTGGATATAAGATGGGAGTGCTTGGAGCCTGTACCTGCTGTGCAAGGCAACAGAAACCTGAAATATGTGGGTTTGTGGAAATCCCAAACCGCTTGAGATGGAGAGGATGCAGACATGGCAAGCGCATGGAGTGGGGACGCCCTGCAAACGAGTTACAGAGCGTGCCAGCGCCTGCCTATTGTGCCGCAGACAAAACACAATCCTGACCGGTGGCTTCAAGCTCCATCAAACACATGTTAGGCAGAAAGCCAGAGTAAGACCACAGCTCCTGATAAACAAGAGTCAATCATGTTTAAGACAAAGGCAGCCAACATGCAGCCACGCTCCCCTGTGGCTGAGGAACAAAAATTAATCCCATGCCGGGTAATAAGCTACAGAAGTTTCTCACTAAGAGAACGCCAAACTTACAAGACATAGAATAACAGACACATAGCAGCGCACATCCACAGCTCCTGCGTCTACAGTCATCAGCTGCAGGTGTTTCTTAAAATGAATGTTCTACATAAAACACAGCATTTATTTCCACTTCTGATAAGTTACTCAAGACCACCAATCATTTAGTTCCTCATGTCTTTTATTTACATTGCTCTTTACCTGCATGCAGACATATGTGCATATATGCACAGGCTGAGCCCCTGCATCTATATGCAGTTATTTTCCCACTCCCATCTAATCTATAGCATCACACCTCTGAAGTGGCACGAGTAAGCTATTTTAATCAAACCACATCTTTTACCTCTATTTCCAGAGAGATTTCATTGGCATCGTTGAAGGCATTCATCCAAACTGTTTCTTGTCTCTTTGGTCATACACTCTTTCCTCCCAACAGCCTTAGTTCTGCTTGCACAGAGACCTTTTCCTCCGTGCACACAGGACTTGCCAAGACACTCTATGCTTTCCTGGAATAAGTGTTAGCACAGTCATATTCCCTCATTTCCCATATCATGGGTTTAGGGATTCGTCAGAGGACGAAATGCTTTGCAAACCAGTTATTCAGTGCCCGAAGGTACTGGACACATGTCAAATCATGGCCCAGACCATCCAAACAGCCCGTTATGGCACTTCCAACAGCACAAGCCCACTCTGACACACATTTGCATACGGACAATTTGCCCTAGACAATCACCTAATTGAGTAGCACAAGGAACCATTTGTCCTGTACTGCTTCTTTCATGTTTTAACTTATTCAATTATTAGTTTACCAGATTGGGTTCTCTCATTATTTACAAAGGTTCAACCTACAGGGAAAAACCCCCATAAAATTTGAGGAATTCAAGACCTGAACCTGAAAGAGGGCATTAGCAGCACCTAACCTGAGGCCCACCTCACCTTAGTGTCCTTTCAGACTCATCCACAAAGTACGCACTCTAGGAGACAGCCAGAAAGATGCTAGCAGAGAATAAACAAATTTTCTTAATCACGGGACTTCAACGGAATAAAGCAAACCACGGCACATAGTCCAACAGCAGCAGAACAGCAGCATCCAGCTACGTTCATACAGCGGCATGCTGTCACAGCATCAGTCCAGCAAGGATAGCAGCAGGTGCAGTACAAACACGTACCTCCTGACAGATTTATGGTGTCAAGATATGGTGCAAAGGAGAAGGATCACAGGGGAATTTGGAGCACTCCTATCACCGAGCTGCACTGTGCCTGGCAGCAACAAAAAAAGCATTTGCTGTTTTGAAACAGTACACCCAGAGGGAGACATGCCTGCCACTGTATGGATATCCAGAACCTCTTCCCAATAATGGGGATCTTGGCTCACTTTCCCCGTGCTGGATGAGGGTGACATCTGAAAGCTGGTAAGCAAAGCTATCGCACAACCAACCATGCAGCTTCCACTCACTGCCAAGGTCAACGCAGCCTGGAAACACTTGTGTCCTGGTGACTCCAGGCTCCGATTACAGACACATCTGAGCTCAGAAATGGGAGGCAGGGCGGGGGGAGGAAGGGCATTTGCAGAGTGTGAAGCAGACGGACAGGTTATAGGTCACCTGGAAGTATTTCATGAACTGAACATCTCATGTAAAGAAAGACTTTAATGCTGAGAAATATTTCTGTCCTCAGCTTTTGCAAAAAATTGCTTTACCACCTGACTCCTACACAGTGATGCTCTGCTATTATGGATCAGTGCCGAAAGCAAAATCCTTGCCATGAAGTCAGGTATGTCACCACGAAAAGATGACAAATGCATTTTTAAAGCACATCCTTGCCTCGGTGTTGGTGCCAACGACTGAAATTCCTGGATATTTCTTTCACCTGTGTGTGGGCTCTGCTAGTCTGCAGGGCCAGGACCTGTCCATGCTTCCAAGCTGCACAGAAGCCCACACCTCCCCCTGCAACACACACATCAAATCAAGACCCCCCACCCCAGTGCTTCTTTTTCCATGAGAACAAGAATAACGTGGCCAGAAGCACCTGTGCGCTCCATGAAAATTAGGAATAGAGATTTTCTCTTAGGGCACCAAGACAATCATTTTCCTAAAGCCAGCCAAGCATGTAGTAGGTACCATCAGGCACTGGTCCAACACCAGCAAAAAGCCAGTCTGTCAGCACTGCAAAACTGGTCTTCACAGGCTAGGGTGTCTATGCTGGGGAAGAGTAATCACCCAGTGTTTATCTGAGAGATTCAGTGTGCAAAATCTTCACGTTAACATCATTTAAGTATTATTTGGGCCATCGCCTTCTAAATATTCAGTTCTGGCTCTAGTATCTTGTTAAATGTTGCTAATTAGTACACCTTCACCTTGTCTGCATTGAAATAGAAAGTAAATTTGCTGCTGAATACTAATCCTAAAAGAAATGAGATAGTGCCTCTTTAGCCACCTTGAAAGTATCAGATGCTAAGGTGTTGTAACTAGCAACCAATACCTGTCATTTGATGAGACTGAAACTAAATCCACTAACCTGAATCTGACCAATTATTTTTCAATATGAATTAACAAAAAGCAAACTTTAAAAGGTCTGAACAGCAGCTAGGCATCCACAGTTGCTCTCAATACTGGTTTTGTAAAACAAATGTATTTGCAAATTAAGGCAAAAGCTTGGATTTCTGAGTGATATGAACTCCCATAGACATACATACACACCCCATTCATTCTAGCAAGCCTGTACACACAGCCCTCATCCTCAAGGAGCATGCTTTCATTATCCATGTCAGTGCACTAGGAAAGAGCGAGAAAGGACGATGGGGTGTTAGAAACACAAGGTTTTGTGTTTTCAACATGAAATATTTCAGTTGTATCTTGGGTGTTGCGAGATCCACTTTGAGATTTTAGTCAAGGCATCTGATACTTCAGTTTCTCACTGTGCAGCAGTTTTCCCGTCCTTAAAAGAGAAATAGTACATCCCTACCTTACACAGTGTTCTTGATCATCCTCTTGGGGAAAGCTTTGAGTTCGAAAGCAGGTTCAAACTGGGAGAGACAAAAATATTTTCAATGAAAGTGAAAAGCCCTCAAAACCTACAGACACATCATTTTTCTTGTCAAAAAAACCCAACCCAACCCAACCCAACAACAAAAACACCAAAAAACCCCACCACCCAAAAAACAAAGCAAGAGGGAAGCTTTCTGTGCAGAAGAAAACCCACTAAATCTTGCTCTCTCTCAGATGTCCTAAAGCTGTCCCCAGAAGTCTAGCTATTTAGGTCCTTGGTGGAAATCAATTGCCTCTTTCCCATCTTTATGGCTTTCTGAAAAGAATGGCCCCACAAGCCAGAATTCCTGTTCACAGATGAAGCGTTAGAAAACTCACTTGCAATCACCATAAAAGCAGGTGGATTTTAGTTCAGGTGTAGGTTCAGATTCATAGCCATGCAGATGTCTGCCAACTCAGCAATCACGAGTTTTTTCTTCACTCTCTTCCTTCTTCTCTGGATAACAGCAGAACTGGTCAGCAATAACCATCATGGCAAGGGAGGAAGGGGCAAGTCTGGTGGCCACTGAGCCACTGAAGGATGTTAGCCAAAGACCAGAAAGCCATTTTTGCATGTGCCATATCACTGCCATCGTTTAGTCATAATATTATGTCATCTAACACCACCAAGTAGTGACTTGTGGAAGGATCAGATTTCTACTCTTAGACATAATTATACAGAAAAGCCACTGAAATTGTTGATGCCTACTCAAATAACTATGGCCAGATATTAAGGTGTAAATAGTGACCCGATACATCTTTCATGTAACTTTAAAAATCTGGACTCGTGAGGAAGGTTGAATAATGAGATGCGGCAGACATCACCCAGAGAAGCAGTGACCACCTGCGCTCCTCCTGAAGCAATGAGAAATGCATGTCCTCAGGCCTTAAGGAAAGTCAGGTTCCAGAAATATAGCAGTTATTTCTTCAATGGCACATGGCCGATCTAAGAATTCCAACTGCAAAATAACAACAACAATAATATTATTATTAATAATAACAATGTAGTTTAATATAAAATTAATAAATCTTGAGTTGTGGCTATTTATTACAGAACAACATCATCTTACACAAAGAAAGCAAGAAAATAAATGCTTAACAAAAGATGCCACTTATTGATAGGAATGCTAACTAGGCTGGTTTGCATTGATTAAATTTATTAGCAATGTGTACAGTAATTGAAAGTCACAACGGATTTATTTTACTCATCATTATGCATTTGTTTTTCTCTGTTTGATACACTATGTTAATTACTTGTGCAGGGTTTCAATTGGCACACATGAGTTTGCTTTAATTTGTTGGCCATATGACTGACAAGCAAAGAACTTCAAATGCTGCAACTGCCCTTCCTTTGGCCATTTAGTTATAACAGATAAAATGAGCATCCCAGCATTTGGGAAACTCAGCCTCCAAATGAGGGAGCTGAGACACCTTCCTTTGAGTGAAAAATGAGTCTTTATTTGGCTGCTGAATCTAAGTTAACAGTAAACATGCAATACACTGGATTAGCACTTCAGCCAGTTATTTAATTATTAATTGGGATACTGGAAACGAAGGTTCACCTGCATTATGCTTCTGCACATATTGCTTGAGACAAAGACTGGGGTTTTACACATCTCTAAGATACGTGATATATTTGAGGGTAAGCAGGCCTGTCTTACCTGCCTTACACAGGTTAGAAATACTGAATTTGTATCTCATGTTCAAAACCAAGGCTAAGTATACCCTTCCCAGCATTAAAAAAGCATCGTAAGACAAGAGCAGTTTTCCTCAGCTCAGATGCTTCTAATCTTTGTCTCCTAATTGTCAACTCAAGGATGCACTAATTTTTAATTTTATTGTGAAAGCAATATGGGCAATTAATAGTTATGTAGAATATCTGCCCAAGTAAAAAACGAACAAACAAACAAACAAAAACAACAAAAAACCCCAACACCTGTAACAGCTAAGTAAATGGAATTCTGATGAGCACCAAATTGCTAAGATGGCCAGTACAGTTTATTTAAAGCTAGTTCAGGTATCTGTCTACTACAGTTGGCACTATTTACAGACAAGAGATTGTTTAAGACACCAGATTTATACATCCGCTATTCTGGAATGTATCCTACAGTTGAGTACAAGTAAAGAGATTACAATGGCAAAAGACAGAACAAACGCATTGCCTAGAAAGACTTTTCTTCCTACTGGGATTCATCACAGCTTTTGAAACAGCAGGAATCCCTGCTGCGCGTTTCAGTTTCTGTCTATTAGGTATCTCTTTTCCCCTAATATACCCCAGTTACATTCCCACCCTGACGTTATAGAAGGTAATAGCAAACCCTACACATATTTGGCCATTTGTAGAGAGTTCCTTTCCTATGGAACTTTTCCTGCTGCTGGGAGACAGGCGACTGGTAGACACTGGTGCAGGTGTCTTGCACCGGCGATCATGTAGCTGCAGCGCAACGTCAGTAAGGGAATAACAGCACCCTGCAACTGCACAGCTTCTGTCAAATGGACGAGAGATCTCTAAATAGAAATAAAAGCACACGAAGAATACTTCCACTCCTTTTTTTTACTAAATAAATTACAAAAATGCAACATTGTTATGTTAAAGGTCCAGTCTTCTATGGACCTTCATTAGCTTCAGCAAGGCATGTTTCACCTCCAGAAATCACATGTATGTATATGTAATCTTACTTACATTAATAAGGGTCTTCCCTTCAAAAACAACCAACCCCCCCAACCCATAGGGAGAGGGTCATTAAGGAAGATATGGTAAAAGAAAGTGATGTAATTTATCCCAAAGTCACATAGTCCAATAAAAGAGCCAGAAAGAGAAATCCCATCAGGCAAGTTCTCAGCTGCTGCCCCATCCACTGACCAAAGACACCCAATCATTCGATCACTTAAAAATCTGGAACTTAAAAACTTGCTTCTCAGTAAGATCCAAAATAACCACTGTAGTTTGCACATTCTAGCTGTCTGTGATACTCTAATTTCTACAAAGTGCAGTTACTGGGGAAGAAGTGCACGCGCCGTACCCCTCAGACAGGAAGAGATGCTATTATCCTACACGCAACTGCACCAACTGCCCATCTCCCAGCTGCAAACAGCAGCTATTATAAAATCCCTTTTTATTCTTAAATTCATTCTGTCATCTCACCCCCAAGTTAAAAGTAACTAGAGCTGACCCAGTGCCCTGTTAAAAGTTAGCATTTATCTATAAGATTTATTAGAGTACTGATACAAGAAAGCGTCAATTTTATTGACACACTATCGAGTATTTATTGATGACTACCAAATATTCTGATTAGAGTAGGCAAGGAACACTATTAGACCAGACCTAAGCAGCGTACTTACACAGCATCAGCGATTTACATGCACATAGCATGCTGTAAGTTCCCAGACTAGCAGCCAAGAAGTCAAGAAATCAGCCCTTTTTTCTCTCCTAAGGGGAAACGAAAGATCCAGTAGACTCATGTTAAAATTCCTGATCAACTGTGTTTGTATATGGACTGAAGATTAGAAAACTGGCGCACCCTCTAAAATACTTCCCAGTACCAGACAAGAAGACAAAGCAGGGGTTAAGCAGTCCTCATTGAAAAGATCTAACTTCAAAAATTTTTAAAGAATTAGCTTTTTTAAAAAATGTTTTTTCATTATGGTCAAATAAAGAGATTGCAGTACTAATGACAAATTAGATTTTGACATTGATGAAGATTATTTTGAAAGAGATACCTGTTTTTACTCTCAGTTCTATGATGGCCTTGCTTAATGACTATGAGAAATACTTTCATCAAAAGAAATCCAGGAGGCAAACAAAACCAAGAGGGGACCATTCACATGTCGCACTTAGGAAAGTTTTTCCATGGTCCCTTTAACTCTGCTTACTGAGGCTATTCCGCACAATTAAAGTAAATGCCCCCGTTAAGTCTGGATATTATTTTCTCTAGTTAAAATAATGAGACAAATAAGGCCATAGAAGTTTCTGTGGAGTAAGATGAACCATTGAGTCACAATTAAATTAATGCTATTAAATACAGTTAATTTACAAGAAGACAAACCTGCACACCCCATTGTAGATGTACAAATACCGTTAACACAGGCAACCATGTTTACCATTATGGCAGCTGGGAACATCAGTCCCAGTAGAGCTGAGCTTACATGGGTTCGTTTTGCCATGGTTTCCACCTGTACTGCTATGCAGCGGTTAATATTTTTCTTCTGCCCTAGGTTAAGCTTTCTGCTTATCTTATCCTTGTCTTTCTGTTCTGCTTTGCAAAGCATGGTTCTGAATTTAAAAAGAATTACAAGTTTTACCTTACAGGCTCCCTTCAAGGTTCTTTTATTCTCCACAAAATGAACTAAATCCATTCGTGCTTTTAATAAATGTTAATGAATTAATAATCTGGCAAGAATGTTAGTATATAATTTTACGTGTGTGATATCTTCAAACTAATTATACGTGGGTAAAGCCTAAATACATATAATTCAGTTTATTATACAAATATACTGTAACAGTATATGTACAGTTTTAGAAAAAAGGAGATCATAAAGCCTATCACAGTTATTCTATATGCATACCAAGGAGCAGCACAATTTGGAGTAAAGGATTAAACCACTGTTAATACAAATACTTAAGTTTCACTGCTACATTCTTTCCTAAAGCTGAATGCACGCTATTCTTACCTACCCGTCCAAAATGAAATATTTTCTTGCCTCTAAAAGTAGCCCAAAATGTAAATACCATTTCGTTATGATTTTTAGTGATATATCTTATCAGAAAAATCACATCGCTGTATTGCCCTATTAAACATAGTGTATATTTCAGCCAGCGTAAACAGTTCTATTGACTGAAATGCTATTAGTAACGCTGAAGATTTCAAAAAGGTTCCTGTCTTTATGCACGTGCTTATGGTAAATGCTGCAGGCAATGCACAATGCATACTCTTTTATATGCGTACATTGTGGGCTGGTGAAAAAAACCAAACAGTAATTTCTGAAAAACTATTTAAACTCAAAGCATCTGAAATTTCTGCATTCTATTCTATTATTGCCTTAATTTTACATTTTTGTAAAGCTATAGCTGTATTTGTGAATATTATGAAATATTTTTATCATCTCCGACATGTTGAAAATGTACTTTTGGGCAAATTAAAAAAAATATTTTAATTTGAAAAAGGATTTTATAAATGAATATTGGAAATATCGACAAATTAGAATTTTATCTTGGTAAAGAAGAAGGAAAAGGCAGCCATTAATTTGTACCCCCTCCTTCTGTTGTACGTTTTTGAATAGGTCCATATATTATTTAATGGGTTTTGCAGAGATACATTTACATGAGTTATAGATCACATTACAACTGATGAATGCCCAACACACAGGTATGTTATGAAAGGTCATCAGTTACAAGGGAAAATGCATAATGTATGCTTGCTGAATACATTTGCAAGTTTTCTACGCTCATACAGAGTAGCTACTTGGGCAACGCTGAGCAGTGAATCTTTGAACATGAGCGACCTACGAACATTATTTAACTTTGTGGCGTTACTTGGAGGTCTGTTGACTTGGAGGTTGTGCTCAGCACAGGCAGGGTTAGGCGCACCATGCATCTGGGCTCTGCTCAAGAACACCCAATGAATTGGGTACCCTGATGATACAATCCCCAAAAGACCACTAGGGAAACACCCAAAGTTTCCCATAATTATTTTTAAATTTTCCCAACTCCTAAAGCTTTTAGGTTCTTTTACAATACAAAGAACAAATTAACCATTTAACGAGAATGAGTGTGAAAGCCCATGACTTCTGCTGTCTCTCTGCAATTCTGTTCTGCAGCGATTTTGTCACTGATTACGAGAAGCTCAGAGACAGCGGACACCTTGTAGTTTGTTTCTGACATTAGTGACACACTCTCTTTTAGCTGTCCAGCTTTGTTAAGAACCAAAAACAATTGCCTGTGCTCATGCTCTCCCACCTTTTTGCCACTGCTAGCACTCACGAGCACCTTCCAATCTGATTTATTATTTCAAGAAAGTCTTGAAACGTAAGAGAATAGCCTTCGGGAACTACAGTTACTCTTACTTTAATTGGGAAGGATTTCCACATGCCAAATAGCATAAAACTACGCAAGTAAAAATATGTTCCATCGTTCATTAGAAGATCAGCTGGTGCACAATATTTAAAGGACTGAAATTTGATTCTAAAACCTCCTATATTATGGAGAATTTTGGTTAATCTTAAGTGTGGTACAAGCTTCTCCTGATTATCTCAGTCGACAAGCTTGTGCAGCCCTCTGCAAAGCTGAGCCTTGAGAGAGTACAAGTCAGGTCAAGCGGGGCTGAGCGTGTGGGGAGAAGGTGAGGCGATAAGGCAAACCCAGGCTGACCGCCCGTGCTCATCTTACCTGTGAAACTCAGCAGCCCTGGAGGGTGCAGTGCGAGTTGCTCTTTTTCCAGCCTCCGTAGGCTTCAATCCCATTAGGACTGTGAAAGTCTACTTCATTATCCAGACATCTATTTCATTATGAATATCTGTCTAGACGTAAGAGAGATCGGAATACAGCGTTGCTCATGGTCCAACACACACTGCGACGGCAGCGAGCAGAACGCTGCACAGTGGCCTTAACTAACCTTTGTGAGCCGCATCTACGGAGGAAACCAAGCGAGCAGCAGAGCAGCTGAGGACTCCTGTCAGCTTGCATGAAGAAGCTTCCTCCTAGAGACCAAAATGAAGATTTGAGAGTACGTCTTTGGTTTATTATGCAAAACCAGGAATTTAAACTGTTTTCTCCCAGTAACGATTAATATTTTCAAATAGAAAAAAATAAAGTCTAATTAAAGAAGAAAGCAGATTCTGCTGCCATAATATATCAGAATTTCCTGTGAATTTCTAAAGCATAAAAAAGAAGCGGCATGAGTTAATAGCTTAGCATATGTCTGAAAGCATTAACACCTTCTCGGAGTAGTATCTGTCAACAGCAGTAACATTGTTGGTGTCAGTGTACACTGTGCGGCTGTAGGAACAGTTGTGCGGTTTATCACCTCCATTCTTCCCAGAAGCCCCATCCAACTGTTTGTGTTATTCCTTTGTTTTACCACCCATGCTTTTTAAAAATTATGTGTTAAAAAAAAATATACAGTGGTAGTCTGGTGGTCTTTTTTAATCTCTTGCTTCATTACCTTGTGGATATAACTGAATCAAGTAATGACATATTTACCCCTTCCCCTCCCAAATTTCAGAAGCAGATTGTCATTGCTCCAAGTCTACTCTTAAAGTTATACCTAAAGATTTTCAGTAGTGCCCAGCTATGGATAGCCACTAATTTATTGCATGTAGTTTTAAACAATACAATTTCATTCTCGGATTGTTATCTTTCACTACCAATTTCATTACCTTTATTGAATTTATTGGGTATGACGATTTGGTGTTTATTTGTTACTTGATGTGACTTCACGTGAATTATGTAAAGCCTGTCTGAAAAAGTCTCTGGGTAATTAATATTGTCTAGTATGGAAAAGACACACACTAAAACACTTCTAGAAATGATGACGACAGCAAAAGGACTACTTGTGTGTCAGTCTGTAGGGCAGAGTCTTACGTGGTCTAATTCTCTTTGCAAAAGTGAGCAGCATCTAGAAAGTATGTTCTTTTTTCTGCTTAAGGTTCCCCCTAGTAACTAAAAAATTAAGAGCTTTTTTTTGGTGAGGCTTTTCGTAAGATAGTTTAGTAAAAACTAAAGTAAAAAATCAAGCTCCCAATAAGGAATATAAATTAACAACTCTGACTCTCTCTTTTACTGATTCAGTCCTATAATTGGTGGTGAGTTTTGGCAGGGATGCATTCTACAGCTATTATTCTTGTTGAGTGTACAATTGAAAAGAACACATACTTGGTTTTCATAAGAAAAATTTAAATTATGAAAAATAAATATCACAACAAAAAAACCACTTCCATTGGTTTCAAGTTGTTTTTTTTTTTTTTCCTTACATTCTATTACTGGAAATTGGCAGATGCAAATATCATTCTTCACAATCCTTGGCGCCTGCCTTACAGATGAAAAATCCATTTGTTCTGCCCACAACATAGCGTCACCCACCCAGCATCATCTTTTCTTTCTTCTGATGGCTCCCAGTGTTCACAAACACACAGCAGTACTTGAACCTCTCAGAACGTGCCCAGTAAACGCATATTTCCTAAATCGTCCAGTCAATTTTGAGCACCTAGTTGGCTAGATCACCTAAATGTAATAGTTCAAGAAATTAACCTTAAATTTCCACATGAATGACTGTTTTGACATCTTCATTTTCATGCCATCTTTTTTGGTTTCGTTTAGGTTTGCTTTTTTTGAGATTGATTATCTGTCCCTGTACTGTCATCTTCTCTCTTTACCTATCTATATTCCAGAAGGTTCCTTGAAGTGCCAGTTATTGTGGCATACGTATCATCTATCCAACTTAGTAAACAGTAATAAGAATAATTATAATAAATAAATAAGGAAATAGTAAACATTTTCTTAACAACACTTAACTTGCTGCATGGTTGTCACCATCGGCTCGAAGGCGCCGTGCTTCCCACAGAGGGTTGTGTTCACCCACCTGCTCGTCCTGCCTCTACTTTGTGCCAAACTGAGCTCCTGCAGCTCCGCTCCTTCAACCAGGGAAGGTGCTGGCCACACTGATCGATAACACCTACCATTTTTCATTCATTTTAACGTCTTCTTCTATTCATCACTACTTAAGTCTACACCTTTAGAGGAGAGGCTGAATAAGGTTACAGAAACTGTGTAGTTTTGTTTCATCCACCTCTAGATTTCTATTAGCCTTTCAATTTCACCTTCTATTATAACACCTTTCTGATTTCAGCACAGCTGTTACCTGGCATTCCTGCTTAAATGTTTACAGCTCAAAGCTTTGAATAGTTTGAACAATTCTGAGAAGCTTTTTGTTTTGCTCCATGAAACAAATCAGTTCGTTTTTTCCAAATCATGAAATCCCCAGATTAGCTGATTCGATAGGATCCTCAGGTTCACGATAGCAATTATAATGCGTTTGTTTGCCATGTTGTTTTCCCACTTTCTTTTTCCTCCCAATTGCTGTGTGCTGTGTAAAGCTCTCTGCCAGATACTTGAAATGCAATGTGTTAGGTTCAAAAAGCATTGGGCTGCTCTTAAGACTATGTCAACAGGATTCTCTCTGGGTCATTAAACAGATACATCTCCATTTCAATTGCTTGACAACATGCATTAATAGCATTAACCAAATTTTATACTAAGAGGATGTTTGAAGGTCAACCAGAATTACATTTTTAAGGCTGCCTGTGCAACATGAATTTGTCTCCGAGCGCCCATTTCCTACAGTGCAGATGCCTTTCCCCTGCACAGCTCCTGAGTACCTTGGGCGGGCAGCATTCATTCAAGGGAAGATTACTGAAAAAAAATCTCTCTATACCCTTCTCATGCAGTATATAATCTTATGTCTTATTGACTTACCATCACCCAAAGCCTACAATGAATACAGAATTATTAATTTCCTTATGGGATTTTGTTAGGTGCTTTCACTACAGCATCTGAATTCTTTGAAAACATTAATGAACTGATCCTCCTCAACACCCTTTTGAAGTAAGAGGATATTTTTATCACTATTTTACACAAGGGGAATGGAATATTTAAGATAAAAGCCAAAATGTTCAGAAGTGTCAGCTAATTTTGCCAATTTTGAAAGTCTAAGGACCTGAGTTTTCCAAAAGCTAAGGTTTTTTAAAGCCTTTCTATACGTTCAGAGCAAAGAGCCTGATTACCTCAGTTTCTGCTGTGAATGTAAAATGTTGCATGTGTTCAACATTTTTCGAGATCAAGCCTCAGTTGTCTCAAACTGAGCACTCAGAAGCCGAAGAGACTTGGGAAAGTGTGTTTTGAATGACCATTGCCATAAAGGAACCGTGAGGCTTAGATATAATACCTCACTTGAGCCAAAAATTTAAAAAAGTATTCTTTTTATTCCTTTGTGTCATTCACAAGATCACTTCCACCTTGCACAAGAAATGAGATTTCCTGCAGAGCTCTATCCTCTTCACTGAGTAACTCCAGGCTATGACTAAAGCAACTCCAGCCTGCGCACCAAAAAGGCTACATATTGAAGAAAAAATAATACATATCATCTGTTTAAACTAAAGGCTATGTAAGATGCTATTCCTCTGCAGAAGACTTCCCCAATGCCTAAATTTCAAGGTTAGCAGTTCCATTCTCTGCTGGAACAGTCTTATGCACAGGAAACCTTACAAAGGGCCTAAGGCTACTCAGACGTGCAAGTGCTGTTACCGACATGAATACACCTACACAGATGTGTTAAAATAAACACCAACAATTTTGTGATTGCCTTTTTACATATAGTATGAGAACTACATGACAAAAATCTCATACATCCTCAGATGCAGAGGGAAGGAATTAAGGGGAACCTCAGAAAAATCAGGCTGCATTTTCAGATAGTCTATTGCAATTCAATTGCTAAACAATACATTTTGAAAAATTTTTAAAACTAAGTTCATCTACCTTTCTACAAGCTAACTTTGTACATCTGGTTTCAGTTGTCATTTCTGCATTTTGTCACCAATGCCTTTACAGACCTCACGGGAGGAAACTAGGCTGTGATGTTAAGAGGGAAGAGAAAAGGAAGTAAAAAATGATACCACGCTCGTGGGGCTCATGCTACATGTGTAGACAACATATAAACAGAGCAAAATACCTCTGCCAGGCACAAGTCAAAACACCTTTTTGGCACAGCCCCATATGGCTGATCACAGCAATCAGCAACAGGCAATGGACACATTCATTAAGTCACGGAAATAAGATGACCTTGTCAAAGGAAAAAGTAGTCATCTAAAGCCAGGGAGTGAAAAACTTTAGTCCCCGAGAAGTATGTGACAGTTTTTCCATTGGCTTCATTGGGACCTAGATTTCAACTTAAATCAGTATTACGTGTACAGTAACAATGAGAGAAACGATGTTAGAAACCAAGCATGTTTCTCTCTTCCTTTCTCTCGCACCACCCAAAATGTGAAACCGGACAATTTGCTTTATCAAATATTTTTTATATACAAGAACTACTTCACAGTTAAAGAGCCTCTCCCCAATTCACCGTCAAACGCGTAAGTTGTATATTTTGTTCAGATTTGTACTCTAGCTATAGCTATCACCACTAAATCCAAGCCCATGATCAGTCATCTCAAACTGCCTTAAAGCATATTTCCCAATAAACTAAATACTGCAAAAAAAATACAGTTGTATCTTCACCACTGTAACAAACCACATCATCAAAAGGACTCATACTGACAGCCATGCCCCCACCCTGTGCCACTGGGAAACAGAGAGGGAAGACCTGAAGCTGGTGAGGGAAGAAAATAAAATCTGATTAGGCAGCAAAGCAGGGCACTCTGCAGAGGTGCATCGTGACTGAGCACAAAGAGCCCATAAGAACCATCTCTAAGCAACACAACATGCATGTAAAGCGTTAACATAATAGACACGGAGGAGTTGTGCTGTATGGTAGTAGCAGTCAGATTAGATTATTCTTGAATGGTTTCTATTTTTACATAATTCTTTAAAACCGAATTCAATAGGATGTTAAACTAGCCGAGTTCCTACTACCAGAACAGAAGATAGGAACTGGGGAATCTGAGGTCCCACGCAGCTGAACCACAGATTTGGAGGGTAACTTTCACCGTGACCATTTGTTTTGTCTAGCAGTTGATCTGCCTAACAAAGTTTATCCACAGTGCTAAACTTGAAGGTCCTCAAGAAACAAGACTTACCTGCCAGGTGAGTGTATTGCCAAAGGAATTCAAGCCAGTTGCTATTCTGAACTGCCTTCTGGAAGAGAGTATCTTCCACCCTCTCTGTTGACTACACAGGGTGTCAGGAAGACCAGCCTCTTAGCATTAAGCACCTAAGATATGAAGGAAAAACTCATAATAGCTATACTAGAGTTAAGAGTCCAGTGAGCCCAGTCTCCTCTTTCTAGTAGCACCGCTTAACAGATACTAATGGAAATATCGGAACCAAACCTACTAATGACACTGAACTTACCCTCCTGCCTGCCTACCTGCTCATTGCTCTGAGCAACCGCTGAGCCCGTCTCTGTGTTCAATAGCTCCCCATAACCACTTCTTCCACAGGTTTGCCTAGTCACTTCTGACTTCAAAGTTTTTGGCACCCACCGCATTTTAAATTACAGAGCTTGCTGTCATAAATGTGCTATGCAGGGAAGAACTTTCATGTGTTTTGTACCTGCCCTTTAGTTCTCATACAGTAAGAAACAGTGAATAATTGTTGCCTAGTCCCTTTTTCCATGACTCACTGTTTCATATGCCTTTATCATAACTCCTCAATCACCTACTTTCCAGGCTGAAGTGTCCCAATCTATTTAATCAGTCCTTGTATTCAGGTTGTTCAGTACTTTAATCACTCCTCTCATCCTTCTTTATACCTTTTGTAGTTCTACTATATTTATTTGAAATGTGTAGGACAACACTAAGATGCAGGCATGCCAAGGATTTACACAATGATTTGTTCTCTATTCATTTGCTTGCAATTTTGTCTACATAGCTGATGGTTTCGTGGTATTTTTACAATAACTCCAAGGTCTCTTTCCTGAGTCATAGTATCTATTTGAGAACTCATCGTCATGTATGTACAGTTTGGGTTGTTTTCCTTCTTGTGCATTATTTTGCATTCATTGACATTCAGTTTCATCTGTTATTTTATTGCCCAGCCACTGAGTAGCTGAGATGCTCCTACAACTGTTCATAGTTAGCTTTTGTTTCAACCGCCTGAATAATTCAGTATCGACAATTTTGTCAGTTTACTTTAGAACCCCTTCTTGAAATAATTTGTGAATATATTAAACCCTATGCACACTTACCTGGACCACACCAGTAATCTTTCCTCTATTCTGAAAGCTGACCATTTGTTCCCACCCTTTGTTTGTGACCTTTAAAGCACTTAACTCTCACACAGATTCCCACCCCTCCTTTACCCAAAGGCAGCTTGTTTCTTTTAATAGGTACCTTCTGACAGCTTTTCAGAAATTTAAGCGGACTATGCTATGCAGCCCTATAAGCTCAGAGTCTATAATCCAATAGATTTGCGAGACATTACTTCCCTCTACAGACAGATTATATCTGCCCATAGGTTTATTTATCCCACGTCTTGACCACGTTTCCTAACAGATTGCTTATTACATTCTTTAAATTTTTGTGCAGAACCCTAGAGCTTCTAAAAAACCCAAACCAAACAAACCAGCAAAACCAAACAACAAGTTTTGCCTCTTTACAAGTCATTGACACTATGGACAACTGAAGCAATAGATCACGTGTCATGGTTATTCAGTTATCCTATATTTGACCTTTAGTGTTTTTTGGCTAGTGAGAGCAATCTGTTAGCGCTCCTTTAAATACTCATTTATAAAATACCTTCTATCGGCTCTTCAGTTTGAGACAATTCATCCCATTCCTTTGAACCGTTGAATCATTCAGGTTGGAAGAGAGCTTGGAAGGTCATCTAGTCCAGCCTCCTGCTCAAAGCTGCTGATTTCAGACCAAGTCACTCAGGGCTTTGTCCAGTTCTTTCCTGAGACCTCCTAGGGCAGATTCCACAGCCACATGGGCAACTTGTTCTAGTGCTTAGTTATCCTCACCATTAGAAACACCTCCTGTTCAATTCAGGACCACTGTTTCTTGCAGACAACCTTGCACTGGCTTCTCAGCCTTCTCTGATGTACTCAAGGTTGCTATTAGGCCTTTGCCAAACTAAAAGCAAACCCTACTCCCTCAGCCTCTATCTGGTACTTCAACCCCACACCACATTGGTTGCAAACGTTCTTGTTGGTCATCTAGCTCCTGCCCTCGCTCCCCACAGCTTGGTGGCCCCTGCTAACTTGACAAGGGTGCCTTTGATCTCCTCAACCTCAAATGACAACATATCTATTTCTTGTCAAGAAAAGCTCTGACAAGCAAGTCTTATTTAACATATCCCAGGAACACCTTTAAGATTTCTGCCTCCTTTAAGATCTCTACCACGGCCTTTCCTCCTTGACTACTGTTTTACTGAACCACTATGAGTCAGCCCTTACACAAGTGGAAAAGGTATTCAACTATTGACTTTCACTTTTAGCAAATTATTTTAAAACTTTTGCACTTAAAATTATCTTTTTTTTCCCCTCACATACACAAAGCTTCCACAATTTTACTGCCAATATTGAAAAGTATACATTTTGACTTCTACCTGTGTCCTTTATTTAGGTTTTTAAGTATTTGCTTTTTCTCCCACCTTCCCCACAAAGACTGATTTGATAGATACCTCAGGTGAACAACTTCAGCATTTATCTGCCCCTTAATTTTTAAATGTTTACTTCAGTTTTAGTTTTCCCTTCCCCAGTTAAACATTCTTTGACTATTTTGGGCTTTTTTCCCCTCTTACAAGGGCTGCCGAATGTAAGTATATTAAAGTGATGGATAAACTTTGAGGCATCGCCTATGTGGTGCTCAGTCCTAGGTAGGTCAAACCGTTTTTGGTGTCTAGATGTTTAATCTGCATCATAGTTCCTCCTGACATTATTTTACCTACACACGGTTAAGACTAATTACTACGGTGTTTTCCCTTATGTCACTGTCCTCATGCAGGCTGGGATGAACAGTAGGAATTTAGCCATTGAATTTCAATGCAAATATGTTTCATGTTAATCACATGGTTAACTCATTCACTGGTTTTCCAGTCTCCTTCAGAATATAGAACCACTATAACACCCAAAGTTAGTTTATCTGAATATCTTTTCTCTTTGAAGACATCTTTAAGTAAATGAACCAACTGCTCCAATGAAATGCAAAGTACAGTAGCTTCTAAGTGCATTTGCTAGCTAGCTGTGAAAACAGTGCTTTCATCACCTTACTGTAATACTTTGTGAAATATAACTACAGGTATTCATTTAAAAACAATGCCAGCAATGAAGTAGGCTGAAATTCAAACCACAAAATGAGAATTGTTTCAGTTACACACTTTAAAGCTTGCTTTACTCTACTGTAGCTTCTAATAAATGTTACATTCAATCACTCCCTTGTAGAACTTAGATGTACAATAGTCATGCTACATAAAACCTTAAGACCTAATATGTATAGCACAATTAAACTTAAAGCAACAGGGAAATTGGGAATAATTTTCCCAAGAGCACTCCGTAGTAGAGAAATAAAACGGGCCATTTACCATTATACATTTACTCTCTATTAAGGCAGCTCTTGGAACTTCCTACAGGGAAGACTACATATTTTATACTTCTAGTGGGTGAATTTTCTAACATTTATTTTCTCTAGTTGTTAAAACCAATTTCCTCATGCCTATTTACAGACGCACATTTGAAAAGCCAATCTAAGTGAAATAAGACTACTGAGGAGTCCAAATGATTTTCAAGGTGGACCGATTTGCTAACTTAAATCTTTGTTTCTGCATTATGTTGTCAGGCTTCTAAAAACTACCTGCTATCTTCTGCAGCCAAAGCACCAAAACTTGCAGGTGCAAGAGACTCAGCTGCCTCAGTAGAGGATATCCCAAAATATTTGTCTCAATAAGCAGATGCCTCATCAACCTTCAGGCTGCTACGGAGACTTCTCCCACCGCTACAAAGGACTTCTCCTAATAACCCAATCAAGTTCTTGTGCTTTGCCAGTTTGACAGAACAGCGGATATGACTTTTTTGGGCATGTAATCTTACTATTTCCTACAACTTGTAGAAATCTAGGCGTCCCCAGATAAGACTTGCGCAAACTTTTTGTTCACCAACAGGGTAACAAAGCTTGTTACAGTTCTACAAAAAATCAATAGACATGATAATCTTTCAACTTGCCTTGGCACAAATATGCTGAAGCATAGTCATGCAGGCCTATAGGCAAGGTTAAAGGTAGTTACTCAAAAGGAACGACTGAAATATTTGGTACTTGTGTGGAATTAGTCACAAAAGCCATGTTTTGCAAAAGGTTATGAAGATGTAATCAGTCCAGTATAAACTGCTCAGCCTCTATAGCCTTGCTGACAACAATATTGTTCTCATTCTTCTGTGTATTTCTTTCTCCTGTATCCAACTCCATCCCCAGTAACAAATACTCATGGCCTCCCAAGCCTAT
This sequence comes from Ibycter americanus, assembly GCA_035590275.1. Classification (NCBI taxonomy): domain Eukaryota; kingdom Metazoa; phylum Chordata; class Aves; order Falconiformes; family Falconidae; genus Ibycter; species Ibycter americanus. The sequence goes on from JAVJGI010000002.1 coordinate 23,885,951, forward strand.
GCTTCAGATAGCTCCTATAAACTCACTTTCCTGTGATGACAATAAGCAAGTAGATGAGTCACAGCACAAATAATACCCTACAGCCTTTGTCTGTTTTTCTAAGAATTTCCCAGCGGGACAAGATCTCTGACATCCTTTCCACACTTGCAAAAAATTGCTTCTCAGAAAAGTCTCTGCCCATTTGGTCATGGGAAATTTGGACCTCTTGGAAAAACTGTCTGCAATGAGCTTTTTTGAAAAGCTGGTAGTAGCAAGCTGTCCTGAAAGCCTGGCCAGGGACCAGGAACCCAGCCTGCACTAACAGGGGTTCAACCAAATATGCACAACAGCTAGACATAAAACATAGGGGCCCCTATTGACTGCAATCACTTTCAGATGAAAAAATAGGACATACTGGAAGATGATATACTCCTCATGTAGACCATAGGAAACTGAACCTTTTTTTTGGCTAAAGAAAGCCTGGACAACATACCTCCGGGTGTACACCAATACTTCTAGGCACTGAGGGTCTCATGACTGCTTTAGTTTGATCTAAAGAGCAATGGCAATTTCAATACCAAATATTTTACAGGCCCCTTTGAGCTATGCAAGGGCATTCATAACATCAACATGAAGACTACTGCGATAAAGTCAATACTATTCCCATTCAACTATACACACAGAGAGGGTATTATGGCAATGACATATTTTAAAGAGATACTTGAGATTTGTAATGCAAAATATACTTAGAAATATTCTAAAGACAAAAACTTTTACAAAGAATTAACGTTAAAAATATTTTCCTTCTCACCTTTCTCCAAAGTATACTATGTAGCACACCATTGCAATTTATCTATCTGCAGATTTTTTGAGGTTTTTATACTCCCATAATTTAGCATCAGCTTTTTGAAACACAGACATTTGTGTACAAGGGACTGCTTTCCACAATGCTGATATGCAGCACGGAACTCATTAATGGTCTATTAATTAGATAAAGCCATGAATATTAGACCTAAATTTTTTGATTCAGGCTAATATTTGTTTTAAATAAACTAGGTATCTGTATTAAATAAGAAAGCAAAATGAGCCAAGATCAGTACTGCTCTTGCCACGTATATGCCCAAACATACAAAAGTTGTCATGCGTCTCACACAGCAAGTGTGATTCACTTGGTACCTATGAAGTATTAGGTATCCAAGATGTCAGAATTTAGAATAGTTAAGGAGCACAACATTTTCTTCAAATGAATTTATTTTGAAACTACTGTTGGGTGGGGTTTTTTTTCCTTACCCTAAACAAGGTTAAATTGATCCAAATAATTTGAAATCTTGATTCAGCCTGAGTCATGTTATGTTGTGCAATATTCTGTTACATCCCATCTGGCATGATTTGACACTGCATGGTATAACAGAGTTAAATCAATTAAATGTATACTTCGGAAAAACACTATTACTTCAATTAGTTTGTAAAGGTAGGCCAACAGGTAACAGGCAATGTAGATTGGCAAGAAAGTGAAATTGAGTTATATCATAGCTCCTCTCTGCTTCCCAAAAACTCTTTGCTTTCTATCTAAGAAGAAACCGGCAATCTGACAAAAAACATATTAGGCTCCGAAAAATTCTCTATTAGCGCTACATGTGGAATGTGCTCTGAAGCACCTTCTGAAGTCTAAATATGTTCATAGTATGTAACAATAAATGTACAATTAATAGAGCAGAAGAGTAATTAACAGCAACCTGAAATATGATAATCCTGCTTCAATCTGTTATAATTTCTGGAAACATTTAATTTATGCTAGTTATAAATGGTAAATACATACCTAGCTAACAAACTTATCAACATGTGGTTAGCAGATAGGAACAGGAGTCACTTCTCATCTCGGTGTGTTTTCTCAACATACTTTTTTTTTTGGTCCCTGGAAGTGTTGCAAATCAATCGAATCAATTCCACTCAGGGGCATGCAAAACACATTAAGAAAAGATGAGATCTCATCAGTTCTGTGTTTTGACTTGAGTATCAAAATGTTTCATGCACTAGCTAGTCTAAAAACCTTTCAGAATTGCTAGGAACATTTACGTAGAAGTCTTACATGCCATTAGAGCACTGCACATTACAACTACATTTATAAGCAAAGCCCAACATGCCTCTTGCAGATGTGAAGCAGTATGAACAAAAGGAGCTCCCTGTGCACATTTAGTATTGAACACTGGGAATCTGAAAGAAATCCCATATATCAAAAATGTATGATCTTGAAAATTTTAGCTGTGTCAGGTGCCAAAATCATAAGTTAAAATTAATACAAAGATCTTGTTGCTTGTTGAATGTTGGGAAATATTAAAATGATTTTTCCCCCCTTCTTCGTTCTACTGAAGATACTTGTATCACCTTGCTGAGATGTGGTCCAGTGCCAAATTCTAGTTTTTAGGCTTTCAGGATGTTTAGGACTTTATTCATACAAGCCTTTTTCACGGCCAATATTTTCTCAATCCTCATTAGGCTATCAGAGTGACCCTGTGCTCACCCCAACTATATCACCTGTGAGAACGCAGTTTTTCTCATCTCATTATTTTTAACTATCAATACTCATTTCTCAGGGAATCATTCCTTCCTCTTTGAACTTGCCTGATGATCAGCCTCTGCAATGTTGTCTGCTCCTCACACAAGTAGTCCTGGAAGCTTATACAGGCAGTTACTGCTATGCCTTTTCTGAATCCTTCTGAAAAACACCCCTCTAATGTGTCAAGAATAAACATGTCAACATTTGATAGCTAGGAGGATATAACAGGGAAGGTTTATATTAGTTTGTCTAAATACCAAAGACTATAAAGAACAAAATTGAAACTATAAACATTTGGAATACTGAAACAATTTTAGGAAGAAGTTTGATAAAAGCTATTAGATCATGGAGTCCAGTTCTCTGCTATCACAGGAAAGCTTGTGACAGAACAACAACAACAACCTGTGAAGCTCTTTTGAGCCCATTACTATAGCTGAAAGCCAGAACACTTCTGCAGCGTACTTAGTGTTGCTTAACTGATTGGGTTGCAAACTCTTTGCTTCAGTCATTTGAAACCACTGAAACTAGTTACTGAATTTCTTCCTCTAGTTCTCCTTAGTTTGGGGAAATTGATGTATACGCTTTCATTTGCACAAACCAAACACGCTAGAACCTAAGGGCGGGCACGCTGTCAAGGCTACAATATAACTATATGTAACTACTATGTCTCTGAATATTAATTCATAATTTGTCAGAAGATACAATATGAACTACATGCACTTATAATATTACTTGTCAAAGTTAATTCAGACATTTTCATAAAGGAAGAGGCAAAAAAGTACATTTATTTCTAGAGGCTCAATTCACATTACGTTGCTCATTAAGACTAAAAATTTACTCAAAGTAACATAATAATCCTATTTACAACTGAATTAAAAAACTGAAAAATAAAACAAACATTTACAACTAAATAACAGACTAAGAATAGGAAGGCTAAAAAGATTTAGATATAGTACTTCATTAAAAACACTTTTTGTAAATATTTTTCTGTCTCCTGGTAGTACACAGGTAGAATCTATCCATGATAGCATATCTAGGAATAAACTGGCATCCTAGTGCTAAGTATGAATACATTTTTATATTAACATGTTTGACTTGCTTCCAAATGAAAAACAATTTTAACATTAGGGCACTTCAGTGAAAATAATTTAGCAGATCAAAACAAATTTTCTAACTTCTGTATTACAATATTCTCATTAGAAAATTAAGACTGACTGTAGGTAAGCAGTTTAAGAGTGGCATGTAAAAATTACAGCACCATTGATCCCCTTAAAGACTTGCATTGTCTGAAGTATTGATCTGTTAGTCAAACACAGGGAAATGTTCACAAAGATTACAGCAATAGGTATATTGGGCACTTCTGCATTCCCAAGTCCAAATGAAATGTCTTTAATTTGTTAATATACAAAAAACATTTGTAAGCTTTTAGCAGGAGACAAGAAGAGAACATATCTTATTTTAGAATTTTAAAAAATCCTTTTATTTCCAAGAAGTGGTTCTTTCTGAAATAGTGCATTACTAAGAGAGACATCTTTAACACCAAACAACTCACAAGAGGAAAACTAAAGTCACCCTGCTCTCATTTGCTATCCATCAATCCTGCTTGAAATATGGACAGACTAAAAACTAAATCCTATTTTTTTTCCCTTACAAACACGAAGTAAAAGACTTTTTTTTATGGTAACACCCAATGGTATGTTTCCTTCAGAAAGGCTTCTTAACTAGGTTTCTTGGCACATTCTGTTCTTGCTTCCAGTTCCTTGTTTTAATTCCTAGTGAAGAAAGAAATGTTATTAACAAATAGGAGACACTCATTCAATACACATAAGCACAATTTGGCCTGCCTGGGTCTCCTTCTCAGAGCATATCTAAGAACTTTTACATGTACTACTTGTCCTTACTGAAAGCTTAATTTTGATATGCAAAAAAGCAATCACTCTAAGGTCAGTGATCCAGTGTGCTGATTGCCTAGAAAGTCCAACGATTAGATGCTCAAATGACGTGAGATGCTATTAAAAAGGCACAGTGGTCTATATAAAAATGTAGAATTATGTGAAAGCTTTATTAACATTTATTATTATACAACAGTATTGAAAAATTAACACTATGTCAATAGAGAAAGCTTTGTCTATTTAGTCTGAAAGCAGCTCTTTCCCTTAGGGATTTGGTCATATTTCATTCTTCTCCTGCAATGCATGCTTTTGAAAATAAAATTTTACATTCAGTTAAACTTTAAAGAATTAAAAATCTATTCTGTTTCAGAATCATAGAATCATTTAGGTTGGAGAAGACCTTTGAGATCATCAAGTCCAACCATTAACCCAGGACTGCCAAGTCCATCACTAAACCATGTCGCTAAGCACCGCATCTATACGTTTTTGAAACGCCTCTGGGGATGGTGATTCCACCACTTCCCTGGGCAGCCTGTTTCAATGCTTCACTGCCATTTCCATGAAGAAATCTTTCCTAATATCAAATCTAAACCTCCCCTGGAACAACTTGAGACCGTTTCTGCTTGCCCTGTCGCTTGTTAACTGGGAGTAGAGACCAACCCCCACCTGCCTACAGCCTCTCTTCAGGTAGAATGTGGTGCTTCATTACACAGTTTCTTAATAACACCAGAGTAGTGATTGATTTTGGTAACTTCATAACCCAGTCTTTATTAGTAGAAATTGATACTGAGGTAACTGTGTATGAACTTTGCCAATAAGTAACTACTGGTTAGACAATGTTTAGTCTCAGATCTACACTTTTTGGAAAGTTTAATGTAATAGAACCTCAACATTTCTCGTGAACGGAGAATAATACATATTCGTATGTTCTTGCTCCCTCACATCAGTTCGTATATAAACGTGTATGTGCTGTAGAACTGGCGTATTGCCTATGCCAGTGGGAAAAGCTACATGATTGGACTATTTCATAAGAACAGCAGACTAAAACTTTAAACAATCTTTCATCTCCTCTAAACTGCCCAAGAAGTTGCACGAAGAAAGATCATTAAGCACATTTCTGAAGATTGAGAAGAAAAGTAGACAAGTGGATAGAGATAAAGGAAAATTCTAAGTATTCAGTGCATTAAAATCTGCTGCAGGTGCCAAGCAACTTAGTTCCATGCACTAGGAAAAGGCAGAAGTTTTTGGAAGGTTGTGAACAAAAGACCTTTGTGCACATCTACTAAAAAATTATTTGAAACTGAGTATGTTACAATAAAGATTTATATACCTCAGAGAGAAGCTATGTAATTGTAGCAGGCTCTCACCGAGTACCACCTGACAGTATTATTATCAGCAATATGTTAGAAGCCAAAGAATTCCTAAATATGGCTTTAAAAGAATTTTTCCTCGGCTATTGTGTTGGCCCATAATAGCCCCAAAGTTTAAGTAATAAATCTCTGAGAAAAAACACCTGTAAGACCAAATCAGTGCAGTGTCATAAAACACCACAAAAAATTAAAAACAGCGTAGTGTCATAAAACAAAGCAAAAAGTTAAAGACAGGTATGGAAATCACTAGAGGATTTTATTTCTTGATAAATCACACGTGGCAAAGATAAAATTGGTAATAAAGTCCACCAAACTTCTCAACAAGTACACAAATTTTTGGTGGAAGACCGTAACTCTTGGGAAAAGGTTTTCCCAACCAGCTTGTCGTAATATTGAGTTTTTATTAGATACCACCTAGGTAACTGCTTAGAGACTCAGATTTTTTTGATAATGAATAGATATACTATTCAAACCGACAGTTTAGTACTGATCACAGTAACACGTGCTATTAAGTTGACAAAACCTTGAATATCAACCCTAATTTTGAACCTCCTGTACAATCACAGTTACCAATGCAGCGTCATACATTCAGGTTTTGACACTTACCTGCCATTTTGGGTACTCGCAGAGCTCTATGGCTCAACAAGACCTCTTGCCGAACGCGTTTTGCAGAAACAGGGTCTTGCAGGCTGCCTAATCCAGTGTTGGATGAAGAACTGGAAAAACAGCCAGAAAAGAGCTTGCTTTCAGTTAAAGCGATTAAGCTACATTAGAGTAGTTTAGGCCTTGCAATGTAGATATACAATTGACATTATTATCCAGTCCTGGTAGTTCATAATGGAATGCAAAGGATAAGGTAATTTATTTATGATGTATATATATGGATATTATTCCCCTTTTTCCTTTTTAAAAATTTACAAGAATATTTCAACTGTGGAAAGAAGTACTAATGTTGCCACTTATGTTAAAATGCAGACCAATATCCCACAGTTTTTTTGGAAACTACAGAAGCCAGTTTGATGGTCATTGCACACAAATTGTACTAAGAAATAATCTTAATGCATGTACGAAATCCTTGAAATGACCAAGCTGTGTTTATTGAACAAACTGCATTTTTTTATTGCTACAATAATTTTTCTATGGCCTCCAACACAGTTGGAGGGGGTGGCTTCATAGCAGACAATACTTTTCAGCTAAGCTGCAAGAAAGCTGTTATAGCTTCAAATTCATTAAGACAAAACCTCTATACTTTATAGCCTTTTATGTGATGGACTTTAGATCTACAGTGAAAATGATAAACCTGTCTGATCTTACCCTTTGACACTTGCCTCGCTAGCTTCCCTAGTTCCACTCTGTAAGACAGCCTCACAAACGAGCTAATTCTATTTATGTCCCAAATTCCTAAGCTTTTTGCATTCCCCTAACGATATTGTATTATTCTCACTTTATAGCCCCCTAACTTACACAAGGGTTCTTAATACTAACTTTCTGCCTAAATGAAAATATAGAGCAAGCCATAAAGACTGAGACCTGCTTTATGCCAGTCCTAAGATCTATTAATGAATGCTTCGTGGAAGAGGACTTATGCCAATAAGAATGTAATTCTGTTTAGTAAAAGCAGCTTCTGTAATATGACTGACTTGTCTGTTATCCCTTGTCCTAGCAATACGACTGTTTCACATTATATTTCTAATGTAGAGACTATGTCTCCGATTTATATTTTTATTCTAATGTTAGTAGATGAACGACTGGAGTGAACTACTTCAAACAGGAAAAGCATGGGACAGAAAAAGGAGGAAAGGAAAGCAGGCGCTATCTGAAAAGTAAGAGCAAATAAGAAGCTTTCATTCCTTCTCTTCATCACCAACTACTAGACAAAACCATGAAGAATTTTGGTTTACAGATTTTATAGTCCGAGACAAAAGAAATAATCCCCCAAAAAGGAATAAAAGTTGTGCAATTTTCCTGTAATGTTATTCTGACTTTGAAACTGGGAAATACACATTTGAGACACGAAAGGAAAGAGATAAAAAGAGCAGAAAGTCTTTTGGGAAGAGAAAAGCAAACATATAAGTTTGGAAGTCATTACACAATGATTACAAAAACAGTACTCCTAAAGTCTGTCTTAGAACATTTACCTTAAGGTAAGATAAATCAGGGTCCAAAAGTTCCCACACCTCTCCCTAAGAAAATCTAGAAAATTAGCCCAGTTTCATAGAGCAAGTGATTTATTTTGCTAAATTCATGATCAACCATTTGAAAAATTGCAAGTGTGAGATGTGCCTCTTTTCTCATCCTAGAACAATATAGTTTATTCCTCATCTTAGAACAACAGCTTAGAAGAATAACAAATAACAATTAGAACAGGAGCATAGAAGTGGATCAGGTAGATCTATGATCTAGGAAGATTTGCTATCTCAAAGATGCTAATAAACCAAAGAAGTGCTTAAGTTTCTTCCACGTCCTGTGATCTGTCTATAGAATTTGTTCCAACAATCTTGAAACAGTCTTGTGAGGTGGCAGCTCTACTCACTGTCTAGCAACTGGTGACTCATAATATGATTTTATAAAGGTTGTATCAATTTTTGCTTTTGGAAAAAGAAAGAAAAAAAAAAAGAAAAAAGTTGTTTCATCAGTACTGAGCTGATTGTTAATGTATTTAAGGATTAACTAAACCAAACAAGAGTACAATTCCACTTAGCATCTATTCAGTTTCAGATCTTCCGCTATCTACTAACAAGCCCCTTTTGGGGTCATAAAACACAAGTGGGAGTTCTTCCCAGAGCAGACCACAAGAATAAAGTCATAGTAACTGAGACTGGAAATGAATTATTAGAAAAACAAAGGCACTGGCCACTAAAGTATTGTTAAGTGTTTTCTTCACTTTCTGTTTTGGTAGTTTCTAATGTCTTTCAGTAAAGGCACAATGTTTTCAAACAAATCAGCGATTTTTAATTGACGATAGAATTTCTTTTTTCAGAATTATGGGTCACCTTTCTATTTTGAGTAGACAGCAGATATGGTAGACACGATATTATTTGCACTTGTTAAAACAGGAGTTCCTAAACAGAGTAAAATCGATTCTACGCAACTTGCCAGGGAAAAAAATAATATTGAATTGTCAAATATATTTGACTCAGAACATCTCATGTATAGGTCCAGATGACTTGTGTAAGAGGTTTCCAGATTTGAAATATAATGCTGAAACTAAAGTGAGAACATAAGAAATGAATACTAACTCATTTGGATAGAAGAGTTAGTTTAATCTTACCTTAATACCTTTCTTTTTCTCTCAGCAGCAGAAGTCATTGCCATATATGAGGGCTTCTCAAGTACTGAAGCAGGATTATTTTTTTTTAAGCAAGAGAGATCAAGCCTGAAATCAAGGAATTATATTTTGTAAAATCTGTTCTGGGTAGAAGTCAAATGAAGTTGTAAATAAATGTTAAATTGAAAAACAATACCGGAAATTCGTTTCAATAATATTACTTGAGGCAGCTTTGCAGGACTTCACACATATACAGCAGCTTTAACAACGGTATCTCTCAATGTCAAAGAGGTTAAAGTATCCATTTTACAGACAGGAAAAGCAAGGCTGAGAGAAAGTAACTTGCCTGAGGCATCACAAAATTTCAGAAGTGCTGTATTTTCTTTTCGGTACATATCTCATAACACAGGATAAGCTTTCAACTTCATCTGTCGTCATTAACATACCACTGATTTTAAATAATGGCAAAATTGAATCTGATGCCAATTAAAATAGAGGGTTTGATTTTCAAAACAAATAAAATTTACAAAAGTTTATAAAAATTTATAAAAGTTACAGATTTAACTTATAAAGTTATAAGTTTATAAAATTTATAAAAGTTTACAAATAAAATTGACACCAATAGAAAAACTCAGCTGTGAAAATAACCAGGATTAAATTGCTTGGGTAACATCCCTTGCCCATGCAAATGGAAAATACCTTTGTAGAATGACATTGCTGCACAGCTGTGACTCCTTCATGGACGAGTCAGTAAATGTTTCAGTTGTTTCACCTGTCCCTTCATAGAGAATTACGGTTGAGTCCATGTCAGCTTCATCGCACTTTGGGACGTCACACGTGTAGTCCGTAACACTCGCCTTTTTCACTGGCATATCTATATTACATGCATCAGTTTCTTGAAGGCCTGCAAGGTGCAAAGCTTTCTTTACCACAGTCTGCGTACAGTAGCTTTGTACTGGATTTCTGCAAAGTTCTGGTGTATACACAATAGGGCGGACCTCCTTGGTAAGAGAATCCTCCAGATGATGGAGACTGGAGGGCTTGGATGCATCAGGAGTTTGAGCTGTGACTGGAGAGTCCATTAGCTTCCGCCTGGTTTTTTTCTGTAGCGGTACTGCATATCTTGTTATTTGTTGTGTATTTTTATTCATTTCTTGTGATGGTGTGCCAAAATTTGTACCTGTGCGACATAGGTATCAATGGTTAGCACATTAACCTATATTTATCACCTCAGTCTTGCTTTTTACCCTCCTCTGTTGAAAAATTTATTAGCAGAAATTATTACAAATAGTATTTATTTCTTTTACATATTAATTTGATCATAACTGAAATTATTTCTATTGCAGCATTGTCCAGATGGTAGCATTTGTTCTGTGGCACTCAAAGTATTATAAATAGGCATAGGCTGATACAGTTAATCCCAGAGATACTACAAGTAATCACAAGTAAGATATGACACATGACAACAGGAAACAGAAGAGTAAGAGTATTGAAAATGATCACAGTATCATGACACAACTCTCAATTTAAGATGGTACTCTCATAGCAATTTACAGCTGCCTCCTGGTCACAGCCATTTTTTCCCTAGCAACCACCATGCGGGGGAGAGAGAGTGTTGTAAAAGGAAGGTCATAGAATCACTTAGAGGGACAAAATTCTTTGACATTGCAAATGCAAGAATAGTGTTTTGGAAAAGAGGAAAGAAGTTACTTGGATCCTGTCCTCTCAATATATCCACTCCGGGGAAAAAAAGCTCTTCACTAAAACCCCCACCCTTAAAAATAACTAAGCAAGCAATGCAGCAGTAATTGGCCATTCTCATTCATCCTGATTTATACCCGTTTTCTTGAAGTGTCATAATATTTTTAGTTTTCAAGCAGGTGGTAATAATGGCAATCGTCAAAGTAAAAGACAAAAGACCTTTCTTTTATTCAAGTTTTCAGTAGAGAAGAATCATTTTAAGACGCAGACCACTGTTCAAATGGCTAGGCTAGTGGTGACTGAAGTAGTTAATAACAAAAAAGGATATAATTTTTTTTTAAAACAAGTCAAGAGTAGGAAAGGGCTGTCCAACCCCAAGTGCTTCTATATTTAACTTTCCGTGCAAATTAAAAAAAGACTATTATCCTTAAAATGTCTATGGGTTGGCCCCACTTCATTTGATAGCCACAGCATCATATTTCCCCTTTCCGCATTGCCTACTGCATTCCTATGAGCAACTAAACCACAAAAAGAGCTCCTGCTTTTTAAACTGCTGCAAGTTACTCAGCAATTAACTATGGTATTCATATAACAGTGTTGATAAATATTTATTTCTTCTAAAATTCCATTCTGTTTTTGCCTCAGAGTAAGAAAGTTAGTTTGAACTCCTTAATCTGAATGCTTCTTTAGTTCTCTCTCATGTGTTAACACTTATGGCATTTTAGCTGTTCCATAAAAATTCTTTGAAGAGGAGGAAAACTGATTAAAACCACATACGTATTGCATTATTCCACACCCCCCCATCTGATTTCTTACAAAAAGCAAAGCTTAAATGATTGTAGCCGTTTCCCTGAGTGCTCACCACTTCCCAGCCCATTTAATTCTGACCTCATTGCCCAGTTGCAACTCAATTTGCCATAGGCAAGAAACTTTTAAGAATGCCAATTGCCCAGTACCGTCAGAAATCAGATGTCTTGGGCCAAAGGCCCAAATAAAAGCCTCATTGAAGGATAGCAGTCAAAGGTTGAAGGATGATCTCAGCACCAGTTTTTTGTACACACTTTGGAACTAGACATACCATATGATGGATTCCTCACGCCCAGCTACATGAGATGATGCCCAGTTAGAAGATACAAATTATAGCTGTGAGGAGACAGGAAAGGTTTCAAAGACTACCACAAGACCTAGACCCCTTCTGGGAGGATGGGGTGGGTAGCACCAAAGTATGTGCAAGTAGCAAGTAAATTAGATGCTAATATATAGGCCACAAATCTATTCTATGTTGCCAGAACTTAATTCAATAATGGAACCACTGGAAAAACTAAGCAAACATTTATTCCTCACTCAAGGGCTCAGTTTCACAAAGAACAATGTTTAAACTATTATCCTTCAACAAACATGCAACATCTTATCCAACAATGCATAAACAATAAAAGGAGGTTAATTCAAGCTAAACTGCTTACGGAAAAAGACACCTTGACAATTACGTGAACAATTACAATTCTATCCTTCTTTTTTCAGCTCTGGAGAAACACAGACATGGAAAAACTCAGGCCTGAGAGGACTATTTAACATATCATTCAAATGCAAAATACATTATTTTCTCATACCTAATCTTAGTCTAATTCATGGTCAGCACTTACCAGGGGAAGCGCAGCGTTGTTGAGACACAGCAGCTTGATCGTAATCTAAACATTAAGCTAATTCAGAATATTCTCAACAAGCAGTGAATTGGAAAGGGTAGCAAAACACTGCCTATGTTTTCCCCAGATAATTTTTACCTTGACCCAAAATAACACAGACCTGCTTCAACGAAGACATTTCTCTCCAAGAATTGGTAGGATATTGTTGGTAATAAGCAAGAAAGTTATTTATGAACCATTTCCAACATGCACTCTGTGATGCTATCAACAATGCTATGCTTCATTAATGTGCTTAATCTTTAATTTTGGTTTCATAAGTACAATATTGTTCTTCTATGTAAGAGACTTAACTTTTCCTTCTTTCAAAAAAAAAAAACAAACCAAAAACTTTCTAGTCATCGCAACCAAAAATTGAGGCCAAAACTTTCTTTTAAAGATTTGCTGACAGCTTATATTCTTAAATGCAAGAACAAGCTTCCATTCTAGTGTTTGAAATGACTATCCATTAAAACATTTCAGGACACATTTTAAAATGTCAGTTTATTAGGTTTTCCTCCTGCTTATATGCATCTGAAAGCGTGTGTTTCGGGAAAAATAGTCGTTAGAATTCTATTGGTCTGTTGTTACATTAGGACAGAGAGGTTCCAGTTTCAGAAAGTTTGCTTACTGTAAGACACTGAGGTTTTGCTAATGTCCTAAAGTTCCTAGGAAGGAAGTCTGATGGAGAAACATTTTGGTAAGAGTGCCAAGTTTTAGAAGCTTCTCCAGGACTAAATACTGGAAGCATTTTTAAATTAACTGTAAATGCAGGCATTCAAACCATGAACTCAATAGGTAAAGAATACAAAACTACTGCCACAACATTAATAATTTGTTGAATTTCATCATAATGAACAGTATTTTATACTGTAATACAAGTACATTAATAAAAAGACAGTTGCAGCAATTCTATATACGACAAATACAAGCTGTTAGTAAAAACCCAGGCCTATTTTTAAAATCTATTTATTTCTGGAATAAAACTCATTTTACAATGAAGTTAAAACAAAACCAGGTTTTCTTGCCCATTAAGTGTTGGAAAGCATATAAAATATTCAAGAAGTGCCCCTTCTCATAGCTTTTTGTGAAAGCATTAAGTTCCTCCTAACACAGTAAAGAAAAACATCACCAGCAACATCATATTTAACTTGGTTTCACTAAATAACATAAGCCAAATATGTGACAAAAAACCCCAACACCCCAGTTTCACGTTAGCCTGCTGTTCTACAGTATATAGCTCCAAGAAGTTCTAATAAACATAAATACAGCAAGAAAAACATTTAAACTCACAAAAAGGAATGCCAGTGTTTTTATTTTTGTCTTAATAAGGAAGCAAGATACTGTTGCTCATTTTTTGCAGGTGCTTTTAACAGCTGCCATTGAGAAGTTCAAATAAAATGGGCTCAGACAACAGTAGCTGCTACAAAAACACTATTCCTGTGGATTTCAGATGACTTCAAATGGTCATATCAAAAGTATTTCTTCTCAAAAAAATATATTTTTTTTTTCAAGAAGCTATTTTGATGTACAAGGCTACTTAATGTTATTAAAAACATTGATATTCACAGACATGTTTTAAGATTTATATATATATAAATTCTTATTGAAAGAGAAAATATAGTACCACAAGCTGACACAAAGTAACATGCTTCAAGCTGGAACACCATACCTTGCCTTTCCTAAATACTGAATTCATACAACTTTAGCATAATTTTGTGTAAACAAGCACTGAATATTTCAGCAGTTTTAGAAAAATGCGGTCAGTAAATGGCTTATGTTGCAATGGGACAGCTAAAACTTGGGAGAACCAGTTCCCCTAATTCCTATTCAAGAAGGGAAAAAGAAAAAGTTCCAGAACAAAAGACTTGAAAGTTTTAAGTGGCAAATATGAACTTCCAGTATTTAAGCAACACAGAAGACACATTCATTTCACAGCAGATCACGTCTACTAAAACCAAAGTATTTGTATGATCATTTTAGGCAATGCTTTCTCCCGGGATACTCAATTTTAACATGATATTGTTGAGTGCTTGTAGGTGGTATGTATGTAGATGTTATATATTTTAGCACATGCTTTATCTTACTGCCTAAATACTCCAACGAGTAAACACAGAAAACAGAGACAACACTACATTCCTAGTTAGGAACAGCTGAGGTAATATATAATATGTTCGTAAAATCTCACAGAGGAGGTTAATAAGGAATTATTTTATTTATTTATTGCAGTAAACCAGCAGATACCCTATGCATATCACTTACTAATTGCAATGCTAAGAGCAATACTTGAATCCCACAGAACAATTATACTGTTGAACTTGCTGCATGGCAAATCCCATAAGCATACATGGGTTACAAAATACAAACCTTACAAACTTCAAAGACATCTACCGGCAATTATTATGTACGATTGGTTCAATGGGATTTCTCATTGCATTGGAACTGGAAACTGCGAGTCGGCTGACTCTAGATTTGTCTTGTATCGCTGTCTGTCTAAGGAGCATGTTATCGGCAGCCACTAAGCACAGGGTACCAAAGACAACGCAGGGGTGGCCCAAGTATGGCTATGTTCATATCTTCTTAAACAACAAATCTAAGCAGTTCCTGAATGGATGCCTAATGCTAATCGTTTAGCACTGTCATTACTTTTCTACAGAAAGACACATTCCAACTCTAAAGAAAATCTCCAAACCTGTTCCATAATAAGGCAGGGAAATTATAATGTTTATGGTTTGTATTTGCTTCATGTTTTACGGCCAGTTCAATCTTTCACATCAGGATGATCACTGTGATTCAGTGATATTAAGTTTACTTTTTATTTCATATACAGAAGTGAATCACTATATACTTTACCAAAATACCCGCAGTTAACTTGATGGACTAGCTTAAAAGAAAATAATTTAGAAGTTGTATTTCTTTAGCTAGTGCTTTCAGCTACAATGCTTCTCTTTAAAAATAAGCATTATTCCAAATATATTTTAGAGAACAGATCACATATTTGCTCATGTTTGATTTCAGATCATGGTTATAAAAGGTAACTGTCAGAATTCTTGTAGATACTATTTTTCTTAAGAGATTCACTTGTAAATTAAAAATAAAAGTCAACCTCCACTGACCAACCACCCTCCATCAAATAGGATGAGGTGGTTTTGGTCACGAGTTTGTTGTATTATCTATCTCAAAAGACAACTCAGAAAAGCTGATTTATCAAGAGAGAAACACAGCAATACTAGATATTTACAGCCCTGTGAGTTAACATGAAAAGCAGAACGCAGCATCTGTAAAACAAGAGTCCCAGCAAGTGAGTAGAGTTCAGTGACAAAATGACTCCAATGAATTGGGTTAGTTCTAATTGATGTTTGGGACAAAATAATGGCCAAGACTTCTCTTCTTCTGGAACTCACGTTAATACATACATAAGGGGATTATTTCTGGAAACTGTGCTAAATTAGGTCTAGCAGGCTGTTCTGCTAAAGGGAAATGAAATATTAATGTATTCATTTCAATAAACATTTCTGAGCTACCAATGATTGATCCAATTACAATACTAACCATACGTTTTCATTCTTTTCACAACTGACTCACGGAATTCCAAATTGCAGATGAGGTCTAATGAATGTATTTCAATTATTTAATATTCATGTGACCCAAGGCATCACTGCAGTGGCCAGTTTCGCAAACAGCAGCTGTGAACTGAAAAAGGTTAAAATCCACACTGCATTTTTGTGAGTCCCAGTGGTCAGGTGTACTATTTTATACAGCATGAGAAAAAAACCCCACAAACTTAAAGTCATATAGGACAGCGTAAAAGTGCTGCTCAATAGAAGACAAGTCTTTCCTACACATAAGACACATGCCTTTCCTAGTTTTAATCAAGTCTTTTACTACACACAACTACATCCCAATTTTTCCTGCCATGCAAAATAATAAATTGGCTTTACTTTCAGATGTTTGTGATAGGGAGAGGTAATGGATGCCTTTGGGTGTGGTTGGGTGTTTTTTTTTTTTTTTTTTTTTTTTTTTTTCCTGTAAATCAATTCCATTCTCTCAATGGTAATGTACAGTAAGGCTTCCGGAAATGGGATGCCTGAAACAATGCCAAGAACTTTCCCATTCACAGAAATACTTGCAAATACCCGTCAGAGGTCTCCACCCATCAGTCCATACTCTATGACTACTGTATGGCTCTCCATTAACCAACACCCAAGCATGGGGGCCCAAATACATTTTTAGATGAACAGGTCTTCATAGCTTGTGCTTTCCTTGATACAAATAGTTGATCCTGAGGTTGCACATTTATGGTTCCATGAAGCATACACAAGCTTAATCTAAAATTTTAACATATTTGTAAACAAAAATGATAGTGGAAAACTAGCATTTCCTCTACAAAACAACAATTCTGATTTATAATTATGGTCAGAATAAATCGTATGGGTGGATGCTTAAAGATACAAGTATACATTGATGAAACAATTGCTTACAAAATATCTTCTCTATTAATATGCAGTAGAAAGTATGATTAAGACATGTTATAGAAACCTCATGTTAAGGCTTCACCATGAAAGTGAGCAAGAGCAAAGGTTCTTAAAATAATGTGTTTTCAGTCATATTTTAAGAAACAAGAATTAAATTACCAAGGGAAAACAGTGATTAAAAAAAAGTATAATGTGAGTACACTCAGTAGGATAAATTAATGTTGTGTAAATATTTTAAAGCTGTTTTTACTCAAACAACTTGAAATTAAATGGTAATTCAAATATTCAAAGGTTTCATTTTACGTTAAATTTGAGCGTATTTTAGTTTAAAAATCCTGAAGTCGTGGTAGAAGAAAAAATATCACATCAGATGAGCGCAATCAGAAATTTAAGATTCAGATATTCTGTTGAATTCTTTACAAAATACTCCTTGAATCATTACATGTAGAATGCTTTAGCATGCACTGCAAAACAATTGTTTGTTAGATCAAATTAACTGTCATGCATATCTGCGTTAATATAACACTGTCTAAAAAAATCCGATGAGCAAGGAAGATTAGCTTAGGATAAACTGTGAATTTTCTAAGAGCTGTTTCTAGTATCCATGGTAGTGCTAGTGTAGACACAGATGACTAAGCAATTATTACTTGATTGGATGAGGTTGTTGATTAACAGTCTGCTAGTAACATACAGCTCTTACTCTCAGAGCAAGGCATTTTACAGGGGGTGTTTAAAGCTTTCAAAGTTAAAGGAAAAACAAGATATAAAGCGGTCTGTTCCAGTAGTGAAGCACTATATGTGTTTTGGCAAAGCTTATGAGCTTTCATTAGCTTTCACTAAAAATCAAGAGTTTTTAAGCACAAGGATTGACTATGTTGATAACTTGACCATAGAAACAGACGTTAAATGAATGGCCAGAGAATATCTTGATCTTTTCCTCTCCCACTATGACTTTATATCATTTAATACACAGGAGATCCCTTCCAAGAAAGGAATCTTCATTAGAAACCAAGATGTATGCACTACTGGAATTCAGCTGAAACTCTTAGGTATTTTGAAACTCCTGACAGAAATAAGGTTCTTATAACAAGGTAATATCAAACCCACTTCATACAATAAAGCAAGCACATTTGGAATGTATTTTTCAAAACTTCTTTCTGTAAGAGACTTTCAACAAAACCTGGAATAAAAATCCCTACCTTTTCACCTTTGCCATCCTTCCCATTACTCTTTTTAGATTCTTTTTCCATATCAATTACTAGTTTGACTTCCTTCCTCAGGATCACCTACTGGAATGTAGTTAATTCTGAAGAAACCCATGAGAAGTTAAGGCCCTGCTTTCACAGCCTTTCCTATTCCATAGATATGATTTAGCTGCCTCAGACTTTTGGGGACAGTGCTTATAATCAGAAAAGTTATTTATGTGACTTAAAATGCTTTAAGTTTTATGTGAAAACACTCAATAAGGATTCATTTGCATTTGAACAGTATCATGGTTCTGCTTAAAAGGACTGCCAGCAAAAGGTTACAGTGTCATTAAAAAAAGTTTCTGAGATGATTAGTGGCTCTTATTTTATGACACACAGAATTCAGTAGTACCTTTAAGTACAGGTGTTTTTCTGTATCACTGCTATTTTAAATGCATGGTGACTAAACAGTAACTTGTAGTTTGTTAATTAATTTGACATTTCCAAATACGGATAATGCACGGATACTACACACATAGTTACATACTTTTGATTTAACAAAAGATACATAATTAACTTCATAAACTTACACTGAAGAGGAATTTTTATTTTCCTCATAAATCTTACTGCTTTCTATAGGAGTAGCATCTCATTTTTGCAGAGGGATTTCATGTCAAAAAATATTCTTTCAAATATGTGTTAACCTAGGTTCAAAAGCAATACATCACATTTGTCACCAGCAGACCTAGTACACTCTTCCTCTGAGATGCTCCAGACTTATGTTTCATATGAAAGAAACATTACACTGCCACAAATTAACTTTTCTACTCTCTCCGCCAGTTTATTTAGAAAAGAAACTTCTAAGATACTAACACAAGGTGACATTTATATTCAATGGGAGATGTTAAAAAATTGCTGCTCTCAAGTTATAACATGAAAAATAAGAATCAAATCACAAGACATGAACTTTATTGCTCTTTTCTGCTGACAAGTTGAAGTCCATGCAATTATATGTGCAATACAGATATTAGCATTAGGAATAATGACCGCTGTGTAGCACATGGCTCATGTTTTTGGTTGGGTTTTTTTTTCATCTTGGTGCAAAACACTATTTCCTTCCCAACGTCTTGAACAAACCATAAATAATATAATATCAACGCGACAAAGGTGTGAGGGGATCTGTATAAATCTTCCCTTTTATTTGTTCACTAAGTTCTTAGGTCAGTTCTTGCTAACATTTGCCAAGCATACTTCTGAGATGACTTTAGGGAAAAGGAATTGGATTCTTGAATAATTTATTTTATCTTTAAAGGAAAAAAGAAATTACTACATCCTTCCTATTTCTGATTGGGATGTTGCCCTTGCACTACACATTTTCCCATAGTAATTATTTTTTCTGATTTATGCTTTTTCTTAATAATTTGTTATATACATTCTGCACAATGGATTTCCATAACATAGTTCAACATATTTCAAATGGGAACTCAAACAAACAGTTGCAGAAGAGCTATTTCACTGCATTTATTTTGTGCTCAACAGAAAAAAAAAAAATAAAGTTACAGCACTGGTAAGTGGATAAATTTTTTCCACCTGTATTTCCAGATGTATTTCGGTACATCTCTCCACCTATTCTGCCAGAAAAAAAACCAGTCCCTCTAAAAGGAAAACAAACCAGTATGCCTATGATATAAAATAACCACCAGTCAGGAACATGGCTTCATGTTTGTCTTGCAGATATACAATACCAATCTCCAACTGAAAACTCCATTGCACATGAGAACTGAATTCTTATTTTACAAGTGGTTTAGAGAAGTCTACACTTCTTTCCTTCTTCAGTCAAGACTTACACCTCCACAAATCCAATCTTAACATGTTATAAATGCCATTTTAGGAGTTCGGGGTATTTTTATATAATAAAAAATGACAAATTTCAAGCAGATAATCAGTCTAAATTGTAAATGAAAATATAGGCATATATATACAAATACACATGAAACTCCATTTGAAATAAGAATTAGGTGATTTTAGTAATCAGAACTGCTAGCACTTAAGATTCGAGTGTTCTAGCACTGGAAATAAAATGTTCCAGTATTTGAATTCTCAGCTGAATTACGGCAGGAAACAACCCCACCCCTAAACCCTTCGCTAATCTGCTTTGCCATAACAGAATAAACCGACTAGAAAACCAGTTTTAAAAACTATATTCATTTTTTTTTTTTAAAAAAAATAGAGATAAAAGAAGAAAGTCACTACCTCTTATTTGAATGCCTTTCATAAAGCTTCGCAGAATTACTTCCATTATGATATGACAGTAGCATCATAAGAAACACAATGCCACAGAATGCCACAGGTACTTATCACTGCCAAGATTTTCCAAAAGATTGCCAGCAATCCAAAATTACATCTAATTTCTTTCTATGTGGGAAGTGAGAATGGAGCAGAGTGGAAGAGTGCTGCAGTCAGCTGAGGTCCACTGCCCTCACTCCAAGCGGGAAGGAGAAACTGGCAAGCCAACAACTGCTTTTAACCTTGCCGAATCCCTGACTAGCATGGGCAGAATAGGAAGCACAAAAGCATGCAAGCCTTCAGAGAGAAGGAAAAGAAAGCTTGCAAACCGTTTCACAGGGGTCAATGCTTTTCCATTTTGAGAAGCTGAAGCATTAGGTGTCTGGTTTTCCCTTGTTACTCATGGATGTCTTTCAATGTTTTAGACTGTTAGCTGTAACTGGAAAGCCCCAGCATCTTGAGTGCTGCCTATCCAGAGCACAAGATACAAGTACTGGCCCACAGCAGCTGCACTGTCAGGCCAAGATTTTGCTTGTCACCCCTCAGAACCATCCCTTCTGTAAGTATTCTTAATCCCTTTTTACCCAGGCTACACTCCAGGGCAACTCACTTTACAGTGAAAGAAGAAAAGCCAGCTACACAGAGTTATGAGGAAAAAGTGGGGCTATGAGGATACAGCAAGGCAGTGAATTTCATGGTAGAAATGGTGAAGCCTTTGATTCTTGGAAAAATTAACTTTAAAAATACTGAACTAAACTGATTCCAGGTTAACCTGTAATTAATAGGAAAACTCATTCCCCTCAAAGCTATTAATTGAAACTGGGCAAAACTGTAGTAACTGCTTAACATTTCAAATCGCTAACAGAATACCTATTGACACAATGATTCCTTTTCCATCAATGTCATGTGAAAGAATCAAATGGAATTATTAATAACACTCATAGGATCTAGGAACATTAATATACAGGGTACTTTACAATAAGAAAAGGGAGGGAGTTACCTGCTGGCAGAGTGTATCTTGCCATTGCGAAAGTAGATTTCTTTCCTATATCTAATTAAGAAAGGTATGTAACTTACAGAAAGTGAGTCTCGAGGCTCAGTTTTACAGTTGGCCTCAGTATTTGCAGAAGCGTGCATCCACTGTGTTTATGAATGACATACAGCTCTTGCAGGAGATACTTAAAAGTATTTCCAACAGAGAACAAATTATATACTTACGGCATGGGGTGTTTGGTCTGTGCACAAGTTGTGGGAATACAAAGATAGATGACAACTCTAGCTGATGGTTTTGATTTTGTTCCTTTTCTTCAGTTTGGTCTGCCCAAACTACTGATTTTTGTCTTTGAATCAGCTGCTCAGCCTCCCGAAATTCAGCCTCAGTTAAATTATTTGCCAACCCAGCTTCTTTCAAAGTCAGGTATTGCTTGCGAAGAACTGGAATCAAGGTAACTAGTACTCTGTAAAACAACAACAGGCAAGATAAATATGATTAAATCATAACTAATCTGATGCCAGCACTGTCACTGTTAGGAATATGGGGGGGGGTGTGGTTGCTTTTCTCCCACTCCCCCCTCTTCTGCTGTGTAATTTTAATTTATTTTGAGGGAACACCATGACACTAAGAAGAAAAAACTCATGACTAAGTAGAGTGATTTTCTCTTTTGCAAAATCTTGTATTTCACTCAAAGTATTGACTAGGTATAGTTTTTCCTCACTGTCCAAGATCTTCAGACCCTCAACCACCACAGAAATACAGTCAGTATATATCTTGACTGAATTCTGACTTTCTAAAACGAAGCGTCAGATAAATGAAGAGGAGTATAAACCAAATAAAGTGGTTTAAACCAAGCACATCTCAATTAGATGTGCATAGAACCTTATTAGAAGCCTAGTCCAAATAAGTTTAGATACTAGGATCTTTACCTAAAGAATGGAATATACTAAGATCCACACACAATTGTAAATCAAATTAAAGTGACAATAAGTTCGGAAATTCCACCTCAACACAGGAATTCATTAACTGTGCAGTTAGTTACAAGACTAAACAGTAGGTTCAAGCAATAAGGAAACGGATATCTATATAAAATCCCAAAGATACAACTTTGCAATAACAACATAGCTTTAAAAATTTTGCTTTCATTTTTGCAGGTTTATGTATTAATTTACTTCCTATTCCTTGTGTCACACTCTGAAAGCTAGTCTCCCAACACTTTCAAGAGACCGATAACAGAAAAAGAGCCGATGCTTACCTGCAAATTCAGCTTTTTTCAGTCTATCTATCAAAGATTTTAATATTAAAAATTTTTAATACAGGTAAATTAATGTCTACAGTTCAAGATATTAAAAAAGAACACAGTTATAAAAAACCCAATACTGCTGTTCAACGCAGAAGACTAAAATAAGACACCTTGATCTATTGAACCATTTGTAAAAACTATGCAAAGAAGAAAATGAAATAGAAATAAGAAGCACTAGAATATTCCTGCAGTTTCTGTTAAACAATGGTGGATACAGACCAAGATTTATGAAGTGCTTATTATTTTACATATGGTTTTGCTTAAGAAAAAACAATGCTAACCTAGAAAAAAAAAAAAGTTCGAGAAGAATCTTGCTTCTGTTTCAACTAAAACTAAGTTCTACAGATATGTCTTTTGAAGTTACAAATGTCAGAATAGAAGTCTTACCGTGCCTGCTATGAAACCATACTTACTTTTCTGTCTGCTTATAATGCTGTTCTTGAAGGGACACCAGAGATAACATGTACTCAATCTGGGCTTTCAGGTCCTTAACTTCTAGGTTTAAATGGCAACACTGCAGATCTTTACAGAGTTCCTTGGGAAATTAGTAAGAAAAGAAACTGACAACTGAAAATTGATAGTGAGAAACTGAAATTTAAAGTAAAAATAATATTAATTCATCCTATATTGAAAAGGAAAGATAGAGTGGACCTATATTATTATAATAAAGTTTTATGGTAGAAAAGTATGAATTGTTCGAATTTTATTTGCATGCATGAGTATTGCTTTGTAGATTCCTTTGACCACTATACCCACTTTGAATTGTGGGTATACTGTAATTAGCATTAAGAATCCAACAGGCACACATGTATGCTTATCTATGCATGCCCAAAATACGCGTTTGATATATGTTTGCCTCTTTTCCTATGTACTTGCTCTACATCTAAACTTCAGTGACATTGTCTAGGACAAGTCTTCACTGTATTCAGTCATCTTCCTGAGATGCCAGTATCCCGTTTGAAGTATCTTAAGTTAATTTCTTTTAAAGTATCAACACATTTTAATAATCCCAATAAAAATACAGGTATTGAAATATATTCCATTATATGAGTCACATAAGTGCTCATTACACTGGCATCTAAGCCACTCCAGTTGCTGGCAGAGGCTACGAGGCAGGGAAGAACAACCTTTCTTTTCCTCTTCTTGTTCTTGCACAGACCTTCAGCGCTTCCTTCTGCCAGCTCCGGTGCTTCTCTGAGGCTGCACTGAGCTGACTCTACTGGCTAAAACTTGGCAGACAACTTTTCTCTCCCCCTTCCCACTCCTCCTCCAGCACCCTACAAATAAAGCTTTTTTTGGCCAGGCTAAGAATTAGATTGTCACGTGGTTCAATGAGCATAGGGAGCTACTGTAAAGGCAAGATTAGGACTGTATGGCCAGAAGCAGGATCAAAACTCTGGCAGCCATCTGAACAGCTCAGCCATAGCATACTTACTCCACTTTAGCATGTAATTGTATATTTTCATGAACAAGGAATACTTGCACAAACATTGAAGTTTTTAGGGTAGAACAGAAACAGCTAACACTAAAATTCGAAACCACCCTGGAAAAATGGCAGAAGCCAGGAGTAGAAGCAAGATGAAGAGAGAGAGGAAAAAAAAATATAAATAAAATTTATTAAAATCAGATGTTGCCTACAACACGTGAAATCTGCCCTTGAAATGAAAGGCATTTTACCTTTGGAATACAACCATCTTGACCCAGGAGGCGCATTTCATTTTCAACTCGATGGAGCCAATTGGTATTTTCCTCAAAATGTTTGACCTCCTCTTCTTTCTTCTTCTGCACGTGTACACAGTGGGTTCTAAGCATTGCAAGCCTTTGATCCCTCTTGCATGTGGCCTAAAAATCAGCATTTAAGGGAAAAACTTTCAAATGATGTTCACAAACATCTCCATATATAAAAAAGATTTTTTCCATACCTTTATACTCAACTTTTTGCATTTTTGACCAGTTTAAGACAAGTGAAGTAGCACATTCTCCTCATGGACATTACTGAATTGCATTTAAATATTTTAAATTAAGTTTTTTTCCTGGAAGCCTTTATGACAGACTACGCTACAGTCATTTGATTATACCTTTAAAGAACAATACATTGGATCTGACCAATTTCTGTTCTAGGCCATACTTATCTTAAGTTGGAAAGACTGGAAAAGCTACATGTACACATACACACACACTTCTAGATACAACATTACCTAACTCAAGCATGAAGAAGCAATTTTATCTGCTTTGCTTTCCTAAGGCAATACGTCCTAGAAAAAGCCCACTAAAGGACAAAGTATTTGGCAAAAGGAAAACCCTCTGTCTTCAAGTATCAAGATTCTTCTGATGCTTCTCCAAAATCTGACAAGAAAAAGGCACAAAACCAGTAGCAGCAAGCTGGATATGAGCGAGCCAGTGTCCTAACAAAGCAAAGGAGACTTTCTATTCAGCAGGCAACTATAGCTGGCAGCACGCTTTAAAAATTAGGTCAGACAACTCTAGCCATAGAGAACTTTAGCTGGAGTTCACGGTTCACCTTTGCCTAAACTTATTTAGCTAAACAAAACCAAACCCACAAACATTTGAAGTATATTGCTACAGTCAAAAAAACATATAGAACCCATTTTTTAAATATTATACAACCTATTATAAAATGTCGTAAGAAACTCTGGATGTACCTGCCTTAATTAGGTAGGTACATTCTGTGAATGTACCTCCTCTAAAGCAGAAATTACTCTAACTGGTGTCCTTCTAAACATACTGTAGAAAACAGCAACAGTATGTGGAGAGATGCAGATTGCATTTGTCAAGCTGACTATTCAAAAATGCTTATTTCAACACATGGCACACAGAACAGAGAACCAGCACGGTACAGACACCTGAACTATGTGTGTGCTCCACGTAACTTACCAGGGTCAAAGACTCTATTCTGGCCAGAACTGCCCTTTTCTTTCCCTTTAGACTGCCTAATCTGCTAAGATGACAGCGGATCCAGAGAAGACAGTCACTTAGTAAAGGACCCGCTCCTTAGAGAAGGTACCAGGAGGAAGAGTTAACTGTCAGACTAAAGCTTGCAATGATCATTGGCTCCCTCTGATCAGCGAGGCTAGGGGAGAGCTTTCAGGACTGCTGAAGCAGAGAAATCCAAATGCATTGTTTTGCATTCATCAGCTTTTACATAGTGCAGGAGAGGTATTAGGATTGAAGGTGGTATTGATAACATCCTAACATTTGATGAACCCATCCCATACATTCCCAGGAATAAAGGATATGTTACAACAGATAAAGTATGGTTATGCATGCTAGCTTTAACAACCCCCCCTGGAACACATGTAGTCCTATGCAAGATACTGGGTCGCTACTCTATTTTGTCATTAAAAAACCACCACAAGAGATACAGAAGAAATCATCCCTCCTGGGCTGAAGAACTGGGACATATTCAACAAGTGTTTTTGAATCCAGCATGGGCAATTGCAGTAAGCAGAAAGACTGAAACCATGATTGGACTGACTGATGGCTTTCCAGGAATACGCTCCTTTTCAAGACAGTAAAAATAGTGTTGAAAAGGCAATCAGAAATGTAGGAATGATTTAAAACCTAATTTTTTTTTTAAAGCCTATCAAAAAAGTACCAGCAGTTTTTTGCGATGTCTTTAAAAATAATAATAAAAAAAAAAAAATAAAAAATTTGTAAAACAGATTCCATGACTGGTGCAGAAACTTTCAAGATAAAATAGGTCAAAACTGAGCAGGCTTCCCAAAACTCAGCAAGACAGTTAAAACTAACTATAACGTGGGGCACATGCTAACTTTTTATGTTTCCATTCAAAGACATGTTCTCCTGTTGGCACAAAGGTTTGCTGGCTAACACTGCTGTGGCCAATGCCTTGCGTGCAAAAGGAAAACAATACGGATGCAGAAATACAGGTAACAAGTGGGAGGAACAGGCAGTAGGCAGGAAGATGTAAACAGGCCCTTTAAATGGGCAACATTCAATTTCTAAAAAAGCTGGAAACGAGGTCAGTTACGTAAAAAATGGAAATGACTTATTAGTTCAGGATGAACTGAATTTCCCCAAGATAAGTTGTGACAAAATTTTTGCAACAAGAAAGCGTTTGAAGAACAGAGATTAAGGTAACCTAAACTCATACTTAAGTTTCTCCTTCTTTCTGAAATTATTGTTTTAAAGTGTTCAAACTGGGGTTGTTCAAGTATAGATAAGATATCATTTGCTTTATGTTTACTTACCTAAAATCATTATTATATCTAGTTACTGAGCACAGACAATTGTCACACGAAAAATACTTTAGAAGTAAAACTTTTATCTTGAAAATTAGTATTTCAGAAATACTCCAGCAGCCTAACAGTATATTTTCAAGAAAGAAAACCCAATAGCAAATGTGTAAAAATGCAAAGGAAGAACAACAGCATTACAATGCACAAGGGAAATGTGATAATCACTTTGGTAATCAAATGACCGGATTCCAAATTAAAAACCAATTTGTTCCAAAGTAGTCACAAATGGACATTTAATTTTACTACTACAGTGACTTGCTCTCATTAATAAATAAGGCATCACATTTATAGGACAGTGACTCTTGATCCTTAGTAAATCGTATTTACAAGTTAGCTGATGGCAAAACCAACATTTGAGTGCAGCACTGCTAACACTCAAAACGAAAGTTAAATCAGCTCATAAAAACACTCATACAAAAGAGCACATAAAGGTATACCTCATCATTATGAATAGATACACACCTATGCTCTAGTGTAAGCAGCATTTAGAAGTATGGCACAAACAGAAAATATTACTTCAGAGTTTCTTTGGCATAAAAGAGAATTCTAGAACACATTAGTCATTTGAAATATCTTCATTAATGACAAGCAAAAGTGTGATTTATTTTCACTTTGACATTTATTTTAAGGACAAAATTTCATGTGAATCACTAGGAAAAAAACAGTCATATGGTAAACTCATTTTTGGCCAAATACAGATTGTTACTATGACTAAGCAAAATCAGCCCCACCCTCAACTTCATCTCTACATAAAACATATATTCCTCCTTTCAGGTGACTTTTCCCAGAAAAATTGAGATACTATCTAACCGTGCTTACTTATTTTGACTTTGATTCTTCTAGAAAGGCACAAGCATTTAATGCTCTACAGCAGCAATTGCTCATACTTAGTCCCCAAGCTCTTCAACTTCAAGGCAACTAAGTGTAATTACTTCAGTTGACATGACTCAGTCTTTAAACAGCTATCCAAACATCTTCCTGGTGACAACTGAAAACACCAATGATAAGAATCACTCTCATTTAGCACAAGTTATGAAACACAAATGGATTACTGAGCTTCAACGGCCGTACCGTACGTACATAAACATGGTTTTCGCCAAGAGCATGATCAGTCTCCTAAGTCTAGTCAGGTCTTAAGTAACTATGACAGTCAAGCCTACATAAGGACAAGTTGAAAATTTTTCACAATTGGCAGCAATAAGCACACATCAACAGATTTCCATGCACTGTGGAAAAAAGCACAGCTGGCATTACTACTACATTTTCTGTATTAATGTCAGAAAACGTTATCAGAGTAATAATTAGTCTGTCCCATTTTAATTAAAAATTTCAGCATTAAAGAATTATATAACCGCTTAAGCAAAACTCATACATTAGTACAGCAAAATTAAGAGAGATGACACCTCGTACTGCAGTATAGAAAACTCACCTTTTCTACTCTTTCTTCAGAGCACATCAGTTGAATTTGTTCGTGACACTGTTTCTGGTAATATGTCTTCAGTGTGTTTTCTTTCAGTTGCATTTCCAACTTGAGGTATTCTTTTCTGATTTCCTCACGGTTTGCAAACACATTTTTAAGGATTTCTTTGTATCTAATAGAACCAAAGGATAAGAATAAGTAACAGATTACTTGAGACTTTTATGATCACCTCCTTTACAAAGGGAACCCGCCATTCCAAGTTAATAAAGTAAATATAAAAAAGTAAGCCTGTTGTCAGTGAGCACTAAATAAAGTGTCAGTACATCAGTAAAGATTTTATGTACTTGAACTGGAAACGGGATGTGAAACTTTGAAGAGGTCCCTAAAAATAAGTCTTGTATTTATGAAGATGACACAGGAATTCTGGAATTCCAAAGACAGACATCTGGAACATCCTCACATCTCCACCTCCAAAAGATACTACATACTTATGTTCTCTACTTCTTATACCAATTTATTAAACAGATCAGATGACTGTTACCATAGACACACTAAGTCTCCCTCAAAAAAACCTGCTATCTCTCTCTCTCAAAACAGGAAAACAGCAAGAGTCTTTAGCTGCTCACTTTCTCTCAAGTTCTGTTGTACAATTTTAATCGCTAACAGACCACAAAAATCAGAACCTGCATCATGTTGTAACACATACTAGGCTACTAGCAGGAAAACCCAAATCCGTGATAGAAGGTACTTACGAGTTATTCCAAGGAGACCATGTTGACATGGCCTCATATTCTGCTTATCCCTAGCGTGCAATGCAAATCAGAGTAACAAGGACAAGGAGAAAGCCTGGAAGCATTACCTTGATGCAATATAATTTTCAGAAGTGGTACTTTTCACTTCACTCCTGAATACTGAAAAAGCAATACAGCATAGCCCAAATATAGCTTAGATGTAGTTTTGAGCAGCCTGGTCTAGTGGAAGGTCTCCCTGCCCATGGCAGCGGGGCTGGAACTAGGCAATCTTTAAGGTCCCTTCCAACCCAAACCATTCTACGATTCTATGATAAAAGATGCTGTATATCTCAGCAATAACCAACCTTGTATGCACACCATTTCATAACATCCTATTGACTTATTAAAACTTTACATAAGGCACAGTTTAACATGCAAATGTTCTGCAGATATGTGTCATTTGAGATTGTTATACAGAATACATATACACATTGTAAATATACTATAAAATAACACATACGTTCAACTAGGGAGCAAGTTGAACCATGTAGTTGCTATGTAGTTGACTTCTTGACAGTATGTTTCAGAAGTAGCAATTCCATTTTATAATCTAAAGTCTGAATAACTTTGAGTCTTTTATTCCAGTGTCTTATCACTCTCATTTAAAAACAAAAAAGATTAACAAAACAATTCTCTGCATTCTTAGAAATTCAACAGTTTTATGTAAAAGCATCTAGAAAATGCTATCATTTCTAGGTAAAAACGTGTACTTAAACACACGCAGAATTTAGAAATAATATTTCTTTAAGAAATCTAATAGCCAGCTGCAGAGCACCAGAGTTCTTACCCTACACTGTTACTATCTATACAGTCTGCACTACTATACTATCCACTGTATAACTGATTGGAGATTTCTTTCTTCCATAGTATCCATAGAAACATGGTTCCTCCCAGCTGCCTGGGAAACACAGCAATTATGAAATGAAGGTGAATCCTCTCTCCCTGTTTCCCTCACAGTAAAACCCTGGGTGTAATCTGAGAGGCTGCAGATTCTGATTCTATGTGCAGTCACTGTGAGAAACTATTACTAGTAAATCAACCCTTTGTGTACTCACACTCATCAAGTGTCCCAAATACAGCATCAAGTATAGAAGCCTTTGCAAAGCTCCTGCCTTGAGCTGCATTGACTCTTTCAGTAAGCACACTTCTATTCTTATGGAGTTCTCTCTTCTTCACTTAAAAATGAAGAAGTGATCCTGTAGGTATATCCAGGGTATGAACTCTCTGGACTACCTAGTCTCAGAGTTCGTGGACCTCTCAGTGATAGTTCCAAAGCCAGTGTCCACTGTCTACCTGAACAGGTTCAAGACTTGAAGGGCTGGCAGACAATACATCTCCAAGCCTTAGCCAACAAAGGGAGCAGGAATGACCTATGGGTTTGAACAAGTGGTGCAGTCAGCGAGTCTCTTCCAGGTAACAGTGAAACAAAAGCCACAGGTAGTTGGACTGAAACAGAGGATTGTGGATGAGGCGCTCTACCCTGTCCCAAACAGAAGGGAGAAGACAGCAGAATACCTTTAAAACCTGTAAATAAACATGGGGGAAATCAACTCATCAGCCAGACCATCAGTAAGATGAACCTGACAGGATCCTTACGAGAAAGAAGAGAATGAAACATCCACTTTACTGCTGATACCTAGAGGGAATGGGATAGGCTTACATGTGTCTCTGGATCTTCCAGAATATAAAAACCCAAACGTTCCGACCAACAAATCTTGGCATATACGTCAATATGTCCAGCATTTTGAAAAGACTTGCCCTTGACTGATTCTTCCCCCACACACCAAATGAAATAAAGGGAAAACCACAGGAAATTAAATTAACCTTAAAAACGTCAGTGCAAAAATATGCAGGAAAACTGTCAAAACTCTCAACATGACTCAGAAACCTACACTACTTTTGAAAATTAAATTTAAATAATCTAAGATGTTTATTGAAACCTCTGGAATGCCAGCAAAACAAAGCTCAGTTAGAGAGCATTTTGCTTTGAATGGGTTTTTAGTTTTGCCTCACGTTTTCCAGGTTAAAAAAAATACCACATTCAAAGGGCCAATATAAAAAAAAGTTAACTGAATAAACCTAGGTCAATCATTCTCAGAAATGTGTGATGAGATATGCAGAGTCAGATCCAGGAAGACTTTCACACCAAAACCTAACCTTCTTATGGAATAGATTGACTTCTGTAACAAATCCATATATCACATGTTTTAATTTGTTACTTTGTGTGTGCTCTTATGAGAGGACTGTCACATCAGAAAAGACAGACAAAAACATCACCAAGAACAAAAAAAGACCGAGAAACATTAAAGTAACAGAAAGTAAGGAAGCCACAAACAAATTAAACTCTCTGTGGAAAGAAGAGCTTCAAGTTCTTGCCTCTCTTAAACCTTGCTGGAAAGATACTACTGAAGTAGTGTCTGCCAGCAGTAGCAGCAGCTACTGTCATTTACACAAACTACATTCTGTCTACCCGCAAAACTGACCTGTTAAGTAGCTTTGCTGAAAGCTAGCATTCATATGCTGCTTCCTGCCACGTACATGTGTCACTTCCTGCACATGCACACACACCACCAACACTCCCCCCCAGTTACTAAAGTAACTAAACTGGACTGTGAGCAGGAACACCACCATTAGAACAGACAATAGTTTTGGAATTTTCGTATAATGCAAGAGACGGCCAAGTTCTGTTTGGTAACGTGCTTCTAGAGTTATTAAAAAAAGATAACTAAATATTCTACTGTTTCACCAAAATGTATCCTCTTGATTTTAAAAGTCTAGATCTTGAGCAGTTTACTGATAATATAAAACTATTGTAACTTTCTCTTGTAAGACACTTTCACTTTTTTGGGGTTATGAAGATAAGCTTCCTATCAGAAAAAGGATTTTTTTCTGTTATTAAAGAACTCTGCCTAGTTTTAAGAGTCTTGTGAAATTGACATCTATCATCCTCCAAGTATGACTGTTCCATAAACAGATCTATTAGGAAGTTTTCGTTTCTATTATATTAATAGAAGGTTAATATCAGGATGCTTCAAGTACACGACTTTGGCTTTGTTTTAAATCCACCACCAAGTTGTTCTGGAAAGGAGTGATAAGTTATGCAGAGCCACGCCTAGTTTAAGTAAAGCAATGTTAAAAATGAGAAAATCAATATCGAAAAGAATAAGTTTGTTTTACAAATGCTTTTACAAGCTACGCAAACTCCAGTTTTGAAGCAGGATTGTACCATGATTATTTTACCTTTGTATTTCTGCTTGCTGGGTGTTTGGAAGCATCGCAGCTTTAAGATTTTCAGGAATGCTTGCTTGCTTTTCTTCATATTCTTTCAGTTTCTCTTTCAACATTAGAATCTAAAGCAAAAAAAAGGTACCTTTGGAATATAGTTGTTTTGGTTTTTTTAAACCTATCATTCTGTGCTTATGCCTTGAAAAGCTTTACAAACGGTAGTAGGTGACATTCCTCGTAGAGGACAAAACAACTTTCTTGTTTCAAAAGGCTCTATGGGAGATTTAGGATGATATTGCTTAATAGGTTCAATTCCATAAACATTTTTTTGTATTCAAAGTTATAGCAATTTATCTTCCAAACTTTTAACAACATGTTTTTTACGTACCTCTTTCTTTTGTTCATTGCAAATTTTAACATACTGGCTTATGTGACTGTCCAAACTCACAACATTGCTCTTCAACTGTTAAAGAAAAGAAACCAATTAGAGTTTAAGAAGGCTCTTTCATGTTTTCCTGCATAATAAATATGCTGTAACTACTACATAATTACACTTGCATTATAATATAAGGGATGAATAAAATCTTGACTTGCACAACAAAAATGTGACACTGTGCTTTTGCAGTCATGTGTTACATACCCACGGCCATGAAATTTCCCCTCAACAGAACAATAAAAAATAATTACATTTACATGTGCAAACACACTTTGCATTTATTCAAACTGGTTTTATTATTTAATGCATAACTTGTGAATTTCGTTATAAAAACTATCTTTAAGTACGCAACAAGTGGAAACTACAGTCAACCCCGTATTACTTGAAAGAAAATCAGGAGCTGCAATAAAACTGTTTATGAAAAAAAAAATCAGAATAACAGAGAGCAGAAGACAGGACACACCAGTAGCTTTTTATTTATCAATATAATCTCATTTTGCTTCTTGGCTCCAGCTGAATTCTACTTGTAACAAACCTGGAGTGTCTCTTGTGCAATTACTCAGGCATTACTTTAATATGCTTTACAGTTCTCTGAGAAAGTAATAGCAAGATACTGAAACTGGTTGTGAATTCTACCAGCTGAGGACTATTTGTAAATGCTCACAAAACACTTCCAAACGGGCAGCATAATCCCATTAAGGAAGCTATGTTGCTTTTAGGCCAGAACTAGTATCTACTTTGTCCATCACTCAGATGATGAAGAGTTGACTGCAAGAAAAAAGGTAACTGAAAAAAAATTCAGACAAAATTGAAGGAAATTATAATCTTCTGAAAGTAATAACTCTCTTTCTCTTAACACTACATTCTTATACTTTGACAAAGGATCAATAAATACCAACATACTCACAGAGGACTTGATATCTTTTGCTCTGTTTGCATACTTGAGAGTATTATATGTATCATCATAGAACATAGAGGATGGACTAACAGCAGCTATCATTATTGTTCGGCAATTTCCTCCAAGAGAATCTTTCAATAAACGAGTAAGTTTGCTGTTTCGATAAGGAATGTGCTGTTTCTTGCTCTAGAAAGAGAATTATATATATTTTTATGGGTTAGACAACTGTACTGTAATTGCTCACCTGCCTAAAAGTCTGCTTAGGAATTTCAACAATGCCACAAAATATGACTAACAGCCTTGGAAATTTTCTTTGACATAAGTAATTTTTCTCATATGTACATATACATCTCAAATGGTTTTAAGTCTCCTGGAATTGTTTAAAACCTTTACAACACATGTGTTAGCCACGTTACTTTCTGATACCTGGACACATAACTATTTTTGTGACGTGTGCAACTAACAGAAAAGGTAGACTACATTAATCTGCTCTCAGTTCACAGAATAATCAAGGTTGGGAAGGGTGTCTCAAGATTCATTTAGTCCAATCCCTCTGCTGAAAGCAGGGCCAGTTCAAGTAAGCTGTCAAGGACTATGCCCAGCTGGGTTTTTAATATCTCCAAGGATGGTGATTCCACAACCTTTCCAGGCAACCCAAAGTCTGCTTCGTGAAGCTTTTTTTCAATCACACCTACATAATATTCATCTCAAGGTACAAAGCTAAGTCACTAGGACCCTAAACCCACAGCAAGTAACTCAACACAAAGAATCTTACTTATGTCCATGGTGCAGATTTTAAATTCTGCCTCCCATTCCAACAAGGCGGTGATGAGAATGTGCGGCATCAAGAAGGGAAATAAAAGCTTTGGTTGTTTTCCCCTGGCATATTTGAAGGTGGAAATTGCTAGCTGACCAGAAGGACAAAAAGGGTGTAGCTGTATGCAGTGCACTTGACTTTAGCAAAAGTTCAGGAGATTTTGTCGTTCTCTGACACAACTGTCCCCACTCCTTCCCTTGAGCTGGTGAGCCAGATCAGGAGAGTAATTTGCTACTGTGAGCAGGGGGTGGGGGACAGTGGGGCATGTGGGTGTGTACGCATTTGTTAGACCACAAAAAAACCCCCAACTTTGGATGTTTCCTCGTATAAAAGCCTCTTCCCCTAAGATTGAAGGGCATGAACCTCTGAAAAATCTTTGTCCTTGTAAGCCTATTCTACTTATGCAAGCTTCTGTACATATGCTTGAGTTTGAAAAAGGTGGGTAAGAGAAACAGGTACGTTCATCTTCGACACTATCCTTTGGTAGCAGCACACTACTTTTGGGAACTCTTTCCCACTGGGACTGTCTTTCAGCTATCACAGAGATGATGGTGGAAAGCCATAAGAAAACCTTAAATGAAAATGATGACGTGAGAAGCATCAGCAACGTAATCCCCATTACTTAAAGAGCACTTACCATTTTTAAAAATGTTTTCAGAACGCTAGGAGGTACAGACGTGGGAAAGCAGCACGTACCTTTGGGTCTGCCAAGGCATTAATGACATTTCCAAGAGCTAGCAGGGAGCGGTTAATATTTGTTCCTTCTCTAAAACGAGCCCCCTTGGCATTTGTCACACTGGCACGTTCAGATCCTGCCAGGTCAATGAGAGACATTTTGGCGATGCGAACATTTTGATTAATGCTTGCTGTTTTATCTTGCTGTCTTAGATAAATCTACAATAAAATAAAAAAAAAAAAAAAAAGGAAAATAATTAAGAAGTAACCACTAACCAGTCTGTTGTTACTCTAAGCAGTAAGTTAATTTTACACTGTAACAAGTGTTTCCAGAAATTCTTATTGGAATCCTTCCTGGAATCCAAGTTAAACCTTTTGGTACCTATCTAACACCAACAGGCAGTTTGGCGTGATGGAAAAGAGTGAATCCATTTCTGATACTTACCTCTTAAACTGACCTGCTTTTGGTATTAGTAGGGAAAAAGAAGCAGAGCGTGATTGCACTGGGTTTGGCTGGGATGGAGCGGATTTTCTGCATAGCAGCCTGGATGGTGCTTTCAGATTTGTGACTCAAACAGTGCTGATAACACACCAACGTTTAGCTTTTGCTGAACAGCTGTTGTACAGTGTCAAGGCAGTGGGCAAGAGGTTGCAAGGGGACAGCTGACCCCAACTGATCAAAAGTTTCTCCAAGGTAACCATTGCTTGAGGACTGGCTGGGCACCAGTCTGCCAGTGGCAAGTGATTGCTTCCCCTGCACTTCCTTCACTTTTTAAGTGAGCCACAACAGGGTATTTCCCTCTCCCGCTTGCTTTTGCCCTTTTGATTCTCCCCCCCCATCCTGCTACAGAGGATTAAGTGAGCAACTGGGCCAGGGCTTACCACAGTGGCGAAGACTGGTGAGCTTCAAATGAATTTCATAGCTAAAATAGCTCTTGATTCTTCTGTACTCAAGATTTATAACATGCTACTGCACTTTAAACTGAAAAAGGTGTTAATTTTTTAAAGGCCCCTTTTAGGGTATGCTAAAGTTATATAGAGGGATAAACCAGGAAAAAAGCTGGACTTTCAGTGATTTAGACTTTAACTACCATTAATAGGGGAACAATACTCATTTACTGCTGTGAAAACATACACTACTACAGGGTCTTTTGGAAAGCTGTGACCCCTGAGGCCACTTGTTCCTCCTCATGCCTTCTTTCCTGAAATTTTCACAGTACAGGAGATATACAAGGAACTAAATGCTTTTTGGTAGTGAAGTTATTCTTCCCTCAGGTTTATGAGGAAGTAGGCACAGCATGATTATACAGTAAGAAGAATTACAGTTATCCTTAGATGGCTTTTACTTTTTCAGGATTCTCTGCAAGTTTCCACTTCTTTCATGTTTAGTGCCTTGTCATTTGTAAGGTCAATGGTTACCAATACTTTCATGAATGCACTTTTAAACAGCAAATTGGGAAAGTTGCCATATATACAAAGTCATTGACTAATAATGACAGTGTCTCACCAGTTCTGTAGCTTTAAGCTTTGCGCATGAGAAATGAAGCCTCCAGAGCAATTTGTAACAGGGAAAAAATTGACAAGTCTTGAGAGTGAATAAAATTCTTACGATCTGCCGCAAAATCTATGTCTATACCAAATAGACATGTTTCTATATCAAACAATACAACGAAGTTCTGTTCTACTATTTCTAGTGCAATATAAAAAATTCTAGAAAAGAAGAAAAAAGCCACTTCCCTACACTTACATTGGTAAAGTAGCTCTCTCAGGCTAGTAGCACTCTACCAGAATCCAGTAACTATCATTCGCAAAGTAGAGAAAGGTGGAGTGACAGCCAAACTATGTTGTATGACTCAAGCTTTTATAAAAATTCAAAAGATACAGGAAATGCCCTAAAGCAGAATCTTTTCTATTCCTTTGTCCGTCAGCAGAACACTTTCAATAGAACAGTGGCAATCGGGATTTTACTTTTAGATGCAGTAATTGCCTGACCTAGATAGAGATTTCAAACCCAAGACAGATGGTACAGTAAGGCAAAACTCGTATCTCTAAAATCAGCTCAAGGTGTCCTAGGCCAAGACTTTTACCACTTCGTGAGTCAGTTTCAGAAAACATCCTGCTCCAATAGAGTTAACAACAAAAACCAAAGCCAGCATAAAAGATAACTGATCTCTACAAACAAGAGTAACTCTTCAAATACTAGAAAATTTAGAAACAAAGAGGCATCAAGACAGCAATAGGGATTTCTCATCATTTATCTCTGTGGAACCAAAGAGGCCATAAAGGATAAGCAGGTAAGGCATGTTTTGCAGAATGTCACAGATCTGTG
This sequence comes from Ibycter americanus, assembly GCA_035590275.1. Taxonomy (NCBI): domain Eukaryota; kingdom Metazoa; phylum Chordata; class Aves; order Falconiformes; family Falconidae; genus Ibycter; species Ibycter americanus. The sequence goes on from JAVJGI010000002.1 coordinate 23,923,513, forward strand.
GAAACAGATGAGAAACTGACATAAGCAATTACCTGTAGTGCTAATCGACTAGTTAGTAATTATTCCTTACAGATGCCAGTGCTGCTATGAAGTGCATCAAGTAGATAGAGTATCTAAGAATTCACTTTAAAACAGGTGTACGGTTGTGAATGTGCTTAATTAAACCAGTACGCATTAATTTAAATCTGTTAAACTTCCAGTTGCATTCATTGCACCAATCTAGTCAGCAACAGTAATATTCCTTTAGAGTGCTACATGCAGATGCAGCATTTCTATTAAGCATTAATTTACACACACCTTTTTCTTAATAAATTACATAATCCACCCCTCCTCAAGCATAAAGCCACTTTAGTGAAAAAGGCTTAAAACCCATTCACTCTTAAACAAGCTATTATTCAAAGGCTGCACTAACTCATCTTTGAGAACACATGATAGTAGACACGTATAAATTACACATTCAAGCTACAATCATCTAACAAAAGAAATGATGACTTTTACCATTCATTTGTGCACTTACAGAAAACAACACTTAAGCAAAAGCAAGTAACTATCTCGATTGACATCTAGACCATCTTAAAAGACAAACACAACAGACATTCAGGATCATTACAAGAGTTAACTGGATTAGGAATATTGAAAAGAACACCAGAGACAGTTCTCGCTACCTATGGTATCCCTGAACGCAATGAGCTTGACAGTTTTCGTCAATGAACTGTGCACTGGAGCTGAATGCTGAGTACACAGCAGAATGTGCTTCCAGTTGTGACGTGGCAAAGCCTAATCTTTACATTGAAACATCTTTTCCTTCATCAAAAAGTTTTAACGCCCAGACATTTGTCCATGTATACCAAGTTTAATCAAGCATGCTGTTTCAACTGTCCGCAGCTGCATACAGAGACCAGCTAAGAGACAGCCAGTACATTTTACACAACTGTGGCTACTGGCTGGCTACTACTGCTGTGGGGACACAAAAACAAAGAAAGAACACAAAGAATTAGTCCAGAAATTACTCTGCCAGTTATCTCAAGCTCAAAGACAAAAACGTTCACACCACTTTGAGCAGTCTTAAGAATTCCATTATCAACAATAATGATCTCTGAAAAAAAAAAATCATTCAGAGCTTAATATAGGTGAGCTGCAAAGGTACCCACTTTTTGCTTTCTAAAGTCAGATGCTCACTGTATTTGATAAACTGTCAAAGGATTGTCATTTGTACTTTCTCATGCATCACACCAGTTTACAGTGTGTATATAATACACACAAAACCCCCTGAAGCATGCTCATTTTAGAATCTAATATGAAAAGCCTTTACGAAACCACTGAGCGTGACCATTTTCATTCAGTGTGTTGCAAACAAGCTGCATCCTAAATAGATATATTTTATATATATATACAGAGAAATGATGTATTTGCAGTTCCTACAACATTCAGATACAAGAGGATCCTTGTTTACATTACATTTTTAATTATATTGCCAGAAAGTAAACAATCCTTTCACCTGCAAGCATTTGTATTTAGTTTGCTTTTGCTGTCTGTAAGCTGGAAATAGTTTGTCAAGATATATCTCAAAAAAGTGTAAATCTGATTAAGTGTGCCAAACCCATTTTTTCAGTCACACATTCAAACAAAAGTATGGTAAGATATAGGTCTTTTTTGTCAGTATAGTTTATTTGGTGAATGCACAACTTTCACTAACTAGTAGATATATCTAAAGCGAGATCAGTTTACCAGAATAAACACGGAACGTAGGCTGGACAAGAAACACTCTCCAACATCCCTGTTCAAAGAATTGTCATCATCTTAAAGATACCATGAATCTGTAACATCTAATTCATTTAATTGCTCGCCACTTTTAGAAATGAACAGAGGAGAATGCAAAGCCTGCCAGATAACACAATTCAGAGCTTTTTCCTGAGTAAAGGGGAGGGAGGTATGACACCGCAGCCCAGCAGGTCAAGAAACAGAAATCAGCCGTTCACTCTGACCTCAGTCTGCTGCACTGTACTTTGTGCCTTATTAAAGGCAACACACCTACACAACAATGCAGCTCTCAAACTGAACAATTCCTTAACCAGCCTTTGCCTTAAATGTGCAACCATGGGTAAGACTTGCAGGGAAATTAAAAACAGGAATGTCAAACAGAAGCCTAAGGTATATAAGAAAACATAGAAGCTTTTAGAGTGGGAACGCCTTTTGCCCTGTTACATATTTTAGAAGTATTCAACTCATTTACTAGCCGTTAATAACTTCTTTTGTCATTAGTATTGACAGTCCAGCTCTGGAGTGCTAACTTTACAGCTACTTGCACTGCCATCATCTTTGTCAAAATACAAGCTTTTGGTTATAGTCATCAAGTATTGCCTAACTCAGCAGATAAAGTTAAGAACAGGCTAACAGTTACAAGTTTAGCTGCAATGCAAGGACCAGAATTCAAATTTATTTTAATATTTTGCAACCCAGAATGGCAACATAAATAATTCAAGATCGTGTGCTTTGCAGTATGCACTAGCAAACAGAAAAAAAGAAATTTCTGCTAACTGGACTAATTTTTAAGCAGTATTGTTTAAAAATATCATGGGTTGTATTCAAGAGGAATCATAAGGATAAGGTGGTGGTTAGCAAACAGCAATATCTTTGGAGAAGTCTTAAGTTCTAATAGGTTTGTACAACACATGCTAGACTCCTCTATGGAAACTAAATATCAGTACCTTATTTTGATGATGCAAGTATGGGTATGGAAATATTTTCAGAGTATATATACTGCTTTAATTATTCTAAAACTCGATACATACCAAAATATTAAGAAACCACTTTAGTGTGAAAACCAACATTAACCAAAATAAGGAAGATGAGAAAGTACTACTTGAGATACTCAGTTTATAGTCAGACATATAACTGCATTCTCTAAAATATTTTTTCTAGAAAAATGCTGAGCAATATAATGAAACCAGAAAGCATTAAAAAAACCCCACAACAAGCACCCAACAACTTTCAGTTTGTAAGATTACAATAGGGAAGTATATTCAAAGCTCAAAATTACAGTTTTACAGAAAAGATATTTCTTCTAAGGAATATTAGTTCAAACTATTGGACCCAGGGAGCTTTTAATTGAATATTTTTTTTCAAATATAATCCCTATGATTCTTTACATCCTTACAAAGGATGAGATGTCAGCAAGAAGAGTAAACTGGAAAACTTGGATCTCCTCTCACACTAAACTAAGGTTCAACACAGATTAAAAAAACCCCAAAAGCAACAACTTCCATTGTATCCAACTTTAAACAAAAACTACGACTCATAGTAATGACTACTGTACATACCCAGTATATCGTCTTACCTGAAAGACAGCATGCGACCGGGAAGAGGAGGCATTTACATCTGTGGGATGCTGTGTTCTATTTTTATTTCCATAATCCAACATTTGAAGGATTTCCTCTGCTGATTTAGGCTTTAAGCACAAGATAAACGCATGGTTGCTTTTTTTCTTTTTTGTCAACTATAGGAGATTCTACACTGATTCTAAAATACATTAACATTCACCTTCAAAAAATAAAGGCACTTAAAATTTTAGTTACCTAGAAATTAGATAAATTTCCTGGTTTGGAATTGAGGCACTTCAAACAAATGTTCTGTTAAAAAGCAGTAAGGTACGAAAAGCAAGCACTTAATAAAACCAGAAATTTAAATCAGATAATTTTTTTAGTAAAGAATTTAAACAACTCTGCCAAGGTTCTCCATATTCAGAAGAAATCTTATTTAAGAACGATTATATTTTCTTGCACTAATGTATTAAACAGTGACATACTAATTTTTTTGCCCACAAAACCCAAGCTTTGGAAAGGATGGTGTTCAGAGACACGTAAACTAATAACACTGTTTCCTGTTGAGTTATAATTCCACGTGCACAAAAGCTGGAAGCTACAATAGCATGTAACATACACTAAAAGGCTGCTGTCACTGACTTTGCCAAAGAACAGCTATGCAGCCTGGTAAAGTAATATAACATGGAACTTTTCAAACATGGTTATTGAAAAACAAAAACAACCCTGAGACATTGCAGAGGTGTAGAACACTCCAAGATGGCAAGTGAAATTCTTTAACAAATGTAAGATGTTTTAGCTTAAAAAAAAATAATCTTCCAAAATCTGAAGATGGGCATCAAAGCAATGGTACCCTTTCAATAACAAGGACTGAATGCTTTTATCCAACTGTATTCAAGAATATTAGCAGTTTCTTCCACAACATGCTTTTGAATAATAAACTAAGTTACTAAGGTACTGGTGATTATGGCCAGAAAAAAGCCTACTATGAAACTACCAAGTTGCATGCAACTTTGACAGATCAATCAGAACTTCACCATTTTCCTCAAATACATTGTGAGACTTCCTGAATTTCACTATTTATTTACATACCTGATGTAACGTTAGCCCTTGAACTACCACCCCTTTCTGGGTATCTTCACGAACAGCCAGAGGTCCTGAATTTACCAGCAGATCACGGATCTGTTCATTGTAAACCTTTGAAAAGGAATTTAAAATCTTTTGATAAAACTATACTACCATACTTGACAGGATTAAACTTAACTAACCAGAAATCATTTGTCTTCTTTAATACTTCAAGATAAAGTAACAAATTAATTTTGCAGAATTTTTGCCAAACAGCTTTCCTATACTGAGCTTGAGATAGTCAATTAATTCATTTTGCATGAAGTTTTTTAGCCATTGAAGTGGGAGTCACTCTTTCCTAGTAAATAGCCTTTATTCTTAATTAAAAAAAAGTTTACCTTTTTTTTTTAAAAACCCACTTTTGCAGCAAGCATGAATCCAAAGCATTTATTGTTCTCTATTACCCTTCATAATACATACCTTCTTAATCCAAATGTACTTCTGTTAAAATTCTTAAATACCTTATTTCTTGGTCTATGGAAGCACGTGAAATAGGGCGTGGCAACGCAAACTTTTGCCTCCTCCTCCTCCCCAAACACTAACTATCTTTCCATTAAGACTTTGAGGGGGCTACAAGGTAACAATTTTACTACTACTGCTTGACAGCAGTGCCCAGACAGCTACTTGTAAAAACTGAAATGTGATGCAAAAAAGTTGAAGGGAGGAGAGAAGACAACTAAGAACAAAAGGAATATTTGTTAAGAGTTAACCATTGGCATAGTAAGTCTAATTCAAGTTATCTCAGATAAATAAACTGAAAACTTCAAAAAGACATCACTGAACAGGGATTAGATACCATTTTGTTGTGTGATTTCACAGTGCTTATAGGATTTTATTGTGAAATCCTGAAACGGAACCTCGAAAAGATGTTTTCTTGTACACATCAACAGATGTTCTGAGGGATGTAACTGATTAGCAAGACAGAAATCATTAGAACATTCAGTATTAGAAGAGATAGTCCCTTTTGGGCAGCCTTCTGTAAAACAGTAAAAGGTGCCTATACATAATAAGAAATTTGTGGAGCACAGTTCAGTTCCATTCCTGTCAGGGACACATTTTGTAAAGTCCCAGAAAGGGCTGGGGGAAGGCAAAACCAGCTTGTCTTTATTGATTAAAATATGCCTTATTAAAAGCAACATACCAAATGCAGGCACTCACTTACCTCTAAATAAGACACAGCAACATCGCATATTTTATCTTCTTTTATTTGATCCATGCAACTATAAAGTGCCATCATGGTTAAATACATCACTCCAGGATCTTCAGGGGAACCTAACATTGTATGAGTTTTTCCAGCTCCCGTTGCACCATAAGCAAGCACTGAATTTCCACAAAAAAGCAACAAAGCAAAAAGACATACTTTATACCACCAGTAAGCTCATCAGGAACACAAGCATCAATATGACATTCGCACACCTGTTTCACTCTGCACAGCTGCTTTCACAAGTCGACCAAGTTTCTTTCTTAGGCTTTACCTACAGCTGTAATCAGAAAGCTATTTCAAAGTCATATTTATTTTTGAATTTTCTATTTAAAATTAATTCACTGGCAATTTACATGAAAATATTAATTGCTTATTCTCATAATCCTAAGCCATCCATTTACTGCAGGTAGGTATTTCTTTTCCTCACCATGTTCCACTTGCCAATTAAAAAAACCCAAGCTCATAAAGAGTTCATAAAGCAGGCTACCACACACTCCATGACACAACTGCTTCTGGCTGAATAACTTTCCAGAGGACTCCCCTCATGAACATGTATATTTCAGACAAAAATCTGAAGTCTGTTATAAGCCTAACAAGAACTTATTTTCAAAATACAGAGCTATCCCAACTTCCACAGGCTAAAAAGTCAGCCTCTCATATCTATAAATTAAAACAAAATGCTTTATTTATATCTCAGCCTTTTTTAAGGCCTCTGTAGCAGTTGGCTACAATAGCAGAAGCATCAAGGAATTTAGTGACGTTTTTGAATTGAAGAAAATAAATAGCAAAGTTACCTGTGCAGTTATATCCATTTAAGAAGCCATCGATTACACTTTTGGTAGTATGCTCAAAAACTTCCAGCTGGGATGAATCTTCAGCAAAAACAGCATCAAACACAAATTTAAGGTCTTTCTTTTTTCTTTTATTAATATCCCTATAGGCCAGTCTCTTGCCATGAAAGAAGCTAACTTCTTCCTCTGGATCAAAGACCAATATATGCTGGTCAACCACATGAACAACCTTGCTAAAGTTGCCATCTTTTTCCTTTTGAGACTCTGGACGGACGCGGACCACCACTTTCACATGATTACAGACTTCCTCTTCCTTAGGAACAGACATAACAATGCCCCTTTTATCCCCCTTCTTTGCTTCCAAGGCTCTTTCAGATGAAGCAACCGAATCTTTTCTGCAATTGACAAAGAAGAGTGAAAGGCCTTATATTTCAAGTGTATTTCAAACAGTTCACAAACTTAATTGGAACTAGCATCTTGCACCTAGGCTGGATCTGTCCATCCCTTGTCAGTTTGCCCTCTGAACTGCTACAATGATAGCAGAACTTTGGAGAGCACGGTAACTAGCCTGAACAGGGGACCTAATTCAGCAGTTTTAAGAAAACTAAGTAGCATTTCCCTAGGAAATTCGTAAGCTTATTTCCACAATTTAAACTACTAAATCAACTACTGGCTTCTCTTTATTCCAGAGCAAGCTTGCAGATAACCTACCAGGTTTCCATAAACTAAAGCAAGTGGTTTTCTCATCCTTCAGCAAAACACAGAGGAGCCCCCTATCCCCTTTCTCCGGGTTTAGTCACATTGTACGTAGGTTTAAAGAGACAGTTAAAGGGGGATTCACGTTAATAGCATCTGCATGGGATACAGAAACACATTCTATAGATGTCAGGCCAGAATTTCCTTTTAATAGGCCGTCCTCGCTGACAACTGAGGGCTGCTCGCTCCTAACAGCGGCCCTTCGCGGTAAGGTTCCCGGGGATATTTTTTCAACTTCGGGGCAAACCTGCCCTCTGCCAGCCGACCTGCCCCCTGCCAGCCGAGCCGCCCCCTGCCAGCCGAGCCGCCCCAAGGGCGCTAGCACAGGGGAGACAGGGCCACGGAGCCAGGCCGGAGCGGGGAGCTGGCGCCCAGCGCCACACAAGCGGAGGGGCCGCGGCCCGGCCCCCCCCCGCCCCGGTCCTCTCAGCTCGCTCCTCATCCCGCCGCAGAGCGCTTTCCCCAGGGCCCATCCCCACCACGCTCGGCCCCACGGCACGGCCGAGCCCACGGCGGCAGCCC
>JAVJGI010000002.1:23931600-23977079 GCA_035590275.1 Ibycter americanus
CCCGCGGGGAGGGGGGCTGTGCCGCAGGGTGGGCGGGCAGCCCCCCGTGTCCCGGCGGCCTGGCCCCAGCGGGGAGCAGCCCAGAGGCCGTGGGGCCTGGCTGGGGTGCGGGCTGCGGCCGCTCCTCCGACCTCCTCAGGGGGAAAAAAACCTGCCCGAACGCTGCTTAAGACGCGTGCTGTTAGGAAGCATGTTTTCTGCTCGCTTTTAAGGAAAAAAAAAAAAAGATCCTCGGCTGTGTAGAATGAGGTTGGTTGTAGGCAAAATCGCCTCCTGGGCTCGCAGGCGGGGCGGTGGGGGTCCTCACCCCGTTCATACAGCGGTTTCTCCGGTTTTGTAGTCGACCGGCTCAGTGTTAGTTCAGGCATTCGCAGAGATATGGTTCATAGAAGGTCGGTCTGTGCTGTAAGGTGAAAATTAGACAACCGATGTAAAGCTCTGGAACGAAACAATTTGAAAAACGGAGGATGTTAATCAACGCTTACAAACAGTTCACAAGACACGGCCTTGGGAGAAGGAGTAGAGACCATAAACCCCGCAGAACGTGCAGGGTGAAAAAAAAGACCACTGTGCCTTTAAACGGAGACGGGGCTCGTGAGGACCAATGAGAATTAAACGTGACTGAACAGAATTGTAAACAATCGTTGAAAGTGTATAAAATGTTTTGGTGTGAGCGAAGAGGTGTGCTAGCTTTGGGGTTAGCACCTGGCTAGCACCCAGCCCTGCGGTGAATGGGTGTCTCGGCTGCCTGTGAGACTGGCTCTGTGCGCAGCGGGGAACCAGCTCCCCTTGGGAGACAGCAGGTTGTTGCAAAACCTCAGGGCTGTGGTATGTCTGTGCAAAGTTATAGCGTGATGCACGCTTCCAAATTTAAGCTAAGGGGAAATACTGCCCGGCTGAGCCTTAAATTTTCAGGAGAATAACTTTCCAGAGGTGATGCCTCCGCCTGTTGTTACCTGTGCAGACAAAATATGTGAAGCTCTTGGCTAGGCAAATCCAAGCAAAGCATGTAATAAAAATCTGATAGTCATAAGGTTGCTCTTCTGTTAATAGGTTAAATGTAGGATGGCCCTTTTTCGAGTGGTTTTATGACAAAGTTTGTAGCTTTCCTGCCTGGCAGGAGAGCGTATGCACTATGGTGTTACAGAAGGTCTTAGCTCCGTAAAGAAATGTAGATATCTTATAAATAAAGCCTTATTATCACCCATGTTAAACGTTAAATTTGTTAGTTTTTTTTTTTTTAATGGAAGGAAAACATTTGTTTAACTCATGCTGCCTTGTACTTGTAGGTTACTGATGTGGTTTTGAAGTGTTTTAGAGGAGGGAAAAAATCATCAGTTCTCCAGTCTGATAAAAGACAAACTACATAGCTAACAACTCTGTTTCCGGAGTTTCTAGTATTATTTGAACTATACTCAGGAGAATTCTTACCTCTGGCTGTACTCAAAATATTTGGTATTACAAGATGTAATGCATGATGAAAACCATATATTTACCACATGTGTAATACTAAATTATAGCATTATTTTACATATGGTTGCAGTATTTGATTTGTCCATTCCTGTTTTAACTAGAATTATGGAAAACTTGGCAACCAGCATGCTACTATTCAGAGCAATTGTCTCATTATGTTTGGCAAAACAGAGGGGAACAGTTTGAAAGTAAAGTCAGTGTTCTGCTTGTGCTCGGATTTGGGTAGTCATTTACGGTTAGCGTCTCTGGGACGTTGTAACACTGCTAAAGAGTCCTGGCAATGAAAAGGAAAAGGTGCTCCTTATGCAAAGAAAACCATTGCTGCTTGAAGATGATTGATTGGTAGGTAATATTGAAAATTCTGAAAGCAAGGTAAGTAAGAGATTCTGACTTTTTGCTGACATGATGTATCTCTAAAACTGCCCATCTTGGACTGTGTAATGGTTTATTTATAGCATTTCCACTTTGTCTTTTAAACAAACCAATGTTTTAAATACTGGTTTTGAAGTAATTCCTGACATCTACTGTTTTTCTAGGTTGATCAACTCCAAAATGTTGTCTCAGTGTCTGTGCCAAGTTTACAAATGTTTGTTTCTGCACAACTTAAAACTGAATTCAGTAAATGTGTCTACTTTGGCCAGAAGGATCCATTCTTCAGCAAAAAAGCTTTCTGACTGTGAGTTAAATGAACAAATCGTCCAGAAAAGTGAATCTGAGGAGTTCCCTCAAAGTACAGAGAACAGTAATTTTGGAAGATTGCACATACCAGTGATGCTGGAGGAGGTTGTTAATTGTTTATCCCCCCAGCCAGGCCAGGTGAGTTAAATGATTAATTAACATTTGTGATTCAGTAGCAGTCCAGCGGAAAAAATTAGTGCAGTGTAGGGATAACTTTTATTTAGAATAATAAAGTGATACTCTTTAAGAAGCAGTTGCATCTTTTAAAGATTCTGAATGTTTTGCAGTTAAAGTAAAGGCTCTGTATTCAAAATAATAAAAATCTCCTGTCTGTATGCCTGAATCCCCAAACAAGCAGCATTTGTTATAAATGTAATAAGTATTTGAATAATCTCTTGCTTTTATGCTTGTCTTTCTGGATTGCTCTTGTGTATTTCTAGGGTTATGTTAATTGCTAATAGCAGCAGGGAGTTCTCACGTATGGTTACGTCAGTGATTTGTGAAGAGTTTTCTTCCATTTGTATAAGAGGTAGTAAGTATGTAGGTTTTAAAAATCATCATCCTAGCTTGCTCTGAGACAGTTATTTCCGTGGTTTCACTTGGTTTGAGGCACTGTATTTCCTCAGGATATGCTTACACTGATAATGTGGTGCACTGTAGTTATAAAATGGCCGTGTATGGTGCCAGAAACTGTTTAGCATCAATAATGTGGAAGTATTACAAGTTGTCTTATTTGGCTACAGTACTGTGAGTAGATTGCTTTTGGTATCTGGGTTAGCTCAGGTCTCTCTACACTGCAGTGTTGATGTATCTGCCTTGTACTGGTGTATGCAGTGTAAGTATACTGTTACGTGCTCCCTTTACAAAAGTGATACATAGTGAAACAGTTTTCATGTGACGGATCTTAAGAACAATACTAAGGTGAAAGGATTTCTTATATGACTTAAATGCTTGAATAATTTTCACATTTCAGACGCTTTCATCTGTGGTTTTAGTGGGTTTTGTTACCTTCATAGAATCTTATTAATATAGGCTTATCAGTGTGTTTTTACTGCAAAGACTGAAATGATACATAAAGAAGCAGAAAGTTCAAAGTGTGTGTGTTTGTTTATTTTTACTCTAAAACAGCATTCTCCAACAGCTGTGTAAGTTTCTACTTAAATGAGGGTGTTGAAGTGATTGTTTATTAAACTGTGTTGATATAACAAAATTGGTTTGGCAACATAACTTGCAAAAGAAACTCTGTTTGTTGTTATAAACTGTGGAGAGTAACTATTGTTGTCCCTAAAGGCTTTTTGATAACTTAAATATTTATGAATGTAAAATAGCTTATTATTGGGGTGGGATTTTTTTTCAGGTCTGTGTATTGCAGATTCCTATGCTGGTGGTGAACCACTAATGACAGATATAAGAGAGCACACGTGTGTTACCTTGAACAGAAGCGGTTATAATATAGCTAACCTATTTAGCATAACTGAAAATTAAAACAGCACTTCCATTTTTCTTTTTTTTTTTTTTAAGCCAGAGTAAGTCATATATTTGCAGTTCTTTCTGAAGCCTGAAGTTTTGAAAATAAGTACCGTGCAAAAGGATGCAATGTGGGAACAGAATTTTGCTGGAGTAAGCATCAGTGAAATTTTGAACAAAGATTGAGACTGTTTCTCACATGAATGGTGGTACAGTTTCAGTTAACATGGGATATCAACTGGGACTGTTGCATCAATTTACAGTTTTAAGGTCATAGTCAAGACTAGGAAGTCCATGAACACTTTCTTTGTTTTGTGGGCAGGGAAGGTAATGTTCTGATTTTGGATTTTGTTTTTCTGCTTTCTTCCCTCCTATGCACATGAAGATTTCCTTTACTCGGCTTTAACACAGTTACATTCTTTGTTATAAAAAAGCCGATTTGGGTCTCTATTTCTTGTTATGTCCTAGGACAAGGAGTTGCCAATAAAAAGAAAATCCAATTAGAAATACAACATTCTCCCTATGGTTTTGGTCAGCGAATGGGGTTTTCATTTTACTTCTAGGGGTTCCAAAGAAAATAGATGTTACTTAAGAGTGAGTCACAGCTGAGATAAAGATGTTAGTACCCTCCTACTGAATATTCTTGTTGACTGTCTCCTTTGTAGAGTCTGTCAGGGGGTTAACCAATAGTATTTCCACTTACCTTTCTTTGAATCTTCTTTTATTGCCTTAGAGCTTGTTTCTACTAAGTCCCTGTAGTGGTCCTGTCTTTGAAGCACATTGTACAAATTAGGTTTTACTGATCTACCTCACTTCTCCTCAGTGAAAAGTCTGTTGCAGTAAATCCACACACAAGTAATTTCCTCTTTAAGTTTACTGTATTGACTAAACTACATTTTAGTCTTCTCAGTCCTCTAGTGTTCTTTACGCATACTGGACCAATGTTTCTGCAGTTGTCTGGGGAGCTTGAGTTTTCTCAGTTCTCTTAAACTTTAAAGGTAGTGAAGAACCCAGCAAATTTTCACAATGAATGTTTTTGGACATCCAGAAGCATGTTTTCCCAATTTTCACCCTACTTTTTCCTGTTTTTCCCTTTGCAATAGTCACTTTTTAACTAGAGATGTGGATCTTTTCCTCATCATGGCCTATAAAGATCTGAAGAAGAATTTCATTAGCAGTGAATTAGAGTACGAATGCCAGAGGATGAAACTTTGAAGTTTTAATTATTCTTATGGGGGTCTTACAGCAAAAGTTCTTATGGGTTGCAAAGCTCTAGGAAACTAGTTTGATAATGCTCCAGCACAAACAGCACACTTCTATGTATAATATTTAAACTCCAACTAGAACAAAAAGAACCATTATACCCTACTCAGATTTTATGGGGAAGCCTGTAATCTGATGCCATCTATGGTTTTGTGTTAAATATGGCTTAGAATAGACTCAAATGAGGATACAGTAAGCTCTTGGAGTATTACTTGGTTTATGATAGTTCTGGAAACTCTTTTAAATATCTGTAAATTAAATGATAGGTAGACAAACTTGAGGTGAGAAAGAATGAATGAGACCGCTCCCTTTTCTCCAGTGTTTAAGTGATTCATCAGAAACAGAGTTAATATCAGATGATCTTTTCATCTCATAATGTTAATTTGTGTCTAAAAAATTCAGGTAGTTAATTTTCCCCAAACAGATTTTGTCTGACATCATCTTGAGTTAGCTGGGACTTCTTGCAGAGGTAACCTCTTAGATTCTTCATAAAATTGTGGACTGTTTTTACCTCACAGCTTTCATTGAAGGGGGTATCTTCTTTGTCTTGGAAATACTGTGTGGTACCTAGCTTCTAGAAAGAGACAGGTATTTCTTAAAAACACTTAGCTTTGCTGTGAGCTTACCTTTCAGTCTTTCAGGTATGTACTGTATTGTTCTCAGGATAGCTACTGTTTTCATGTATCCAAATGTCAAATGCTGCTTTTTCAGCTGAGAGAGACTGTGAGCATGGTCTTCCAAAATAACAAGAGGAAGCATAAGATGTTGCTAACAGTCAAACATTGGTCTTCTGTCACTGAAGTGCTGCTTGAGCTCTGCAGTTAGTTTGAAGACAGTAGCCATTCACCTCATGAAGTTCTGTTGCCACTGTTGGATGTTGATGATGTGGAGCATCCTTCCTGTTCTGCAGAGCTAGTTAGTCAAATAATGGATGACGCTCAAAGGAAGCTGAAGTAGACTGTTCCCAAATTGTTGTATTAGTTTCCTTATATCCTTGTCCATATGTCGTTATTCCTTTTCCTTTTCTGCCTTATACTGAGTGTAAACTCTAAGGACGAAAATAACCTTTTCCTGTACAGCACCCTGCAGACTGGACTTCTGTTTTGTGAGAGGTTTCCAAGTATCATGGAGTATAAACAGTTATGTGGCTATGCTGGTGACCAGCGTACTTAGCGTAGTACTTCCAAAGCCATCTGCAAATAGTTTATAGCTGGAACAACCCATTTATGCTAAAGGCTCTCAAAACTGAAGTTTTACACAGGGTGTCCAAGATAAACAGGAATTGAAAAGGGACCTGGAAAAAATGAGTTCTGAGTTCTCAAGTTGTATGAGATATTTTGTAGCATGCAACCAGAATGCCAAGTTTGGCATGGAATATTAATTACATCATGAGATAAATACTGAAATACTTCATTTGGAAGAGCACAGTGCTCCATGGATATAGTAACTGTTTGTGTAGTTTTAGCCTGTTTTCCACTCGACTTGTAAAACAATAGTAGGTGACATAAAGCAAGTGATTTACACAGCATTCTTTATTGTAGAAACAACTATATGGTTTGGTTTTTTTGTGGGGAGCATGCTGAAGATATCTTTCTGTATGCAAATTGTATGGTTAATTTTTCTGTGGCAGCAGCACAGTGATTTATATGGTGATTGATAAAGATAAGTTGTAGAACAGTAAGAAAGATACTGGAACTTGCAAGAGGCAATACATTAATACAGAGAAATTCTGACAATATTCTGGGAATTACAGAACATGCTTTTTTCTGTGATACTGTAGTGTTACTGGGGGTTGTTGAGAGTTATTTCAGCTGATCACGTAGCTCCTGTGTACTCTTTCAGTCACTCTTGTCTTGCCCGGTTTCCTGGTTGTGTATATTGTGAATTTACAAAGGAGACTAACTGGCTTTCAGATCACAGCTGTGTAAGGAGATGTGTAGTAAAATGTACGTAGAGTGCATATGTATGCAAAGTGCATTCATTTTCTGCACTGCGTAATAGGAAACTCGTTAGATGGAATCCTGTGAGGTAGAGTGCACTGTTTAAAATATTTGGCTAAAATCATACTCTGAAAGGGATTTTTGGGTGAAGTTAGTATGTGAAGGTAGTTCATGAAAATGGAAAACATTTTCAGACTACTTTCAAAAAGGTTTCGATTAAGATGTGCATGAGATAGTCCCTCATATCTATTATTATTTAAAGTAATAATATTATCTGGTTTTATGATGGTAGTGTCTACATGGGGATTTGGAAAACCAGACCCCATTTGCTTAAGTTCCTTAACTTATAACCAATTGCTCTCTGCTGTGACAAGCAGTCTAAATAAAGAAGTACCAGGGTAGAAAGAGTATTACTTAACAGTGTGATGCCAGCAAATGTCGTACTAGTTCTACAGTATCTACATCTGGGTGAGTTCCATCATGAGGTGAGAGGAAAGAAGGGGACAGGGAAGAAAACAAGACAGGAGATGGTGTTCATGAACAGCTTGTTAGTTGAGGGGACAGAGAAAGTCCAGTCATGCTTTTTACTATCTGAAGTTTCTTGCTTTGCTGTCTTCTAATGATGTCTTCCCTAAGGGCAGACGAATTAAAACACGTATGATTTGTTTGAGAGCACTGCACAACTGTTCTCTGTTTTGAAGCTGATACTTGCTGTGTGGTTAGACTGTGGTACCAGGAAACGAAAAATACCCATGTATGGGATGTGAATGATGGCAAGGTACAGATGAGGCACGGTGAAGAAGTCCATTCAGATTGTACTCTTTTATACTTCAAGATGTTGCTCTTGAGAGAGAAAGTAACTAAAAAACTTGGACAGGAGGGAAGAGTAAGCTGATGGCTACAGCTGCACAGGGAAGAATCTTTTGGTTGTAATTCTTGGACATCCGCCCGACCACCTCTTCTTCCCACCTGCAGCATGGCTCTCAGCAGGCTTATCGAAATGTTACCATCAGCAACTACAAGGCAACGGCTCTCACCAACTTTGTTCTGCATCTTTCCCTATTGCAGTAGAGGAAGGGAAGTCTGCAGCTGCTATCTCCAAAGAGACCAGCAAGGGAACTTGGTCTGTCTACTGAGAACAACTCTGCAGATGCGCCAGATTTCATTTTATTGTAGTACTGGCTTAGCTTGCTGTTACCACTGTATCGCATAACAAATGATAGTGCTTCAGGAGACTATTTAAGATGCTGTGTTATAATAAAGCCAGATTCAATGCTTTTGGGTGACTCAGCTTGTAATGACGCTGTATATGCTCTCCTTTTCTGTTGTGACAGCATTAGTCTTTGCACCTCTTGGGGAAAACTAATAAAATTCACCAGAAAGTAATCTAAGCCCTTTAAATTTTAACTTGAGTGAGCCTGTGATCGCAGAAAGGGTGATAATTAATATATGTAGCTACTCATTTCCTCCCCATCTAGCACTGTGTGTCTTATTTAGTCAGCCTTTTGGCTAAGCTTTCTTATTAAATATTTGAATTTGAGTTTGCAAACAGGAATACAGACTTTTTCTACCACACAAAATATTACTACGAGTTTAAGATCACAATTGGAGTATGGAAAATATCTGCAGGGTTTTTTCTTACTTTGTCTTTCTGTTTAAGGTAATCCTGTTGTGAGTACCTTTGCACAGGCTTGTTCTGCATAGAGGGATAATTGAATGTTAAACTACCAGATGTGATGTTTAAAATTAACGTGTATCTGAAGTCATTCAAATGTATGGTCTGGGTTTTTTTTAAATATGTTTTTTCTTTTCCCTGGAGTTTCTGAGCACATCATTTTCATTCCAGTAGTGTTTTCTGTTGCTCAGCAGTTTGGGAGAATAGTTTTCTAATAATTCTGTTCTGATCACTAATCAGCTAATAGTTTCAGGCTCCCTCTTTATAAAAAGTTGTATTCTCTAATGTCAAATTGCTGTAGGTACCTGGCAGCCAAGACTTATCAAAAACATGTACATAGCGTTTTTGGGTTGGCTAACCATAAATATTAAGGAATGGATTAGGTTTTCAGTTGAGCCTTTGTAAAATTTTCATTGCATCTTAAATATCTCCTCAGTTATAATTGAGGAAAGAAGTTTCTTCTGAGGTAGCTGAGGAAATCAGCTCTCTTTTGCTAAGTTTGGTGATTAGCTGAAGTCATTCAGACATTGAAATTTTAATTTCCTATGGAAGTGTTAATAATGGCATGCTTGAGTCATAATGTCATTAAATCTAATTCCAGACAACATTACTCTTAGGAAAATGAGTAAAGTAAATAATGCATAGTGAAACGAGGTCTGCCAGAGCTGTCTAAAAGCAGGTGACAAAGGCAGGTGGTGGTGGCTTTTGTTTTTCTCTTACCTCTGATCTGAGAGGGAAGGGGGCAAGGGCTCGTCTGTGTTCTGCTGCATTGAAAAAATTTGCTCCCAGATACGTTCCTGGGTGTTCCAGTGTTTGCCTGGCAGGTTTCACACTATGCAAGGAATGCCATTTGGCATATACTAGAGGGTCTGGGATGTAGCTCCGTTTGCTTCTGGATATGAGTGATGAGGGAGGTTTACCAGTGAATGGACTTTTTCCAGGCTTCTGTGAAGGACCTGCAATTGATGACTGATTGTATTATATTAGTCATGTATTCTAAGATGTTTAAATTTAACACATCTACATAAATTGTAGGTGTTTACAGGTGGAGTATTCCAGTACGATCTGTAGAATCAAGATCACAAATGAAGGTATGCAGTTTTAGAAAAGAGGAAGTCAAAACAATAACAAGAGGTAAAATGCCTTTTGAAATGTTTTAATCCAAAAGCTGTTCGTAAGTAAAGAAGGGATTATCTTGCCTATAAAATTGCTGTTCCATATTTGGCTGTAATTAGAAAATTGAACCCTTGTGAAGAAGGCATATTTGAAATTAATTTTGAGACTGTTGAGTGATTATGATTGATGGGTGCTTCCAAATATATTCATAACAATCTTTTTTTTTCTTCCTCTCTGTGTGGAATGATGAAGAGATGGTTGATAGAGAATGCAGGTTACTAAAATGCTGGACGATGCAGACCTAGTCAGGGATCTTACACGTATTTCAGCTCTATACTAGTATGATTTAGTAGCATCCTCTCTTAGTGTCCTAACGGGATGAATGCGAAAAATGGGTAATAATGGTTTGCATTATGTTGAATTGTCTGGAAAATCATTTTATGGTGTACTTCATCCATTATATGAGAAGGTTGTTTTCCTACAAAATACCAACTATTTATTTTGGTTTCGTTTTGTCATGTAGATTGTTAGAGTTGGGGTGTAAACAACTTTTTTTATCATTTCATATTCTCTCAGAGGTGCTTTTGGAAAAAATTACAGTCCAATTATGTTCTACCTATCAGTCCTTATTTTTTTAAATTACACGTAACAACTTTTTATATAGATGAAAGGCAGGTACTGTATAGAACTGATAGGAGATACTTTTTGCTTGCAACAGAATTCTTTTCCACTGTGTACTTTGTTTGCTTCTTTCTCTTCTCTGTAGTAGATACCAGAAAAAATGGTTTGTGCAGTGTAAGATTTATTTTTTTCTGGTTGTCTTTATTTTCTGGCAGGTGATGTCATAAGGCGTAAGACCTTTTAATCCCTTTATAATGTTTTCACTGACAAGTTCAGCTTTTATACACTTGAGCAAGGTTTGAATGGGAATTGTGCCTCTGTAGATCTGTGGCTTAGTCTGTACAATGTAGCTGCTCATACATTTCATAGCAGTGTCATCAACATCCCCTTTTTGGTAGTAGGTGCAGAGTTTTGGAAAGCTTGTTTACCTTGCATCTGTGTTCGACATTTTGAAGTTTGCTGCAGGGAAGCTTGGAATGACTGCTTTGCTCTACAGGGTAGCCTTGACCACTTTTTGCCACAGATGTTTGTATTTTCCAGAAGTTCTTTTTTTATTCCTTTTTTTCATCGTTAAATAATTTTGTATTAGGCCATGGCAGCATTTTATGGGTAATACGTTACTGATTGAAGTTGAGATGACATTAGAACATGTACTTGAATAGAAAGTCATATTTCATTTTTGGGGTTTGTCTTGGAAGTACCAGAATGCGAATGCAAATTCAAATTGCAACTTTTTAGGAATGAGAGGTAGGGACTTCAGAGTTTCTAAGTGTTTGTGTACAGTATGTGGTTCTCTAGATTTGTCATATTTTCCCTTCTGTGAGGCAATAGTTTTAAAACAATTACTAAAAATCAAAATAGATACTCTTTAGTTTAAAACCAGATATGTTTGATTTACCTTATAAAGCTGAAGATCTTTGCAAAATATTTTAAATTCTCATAAGAGGGAGGAAAGGTTATTAGTGTGCTAAAGACTAAATAATGTTTCTTACTAAATCATAGTGGTATAAAAATATCTTGATGAAAGTGCAAGAATATCTTGGACTATCTTTGAACTCTCATTTTCTTAGTTCTAGGATAATTTTTCTTATTTGCATGTGAATAACAGCAAGGTGTGTGTTTTAATAATTTTTTTCAGCTGTGACTTTGAGTGTGTACAGTTTCTTCATTTATTTAGAGAAATACGAAAACCCTCCCAGCATTTCTCTAAAAGTTGATTTCTCTACTAACAAATCTGTTGCGATCCCGTGAGTAACGAACTTACATAGCATGTCTCACTGTGCAAACGTTTTTTAGTGGCCTGTTTTATTTAAAATAATTTAGAAAGCCCTGCCTTTTGGCAGGCATATAAAACAAGTATGCCTTTTAAATTTTTGTATATTTAACGGGAAGCAAAGGCAAATTCTTTAGTTGTGCAAAAATGAAAAGATAATTCTTTCCATGGTTGATCTATGCATGCGTTAGATAGGACATAGTGATACATGCAATAAACAGATTTGGGATAAATGGGGAGGATGCAAGAGTTTTATCCATCGTAAGCCACTTGTTGAGTCACCCAAAGAAGCAGCGCTTAGAACTGAGAAGTATAATAAGTAAAACTGATAGATACATGCTTTGGAAGTAATCAGGGGTAGGTAGTTAGACTTTGCTTTTCAAGATTCACGTCCTTGACTTTGAGAAGCTGCACGTCTTTCAGCTTACATGAGGTTATGTTCTTTCAGAGAATGTCACTTCTTCCAGCAGAGCAGTAAGTGCACCCCCGGACAGAGCAAAAAGGGAGAAAGAGAGAAAATTCCTGTTTTCTCATGGAAAATTCTGTTATCTGCTGGTATTTTGGTGACTGAAATTCTAACATCATGGAGAAAAAAATGACATTGATAAATCTTTTTATCAATAGTTTTGCTCTAGCAAAAGTAATTCTGGATTTATAATAGCTCTAGAAATATGATCTGATTAAACATTTTTTTAAGTTTTCACAGATGCCATTCTCTAAACCCAGCAGTATTGCTGGTGGGAAGTCTGAGTGTACATAGTGTAGATTTTGTTTGAGTAGAGAGGATTTTTCTGAAGAACAACAACACCACTGTAGATAAGTAATTGTTCAGGA
This sequence comes from Ibycter americanus, assembly GCA_035590275.1. NCBI lineage: Eukaryota > Metazoa > Chordata > Aves > Falconiformes > Falconidae > Ibycter > Ibycter americanus. Next base: position 23,943,941 of record JAVJGI010000002.1, read on the forward strand.
GGACTGAAGGCAGACCTCTTTGCTGGCCTTGAATTTATAAGCTAACAGTTATCTAGGAAAGGTATAAAAATGACAGTGACCTTGGGAAATGGTATCCTGTTGAAAAGCCCTTAGTAGAATGTAAACCACTTATTTCTGAAGTAGTAAACTTACTTGCCCATAACCAGCACTTAATTGTGTGGGGTTTTTTCCTCTATATTATAGTACTTTTATTTTCTTTAGATAGAGTTTTCTAGTATGCAAATACTTTATAACACTAACAGGATTCCCTCATACTGCACAGATCATTTAGAGTAGCGTCCAAGATGTGATTCATTGTAATATTTTAAGGAGTTACAAAATATTTGCAGACTCATCTGGACTAATTTGTCATGGTGAGATGATCTGGTTGGATTCCCTTTTTTGAAGAATTTTGCAGACACTCTCAGGTAATTCCGATTTGTTCTACTTTAATTACTTCTTGGTGAGACATAAAAAAGTTTACCTTAACTTTTGTACATTTGGTTTAAGAATTTCTTCAGGTGTTTTGAGCATGGCTTAGAATAGGTTAAATGGTTATTCATGACAGACAATTTATAACATGGTATCATTGATAACATTGGTATAATAACATGGAGAAACACTAAGTATGCTAGACTTTTGTAGGAAAAATATGTTAACAGCTTTCTTGGCCTGTAGAAAGAAAAGTAGCACTTAAGATGACTTTCTGCAGTATTTCTGGATTTCTGTAGTCGCTATACTAGAAACGTTAATAAGAATGCTCTTTTTTACAGCAAATGTGTAAAAATACTTCTTTTTTCCTGTTAAACTCAAGCATGTTTGTACAACTGCTGGTCTAACCATTGTTTTATGGTTGGACAGATCTTGTTTGTACAGATACAGACATGAAAAAGTTGCATTACACAGTGGCCTGTATTTTTTAAGCAATCTTAACTTGTACCAAGAGAAAGGAAGTTGACTGGAGCATCATATAAGTATTACAAAAATTACTAAACAGATTAAAAATGCACCTTGGCATGACATAATATTTACGTCCTCTGTTTTCCAATTTTTAAAGTTTTAATAATGCAGTAGAGGATAACTGAATTGTTTAATTGTCACTTACAATTGTGGCACTGAAGTATTTCCCAGATTGCATCGATTGTTTCTGTATTTTGTGAGCTTCCTTTGGAAAATATTTTAAAAATAAGTTTTAAAACATAATTACGTTTAACAAATATATTTTTAAAAAACTACATTTAAAAAAAAAATCCCATTTTGTTTTTAGCGCAATAGAGGGTTCATCAGCATTAGTGTTTCAGTTCTTGAGTAAAGAATCTGCTTTTGAGAGAGTGTATTGGTTGTCCCTGCTTGAAGCAGATGGTTGACATTGTGGTCCACAAACTGGATTTCTTCAGGTTAAGGCAGGAGACGGATTCTGAGAATGCACCTTGTGCTCCAACTGTGAATAAATACTCAGCCTGAAGAACCAAAGTAGAAGTGGTCTGAAGTAAATCCCCTTGGCACGTGTGTAGGGTCTCAGACAAAACGGTTGTTCTGCCCTTTGAGAATCTTCTTCCACTGGTCTGCTAAAGCAGGCATAGCCGGAGTGCTCGGTGAATGAGCTATTTGTTGTGTTTTATTCTGGTACACGGGTATGTCTTATGTGCTGTTCACTATTCAAACTCTTGCTTTGAATTCAGATTTTTGTCTTTTGAATTATATTGCTACTACATTTGAGTTCCTTGCAGATTGTATTCATAGATAAATTCATTTATTCACATAAAATACACAGAATTTATCTTTGCAGCTGTTCTGTAAGGTAGCACAGTAATATTATTTCTACTTTGCAGAACTTAGAGGCATCAGTACCAGAATTATGCTTTGGGTGCCCAAGCAGAAATGCCCCTTTTCCTGCTTTTTCAGAGGGGGTGACATTTTTAGTTACACATTTGGTTTAGAGCCTTGAAACACATTGGAGTGACATCCACTTGCCGTTGTTGAGGTCACAGCGTGTCTGGCAAGCAGATCTAGAGTTCCTGAGTTTTACAGCCAGAAAAATGAGGAGCAATAATATGACCTACCTGATTGGTGTCCTGACCTCCTGAGAATCACACACGAGCTGTGTGGCAGAGGTTTCAGTGTTCAATTGTCAGCTGAGTGCATTTCTTAATTACGATGTTGGATATTGCAATTTCCAATGTCGCTTCACTTTTGAAAAGAAAACGGCAGTTAAAGTGGTTGATTCATTTCTACAGGGCTTTCTGGAAGAGCCAGGCTGAACAAGCCAGCCAGTGAGATGTCTTGTTGCCACAGAAGGGGGCAAGTCCACCTTCCCTGCTCCCCGTGCATCTCCATCTCCATATGCTCCTGTCCCTCCCTGACTGTTCTGCACATCTGTTAAACACACTAATAGGGCAGAAAACAATACAGGTTTTTCTTCTGTGTTAGTTTTCCATGCCATGCTGGGAAGTTAAATTGGCATATGAAAGTACCTAGTAAGCCACCGGTGCTGGGAGAAATGAACTAGAAAGAGGGAAGACTTGCGCATGAGAAAATAGTGCAGAATTGCTCCTTTTTTTTTTTTCTTTTCTTTTTTTCTTTTTCTTCATTCCCCTCCCTCCCAATGCTTAACATCTTGCGAAACCATACCCTTAGTACCAATCTTCGGTAGGTTGTCATTCTCTGACTTTGCTGTGAGGAGATGAAGTATGCCTGTTGCTGTTGAAGTTACAGCCTTTTCAATCGGTAAAAATTAAATACTGAGATTTGTAGATCCCAGTGAAGGTTCTGGGGAAAACATAATTTAGTTGAAGGTTCTCTCTTAATCGCTATATTCATACTCATGGTAACCCTCAGGAGCCTTACCTGTTCCAGCCTTTGCTCCAGGCCTAAAATACAGCTGGTGAGTTCTTTGTCAAGTTTGTCTGGTCCTGCTTATCATATGGCCTAACAGATCTGAAACTGCACTGCGTATGCCGCTATCTGGATATATGTTCTTGCTTCCTCTCGCTCAGCTGATTGTGCAGCCAAGGAGCGAGCTCACACTGAGACTGTCAATGTACTTGCAGTTGGTTTTCAGATGAATAAGCAAACAGATCCAACCCACGGCCACAGGGCCAGTGTGCAGCTAGATGACGGTGAGCAGCCGGTTGTTTTGAGAAGCGCTGAGATGTTTGTGCATACCCTGTAGGGCTGCTTCTCAACAGGTTGCCTTTCTTGGGTCTGGACACCTCACATCCACTCTTTGATTGCTCCCTCTGCGTCGGCATTATCAGAGCAGAATCTCAGGGAGCAAGAGAGACAGCTTTCATTTTCCGAGATCCTGTGCTTGGCAGCTTAGGCATCATAGCCTGGGCATTCACAAAGGGAAAACTGGGAGAGACATCTTGCTTTTAAGTCTAAATGTTTTTGGAGGTCCATGAGAATATCAATAGAAGAGTCCTTCATCCAGGATTATCCTCCCCATTACTTTTATTTCACAACTTGAAAATGCTATTACTGCATGTTGCAAGTGTAGAATTGTTATGATTTTAAAATATAAGCAAACCTGTTTTTTCCCTGCACAGGAAGTGGCTTAAGACTTGTCACCCTTTCCCACCCCCTCTCATCAGCTGAAGACTTTACTTTGACATGGAAAAGTTTCAGCCTCCAATTGTTGAAATCAGTCAGGACTCGAAGCTGCCGAAAATAGGATCTTTCAATGAAAAATGATAGATATTTTATTAATAATAAATAATGCTACTTGAGCAGCTTATAAAAAAGCAGCTTTAAAATCTGCTGCTTCAGCTTCAAACTGTATAGAGCATTACTTGTATTTTGATTTTTTTGAGATGTTTATCTGAAATAGGTTTATGAAGGAGAGAATCGCAGGAGCATTGTTTTAACTCTATCTGAGCAGTTGTCAGTATATACTTTTGGTCGTCTAAATTTAAAACAAGACTTTGGCTAAGAAGGTCAACGAAACTACTTTCCTTTTGATCTTGCATCCTTGTGGGTGCCTGGGTAGTTCTTCTGTAAGAAAAGTTTTACTGGATGAGTCAGTGCACTGAGTCATAGGCAGCATGAAGCCTGTAGTGCTCTAGACTAACTAATTGGTAACAGTCTCAAATTTAATTAAAGCACAGTTGTCAGCTCTGTGTTACTGATTGACATCCCACTGAAGTATTTTGTTCTTAGCAACTTACATTAATTGTTCTTTGCTGTTAAAATTTGTGTGTTTTAAGATCTTGTTTCTGTTGAATAGACCTGCCATTACCATTATCTTTTACTATCCTCTTTATGATTTTTATAGTGCTCACTTTGAATTTTTTTCCCCTGTTAGGTCACATATTTGGTAATTATGCTTTTTGTCATGCCAGTGGATTTATAGATGTTTAGAGTCCTTTGAGTGGTTTTTTTTTTTAAGTTTTCTTCATTAAGAACTGTCCTATTAGCACTGAATATTTTTTTACTTCTCCTAAACTTTTGTAAGCATTATGCAAAACTTCTTAAAAATTACAAAATACATTTTTTGTGTTGACTTTCAGATTACATTTTCAGTTTTGCTAGTTTTAATTTCTAATGCTCATCTTGTGTTTTACCCTGTTTTATAATAATGAATGGCCTTTCTTTATCCCAGTGCCTGCCCATCATTCCCGGATGATGGCAGTGGTTTCCAGTATCATTTGAGCCTTTCTCCCTACTGTTCTTCAGTTCCTTTGTGTGTGTGTGTTTCTTTTCATGATTCAGCTTGAGGAGGCAAAGAGCTATATGGGAGGCAAGGGGGAGCAGGACATGTCTTGAAGCTGTCTGTCTTCCATTAAGGAGAAGAAAACCCACCCCACCAACCAACCTCAGGGTCTTGGGAGAAAAGCAAGGTTTGATTTTTTTTAAAAATAATTATTTGCATGATTAAAAACCCCAGCTTGTTGGCTTTGTGTAGAACTCCTGCTTGCTCCAGCTGAGAAATGAGGAGTGAAAACTTGAATGGACGGTGGCTGTCTTTGCAACTGATTTTCTTATTTTTAAAACCTTTGAGAGAATATCTTTGGACTTTCAGAAATTGTCTATGCTACTTCCATATGTGATAACTACTGAAGCTGGGATTGGTGAAGAAATGTCTTTCTTCTGCCTTGAGAAGGTAGAAGATGCTTTGCTTCCGTGTTTTTCTCTTGAACAGTTTTTTGTCTCTCCTAAGCTCTTGACATCTCAGGGTCTTGCTAAATTGCAAGACCGTCAGTAACACAGTACTGGTTCCCATCACAAGTGTACCTAACCAGGTGTCCAGTCTCTGGCAGCGCCCACCAGCAGGTGCTAATGGAAACCTAACAGAAGGGGGAAGTACAGAATTATTTTTCTACCATACGTTATTTTCAACATTCCGACAGTAGTTTAAGGACATCCTTGAGGGGGGGAAGGGAAAAAAAGAGGTTGAGGGTTGTATTTGTGTAGTATCATTGGCACAGTATTTTTTCAAGCTTGATCTCTCTAAAAAATGCGTTAAATATTAGCCCTTTCCCTGCAACATGATATCCGTAGTTTCAATATTTACATGAAAGGCACTTTTTTATTTGTTCTAACTTGATGCCTGATAATATCATCAAGTTCCCTGAGCTCTTGTATTTTGAGATAAGTGAATCATACCATCTGCTACAGCTGTATAAAAGCAATGTTAATAGTCCTCCACAGAAAATTGCTGGAGCCTTTGGATGTTGTATTGGACCAGAGAGATGTGTCCTAAGGGACTCCTTTTCCACATTTCCTGTAGTCTTGTCCTCATCTAAGCCCAGCTTCATATAAAGCAGCAGTGACGGAAGGTGTTCTATTCTTTCCTGAAATGATCATTCAGTTAGCTCTGAAATTTGTTCTTTGAATGTGATTTTCTTGTTTTTCTGGATTGTAGATTTCCCTCACATCAACTTTCTCCTATGAGCAAAGGCTTACTGGTGCAGTTCATTCTCAGCCTTCTTCCTTCCTGTAGGATTTCCTTCTTCATGCATTTTTCCTTTGTAGTCTTTGTCTTGATTTTATTCAGTTCCTCTTTTTCTAGCAGTTCTTCCTGTTTCCCTGATAGTATTCTTGTCCTCTATTGAAGTACTTATTCATTTGATTTTGTATATAATTTTAAGTGTTTTAACAACCTACATTTTTAAGTAGGTGTATGGCTGCAACTTTTTCAAGTAGGTATTTGTTCTGTTTCATCAGTTTGTGGAGATTTGAATATGGTCACCAAAATAATATTTATCCTAGAAGCTAGCAATAAAATTAATCCTTAAGAGAAAAATGCAGTGTATTTCGAAGCATCTTTTTCAATTTAAAAGAAGCAGTAAATATTTAAAGCAAAGCTTCCACTTGCCGTACAGTCACTGAGGAGCATAAACTTGGAGGTATCCAATTTCTAGATGGATTAAAATAAAATAAAAATCTTCCATTTCAGCTAAACTTTTGTTGCTCTATGCAGAAGATTTAGGAGAAGATTTTCGTGGTGGACACTTGTAGCTTGGCTTTTAAACTCATTAATTTTGAAACTGTCATGTTCTGGTTTGTACAGTAACAACAGAAGCAGTATCTTTAGTAATAAAGTTTGTGATGTGATTCTTTTGTAAAGTATTAATGGCTCTTGCTTGGACAAGTGCATTGCTACTCATATAATCTTGGTTATAGAGTTAAAAGAATTTTGTGGATTTACAGAGTTAGAAGTGGTGATAGTTTCCTGTTTGTTCTCATCCCGTTTCCTACACACCATTTGTACGTAAAAATGTACATACTTTTTTGGGTTTTAGCTCTTCAGACTTATTTGGGTTATGTTATTTCTGGACAGAGTCAGTCTTTTCGAAGCTGGAGTACTGAAGATGAAGAAATGAGATTTCTGACCTATGAATGGGATTTCTGCATCTCTAGTACAGAAGTCTGGAATGTCCCACCAGCAGTGGGATTTTCATTTGCTTTAGGTAGAGGAAATATTCAGGAATGTTTACATATGCTAATTAATAAAGTCATGCCTTTTTAATTGTGTGGGACAATGCTTTCTTTTCTAACACAAGCACATAACTAATGGTGATAATATCTATTATTTTTCCTCTATAACTTTATAGATCATTTAAGTGAAGTACTTAAAGGCTGTCTTGTGTGTGCATTGACATATTGCATGTTACAGCAAATGGTTTTGCCTTGCTGTGGTAGATGGGTTGCTTTTACAAATGTTGCACAAAATTTCTGTCAGATTAGTTAGTTCTTCCAGGCAGCTAAATCATTAAATGGTGTCAGAAACACCAGTCTTGGAAATATTTGTTAGTCTCTTGGCTGCTGATAGAGAGTAATTAGAGAATTCAGACTTCATTTCAGCAAATGTTATGCAAAAATTCTATCTTGTTGACCTGACTCTGAGTGGGCAAGAGTAAGTGCTCAGAGTCTGATGGAGCTGGCATTTAGAAAATCCATAAGATAAATTTTAGCACCTACTGAGGCATGAAACAATTAAGGTACCAATTTTAGAATAACTTCAGAAGCTATAATAGGTAAAATAATCTAACAAACAATCCAATAAGTACACTTGGAAACATACCCTTAGCCCCATGATTTTTATGGTTTTGTAAGGAATTTTCCTAAGTGGTTTAGGAATGTCTTTATTTTTTTCTCAGCAAGTCAGATTGCTTGCATTAGGATTTTTTCTATTTTAGTAGTATATTAAAATATATAAATATTAAAAGCAAGAATGGAATACAGGAGGCAAGTTATCAAAATGAACCATGCAATTATTTTAAGCAAGTATTAACAGTTGTGTAAAACAGTTATTCTTACCACAACAAATGTATATCCATACTGTTATTTCAGGAGATAGAGCTCACAGCTGCTAGTTACCATATCAAACTAAGTTAAAAATCCTTATATGATAATTTTGATGAAGCACATTTTGAGTAAAAGGATGAAAATAATTATAAATGATGGTAATGCCAATTTTTTTGGTCAGGCATTCTGCATTACCACTGTTCTGTGAAGCACCTGAGGCTTGAACATCATGACCAGCCATGCCTGTCGGGCGACACTTGTGAGAATGTGCCATCCCTGAATATGTGTGTACCTACCATGCTTCAAAAATCATTTCTTCTTGGGATGGTTGCATATACATTCATGTCCTGGTTAAGGAGGTTGTAGAGTGAAATATAACAGTAGTGAATACACTCAATTGATTTGACAAGTTGGATTACATCTGTACTTTTAAGTTTCCTACTAAATAAATTTTGATCAGTTTACCGCTCCTTTGATCAGAGCAGCTGAGGACAAATGTAACTCGTTTTTGAGTGCGAACTGGATTCCGGTAGTATGTGTTCTAGGAAATTACTGATCACCTCCAATCATGGGTTCATATTCTTCTGTTTACGTCAATGAGCATGAAAACTGAGTGTTGTTTTTTTTTTATTTTGCAAGTTTAGGAGTCTTCGTGAATCCTTTGCAATACTGGTGGCCTATGTGGCAGTCATGGAACATGTTGTCCTTTTTGATTCCTTTTGGAAGTAACCATTAAATCTCAGTTCTGAAACCTACTAGATTTTTGCGACTGTGGTTAAATTAGAGCAAATGTTAATGCTGAAAGAGCAGAAAACTAAAAATCGTGTTCCTTAAATTTACTTGGTAAATCTCTTTTGCAGTCTTTTGTTTGTGTGACGTTCAACATGTTCCTCCATGGACACGTTTTGGTGTAAATACCCATTGCATTCAGTGCTTTCAGTGGCTGAATTTTATTCATATTTTATTTTGGTGGCCACTACCAGTTGTGTGGTGTGTGGGGTTTTCTGTGTGTTAACCTTTTTGTGACGGGATTCTGTATGCAGTGATACATCAGGAGTTCAGCAGGCTTACATTGTTGTTACGTTTAGAGATGTGCCTTTTTGACTATTTATATTCTTAGTTTAAAGAATATAAAATGCTTGTACGTCTTGACCAGAAGACTGGGAGAACATATGGGTACTTACCTATTAGTTAAGGGATTTTACTGATCTCTATCCCCACCGGATACTTAAATTTGCAGTGTCTGTAAGTGTTGTCTCTTCATCAAAGTGGAGCGCGTTCTCTGTGTTACTGTAGCGTGGAGATCTGCAGTCGTCATTCTTATATAAGTTTCAAAATTATTTTCCCTGGTGTTTTTTTCAACAGAAGCTGTATCAAATTGCTTGGAATTTCTAGAGGATCTTTGTAGTTTCTGCATTGTGACATGCGACTTTTTTAGCAGAAGCGCAGTATCTGTTGGATAGAGTAGGGTGAAATATTCTCTCAGTTCTGTTCTCGCTGAGCCTCTTTCATGCAGGTACTTGAGAATGAAATTTCTGATCACTGATGCTGTCAAAAGTAATTTTCAGAGTTTGGGATGTTACGAGGTATGGATTTTCTGGTAGTGACATGACTTCTCAAGAATTACCAGTAGTGATTTTTTTGTAGTGTAGACATACGTGTGACACTGACAGGCTACTTCCCTTCCATCCTGGGACCTCTAAAGAATACTGATAGGGAGACTTGTTCCAGTTTTCTTACCTGATACTCTCTAGTTCACTTCATTTTAAACCTGAGGACCATTTAACAGAGCAACAGGAAACAGGTCATCCAGTCTTTATGCTGCCTTTTAAATTAAGTGTTGTTTAATGCTTTCTGGAGGAAATGTCAATAGTGCAGACATGGCATTAAAATTAACCTTCAAACTATTTTCCATTGCTAAATTTATACTTCACGTTTTTTTAGGAAGAAAGAACTTGTTCTTTTTTGAAGTAGGTTATATTTAGTGGAATTTTAAAATCCTGCACAGTCATTTTTGCCAAATGCTTACTTGTAACAGAAAATGCTGATTAACCGGGTCATCCGAAGTTTCAGAAATGGAAGAGTTTGTCAAAATGGATTCCATGAAGCATATGCTTCAGATTCTTGTGGGCATAATACCACAATACCACTCCTCAGTGTTTCAAAACTGGATTATTTTCCAGCTTCCTTAAATGAACTACTGTCGAAGAAGTGTATAAAATACTATACTGCTAGGAAAAGTGGACATATACATTATTTTTATGGAAAATAAGTTTCATGTATTGACAGTTATGACTGGGTGCTGTAGTGACAGACATCAGGGTTTTTTTGTTGCTTTTAGAAAAGCTCGCACAGCTGAAATATTAGTTTGATGGTTTTTAGTCAATGAACCTTTATTAAAGTTCTGATTTGCCTTTACACTTGCTCAGCTGCACTGACTTGACTTCTGTGATCTCCCTGCCCACCCTTTACCAACAGTACTTGATTTTGCCATTTTTTGCATGAATTTTGGTACCATTTCTGAGATTTGGCAATTCCAAGTTGTGCTGTCACCCTCCCCTGTAACTGGTGTGTTGTCATCCTACTACTTGCTGCTGAATAGTGCATACAAGGTAGTGAATGATTTGTCATGGACTTGGACAGAAAGGAAATAATGGGGCTAAGATTTGCATTAAGATATTTAACTCCTCCATATAGTGATTTTTAGGGTGATGACACACCTATGGTATTTAGAGTAGATAGTACTATTCTTGAATGACTCCACTCTCTGGAAGAAAATGGAAGACAAATCAGACTGGCCAGCAACACCTCTTATGTGCTCTCATTCGTATCTTATTTGTATGGGCAGAGTAACTGGGTCTATCAGCCTGGATGAGGATGATGTGTGGCTCAATGTAGTGTATATTCAAAAGAGAACAATCCTCCCAGCCTAAAATAAGCTTAATAGCGTAAGGGATTATGTAAAATCTCATTAAACAAACAAGTAGGAAAAAATGTATTACACCAGTAAGATAAATTTTTATTTCTGCATTCTGTTTGAATATATTGACTACAGTTGAATGTATGACATGGATTAGACCACACTGAGTGAATCAGTGCAAATGTCATGTAAAGAAAATCGGGATGTTGATACATAATGGAGAAAATAACCAGTTATGACAATCATCCAGTTGTTGCAGTAACTGGTGTTGTATCTTCACTGGTTGTTGCTGTATTCACAGCCTGAATGCTGAGCTATGTGTTTGATTGCTGTTGGGAAAACCTCTCTTAATTAACAGTTAAGATTTCTAGATGTTTCTGCTTCTGTCTAGTCCCGCCTGTGTTGTCCTGACCTGTGTGGTCTGTGGTGTTGGAACAGACTCCCATCTTTCTAGGGTGTTGTGTTCAGACTGGGAATGTACACCAGCTTGGCACTTTTCTGGGTAAAGAACGAGTAAGTGAGGCTGAGCAAGGTATTTGATATTAAAGAATGAGTCCCTTCATTTGGCATGCTCTCCTTGTGTTTATTCAGGCAATTCCAAAGTGGTATTACCTCACTGTGTGCCTTAAAGAGGGAGTAAGAGTAGTTGTTGTTAAGGTGGATATTTGGGCAATTGTACACAAATATTCTCTGACAATACATTAGCTGTGCTGGGGCTATACACTAATAAGAAGAAGTAGCAATATAATAATACAGTAATATATACTGTAAGTATATAAGTATACTGTGGTTTTCCTTAAGCAGTAGAAGGATTTGACCCTTCCATTCCCTCTGAACTTATGTAGCTGATTTAGGGGTAAGTAACCTGTACTTGGTGATGATTTTATTTATTTAGCCATATGAATCTATAATTTAGGATACGATAAGTGGACCAAAGGAAATCTGCTACTTTTAAATAGTTCCAGACTGCACCTGTTAATTGTAAACTAGTTTTCTGATGATAAATCTGATGCAATAAATTACAATTGTCAAACTAGTTTTTCTCAGAAGAGTGAAAGGAAGAAGGGTGTGATGAAATATCTGCAGATGGATGCAGTTTGGGGAAATGCTCTTTAGATAATTTTACATCCCAGCATGTACCTGGAGCGTTGCAGTACCAGCAAAGTGAAGATCACGTTGGTTGTGTATAGGACAGTGCAAGCTTGCGGGTGCAACAGCAGGCAATAAGGAAAGGTAACTGTATGTTCGTGTCTGGGGGAGCTCAGCAACACTGAATGTGTGGAAAGCTAGATGCCAAAAGAGCTTTTTGTTGCTCAGATTTTGCTTGTGGGAAGAGAGGATTCCAAATTATAACAACTTTTTAATTTTTCTTGTTGTGCGACTCACTTTTGGATGGAAATGGAGGGTAAAGCTAAAAACTGTGAACAGACCCATGTAGATGTGCACGTTGGTTCCAAGACAGCTAAGCACTCAAGGCACATTCATAACATTAAACCCATGAGTAGTCTTCTGGAGGTACATGAAACTACGCCTGAAAATAAACACGTGTTTAATTGCTTTGCTCGGAGGAAGATGACTACTAATCTGTGTAATTACATGGAATTGTTCCTGTTATCTGTATGGTCTTTCTTACTGTCACGCTCATTTGTATGATCTTGTCTCAAGTTAGCTAATAAGTTCTTTTGAAAAGAACTGTATTGTCTGTGTGTACAGTTCATAAAGCAAATGAGTTTTGCCAATGATAATTCCTTTGCCCTCTAATAAATGATTACGGCATACAAGCATCACTACAGCAAAACTGAGTCAATTTGTTTGCAGGCAATAAATGGTAGACAAAGGGGAGCAAGTATTTTCTGTATTGACACTTTCTTCTCATGATAAAAGCTGTCTTATTTCCTGTGTATTTGTAGGGATTTTAAAAACAGGTTTTTATACAGACAGTAGCATGTTAACTAGCATTGCTCCTGTTTATTGTTTTAAACTAATGCTGTGTTAGAACTGGTTGATTCAACTGCTATGTATAACTAATCTGTATAATTGAGTTAGATGTAGTCGCTCTATGCTTCTTGTTTCAGCCAGTAGTAATTAAGAGGTGAGCCAAATTGGCTCTGTTTTGTAACACGCTGCCACAGGTACTACTTCGTTTGTAAACAGAATGTTGTCAGAAAGTGAAGAGTTTGGTATGCGGCCTCTTTCCAGCATTTGGCTTATGATAGTATCTATACTGTCATGTTGAAATGCAAGCAATTAGTTTAACAACTTTACTGTAAAATACAGTTTATTACGTTCTTAATGCGCTTGTGTATTCTTTTTGTTATTAACAGCTGAATGTTTGTTGTTTTTAAATAATATCCCCCCCCCCCCCAAAAAAAAATTGCTTGACTTAGTCATGCCATTGTATTCTGTGATTTCTAACGTTGCATGCTATTTTAAAATACACGAGTAATACAATAGAGAATGTTTTTTGCCTTAAAAAGGAGGTAGAGGGACACTTGTTCAGACTAGAGATTGTGGATGCATGTACTTTTTCAGTGACTTATGTCAACACTGCAGACACTTTAAACACGTTTTATTACTATAATTACGTGTTGCTGATTAAGGCTTCTTATACTACTATCGAACCAGCTGCAGAGTTTCCACAAGAGCTTGGAAGTTCCTGGTGTTCGATTACATGCTCTGAAGGGCAGAGTAGGTACCTTCTGTAATCAATGGGTTATATGAAAACTGTATAGTTCTACAAGGTTTTTCTGCTCGTTATTTTTGCCAGTGGTGAATGACAGGATTTTTCTCAGGGTCTGTATTATGTTTTGATTGCTGTATTAATGTAATAAGGAGTATTAAAGTCAATGATAAGTCATACTGTTCTCATTAGGAGTTTGAACTCATATTTGTGGTAGGAAATTAATCTGGTTTTAATTGCCCGTGAGTCTGAAGTATGTTCCTTTTTGTAAAGCTGATCTCACATAAATATAAATCAGTAACTGCCTGTTCTTTAATTATGTATTAGTGTATTGTACCTGCATACTAGATGAGAATATGAGCATCTCCAGTTACGGTGTATTGGAGGTCATTAAATCTTCTCTGCCCTGTGAAGTTTAGTAGCACTGCATTTCTAATTACTGAAAAATGTACTGTGTGTTTGTTGCTGCTTGGTTTAGAGTGGCTACGTTTAGCTACAGTAAGACACTCACTCACTTTTTAAGTAACTCCGTAGGGATTTTTGACAATATGGAAAACAATTGCTGTAAAACATACTATAAACTTACAAAGTATTTTTAAAAAAAATCTGTCATTGCAAATAATTCTGAGATATTTTAATGTAACATAAAAAAAGGTATCAGTTATTTGAGAATATTTTTTAGCATTTCATAAATACATGGCTGAAATCTACCACGGTCCAAAAATGTTGTATTAATTTCATGAAAAGATGACTAATGTAACCTGCGTTCTCAGAAGCAATGTCTCTTCTTCCCCTGCCACTAACACTTGACCTCTTCCCTCTTCAGGCAGAGATTATTTCCTCTAAAATTAATGTAAAATTTCTGGAAAAGATGCTGAAATATGTTCGGACCAAGTGATTAATGGAAAATATTTTCATTGGCTTTAGGTTGTCAGTCATAAAACTTAGGTGTACAAAAGCTTACAATTGTCTAGCCATAGCTACATTCATGAATTGTAAGGATGAACGTTACTGATACTGTTGTTGCCGTACTGCAAATAGTGCTGTGATATAAAGTAGGAATTTGAGCTAGCATAGTTGCCTCTCTTCTTAAAAAGCCTCGTAAACAAGGCTGATGGTCTAATCCCAGGACATGATTTCTGGTGATACTTTTAACTTAGGGCTCTATTCATATATCAGTTTGTGTGATGTGTTGGATACTAGGCAATCCTCAAATGACTGGAACAAAGTCTGGTTGATCAACTCAATACAAAAATGACATATGAAAAAATAGCATAATATCATGGCATGTCAAATCATTTAGTAAGTCACAATATAAGCAGACATAATTAGCATCCAGTGCAAGATGTGGGGCATCAACCAAAGTCCATAGATACCAGAATTCATATGGCTCTTAGGGTATGTTAGCCTACAGCACAATGTTTTGTTTCTACAGACAGTCCCTTAACAGCACATCCTCTGCAGTGATCTGTGCTTCTAAGTAGAACATCCCTTTTTATAACGTTTAGTCTGCTGCCTTGCAGTATCTGAAGGAGGCATTATCAGCATGGTGTTTGACATGTCTGTGGTAGGGAAGTAAATGCTACTTGATAGGTTAACATGAACTGGCGTGATAAAGGTATAAATCTGTTACATAGTTGCTCAGACTTCTTCTAAGAAGTCATTGCTTCTATGAGAAGAAGATGTTGCTTCTAATGTTCTATTCTACTCATCAACCCAACCATCTGCAAATAGAAAAGCATCTAAATTACAGGCTACCTTTGGCAACTTTGTGCACCGCATCCTATTCCATCATTGTGCTGAACTGTCCATATCCTGAGCAGGAAGCGAATAGTCAGCAGGTGGGACCTTTTCAAAGAAATACTGAGCCTAGAGCTGAAGTAGCGTAGCCTGGGTTCACTAATATCAGAAGGAAAGCTGATAATATGATAATATGTCATCTTGTACTGAGCATGCCCCAAGCCCACAGTTCTTAAGCACTGCTGTGTTTGAGACAAAAGAGAACAGCAGAGCTGGAGGACAATGTTGTGTATTAAGCCTGTTGAGTAAGAAATATGAATAGCCTGATGTTGGTTTACAAACTTTTTTTAAAAAAGTGAAGAGAAATAACTATAGAGTATACAATATGTTTCATTTGCAAGTCAGCTGAGCTTCACTATCCTAAAGAACAGAATTAATTCTGTTAATCGTATTGATTTCCTTCTACCCAGGTCATGGAGAGAGTGTGTGTGTGTGTGTGTTAAAAAAAATAACCACCACCCCAAAGCACTACAATTTTGCACAATT
This sequence comes from Ibycter americanus, assembly GCA_035590275.1. Taxonomy (NCBI): domain Eukaryota; kingdom Metazoa; phylum Chordata; class Aves; order Falconiformes; family Falconidae; genus Ibycter; species Ibycter americanus. The sequence continues at coordinate 23,959,576 of JAVJGI010000002.1, forward strand.
GAAATAATTGGAAATGAAAACCAAAAGGACTAAGGTGGTAGGACAAACATCGTGGTCTTTTTTGAATGCATACTATGACAAAGACTTCAATGACATGATAGCATTCTTCACAGTCTTTAAATGCATGTCATGTGTTTACAGTTTTATCCAACACCATAGTGGTATGGATTTGTCTGGGGAGGGAGTATATGGAACATTTTGGTTAGTTTGGGGGTTTTGGTTTTTTGATATTTTTTCTTCAACCTTTCTTATGAAATGGAACTTCTGTTACATGCTTTGTAGAAAACATGTGCTTCATGTTTGGGGGCTGACCTTTCCTAAGAGATCACAAATGCCGTCTTAATTAGGATTTCTGCATATGTAATTAAAACTTTCACCTTTGGATGGTGAGTTTCAGAAACATATTTTTAATATGTTCAGATATTAGTTACAAAGAATGAAATTAATAAGGATTAGCTCATGGGAGAGAACTTGCTGAGTTGGTTATTGGAAAAAAATGTTAATAAACTTATTGCATGAACAATGTTAAAGACAAATGGGAGATTATTCTCATATCACTGCCTTTTGAATTCCTCTTACAGAAGAATAATTTATTTGAAACATAGTTGAAAATGTGCAATTTTTTTTGAAATATCCATTACTTAATCAGTAGAGAATTATATGAAATAAGACTAGAAGAGAAACCTATTTAAAGAGTTCGGATGGGTAGATTTTTTCATGTTGAAGGTCTTCTTAACAACAACTTTAATTTATAATGTAGTTGAATTGGTAGCTGTGTACGGTTTATGATCTTGTATTTGTGCTTCAGCTGAAGGTGAACAATAAAACCATAATTTTTAAGGAAATTTTTTTCTTCTGGAGAATGCCATGGTTTTTGTTTGTTTTATTTTGCTTTGTTGGGTTTTTTTGTGGGTTTTTTAAATTTACTACTGTGGTATGCTGAAAATCCAATTAAGCATATATTTAAATGAAGTAATTTTCATGTAGTAATGCAATTAGCAGAAGGACTGTTATCAGTCATAATTCATAATGTTACAAAGTTGCATAATTATTATGTAATGATAGGAGAACATTGTGAGATTTCTACACACTGTAGGTTTTGAAGCATGTTATTCTGATCAGAGTTGTAAATTGAATCCAGCCATGAACTTCAGTTGACAGGAAAAAGACTCCATATGTCTTTCAGACGAAAAGTGATCCTACTTCCATTAGTCTCTTTTAAATAGATTGTTTGTTACCGTAATAAGATGTTCCAAAGTCAACACCGGCATTTTGGATTGTTCTGTGTAACTGAGCTGGTGTAAGTGACTTTACCCGTGTGCGACTTTGCAATGGCACTGCAATTAATAGGTTTGGTTTTCTTGTTTGTAAATGTTAATTTAAATGAGTTTTTAAAGGAATGCTTTGCATTTTTGTTCATACATAAATATGGTCGTAGTGACCTAAGGGAAATAATTCAAAGTTCCCTTTGAACTATATTCCTGTATTTACTGCACACGGTGACCACTATAATTTGTTCAGAAATAATTGTAAGAGTAACTTAAAATACAAAGTAATACCTGAAATAAACTCTGTGTAAAGAGATTTGAAATTACTTCCTTTTTGTGTCTGACAAAGTTATACCTTAATAGTGCCTTTTAAATTATTAGAAAACTAAAGTTTAGCTTCCTGCTGGTTATTACCATTTTCTGGACTGTGTTGTTCAGAATATGTGTTAAGAAAAGACAGTCCTAAATTTCATTTTTCTTTTCCATTATATTTGGTCATGAACGTGATCTGTCAAAGCTACTCCAACAGATACTGACATGTGTCTTCAAAAGTGATGAGTTGTAGAGCAAAGATTTTCTGCATGTACCTCGAATAACATCTTGTAGGCTCATGTTAGAAGTTGCTGTACTTTGCAAAAACTGATCTTAAAATTTCTTTGAGAAAGGTCATGGTCCATGTGGGAAGAAGATGACATGATTGATTTAGCATAAAAAATATTTACAAACTATATCTAGTGGATTAAAGGTAACTGCTGTAAGAAGTGCGAATGTTGGATACGTGGTATGTGTTTCGGAGAAATGTTTGTTTCTATAATGTAAAATAATTTCAGAAGAATACAGAAATATTGTTAGCTTGCCTTTTCAATGCCATTATTATTCAGCATATCAAAACAATATTTTTAAAATGATTGTCTTTTGAGAGCTGAATGGGATAATCTGTACTGCCATAATTTGATTCAAAATCAACAGTTTGTGGGAATCTTGATAGGCTTGAGTTGTGCATGCTTAGGAGGTGACATGGAGAAAGAGGGCAGGAGAAATGTGCTGTTTATGTCCTTCTGTTAGTGAGCAATTTCAGCAGCAAATGAGGTTTGGATGAGATAGTGATGTGATAAAAAAAATAACCACCCCACCCAACACTTTTTTGCTTTCTTCTAAAATACTTTGCTGCACAGAACAATTTTTTTTCTGTTCATTCAGTTTCTTATGAAAACATCTGAATTAAAGCATCAGGTCATGTCAGAATAATTATCTTTTCTGTTGTTTAAAAATCACATTCTGTAACAAGTATGTGGTCTTGGTAGTATGGGAATACTTCCAATCACGTTGGTTCCAGAAATAGCTTAACTGGTTTATATGGAACTGAGTCCTTGCCATCTTAAGGCAAACTTAACTGGGGCAAACTAACTTTGAGCTGTGTGGTACATGGTTGTCCTGGTGCTGCTACCTGAATTAATTTTCATTGTACAGCGTAGGGTGCATGTGTGTACGCGTTTAATGTTCGTGCAACAAAAGTGTTAACTTCAGATTTTGGAGATGATTGTAAATTAATTTGGACAAAATGCATTAGTATGAGTGATTCTTTATTGACTTGGAAAGCTAGTTTTATCATTAGTACATATTATATAAAATTACTGAACAATATTTTTTTACTGTTCATTGGTAGGCATGTACCAATGTGAAAGGTAATCTGTAAAGCCCCTCTGGACTTTTTATGTATATATATATATATAATCTCCTGTACATTAAAAAGAAAGTAATAATATTTTTCCTTTTCCTAAAATTATCATGTAGTATATTGCTGCATGTTACAACATGGGAAGTTTATTTCAATTAAGATTTCAATTAAGATTTATTATTATTATTATTGTTATTGTTATTATTATTAATATTATTATTATTTTCTGGAGACATTTTTGTTTCTTGATCCACTTGGATAATTACCTTAAAATTAGGGCCCTTGAATATGGCCATAAATTTCAGGTTTTCTGAGGTGCATTGTGTTTGATGAAGTAAAAAAGAAGTGGAATTGAAGAAAAACCTCAACAGAATACAACCACTGATACTTTTTTACTGTATCCCAGAGAATGTCAGAATAGCCGTTAAAAAGGCCTGAATGAAAAGAAATATTTGTAATTTAATTCTGGGAAGTATTACAGATTTCAAAGCGACAGAGCCTTTTCTCCTGTGTCCTGTCGTATTGACCAGATGCATTTTTGGGATGAAAAGTACTTGCTCATACACTGCAGTTGTAATTGGTCATCTATTGAAATGCAGAAAATGAGTTGGAATAGAATGAGCCATATTTATTTGTTCTCATCAATTACTACTACTAGCTGGGAAAAAGGAGACTGCAAATCAGAACAGTTCTAAGATTACGTTTCTTTCCTTAAACACTGGGGTTTTTTTCAAATGTATTTCTCCCTGTGATTAGAAATGAGTATATGTCTGCATCTTTGTGCGTGCACTGGCTGTATTTTTATTGATGGTCTGTGGGGGTCAGAACTGATACATTTGCACCCAGAGGTTCCCATTCATTCTCCATGCATTCCGATCGTAACATCTGTTATCATTCTGTGCAAAGGTGGCTGGCGAGCGAGCTGTGGTCTTGGGAAGGTTGCCTTCTTAAAGCAGCACTTGCCACTGTCTCCTAACAGAAGTCTGTTTAGGGTCTCTGGTGTTCTCAGTCCAGCCTGTTGGCTGGAACAGGATTTGAAGCCTCTTTGGTGGATCACCGTCCTCTTCAGTAGTATAAGTTCTGTTTCGTGTTGTGGTTTAACAGAATCCCTACTTTTAGAAGCTTGGAAGGGAATATGTTAAAGATTGGATAATTTTCCTTCCTCTTAGCATCACACTTTTCAGATTTGTACTTCTGATTAATTGTCCCTCTGTGTTTATTGAAACTGTAGGTTCAGTGAGGTTGGTTTTAACAAAGGCCAGCACTGAGCATTAATTTACAATTTTGAGCTGTTGCATTTTGAGCATTGCAGAAGGGAAGGAGAAGACTGAGGAACTGAGAAGGGACTCTGTCTTTTCCCACTGTGGACCTTAAAATATCTGCCCAAACAGCAGTGTGCTTTATTCAAGAAGCATTTACTCCAATAATTATTTTAAAGATGTCTATATTAATTCATACCTTTGCAGTGATTAGCTATGGGGTAGTAAAAGCATACAGCATATCAACTCTTCCTTGAAAAAATATCACTGCTAGAGAAAAATGACTATAGAATTCTTTGTCGCTGCTGCCTACTACAACTCTTCAGCTCAGTTTATTCTCCTTATGTGTATATGGAATAGTTCAGTGTATTAAAATGGTAAGCTGTGGCAAATTCGAGATGCTTGAAGAAGAGGTCAGACATATTTATACTTTAATGCACTTAGAGCTGATATTTGAAAAATAAAGCAGAGTAGAAAACAAGTTGTGTTGTGACAATGAACAATTTCTGTTGTGAATAATGAGGAAATTCAGAGAACAAGTTTAAAGGACATGACTCATGGAAACATCAGGGGAATGAAGAAGCAAAAAGTGTCTTGCAATGTGTTATTTTTTTTTTATGATATTACTTTTCTGTTTCTGGGATTTTTTTTTCCACAAAGCGATGGAATAGATACAACTACAGTAAGAAAGTACTTAGATACCTACCAACAGTGCCCTGGTGATGCAGTAATAAATATTTATTGTTAGTCTTAACAAATGTCTCAGTTCAAAATACAAGCATACTAGCAGTTTGACCTTCTTTGCATTTACAAGAAAACACTAGCACTTACTTGAAATATGGAAACAGTAACAAACTTTGGCTTGTGATCCCACTAAGAAAGATCAGTGAATGCAGAGAAGCCCTGTGACCAGGTCACGGCTGGCTTGGAATACACTGGTGAATGGTGGCCTTAGCATTGCAGAAAAGTGTCATTGCTCTCATCGCATAACCATTTACTTCTGTGAACTTATTTTTGTTAGAATATCAAGTATGAAAATAAGTCCAGGAAAAACTATTGTTATTTTGATGTTTTTCTCAATTGCATGAAAGAGTCTGTCTCCATTTTATTTTTCTTTCTTCAAGCAGTCAACATCAGGTTTTTAAATTTTTCTTCCAATGGGCTGAAAAGTTAGGTAGCATAGCTTAGCTGCTGGATAGTTGTTCTTCCCTTTTTCTTTGCCGAGTTTGTTTCAAACACATCAGTATTCTGGTGTTTTTCATTTCAAGTCTGTAAAAAGTGGAAAGGGTGCCATTTACTTGTGTAACACGTTTGTTTTGAAAGCACTGAAAAGATTCTAATTTCGTAATTGTTATTCTAACTCCTGATTTTTCTTCTGGAAGATGGAACATGGAGGGCGAGGGACTTTTGGGACTGGGGCAATGCTCTCAGCTGTGGCAGCAGGGATTGTGGGCATATTTCCACTCTCTCTACCTCCTACATGAAAGTTCTGTGATTCTAGTTTATCATTTGAAGCCCAGTTTTGGGTGGAAAGCCCTCCATCAGGCGTGTATCACTGTTGAAGTGTTATATTTGTATATAATATTGCTATGATACTGGTGAAGTGTGTAGTTTTGTCAAGTTAATTTTTCTCCTGTGCGTATTTTAAACTTTGCATTCATATTGTTTTCTGAAAACAGCACTATTCCTGGCTTGATTTTTTGCATATCAGGAAGTATGTCTTTCCCATTAGCCAAAAGAGGTGACTAATGAAGTAGGATTCTTTTCACTTCTTTTGGCTTACTAGTGAGTAATGTTTTCCTCTTAAAACTACATCTGAACTGTTTTTGATACATATATTGCATATGGCAAAGTTGAGTTACTTCTGCATTGTATAGAGGTCGTGCATTGTAATATATATACTATCAGTTTGTCTTTCAATGACTGGCCTACCGTTCTGTTTGACTGACGTGATAGCTGTCTTCATTATCTTCTACGTGATTCACTCATGCTGTGTTTGATGGGTCTTATGAGCATTTAATTTGTGAGGAGGATACTCACACAAACGTACTCTGAAGGGTACTGCAAAATTTTCTGCTCAGTACGTTATCCTGCTCTACTTGAATGATTGCCACTTAAAGAAGAAATACTTTAGACAGGAAGGGGAAAATGCCAAACAATGATGCAGGAGCATCAGAGGGCAGTACTTGTACCACTGTCCTGTGAGCACATGTTAACTCTTTGGAGGAAGTGCGAAACAGAGGGCTGGAGGAGGGAACTGCATTTTCCCAGGAAAGTTGATTTGAGATTGATTTTTTTTGTTTGTTGGTTTGGTTTTGTTGTTGGTGATTTTTTGTTGTTTTTTTTTTCAATTGTGAATTCGGTGTTGAGGTGGTTCAGGTGATAACACTTGCTGAAGGCAGAGAGGATGATCATTATCAATGTAGATTATTTTTTTTAGTAGAAAAAAGTGGTTAAACGGGGCTGGGGATTGAAGAAAACTGTGCAGGGCAGGGTGGTTTTGGGGGGAATAACAGGTTCTTTTTTTGGAACAATTAATGTCATCTGTTGGAAAGAGCCATGGAGAATGCCTTAAGTGTACTAGTTAGTCATAGCGTAATAACAATCTTTTGGTATTGTAGAACTGTGAACAAGAGGAGCCCTAGTTTGTCTAGACCAGAAGGTGATCCGCAGAAGTCAGTCGTGTGGTCAGTGATGGAGGAGAGAGAGCCTGCTCATGAAGCGCTGATACCTGGGATAGAAGGCTGTCTGGCACAGTGCTTCGTGTACTATATTCCAACTCAATATGTCATGGGTATTTTGTACAATTTGCCAAAGTCTCTGAGACTTTGGACAACTTGTCAGAGTCCTCTTTAAGACTCTGTCAGGGTTGCAAGAGGAAGAAAAAAAATGTCTTGTATACAAAAATGAGGAAGATGAGCTCTTTGTATCTCTGTAACTATGTTAGAGCTGGTTGTAAAATGAAGGCTATAAAGTTTTTGTTTGTTGCTTTGTGTTGTTTTGTATGTCATGAAAGAGCCAAATGGTTTTTAAAACATACAGTCACAAACTGATTATAAAATTCCCGAGGGGAGCTCTGATGGGGCTATCATAACTTAACAATGGAATGGTGAGTCACTGCAGGAGGAATTCATGTAATATTCTTTTCCCGTATTTATAGGACCAGGAGGATAAAATGTCATTTAATTTTATTTGATTAAAAACTACTAGGCAAGAGAGAAAGAGGAAGAAAGAAATGATCTTTCTTTTATTTCAGGCATGAAAGATGGATGGAATATATAAAAAGCATATTATGAAGCAGTATAGTATAGTGATTAATTTCAAATCTGATCAATGCTCCAAAAAGGTTGTGTTAATAATAAAATTATTTTATTTGATAACTTCAGGTGATGATATTTTTTTTTAGGTTCTAGATGCAAAGCATCACTTCTGAGTGGAACTGCTAGATTGAGGCATCTGTATGAATTCTTCCTTGCTAGTTTATGCATATGTATCTGTGCAGTTCAAAGATTATCCATGGATTTCTTTACCTTTAAAGGTTGTGCCAGAATTTACTTAATGTAGCCTTAATTAGGTTTGCTAGGATGCCAAAAATGCTTTAGCCTATACCATTAATGCTGGTGATGCAGTGTTTTGTCCAGCACTGTGTATTCACTTCTGCTTGAACCAGAGCTGTAGCCTCTTTTATGTAGTGCTCCCAGTTTAAGGATCACGTTACAGTTGTCTGCTGTTGCTTAAAGGTTTGGTTGGTTTGTGTTGGTTCTTTCAGAAAGGGCAATATAATGTGGTGAGCGTGTGTTTATTCACAGTGAATGTTGGTATGAATTTTTAACTAAAGCTTTTTGATGCTGTCACAATATTGAGATCTCGTCACTATGTCATGGTACAATGATCCTTATCCTTTCTTTTCTCTCCTTTGCACTGCTAGGAGCTTTGGTTTATTTAGAAGATCTGTGTGGTTCATTAATATTCAGCACGTATGAGGGGTTTATAAAACTTAGTTTATCAAATTTAAAATTACTGAAAGCAGAGGCAGATATGTGTGAGAAAAGGTGAGACTTAAGCAAAATAGCAAATTAAATATTCTTGAATGAGCCACGAGACCTTCAAAAATTCATTTTGGGGAAAAAACCCAAACAATAGTAAATTTTTACTTAAATAGCAACATTGTCTGGATATATGCTTGGCCAAAGAGGTCACTAACTCATCTTTTCAGTTTCTGATATTCAAACTTGATAAAACAAAGGACCTTCTCCATAGTATGGAGGTGTTGGTGAGGGAAAGGCACAAAGGATCAAATCTGTGTAATACTTTGTAGAGATCACCAAAGGAGAATTAGACGTTTGGAAAAAGAACAGATATGCAAGAAATAAGCAATTGTTGAATGTATTGGTGAAGAAAGACTATTTTCTGGAACTTTACTGGTGAGTTTAAGTGAAATAAAATTAGTATTTCAAACTTGCTGTAAATAAGATAGAAGTAGCTGGTTCGAGCACTTCCTATACCTTCTTTGACTCTTCCTGCCAACATTGTAGGTTTGTTTCATGAAAGGTTGAGATTTTCAGAAATTTTAGTGCTAGATTTCTAGCTATGATATCAAATCAGAGCAATTCTTTGTTCTTTTTTAAACAAAACAACCAAACCCAATGCAGGAGATGTTACTGGTGTTGATTAAACCTGTTTTTTCCAAGAGTAGTTTTGATTATTTTGTGTTGCTCTGGAATAAGTGCAATCCTAAATGACACTAGAGACTGTTCTGACCAAGTTTTTTGAGTGCATTTCTGAATGGGTTAATTCTATGCAAGAAATAAAAAGGTAGTTTTAATTTTCTATTATTCCCTCACTTTTTCAAAAGGGATTTTTTTTTTACAGAACTAGAAAAGTGAAAGGTCTTTTTATTACTTATGTACATTATTTTTATGTACATTATTATTATGTACATAATAAGTACTTATGTACATCATTTCTGATAAGGATTAAATGGAAATAACTTGAGTGCAAATCAAAAATAGATATTTTTTGGAAAATTTAAGAGGATTTGTATATTTTCTAGAATTCATGTTAATATTTCCAATTTTCTAAGCTAAATGCAGAGTTAACAATTCCAGTTTTATATTATTTCTTTTATCTCAAATTTTCATTTGACATACAAATTTTGCTAATTAATATAATATCCCACTCAATAGCCAGTATTGGATTTTTACAAGGATAATACAAGTAACAGTATAGTGCAAAAAAGGCATATACTGAGTGGACCCTCTGTCATAAGAGAGGTTCTCTGAATCTGATCAACAGTGATAATGTGAGAGCTTGTATAGAAAGCAAGTGTTTTCAGTAGCGTGGAATTTTTAACATATGGAGGTCTTTTCAAAACCTAGCTAAATTCTTGTGGTTAGTTGTGTTTTAAAAAAATATACCCACACTTTTCTGACTGTTTCAATTTTGTGCTTTAAATTTTTTCAGTGAATATACTTTTTGTTATGGCAGAAGAGAAATCAGAATGCTTAAATAGGTTGTGGGAGCATTTGTATAGTATGCATATTATATCCTCTGTGACACAGCTTTGTCTTATACATACTGCTTACAAAAAAAATAATCTGTATTTCTAATCTCTTTATTTCTTTGTATGAATGGTGCAATTTAATATTGGATGATGAGCCAACTCAATTTTTTTTCCTGCAGGAACTTTGTAAAATATTATAGGAAAGTTCTGCTTCTAGAGCATAGGCTTAGGAAGCATGATGGTATAATACAAAAATTATGTCATGACAACCTGAAGATCGTAAAGGATCATAATTTGTACTTACTTTTAGCCACAGTAGAGTTGCATTACTAGTCTCATCGATATTCAATTTTACTATTATGGGTTTTCCATTTAAAAGCTTTTATTTATGTTTTCTAAAAACTGTTTCTGGAAAAATGTTTGGGTCTTTCTTCATTGCCTTTGAATTTCTCTTTTTATCCAGAGGGATTTTGTGCTTGAATCTTAATTCTTTCAAGAGATAAATTACAAAATTTCCCCTAAAAGGTGCTTACCTTTGGGGTGTATAATTTTTGTAAATAAGTTTAGTTCGCATTAATTTCTATTTAATATGATTGCACTTGGTAAGCGGTTTCCAAAATCTGTTTCACATAAAATAATTTGAGAGGTAGGAAAAAAAAAAAAAAAAATAAATCAGGTATTCATGTTGAAGGATATGGAAAATTTGTTGTTTTCGTTTAGCTTGCATGGAGTCTGATTCCCCCTGCTGCCCCAGTCAACAGCAGTTAGTTAAATCAGCCGAGAGGGAAGAGTTATGGGAATTCAGAGAGGCAGAAACTAGAGAAGATGCTGTTTGGTCACATTTCTGCTTTGGTTTAAATACATGTCATAAAACAATAAAAATCTGTCTCTTTCTAAACTCCAGTATGTTTTCCCTAGAGTATAGAATTATAGATACGTTCGTAGTAATTGAAAAGGAAATACTTCCTAAGTGGAATTGCAGTCATGCAACCTCTGCACTGCTGAGTGACGAGCCAGTTATTTCTATCAACAAAATAGTTCTTAACTTCTAAGCGGTTAAGTACCAATGTTGTCAGGCCAAAGGAGGAAGGTGCGTGGGGCACCTTCTAGAAACACTACTGCTGTTTTACAGATTACAAAACCCGTTAAAACAGCGTTAGGTTCTACCTAATTTTCTTGTGTTACTCCTGTTAGTGGAATTGTATCGCCCAGCCTGCTGTGGTTCAGGGTGGCTGGCTGTGTCCCAAGTCACTGTTCCTTAGGGAAGTCTCAGGAGCAAAGCCTCCCGGTCAGCCTGTTGGTCAAATGGACTCTTAACTGCAGGAACTACTCTGGAATGAGCCTGCAGAAACTGCAGAGCCATCAGGAGAGCAGCGTTCACCTTTCCAGAGTCTTGCCTCAGCTGCCTTTCCGCCTTTTCCTTCCTTTCCCCTGCTGGGACCAGCAGCACACCACTGCTGAGTCTCACTTCCTTGCAGGCAAACCAATTTTTTCCAGATGTTCTCCGTGATGAGGCTGGGAGTTAACCAGCCTTCTGAAGTCATCCTGTCTCTCTGTGAAATTTGATGACCCCATTACCCTTCTCAAGTATGAGATAGAAAGCCTTTTTGGGCGGTTGTGTTTTTGTTTTCGGGGGTTTTTTTTCCTTGTTTTATTATTTTGTGAAGTTTTGATGGAGGGAATGTGAAATTTCCATTTATTTTCAGGAACTTTGAGTTCTGAGAGACTTGCTATTGGAATTTCAATGCCCAATTTTGTTCAGCTTGTGCTGACTCCATACTTATATGTTCTAGTCAGAGTGCATTCAAAGTTCTTTAAATGTGTCATCAGTTTTAGTCCAGAGGAGTGGAGAGGATGGCTGTCTCTGCCTGGTATTACTAAAAACCTTTCAGTCTTAGTTTCTCTATCCAAAAAAACCCAGACATGGTACATGTTCATGGGCAGTAAGTATTCCTCAGAAGCAAGGAAGTATATGTTCTTTATCAAAAGATGTAGCTAAGCCCATAGAGCATGCCACATCAGCAATGCGGTGGGATTGCTGTTAAGGTGGGTATTCCTGTGCTATTCTGCATCTAGTTAGGGCATGTAATGATGGTAGTGACGATCCAGCGTATCTTGGTAACCTAACTACATAGCTTTGTCCTTGCACGGTGAACCCTAAATCAGTGGTACTGTGTCTTGAAAACTTAATGTTTTCTGTGCTAGTTAGGTGAGTCCCAGTCAGGATATATGTGCCTGTGCTGCCATCACACTTTGATCTGTGGTATAAAACTATGATAGTGTCATTTTTTGGATTGATACACAATAGATCAGCTTTCCTTTTGGACACGTTCTTACAAAGTAGACGGTGCTGATTACTTCCTATAGTCCCGTTTCCTGTATATCTTTGTTTCCATCACATTGAGCAAGGTCAAAGCAAGGCAGTCAAACCAAGCATTTCCTCTCAACTCAGAATGTAAAGAACTGGGAGGAGTATGAAGCTGCAGTAGGTTGTACAAATGATTGTCCTTTTGTTCTGGAAGGATTGTTGAGGGGGGAGGTCACAGCCCCTAAAAAGATTACTCTGACATGATTCCGATTCTGCACAAAATATGAAAATATTCCAAAAAGGCATTGTGACTGTATTGAATGATATGTTTTACTCTAGCATATGAGAGAGATCAGCAACAGAACCTTTAAATCAACTATCAGTTTATCACTGTTCTAAGGTAAAGGTGTTGTCTTTTTCACTCGACAGCGTTTCCTTGATATGACGTTTGGAGCCGGAGGTCATGCTACAGCTCTTCTAGAGAAAGCCAGCGGCATCACCATATATGCACTAGACAGGGACCCCACAGCTTATAAAATAGCTCAGCAGCTTTCAGAATTGTACCCGTAAGTTGTCGTCTTCTTTCTTAAATATGGTCAAGATAAGGTTGATACAGTGGTATTATATTCACAAAGTAATAAATTTCTGTAGTTTTAATATATAGTTTTTAATGGCTTATTGTAGAATAGCATTGTGTGCTGTATGTACCCAGTTAAACAGGAGATCCAATTCAGTTTATGAGTGTTTGCGTGCAACTTCTTCTGAGGTTTTGGGAGTTAAATGCATATTCTGTGCTCTGTTAATTTTGAATATGCATCAAGTAGCCAATTTTATATTTTAAAATTGATTTTAAAAAGATTCATGTGCTCTGCTTGCTTTGAGATGATTCTGATGGCAGAGCTGTACATAAAAGGATGGAATAATATACTTTCAAATGAGGTAATTTAAATATGGCTTATGAATAGTTCAATTTTTAAAAACAAAAAATAATTGTAATTCAGTATTAGGTTCGCTAAATATTTTGCCACTGGCTTCAGAAAGTGCTAAACAAATTGAAAAAGCTACTGTGTCTGTGTAAAGCTCATGCTTCAATTTTCTGCTTAGAGTGCTGAATTTGCTAAATGAACAATTGCTAAATGCAATTTTTTGGTTCTTGTTCCTTTCATTTATTCAAAACCTTTAATTTATTGAAGAAACAGCCCAGTCAGAGCATGAGTACATTCATGCAAAGGTGTGCAGTATGTAAAACTGAATATGAGCTTTTCAGAAAGTGCTATTTAAATTTGGCCAAGAAGTAAAAATATATAGATCCAAGTTAAATAATATGAAATAATTAATACTTAAGAAACCTGGGGAAAGTAGGAAGGAGTGGACACATGCTGTCAGGTTGAAAATGTTAAGAATATTTATTTCAAAAGAGCTTTTACATGTGGAAAAGCAAAATGTTCCGGTAAGAAGAAAACTGGAAGAGGCAGATAGAGGTTAACACCTGGTTGTTCAGTCATGTTTCCCCACATAAAAAAAGGGGTAGTTAGACAGGAGTGCTATTTAAGTAATGCAGAATGTATTTCTCACCTTTTCTAAAAGAAAAGGCTGAACTGTGCATTCCTTTCTTCAAGTGCCATTGTCAGAGGCCCGGTGGGAAAAATGCAAGCTTATGACAAAGAAACATAGCTCAATTTCTAGTCATCCTACTCTGTAAGACCACTTAAATATATTTCTCTAATTTTTCAGTTCTTTGTGGGCTGAAGTGACATGCAGTGTATACTTACAAATTTGTGGAATTCCTCTCTCAAGTGTTATTTCTCTAGAGAATGCTCTTTTTGACAGAATAGCGTGGAGAATATTGGCAAGGGAAGTCCATTTTCTTTTAAACTAAGCCTGCAAAGTTATTCTACCAGATGTCATGGGAGTTGTGGTGTCTTCTATTCTTTGTGTCATAGGAAAAAAAAAAAAAAGTAGTCCAAACTAAAGCTAATCTTGTATCTAATAAAAATTTTCAGAAACATTCACACAACATAAGACAATGATGAAAAGTCTCTTTTGACTCAATATATGTTTATCCATAAAGTATCTTATGCAAACCTGGGTGTGAAGGAAGTTTATTTTCCAGATACATGAAGAGATTTTACAAGTGTTGGATGTTGTTCTGTCAATGATTCATGTAGTTATTTTGCTGCTTGCTTATGATGAGCTTTAACCAATATAGTCTTACAGTTATGTAACTTACTATGGCTTTATAAACAAAAGAGGTCTCCTAGTTCATATTTCGGTTTGTAAAATCATATAAACTTGATTACTTGGACTGCAGACATGGTGTTGTCCACCTTTACAGACTCAAGTTATCAGTAGAATGAAGTGAATTCTTAAATAACATTAATTTTAAGTTGTTAGTGAAAAGTCTTCATCACTGAAAGATCACTGCGTGCCACTTGAATATATATTGTAAGATAGAGAGCAGTATTCTTATGGTTTTGGTGTTTTCCCTCATCTCCTGTCTTTCCTGTTAGAAAGAACAGGTGGGTCCTTTTTCAGAAGGTAAATGTATGTTTCTTTCATAATACTTGATGTTGAAAATGAAAGTAAAAGAATGTTCATATGCGGTATATTTGCTCATTATTGATCTGCTTTTCTTGGGAAATCAGTCGCATAAAGTATTGTTAAATTAAAATGGGGAAGGAGGAGGTATAAGTATATAATTTATAAATAACAGGTAAAGCTAGGGTTTGTTTACAAATCAGTTGTAAGTATAAAGGATTTACTTATGGAGCTTTCATAAATGCAGTTTTTTATTTCAGTGTTCATGAAAAGATGTTTGATCTAATATGGGGTTTATTGTCTGTTTTCTGCACTGTGTTAGAAGTAAACCTTTTTATCAGAATTTTATCAGTTTAATTCAAATCTGTGTTGACATCCAAAGCTCAGGGAATTGATCCAGTTGACATCTGTATCCGGTCAGGTCTAGTCTCAGGTGAAATAGTTCCCTGGTTCACCAGGGAGCCACAGAAACAGTTGTGCTGTCTTAAAAATGGCAATGGCAGAGTGCAGTTGCAAGCTGAGAGAAATGTAGGGCTGTCCGTTCTGTAAGCACAGCCGTAGATGTAACTGACTGAAGAACTGTAGCATAGAGGTATAAACTTCTCCTTTATTTTACTATTCTAGGGGTTTTTTTCCACCTCTTCTGTCTAACATTGCTGTTTTGGAAGAGGTTATTTGACTTGCTGACATGCTTTACTTCCTTGGGAGGTGAGGGCACAAGGAGGGGAAAAGGCTGTTATGCAGCTGTAACCAGTAAATCTGATTCCCACTACATCTGAAATTGTGAATGCGATGGGCAAACTCAAAGTTATACATCAACTGAATTTTGTTACCATTTTGTTTCACTTAGAATACTGTACCTGGTTAATTGGGGATGTTAATAAATTCAAGCATACTAACTACATGAACATCTTGAGTCTTGCAGTAGTGTTGGCAGTAGTTCATCCTACCATAAAAAGCTTCAGTTCTATTCAGCGTTAATTGTTATTGCTTATTTGGGTTAGGTAACATTTAATAATCTTAGTAAAATCATACAGTTCCCATTGTTACTCACTAAGAGGCTTCATTTTTTTAAGCATCCTATATCTTAAGTCACTGAGTTACAAGATTATTAAAGCTCAAGTTGCAGAAATACGCCCAAAGATATGGTTGGAAGAGGAAATAAGTATGGCTAAATTAGGGGATTTTTCTATATTCAGGACTAATAAATGAAGTCCTCGTTGTACTTAGCCGAAAGACAGCTGGAGTAATAAGTCACTAAATGAGAACACAGAGGAAAAATAATTTGATGTTTGTATTTTAAATGTGTCTCTTTGCTTCTTGGTAGTGATTTTGTCAGAACTAAAATCTGAAGAGGGTAGAGTTCTAACTGCAATTCTTGCACTCATTTAGCATCTCTGGGTTTTGGGTTTTTTTTTTTTTTGTTTGGTTTTTTGGTGTTTTGGTTTTTTTTAATATGTAGTGCTGCTTTAATAAGGAGAAAATGGGTCAGGGCCTGTTAGATATTCAGTGTGTGGGTGGGAATCCTTTGACGTGCTTTCTGGGGAAGCCTCTAACTTGGGAATTGCTGCTGGGAATCCAGAAGAACAAGATAAAATTCAGTCAGTAGCAATATATATTACAAGTAAACCCTTTCACGCCCACTGAAAGCGAGGGGTTGGAGAGGTGGCTGAAATCTGGCAATCAACCAATATCATTGCAAGCTTTTAAGTATGAGAAACCTATGCAAAGCCTACGCAGAGGGGACGATATGTTCTTTGTAAATCTCTGAGCAGAATAAGAGATTGTGCCCCCAAAAAAAGGATAAATAGTCTAAAATTCCTCACCCAATTTAACTACCATTTTATTGAGATGCGATGGTGCTTGTGGGTTTTGCTTTCAGGGTACACTAAGTGTACAGAAAAAGTGAGATAGACCCATCAGCTTGCGTTGTATGTTCTGGGGAAAATAGAATCTATTTTGTTCAGTTCTAGGGAAAACAAAACTTTTTTCAGTTGCAGTAAGCTTATTTTATGTGCTTGTGAATTGTAGCTGAGTATTATATTGTTGCTGTATGTTATTTATATAAGCTACCATTTAACTTTTGACTGGAGTGCATAAGTGTAGATGCAATTCAGAGTGTGCAATCAAGGCATATTCATTATAATGGTGCCATGACTATATATAAGTAAGTTAATTAGTTACCTATAGCGCTGTTTCTTTCTAAAGAATTCTCCATCTATGTCAATATCTGGCTGCCTCTCAAATGCAGGCCACATCGATAAATGAGTTGCCTTAAATATCAGATGGAAAAACGCAACTGAGAACACTAAAAAGACTTTTAAATGCCATTGTATTAAAAAAAGTGCTTTTCTGTCATTTATTTTGTTCCCCAAAAAGTTTATTTGGGTAAGAAGCCCAAATATGTTTCCTTATAAAAGCAGAAGGAATAAAAATTCTTTCTCTTGTTGCTGAAGTTCCAGCTGTGCGGGTTTCAGAATGACTGGAAACCTCTGCTTGCTGTCATACGCACGGTCTGATCCTTCAATACAGCGAGTTCCTCGGTCAAGTTTGAGCCCAATTCAGAGTTACCCTGACATACACAACACGTGCAACGGTCTACTTTTCACAATTATTTTCCCTTTTTGCATTCTTTTATGACTTGGTCCTTCAGTACTTTCTTGAAACCTTGCCAGCTTCACAGGGGAAGGCCATGCGCGTTGCCCACCCGGACCCCAGCGAAGCCCTTGGCGCCGTCTCCCCCAGCATCCCCTGGCGACAGCGGCTGCTGCCGGCCGGGCGGCTGTGCTCTGCGCTGGGGTAAAAGCTGCCCGGGCGGCCGAGCCCAAAGCGCGGTGGTGGACGGAGCCACCTCCCGCTGGCGCCGGGCACACGGGGTGTCCCCAGGGCTCCGTGCTGGGGCCAGCCCTGTGCCATGGCTCTGCCCACGGCCTGGGCCAGGGGGGCCAGC
>JAVJGI010000002.1:23977317-24142338 GCA_035590275.1 Ibycter americanus
AGGAAAAATGTCTTCGCTGCAAGGGCTATCAAGCACTGGCACAGGCTGCCCAGGGAGGTGGCTGAGTCACCATCCCTGGAGGGCTTTAAAAGACGTGTGGATGTGGCACTTGGGGACAGGGTTTAGTGGTGACTTGGCAGGGTTATGTTAACTGTTGGACTCGATGGTCTTAAGGGTCTTTTCCAACCTAAATGAGTCTGTGAGTGTACAATTGGAGTGTTAGTCTTCTCTTACATAGTGTAATTATAGATGTTTCACTACCAACATCATATCACTTGAAACTGCAATTAAATCTTTTTTGTGTACACTTGCTTTTCTTTTCTTTTCAGACATAATGATTGTGTTTTAATTCGTTGTGTGGGCTGCAAAATCTTTACCAGTTTCAGACTGCAGTCTAATAATTTCAAGTTCAGAAAGTGTTTCTGCTACATAAGTATTGGTAGGATAGATAAACACCTTCTCAGTCGTCCTTGATATCAAGTATTGCAAACTCTGTACCCAAAACTGGCCCATGACATTGAGATGTTCCATGGCAAAAATGAAACCAAACTGGTGGAAGAAGCCAGAATCACGTAATCCTGCTGTTTAAGAGAAGTGCCAGTTTTCCCCTCTTCCTGTAAATGTTCCCTGAACTCAAGCAAATGAGGAAAACATGTTGCTTGATTAAAAGGGAAATTTCTTGGCAGACAAAGGAAGTCTTTGTTTTCCCATGGTTGAAGCAACTCTTTAGTTAATGTGTCCTCAGTCCTGTTCCTTGTAAGCTTTACGAAGACAGTATATCTTCATTTTGGGGTACACAGTGCCCAGCAGTCCGTGGTCCTGAAAAAGAAAAGTGGTGAACTCTTCTTTTCCAGGCACTTTTGGTATTTAAAAAAACCCAAAACTGTCAACCTGTGAAAAAATTTTTTGCAACCATTTCCATAAAAAACACATAGAACCATGTTCAGTGTTTTTTTTTTAAGTGTTCTTTGCCATGTATGTGTGTGTGTTTCCGTATTTTATGCTCATGTGGTAGGTTAACCTTGGGTGGATGCCAGATGCCTGCCAAAGCTGCTCTATCACTCTCCTCCTCAGCTTGACAGGGGAGAGAAAAATATCACAAAAGGCTGGTGGGTTGAGATAAGGACAGGGAGAGATCACTCACCAGCTACTGTCACAGGCAAAACAGACTCAACTGGGGGAAATTAGTTTAATTTATTGCCAATCAAATCATAGTAGGGTAATGAGACATACAACCAAATCTTAGAACACCTTCTCCCCACCCATCCGTTATTCCCAGGCTCAACTTAATGCCCGATTTCCCTCCTGAGGGGGACAGGGAATGGGGGTTGTGGTCAGTTCATCCCATGGTGTCTCTGCTGCTCCTTCTTCCTCAGGGGGAGGGCTTCTCACACTTGTCTCGTGCTCCAGCGTGGGGTCCCTGCCATGTGAGATGGTCCTCCGTGAACTTCTCCAACGTGAGTCCTTCCCCCGGCTGCAGCCCCTCACCCCCTGCCCCAACGTGGGTCCCTCCCGGGGGGGGCCGTCCTTCAGGCACAGCCTGCTCCAGCGTGGGCCCCCCCGGGTCACACGTCCTGCCAGCAAACCTGCCCCAGCCTGGGCTGCCCAGGGGGTCACAGCCCCCTGCGGGCACCCCCTGCCCCGGCGTGGGGCCCTCCCCGGGCTGCAGGTGGGGGTCTGCCCCCCTGATAACCTCCGTGGGCTGCAGGCCGGTATCTGCTTTGCTGTGGTCCTCCACTGGCGGAGGGGAACAGCCTGCCTCACCATGGGCTTCGCCACAGGCTGCAGGGGAATCTCTGCTCTGGCATCTGGAGCATCTTCTGCGCCGACCTGGGTGGCTGCAGAGTTGTTGCTCCCACATAGTCTCACTCCTCTCTCCAGCTGCTGTTGCGCTGTTTTTCCCCCTTCTTAAACACATTATTCAATACAATATTCCAGAGGCGCTACCACTGTCACTGATGGGCTCAGCCTTGGCCAGCAGCCAATCCATCTTGGAGCTGGCTGGAACTTGCTCCATTGGACATGGGGGAAGCTTCTGGCATCTTCTCAGAGAAGCCACCCCTGTAGCGCCCTCCGCTACCAAAACCTTGGCATGCAAACCCACTACAGCTCAGCATCAGGTTCTTACGTAACTGATGGTGTTAACCAGCAGAACTAGATGTTATAGGATTATTTTCTTAATTTACTTAACATTCCTGTGGTAATACTCTGAATTGTTATTGCAGTCATATACTCGTGGTTACAAATAATATGTGTCTGCCAAAAAGTTGTGAAAGTCAAGTTTATTGTTTTTGTGAGGGATTTTAGATCAGGGAACTGAAATGGAGTGACTGACATGCAGTGCTATGCAAAGACCAGGTCATTAACATTTTGTTGGGTATTTCCTGGCTAAATCAAGAGATAATGGGAACAAATGCTGATGCCTTTTCATTAAGAGCATATTTTTAATTAGTCTTTCAGCAGAATAAATTATTTTCTCTGAATGTAAGTACTTTGTAAAATTTCTAACAATTTATATCTGTATTTCTATACTAAAACCATGCGTGTACATATTGCACTGAGCACCTGCAGGTGCCTGTGTGCCTACACCACTGTCCCCAGAGTTACCATCAACTCCTGTTATGTATTGTAATTGGGAACAGCAGCACAGAGATGGGAAAACAAAATTACACTGTAAAAATGCACGGTAGAAATCAAATACTTTACAATATAAAAATATGTTTTAATATATTTACTTTTGAAAAAATCTGTTAAATGTGATTTTGTAGAGAGCAAATGCCGTGTGAAGTGCAATATATGGACTTTTTATGGTGCTGCGCAGCGCAGACAGTTAAGTGAAGAGGCAGGGTTGGTTAATCCTCGGTCACAGTAATCCATTTACACATTGTTGACTGGCTCTGTAAAAAGTTCATTTGAGAAACTCCTGTAACTGAGATAGCGACGAAAATGGTTTTTCTAATTAATAAGCTATTTTTACAATTAATCATAGAGAGCAGTAGCAAGTAATGGTGTAAAACAGGGAGGTGCTAAGTAATTCCTAGTATCCTAGTGAGCTTCAGAAGTCTTCTCGATGCTTTCTATGGACAGGGAAAGTTACCGTCCTCAAGAGTGTGCATATATTTTTGCTTAAGGAATACAGGCACAGATTGAAGTTAGTTGCTGAGCAGTGCAATACTTTGTCTGGTATGTCGGTCTCTTCTCTTTTGTGTTTTATTGACGTTTATAGGATATTTGAAAAACAGAAGTGTTGATGAGATTGTCACCCATGGAAAATAACACAAGGCACAATCTAGAGAATACCTTACATCTTTTCAATACATGTATCTATTCATATGAGCAGAATGCATTTTTTGGGTTAAACAGAGTGCGTTTTGTGTGGAAATAGTCATAGATATATGAACACCTTCTAAGCATCTTCAAAATGTAGCATAATTTAAGACCAGGTAGGCAAACAGTACCTCCCTGTAAAAGGAGGTGGAAGAAAAATGATGCTCAAATCCAAGTGTTTCTTTAAAAAAACGTGTAGCTTGATATTAGACGTAAATTTGGGAAGACATAGCTAGGAGAAAGCCATGAAGATGGTAACATGAATAGGTGACAAATCTCAGTGTACTAGTTGGGCAGATAACCAGTTTTCAGGTGTCAGCCTGAAGCTTGAGAAGATTGAGTGAATTGGATGCAACAGTTTGTCGAAGTCCCTGAAGATCTTCCTCCTGCAATTTCAGTAGTCTGTGTGTTACTCAGTTGAAAGTGTATGTATCTGTAGTCTTTTAAGATATAAAAGCCCTATTTTACTTTTTTATGGGGGGAGAAAAAGCCTAGGGGAAGGCAAGTTTGTGAGTTATCTGAAGTAAGGGAAAATTGTTTGTAGAATAAGCAAGTTGTCCAGCAGGCTGCACTAAGCGTACCTTTCACTCAGTCGTGTTTTACTGTGGCTCTTGGGTCAGGTTCAGCTTCCAGCAAGTTTGCTCTTTTCCTCAGAGGCAGATGTGAAAAAGCTCATACGCTGCAGCCTACAGAGTGGGCACGTGTTGACGTGTGAGTTGCCCCCGCATCCATGTATATGGGAAAGTCTGAATGGAGTCCTAAACTGAGACTTTTTCTTAGTGCCAATACTGCCCATGCGGTGGGTCTTCAAACTGCTATTTAGCTCCAGTGGTGGGAGTTGTTAACTGTTGTATACATGGGAAGCCAGGAAACAGCTCTTACATTACCGTCAGTAAGGGCAGGAGAGATTGTGCTTTATATTGACTGAAGCAGGTTAATCTGTATGTTTGGCAGGCCTGAGCAGAGTTTGTTATGCTCAAGGTATAGGATGTTAAGGATTGATGAATGTGGTAACAACATCTCGTATCTTTCCATCACAGAATTCTTTTAGCACTGTATCATACCAGAATTTTAATACCGAATGACAACAAAAAGCTCTATCTGCTGAATTTAAACACTATAAATTTATCAAAATCACTTCAGAGCTCGGAATTTTTCTGCCTCAGCTGCAACCAAATACTGTCCTGACCTGACTCTTACTTAACTTGTGAGATCTGTGTAGCTCATGCGTTGAGGTGGGATGGCTACAGACCATCTCCAATATTAGTAGCTGAGTTTAAATTTCGTATACTGGTTGCGTAGAAGAGGAGTCCTTACGTGCACGGGTTACATCTTAAAGGAGTACGGTATCTTGTAAGAACATAGCGATTCCCAAATCCTGCCTCTGTGTATACAATGGCACTAATTTCATGGAACGTGGTTTTGTTGACACTCCCACTAAAGCTTTTATTTAGTGGTAGAAATATTTGGAGAATGATTAAATACTAATCAGCCTATCAAGACTCATTCTATGTACAAGATTCTATTAATCTTTTTTATGCTATCTATATTTATTTCTTTTATTTTGGCAAGATTATCGTATAGTTATATTCTTAAAATTATTTTTCATGTCACAAATTTAGGGTTTGTCTTTGTTTTCATACATAACATGTCAGGTGACAATGCTAGATTTAATGTAATTTCCAGTCAAATGAGTCAGGACGGCCTTTTTATATGTTACTGGTTTAGGAAAACAAATTGCTGCCATTTTGATCTGAGTAATCTTGAGAGAAGCGGCAGTGTTATATTATTTTAGTGGGAAAGTCTTAGAAGAGATGTTGGCCGATTTGAAGCTCTGAAGGAAGGTTTGCAAGCATTAGGCTTAAAAAAATGAACTGTTTTATTTCCTTGTTTTTTCTGTTGCCGTTATCGAGTCATTTTACATTTGAGTATTGTGTACACATGTATCTGAATCATCTTAGACATCTTTAGACATCAGAAGTATAGGTCAAGCAGCTTAATTATTTTCCAGCCTGAGAAACTACAGCTTTTAGACCACAGATATTGATCAAGAAATGAACAAATGTTGAATGTAGGTTTTCTTCCATCACAGTTTTTCGTTGGCGTTTCTAGGAATACTATAAAAAGCTAACTATTCCTACAGAACGAGAGGACCTGTTTCTTAAGTTGATGAAGAGGGATAAGAAGCATCTGAAATAATTTAAAGCAATCAAAACCCTCTAGGTATTGGTTGAGTACATGGCGCTGAATGTGGGTGATTTGAATTTCTTTTCAGTACAAATGGCCAGATCCCTAGTTTATTTTCAAGGACATTGTATATACCTGCTAGCTCAGCTTCATGTGGAATGAAGTGCCAAGTGTTGCTTTACCCAGCAGTAGTTTCAGACATGTCCATTATATTGGGTTTTTTTAATTTGTCTGTATCAGTGTGGTACAAAAGTGCTCAAGAACATCTGTGAAGTTTAATGTTACAGCTCTTACATGCAGGTTGTTTCTGAGGACAGTTCTCTGAAGCTTAACTTGGGTTGTAGGTGTTTTTCTAAAAGGAACAAATGCCATTATTTTTTAAAGTAAATAATTATCATGCTGAAACAATCTTTGAACTGACATGATCTGTAAAGGATACATAGACTTTTCCTTTCAGCCAGTTTTCCATTATATTGGGTTTGATGAGGAAGTTTCTTATAGGTGTTTAGATGACTTAAATACTTTTATATTACTTTAGTAACCATTTCATTACTAAAATACATGTGTAAAACATTTTTTTGTTTGAACTTAAATTCCATTAAAAACATTTTAAAATGTATGTGTCAAAAGAAAAAATTAGAAATATCTTTTATAAACATTTAAGGCATATTTTTTTTTGTAGCTGAACAGCTGAGTTCCGAGTATATTTTCGCTACAGTAACAAACCACTTTGGTGTTTATAAAAATAATCAGCATTTTGTAAAGGAAACCAACAGAGTACTCCTTTCAGTATTTTTATTTATTTATTTATTTTGTAACAGCAAAACTGAAGATGCTGCTTTTTTTCACTGAGAGGAAGGAGGGGAAGAGATTAGAACTTATGAACATAAGTTCTAATCTGAAGGTTTTTGCACCTGGTAGCTAGTTGTTTACAGATTTTTTTGTTCTGTTGAGAAGATGGCATCTTCATATTCCTCAGCAACAGTTAGTATTTTAGCTTGCTGTTTGTCAGGAGCTGTATCTTTAGCTTATTTTTGTTCGCATTTACAGTAAGAGGCATTGAGGCACCCAGCACAAAACAAGAGAACATAAACTGTATTGAAATACTCCTCCTTGTATCAGACAATAAAGGTAAAAGTCTATTTCATCAGTGCATAGAAAAAAATATAGAGTAGAAGATTCCAGCATTTTCATATGGAGGTGGAGATGATATAAATATGTGGGCAAAAAGGTGCTTTTCACTTACTAAGAGAAGGTCAAGACTTAACTAAGTATGAAATACAACTGTATAGAGAAGTTATTTCAAGTTCAGATTATTTTTCTGATTGAGTCATTATACTTCAAGTACTATTATTCTTACCTTAGATACATTAGGACTATGCGTATAAGTGACATAGACCATAAAAATGAGTTACTTTGACTACATAATTCTATTTTTTTCTTGTCATAATAATAAACATCATTTGCATTTTAATTTGATTTTGGCCTTTGTGACTCAGCTGTGCCAAGTGTTGTGCAGAATATTCAAAGGACTGAAAGTAAAATCAGACAGTTAATTGCTGGCTTTGTATTTGGATGCCTGAAAAACACAGCAACTTAGCTTGATCAAGCAGCAAAGATTTGGATAGAGAGATTTCAGAGAATTTCTGTGTAAAACCTTGGCGGAGAAAACACTTAACTTGGAATGGAAGTTACCTGTGGCCTTGTCACCACTGAATGGTGCTGGTGTTTGAGACCAGTATTGACTCGTAAGTGGTCTTAACTCTTGACACACACAGATTTATAAGGAATAATACAAATGTCATTTCTCAACAGCAGAAACAATCTGTAATATTGGTATTGTTTACTATACAGTCTTACACTGATCATGAGAAGTTGGAGGCTGCTGAAACTTTTTAGATATGAGTCAGAAAAACAGAACCACATTTTTTCTGCTAATGATATCCAGATTGGCCATTCATCTTCAAGGCGGTCTGTGCCACCTGCTAGGTGGGGAAGGGAAAGAAGAGGATAAGCAGCACTCCCTTCCCCCAACCCATCGTGTCTTTATCTCTGGGAAAGCACCTTGGTTTTTGTTGGTTTTTTTTTTTTAATTGTAATTCCAATGGTTGCACGGGGACCTGAAAACCTGCACCTTTGCCCCTCCAGAGAAACGAGGAACCAATTCCTGTGAAACTGAGAGAGCAGCTGTCAAAAAGCCAACTTTTCTGCTACCAAGGAAGGCTTAATCCACTTCTGCTTTGTCTCTTCCCAACCTTTCTGAAGACATGTGCTGCGTGTTACTGTATTTTCCGTCAGTTTAAGGTAGTAGTTCATCCTCCTTCTCATTTGTGACTCCTAGCTGTTCCTAATGATCAGAGTGGATCTGTTCCTAATGAACAGATTTTGCCGCAAAAGACAAGGCAAAAATCTTACTCAGTTGACTGAGCATCAGAATGACTTTTCCTTGCAATACAGTCCAGGTTAAGGTAGAACAAAGTGTGACCATCCAAGTGTGGAGCGGAAGAGCATTCTTACCCGAATTCAACCCTTCCCTCAGTCTGCCTTTGTCAAAAGAAGTAGATGTTAGCACTTGGTGAGCCCAATATTAAGATAAAACTGTCAGGCATTTAGTAATATTTAATCCAAGAACTAATAATATATGAAATTATGCTAGTACTTTTTCATCTTCTTAAAAAAAAAAGAATAAAAGAAAAAATGTCTGTGTCACAACAGAGTTGAATGTGCTGCTTATTACTTTTCCAACTAGCAAGACCAAAAGTGTGTGCCCATTTTGCATAATCAGTGTGGTCACTTTGTGAAATTTTACTCAGAAATGCAGCAAAGCTCATTTCACTTCGAGGGAATTTGAGGAGCATCATGGATACTGTCTTCAAGAGTATAAAGGGCAACTTCTTAGTTCAAGCTAACAAAAATTTATGTATATAACATGCAGTTTTCTTCTTATGGAGAGAGTTATTGTTTCCAAGGTGAATCTATTATGTGTCAAAACCCACAGTCAAGGAAAGACTGAGTATGAAGGTTAATGGTAATGTGGTATTTATCCTGGTAATGAGGGGAACCCTGCAAATAGGATTATTTTTACAATATACTTAAGGTAGTATTTTTGTATTGTGGTTTATGACTTGTGTAGGATGAGTGATCTTACTTCTGCATGTTTGGAAAGTACACTGTGCTATGGAAAAATTTAGATTTCTGAAAATAAATTTTTTAATTAAAATTTTACTCTCTTTGCCTTCAAAATAAACTTTTTATCAAATTGAATTAAATTAACAGTAGTAATAACTAAAATGGCTGGTAATAATGAAAAATTATATGACCAATCATGAAACTGTCTACAGCCTGTGAGCTGTTTTTAATATTTGCCCTATAGTACAACTTAATGAGACCTCTCACATCATTCTTGTGGTGGAGAATTTCCATATTGCTGTTCCTAGGTGTCTGGAATACTATAGGTTTGTGGGCAATTTAGTAGAATAAGCAGCAGGCACGGTATTCTTGGTCTCATTTGTTCCTTTGTTTTGCATGGTGCCGTACCTGATAGACAGGTCATCAAAGCTATGTCCAAAGGAAACCTTGAGTTTCTGCTTCTTTGAATATTTTGCAGATAACAAGTGGACTGAAAAAGAAGCTGCTGTAGGCTTTTGTTATTAATTTGATGTCCTTTTCAATAGCTGTTTGCTTGAGACACTAGTTTATTATAAATTCAGATATATTGCAGCAAGAAATATGAATAAAACAAAATTCTACTGAATTTTAAAAACTTTTAAAAATTCTAGAATTCATTTTCTGTGGAACGATTTCATGGCTTGAAGACCTTTATCTTACTGAGGCTGGAAATAAGGACTGAATCTCATTGTATAATCAGGGGGGACTTCTTGTTTTCAAAGGGATATGTTTCCATTTTTAATTCAGTGAGTAAGATATTGAACATTGTGAAATAGAAGTGTGCAGAACTACAAATGTCTTGTCCTCTCCTCTTTCTAACTATAACTACAGAAAGAAAAGTCAGTATGTGGCTGCCAATCTGGAAGCATCTTAATGAGTCAGTGTGGCAAGTTTATTAGAAATAGATTAATATGTAACAACATACAGTACACAAAAAAATAATTATCCCTTCATTCTGCAGCCACATATGTAGTATACACACTTTAATTACTGAACCTTACTTAGGTTTTCAACTCAAAATTACAGTCCTCTGGCAGGTCTGACAGGGCTTTCTCCCTGGAGGGAAGCTCTTCTCTCTTGTTAGTTTTCCAGGTGCAAGTCACACATGGATCCATTGTACCAATAGCCTTTGGATCCAGCTTTCAGTCCGTACATTCAGTTTTTGTGCCTTTCATGTTGGCTACCAAGTTAATAGAGAGGGAAAAAATCAAAAGCTATATTAAAATCAAATTAAATCTACTTTTTAACTGTTATCCACAGAATCAGTTACCTTGTCTTAGAAAGCAATTAGGTTGGTCATAAATCTTATGTTGGCTGTTCTCATCTTGTTCGTCATGTGCTGGGGAATAGTTTCGATGAGGACTTACTGTATGATTTCCACAATGATGAAGGTGAGGGCTGCCAGCCTGTAGTTCTCTGGACAATCCTTCTTGACAGGTTTTTGAAGCTATCATGGTACTGACCTTTTCCCAGTCATCAGGGACCTGAGCACCCCAGTGTCTTAAAGCTGACAGAGGGGCTTCGTGGTAACATCAGCCAGCTGTCTCGACACTTTCAGGTATGTGTCATCTCATCCCCTAGCCTTGTACATGCCCAGCTGCTGTATGTGGCATCTTGCGTGGTCCTCCTGTACTGTGGTGTTAGTGCATTTCCCTCCTAACCTTTGCCACTGGGCACTGGGAGCAGGTTTTGCCATTTAATACTTAGGCAAAGGCTTTATAAACCCCAGTCTTCTCAGTGAAACTTGGTACTAGGTCACCTGTGCCATTCTGCAGTCTTCCATGTCTTGAAGACATATCCCCTCCCAGTTTTAGCTTCAGGCAGATTTAGGTGTTTCTAATTCCAGCCCAGAGCAATCCAGCTCAGGAATTTTGCTTTTTTACACCCTAGTGGCTTGTCCTGCTCTTTCTCTTGGTCCTCCTTTTTTTGCCATTGTCAGGATTTCCCTGTTGAGCCAAGCTGGACCCTTGCTATGGCTGCCTCTTTTTTTCTTTTTCTTTTCTATTTTTTTTTTTAGTTTTCTTCTTCAGAAGGGGATGGATGCCCTTGTGCTCGGTGGAGATTGTTGATGCAAACTGACCCACTGTCCTGAGTTCCTTTGCACGTCAGGAGAGTCTCCCAAGGTCTCCTGCTTACCCATTCTCAAGACAGCCTGAGGTCTTCCTGAATCCTGGGATTTCTAGTCTGCTACTTGTCTTCCTCACTTCCATCAGGTTCATCAGCAATTTTCCTGAAGTCTTAGACTGCAGAATGACACTGTCTAACCTAGGATCTAAGATGTCAATAATAAAAAATATTTTTAGACTGTTTTATTCCTTCCATGAAGAATAACCTGTTAATGCACCATTCACTGTCATTCCTCCAAAATCTGTTTGAGGCTGTCTCAGGAGATGAGACACCTGAAGTGAAATATTGTTGGAACGCTCGCTCCTGATGCCAAAAGGGTTTTACCAATTCCGTCTTTTTGTTAATATGGGTATTGTGTAGTTTACTACAAGTACTCCCTTTGGCGCTATGTGAAACTGGCCCAGAACTTTCTTACTGCATAAACATACAGCCTTTGTCCAATTTTCATGTACTTCTACATTTGTTGTAGTCTTGTTTTTTTTCTTTTCCTTACAAGGAAATTTACTGATTGCCAGAAACTAGTTAAATGTGAGGATGGAGTTTGTATGTTAATACATATGTCGAAGACCATTTCTGATAAATTTAATTAACAGTTTAATGCCATTTTTCATTTATAAAATGAATGAAATTTCAAATATTCTTAGCACTGAAAAGTTTAAATTGCCTTTGACAAATATGAGTTGTAATTTATAGTTTGGTCCTAAAAAGCTATTGCAGAAGAGAAACACTATAACCTGCATAACACATCAATTACTAAAATGACCTCTTCAGATTAATTTGTCAACTGTGTCATTGACAACTCTGCTTAAACTCAGCAGAGAGCATTATACTTGTTAGAGGTGAAGCTGAACTCTAGTGCAATTCTGTTTTAAAAATAAATATCAGCAGTATTGTGATTTTAAATGCTGGCAAATCCTGAAATCATTATGATTGACTTGAAGCTGTTTTGAATATGTCCATGTTTTAAAAAAAAGAAAATCTAAGTTGTGTTGTAAATATTAAGCAACTTTATGATAAGTTGAAAAGTGTCTTTTCAAACAGCAAATTCTGAGAGTGTTTTTTCTTTGAGCTTTTGGGGGAATTTTTAAGATTCCTGCGTAAAAGTAAAATTGCACAGGAATGACAGCTTGCTACTTTGTTTCTTTACCACCTATGATAAGATTTGTACAAAAAGAATTGTGGGTGAAGGTTCAGTGCTTCTTAGTAAGTGTTACTGTGTTGGGAAGCAAAGCCCCTCCCTAAAGTAGCATGTGGTCTTGGAAGGTTTTCTATGCAGGTAAGAGAGGACTGGAGATCTACATTTGACTTTATTTTAGTATTACATATTTTAAAGAAAAAGGTGAAGTAGACTTTTATTGGTTTAGGCCATATCCTAAGTCAACAACATTCAGGATGAGGAAGACACTTCTTGAACTAGTGGGATCTTCTTCATTTTTGGATAAAAAAAAACCCACCAAACTTTTATAAGATATTTTGTTTGTTCTTCCCTGCTGCAATGCTCAGTCCAGTCACAACCTGTTTAACACATCTCTAAAGTGCTTTGGTCAAACTGAATATTTTAAGCTTGAATGACAATTTCGATAGAGTCTATATGAAAAAAATGTGCACCGTTTAACTCGAACCAGAATGTTCTCAGTGTTTTGGCTTTCTGACGTCTTTCTGTCCCATAATCAACTTTAAGAGGTACTGCAGGTGGCTTGGAGGTAGAGTGAGTTAACGATTAATAAGGATTTACGCAGCTTTTTGCGTCACTTTTTATTTCCAAATCATTTGCTAACAAGTCACCTAAGGGCTTAAAATCGACCAGGACAACAAACAGCAGGAGCCTGTGGTGCAACTGATGCTGATGAACAAAGAAAATAAATTATAGAAGTCAAAATAAGTATTATTTTATTGGTTGCACTTGATACTGTAAAAATTGTTTTATTGTAAGGAATACAAAGAACCAATTAAGATAATGAGTTTTCTGTTGTAATTTTATGTAGAACCTTAACTTTTCTCTTTATATTTGATGCAGTGATTATTCAGTTTGTCAAATGTTGCTGTATGGCTTTTTCTCAAGAACATTCACCCAAGTGGGTATCAGTCTTAATACATCATTTTTTCAGGGTTGTTTTTTTTTTTTCTTTTTCTGTTTTTAGTAAGTCTCTCTGGAGGTTGCCATTAAAGAGTATACTTTCTTGTGTTGTTCTTATGTTCCTTTTAAACCTCAGAGTCCTTTCAAATAAGATTAAGTCTTTTATAAACATTTAACTAATGATAGCAATTGCCTTCCAATGAGACAAAACTTTCAATGTGAAACAATGGGATATATTATTTTCCTTTTTTTTTAACCACATTCCGCTCCAAGGTACTTGATTGCATTCACTTCTACGTACACGATTCCTGTTTTTCTGAACAAAGCTTGGGCAAACTTTCCTTTGTCACTGCAAAATTCTCCTCACAGATTTCATATAGTAGTACGTACATAGTTTGATTAGAAATACTGATTTTTGCAATTGGTGCTGAGCTTACTTCCCTCCTTCCACAGGCTGTTATAATGCTGACGTCTTTTCTGCTGAAAGTTTAGGCGGGATAGGTAACTTGTAAGTCTGTCACCAGCCTTTTATAAGGGTGGGGTTTCATGTATGTGAGCTTTGATCCGCAGTGCTGCAAGCTATTTGAATTTCCTTTGCTTTGGGAGATACATGTAATGGTAGGAATGTCTTAATATTCTTGAACTAAATGCTGGAGAGCCTATGGGTCAAAATGACAGCTATCGCTATTCCTAAACTAGACTGAAGTTAACGTGATTTCTTCACGCTTTTTTCTGGAAATACATATTATAGTTCTGATCAGTTTTAAAGGTCTTTGAAGGCCATACAGTTATTGCAAGACTGTATGATTTATATGCTAAAGCAGTAGGCATTTTGGTTTTATTTTTAGTTAAAAGAAGGAAAGAAACTGAAACTATAGCAGTTAAATGTCCTGTGATTGCAATCATTATTTTTCTGAAATTGCTCTTGTGGCTTAAACAGAAGGCACATAAATTGTTAATGCGGTGCATGTTGTGCGGTATACTAAATAAATTGAAAATGTCTATTAAAGTGTACATGCTACAATTAGTAGCTTAAAAGAGTTCGGATATGCGGTTTGTATTATCATGTCACACTGTTTTCTGAATGTATCGTGATGACACGTGATGTGTTTTTCTAGTAAAAATATATTTCAAATTGTATATTTGCAGTATGTTGAATAATTTGCATTAAGTGAATGTGTAGCAAAATGAAGCTATGTTCTTCTGGTATGCAAAAATGCTGAATATAGTTAGGCATAAAAGGGTTTTCTCTTAGCTAGATTGGCTCACCCTGTATTTGTTTGAGAGAAGTCAACAGGAACTTTGATTGCAAGGTTTGATTTGTTCTTTGCTTATGCTGTGGTTCATAATTATAGATCATAATTATGAAATGAATGCTTTCTAGCAGTTTGCTCTAGTAACTTTCATCGTTGTGTTGTCTTTATCCCTGATAGATGAATTTTGGTAGTAGACTGTTGCACTTTATGTTTATCAAAGATTGGGAAAGGAGCATTAAACATGGGCTCATTACTGTGTATATATGCGATTTCAGTGCTCCTAGATGAATTTACACCACACTCAGGCACTGACCTTTGGCACAAACAGAATCATACCTTTTTTAGGCTGTTTTGCAGAACAGCAACATTGTTATCAATCATGGCTTTTGTTGAAGAGTTTTAGGAGTCTTAGGCTCAACAAATCAAGAGCATCTTCCCCTCTTTTTCTCTTGCTTGCTAAGAAAGCATTCTTTCCAGAACCCCAGTGCTCATATTAACAGACTCAAATCAGACTTTCAGACCTTGAGGACCTGAACTTGTATGGGGCGTGTGTTGCTTTGACAATAATTGCAAAGCACTTAGGGTTGCCACTTAAAAATGGAACAGCTAGACTTCTTCACCTGTCTCAGAAAATTATGTCTTATAAAATTAGGGTATAATAGTTTTCTAACAACATAAGCAGTTACAGAAGAAAAACAGTACGCAGAAAACTGAGTTTTATGTTAAACTTATTAATCAAGATCTTCCTTCATTGACTGAGTACTTAATTTGTCTTTCAAGTCTGGCCACTTGATTTCTTCATCTGAATCTGAAGTTAACCTTTCCCAGTTTTCTTTAAACTTTATCTTTCAATTTGTTGTTCAAAGTTTTTTGCCCTTTCTGTATAAGCCTTGAAAACAGTGCAATGGAAGAAGGTGCTACTAACTGTTCATTTCTTCACCAAGTTTTGATCTCCCTTCTTGTTTACATTATAAGAAATTGCTCATTATTCTTTGTCTCTGGGTACTGGCAATTCAGAGTGGTAAAGCCAAAAGAAGTAACTTTCTCAGTTTTTCCTAATGTTTCTTGATCTTAAAAACACTTTGCATGCTGTAGATACTGTCTTTAATTTCATTTTTTTAATCTTTAAAGTCTTCTGAAGATGCAGTGCTAAAACTTTACAAATTCTATACTTAGGGAAATAATTACCTTATAATAATTTAATGAATACTGTAATGTTATTTTTGCTCATAGCATCACATAAATACCAACCAAAACAAAAACTGAAACATTGAAACATGCAATAGGTTGCCTGGACAAACATGGGTTTAAATTCATTGTTAAATTTAGAACCATTCCTTTAAAACTTCTCATATTATCTTTTTATGCCCCCTGTCTCCTTAAATCTGTTTCCTTCTCATTGAGGAAGCAAGAGATCAGTGAAATTACCCTTTATATTTGGTACTGTCTTGCTTGTATTCTACTTGTAATTGGGTCAGACATCTGTCTTCCACTCTTTGTATAGCATTAGGAGTTGTTACATAACAAGATCTATGGAATTTTTTGGATTATGACCTTGAAAAACATTTAAGCAGAGTGCTGAAATTGAGCATATGAACTTCCACAGGCTAATGACGGTCATCATCTATCCTGAAATATTAGAGAGATGTGGGCTATACTTCATATCTTTATATATTGTCAGAGCTCTGATATTTGTGAGTATGCAATAGTATTTTTTCTTATTTAATCTTAAAAGCAGGGACTCTGAAATATATACAAAGCTTTGTACGTCTCCATTCTGTTTGACTTTTAAGATTAGAATACATTTATAATTAAGTGTTGATGTATTGAAAATATTGGTCAATATTTTCTTTAAAGGGCATTTTCTTTTACGTGAAAAAAATATTAGAAACATCAGGGGAATTCCCAATGCAGGATGTACTTCGGAAAATATAATGACTTTTGTCTTAAAGCTAACGTGATAGTATAGTGAAATGTTGATGCCTTATTAACAGAATGAATAGGGTTTTTTCCCCCGTTTAGGGGAAATTCTCTTAGATGTAAAAGAAAATATAAAATTATTCCTACGTATTATAAGTATTAAAAAATCAAGAACTTTGAAAGCAAAGTGAAGGTTTCAAAACTGGCTTTTTTTGTTTGTTTGTTTTTGGTTTGTTTTTTACAAATTATTTGATTGGTACCTGTGATGTTCACTTATATTTTGAATTCTATTAAAGAGAAAGGAAATGATAGGAGGAATGCCTTCCATCCGTAAAACCAGTACTATACTTGCTAATTACAGTTAAAAGTGGTTATATGTCTGGGACCCACTGTCCTAAGTGAAAGAACTGTTACATTTGTGGTAGCAGAAGGCTAAGCATGTAGCACGCTGAGAAGTTGGAAAAGTCTGGAAATTATACATAGAATTTTGTAACCTGCAGACACTACTGGGAAAGTTTTCTTATTTAATATATTCAAAATAAACCTGCCTTATTTTGAAGAAGTTTATGTACTGACCAGAAGATGGACTAGTTGCATAAGGTCTTTGCTTAAACTTGGACTGAAGTGGAGCAGCTTGGAGAGGGAATGTCTCTTAGTTTGGCATGTTGACGTTCTGTCAACTTTTACATGGCTTATTTTGGTTTGTAATCTGATTGGTGGAGTCACCTAGAGTTTTAGGAGATGTTTTTTTGGTTGATGAGTATTTACCTTGTACTAGTGAATCAAGGATTGTCCCAGGTTGTTACGCCCTTTCGCCTCTTGTTGGAAAGTATTCAGGGAGAATTGAAAGAATTGATTGAAATTGCCAAACTCTTGACTCTAGAGTCGCGTGTTGTTTTGCAAGAAGTCAAAATATAGTTTCCTTGCTGGGCTACGTCAGGTGATGGCAAGATGGCATCACACGATGGCATACAAGGTGCAAGTATTTGGGCAGTGGAGGGACGTGTGTGGTGTAGAGCTGCCCGCTCAGTCCTTCGCAAGGGGGGAAGCCGTCGAGGCTGCCGGGACCACCGCCTTTCCTGCCCGTGTACTGCTCTAGAGCTCTTTCCTCTGCCCTCTCTAATGGGAATTGGTTAATGGATTTTAAACAAAGGAAACATTTGGAATGTTATTCGAAGTGATGGGATATTTTGCCACTTCTGTCATATAAGAAAGGATTTAAACTTGTATTTCCCCGGTGGGAAGAGAAAAGGTGGAATTCTCAGTGCAGCACAAGATTAGAGATACTGATAAAAACGGGGACATAGCCAAGGCAGGAAATCTGCGTTGCTTCACCATTGCCCACGGCAAGCTCGGTCCTAGATGGTCCTGTCACCACTCTGGCTGTTTGTTCTTCATAAAAACCTGTGACTGAAACACTTGTTCCCTCTTGAGATGAATTTCCTTTTACCAGCCTAGGCAAGTGCACCAGCTGATGGGGGAGGGAAAAGCTAAAGCAAAACAAACAAAACTAGGTCTGCGTTTTTGAACAACGATGTGTTTAAAATGTAATGGTTATTCTGCAGTGTCATAAATAAAACAACATTAGAAAGTTACATGTGCTGCAATTTACATGAATATGGCAAGTAAAATAGTCACCTTTATTGAGAGGATTAAAAGCTGTCCTGTTACAGAAGAAATTTACTGTTCATAGTGAATTGTACTTTAAAAGGACAGTTGTTGCTTTTTGTTCTTTTTTTCTTTTTAGCATTTGCTGCTACTCACGGGAGGGAAAAGCCTACTGGAAAATTAGGACTGTTCTGCAGCTTAAAAAAAAATAATGCTTGCAATACATGACAGGGCATAATTTACTATTTAAAAGGTACTTGCAGGCAATTTTTGCTTCCAGTACCTTTCTTCCACTTGGGATCAAGTACTGAAAATGGAGTAGACAACTCAGCAATGAAAATGTTGAAGCATATGTAGTAAGCTATTTTTTGCCACACTTTAAGTACCCATGATAATCAATATGTAAGAATTTCTTTTGGTGAGTTTTTTCCTGTTACTTATTTTTTTCTTCAGGTTGTTGCTAACCGTCCTAATGGTTTTTCTTTTTGAAAGGAACAGGTGTTAAATACTAACATTGTTACCATTTTTAATTATTATCTGGTATCATCTGAATCGGTGTTTATATGATCATATATGCTGAGTCTGAAACTCAGTTTCATAAATTTTATAACACAAGATTGGTAAACTCTACAGGAGCTACAAACAAACTGGATTTATTTTGGCTGCATGTTTTCCTGGAGCAACATCTTGAGCATTTTTTTAATTGTGAACAAAATTTCTTGTGTACATTTGCAGACGTGCAGAGCATGGTACACATACTTAAATTACTTAGCTCACATTCCGATCTCTGAAATGGAAGTAATGCCTGTTCTCCCAGGAATACTTATGAAGGTGCTCAAGACAGAAGTGATTTGAGATGAACAAGACTTGCTATTCAAGGGAAGGAGATTTATTAGTGACTGCATGAACAGTGTTCAGGCTTTGCCCAAGCTTCCTGCTGAAGGGAAGAGGGGGAGCACCGTCTCCATCTCAGGGGAATTTCTTGTCAAAAGGACCAGCCTCCCTACTCGGTTTGGGTGGCACCATGGAACCCCAGCCTCTGTGACGAGTAATGGCAGGAAAAATCTTTTTCACTTCCAGTTCGGAGTATGCTTGGGGAAGATCAATCCTCCTGCCCCCTTCCCCCAGTTTAAGCCCTTTCTTAAGCCACAACTGGACCATCTATGCAATTAGGAGACACCAGTTTTCAGAAGTTTATGACATGAGCAAAGGACAATGACCCTACGTGGTAACCTTTGCACATCTCCAGAGACAGATAGCGGGGTGAGGCTCAGGAGACCTGTGGTTTCCTCCTTAGCAATATTCAAAATAATGTACGTTTTGTACCCCAGTGACAGGGTACAAGGTTTTAGTTGCTGGACAGCTTTTACCTCCTTGAAGATCTACATTATAGCTGCATCTCGTGCTGTTATCACGCTTCAAGTTCCAGCTCTAGAACTGTGAGCTGTTGGATGTGCTTAATTAAATGATCGTAAAATTTTGGCAAAACAGCATATTTCTTCTAACCTCATTTTTGGACATGATATCAACTCTTTTTTGGAAGTCCCTCAGCATTTCGGCTATCCTGAAAGGCAAAATGTTTTTATTTATGGTTATATTTTGGCAAGATCACATGATTGGGCTTAAATTTGGAAAGGAAAAGATAAGTATTGCTTAATGCTAGTGTTTGATCAGGATGGTCTTATCTATGTGGGACCCCAAATAATGTTTTTGGGAACCTGCTCTCAGATTGGTCTTTCTGTCTCTAGCTTTGTGTGTTACCTTAAGAGCATTATCCTTTCCCTTCCCTGTGGATGCATCCATGGTTTGCACAGCTAAACCACTATTTGTGCGTAGGCATAGCTGGAAGGATATGAGTATTAAGCTGCACATATGCACCATAGTGTTGTCCGTCATCTGGGGGGCTGCATCACTGAACCTGGAAGCTCATAGTTATACAAGCATGGCCCATGATTTGCATCTTTTACAAAACTAAATATAAGGGGAGTATTTTGTTAAATAGTGGCTCTAGAGAAGGAATTGAAAGGCAAGGGAAAGCCACTTCCTACTTAATGTGTTTATTGGAGAAGGAATCAAAGATCTATTGTAATGCAGATTTTTACCATTTGAGTTCTACTAGCCTGTCTTTTGGGTAAAGGTACTATAAATGTTTTAAAAATGTCACTTCCACTCAAAATTGCTTACTCTGGTTTTGGTCGTACATTTTGAAAAACGAAAGAGAAATAGTATCTGCCTTGTTTTGCCCTCTCAAATTCAAGTAAGAGGATATTATGAGGTAGAAAATACTATTTTTGTACCATCTATCACCTTTGTTAACATTTTATTAGACATAAATCATGTAGTTTTGGGTTGCATAGTGACAATATGGTTCACTGTGTATTCTATTTTTATAACTTTATTTAAAACTGACATGTAACTTGCTGTACCTGAAACCCCAAGTGAGCCAGTTATTGGAGTGTAACAAAGTTTTGACGTCAGAACTGCTATTTATTCCACTGGCAACCATTAGCGATGCATTACCCTTTGGCACTCGTGTTTTCAGAAACATGGTTAAATTTTTATGACTGCTTCTGGCCAATTAGGATTCTTTCTCAATATAGAAATAAGGGAAGAGATCTTTTTTGTAACTTACTAAATGTAGCTTTCCAAAAACAACAGCATAAAAATATGAATTATTGCACTCAGGGTTCATAAAACATACTAGTGAGCCACACTTCAGATTGACTGTTTGCTGTACACGTGTATTTGAGAGGCAGGGGTTAAGCTGGGCTGTCTTGCCAAATGCATAAGCCTTTATTAGAATTTAATGTAATTGCAGCTGAGTCATGCTCGCAGGTCAGTCTGGTAGCTTCAGTAGGATGTGAAAGGGGCTGAAGACTTAACGTAGAGAGAATTGGGGAGATAGAGGGGGTGTGGAGGAAAATTGGGCAGAGGGGGTGGGCTTGGCAGAAACCACTGTCTTGTAGAGAAATTTCAGTAGAGGTTTCTCTTGCTGGGTTTTTCCCCCCCAAGTTTAAGCTTCAGCAGCACTAGACTGCAGTGTTTGTTGCATGCACTACATACAGAGTGATGGAACAGCTGCATAAGAGGGTGCTATGGGATCTGATTCCTGGTGATTGGTTTAGCATCACTGTCTGTTCTGGCAGTAAGGAGTGCCATCATGTAGGAACAGAAGCTACAACAGACATGTTTTCCTTCTGTGTAGTTTTCGGTGATCCTTCTCTTGGGGGTTTGGTAATACGCACTGCGTATTTGCACGTGAAGTTGGAGTCGTCTGTCTACAAAAGTTACAAAACACTTGTTTTTTGTACATGTTGCTTTACTAGTGTCCCGCACATTTATTTTGAAGTGAATGCTCTTTTATATAAGTAGTTTTTTCCATTCCTGCACTTCATTAATGATCTCGTGTTCTTTAGATCAGTAGTGTAAATATTGTCAGGTTTTGTCATAGGTTGTTTCCTACAAAAATGCATCTCTTGAAGCCTCTGATCTTTATTATAATAGGCCAACTTTAATATATTTTTTAAATGGTCCTGGTTGCAAACTGAAGTTCCTTAACTTTGGAAGCCATATCCTAATTTTCCAAGTAAATAGAAGCTGCTTGATCTTAACATATCAAGCTTCTTCATTTATGTGTTATATAATGAGGTTTTCAGGTAATTCCAGGTGAACAATCATTTCCTGAGCAGCCATGAGGGGGAACAATTTTGGATATTCTGCTTCTAGTTCTTACATTTGCCACGCGTGGAGGCTTTGACATCCCTCACTGCTATCTCCTGCAATTTGGATGTTTATTCTGGGTGCTGCAGAATCGTATGGCAGATGCAACACATCAGAGGCTCTGATGTCTTTTACCAATCTCTGGTTTGGTGATCTTACTAAGTTAATGAAGACAAACGTTCTCTTCTTGGAAGGTAGCAACAGAGAATTCAGATTCTTTGAGAGAAAAGAGAAAGCTGTTGAAACATATGGGGTAAAGAAAAGTAGTTGTGAGGACTGGCAAAGAAGGGTTCGTTTGCCCAAGGGACTGAACGGAAGGGTTGCCTGAGAGGTGATGGGATTTGGAGACCATTAAAACAAAAAGGAGAAAAGTTAAACTTGATTCTGGAAGAGAAGAGAAAGTGCGTAAGAAGTTTCCAGTTTTGGGAAAGGCAAGTAGGCAATTAGGGATAAAGGATTTTATTGCCTAAGCAACTGTGTGAAGGAGACACCAAGTCTTCCAGCAAGAGAGGGTGCCTTCCTTGCTGGTTACTACTGTGTGCACGTTTTGTCTGCATGTGCCTGAATCTTCACTCTGAACGGTGTACCTGCTGCTGTAACGTAAGAGAACCCACACTTTGAAGTTTGAAACATCAAACCCCACAGTTGTTTTCCTGTATGATCCTTTCTATATTATTTTTAAAGAAACTTTGTAGGGGGGATATATCACTTGTTTATGCTTTTGTGCTTCACGGGGGAGATCATTAGCAGTCTTCTGTTCATTGGAATATGCGCATTTTGTTAGCTAGTTGTTTCTTTACAGATACCTAACTGTGAATGTGAGTACAAGCTTGACTACTTTTGAAAGATGGAAAACTACTTCAGATCTCAAATTTAAGAATTACACTCTAATGGTAATCCAGCTGGAAAACTACAATGCAATATTTTACCTGCCCTTTCCTGAATGCTAATAATTTACAGGTATTTAGGAAATACTTGGAACAAACATTTTTGGAAATCTGAATAGTGATTGTAGACTTTCCTGCTACTGCACATGCAAGAATCATGGAAAAGATCATCTGTTGGAGAATTTCCTGTGAAAAAGGAAATTAAGAGTAACGCTTAGAAAAGTTCTGAAGTAACTGTTCAAAATGAATTCCTGTTTAGGCTGTTACGACCTGCAAAATCTGGATGCCTGCAACGTAGATATCCCTGATAGGCAGGTTTTTGTTAATCTTGAGATAAGGTTCTTGAATGAAGAAATTTTCAGCGTGGGAACTGCCCTTAAGTAGAACATGTATTGTGAAAGGTCTAAACCAGTAACTTCCTTTCTCAGCTGCTGTTATAATACAGGTTGCCGTCTCACAATAGTTTAAATTCCTCTCTTCTCTCAGCGTTCTCTTACCCCCCAAAATCAGATACGTTTATCACAAATGCTAGCTTTTTAGATGAATCTGCTTGAGAACATTCATCTCCTTCGACATGCTACATTAACCTTCATAACTGAGTATCTGTAATTCAGACACAGTTTATTCTTCTCATTGTCACAGGAAAGAACAAAGTATGTAACGGAAGAATAGTGATGGTCCACAAATTAATTTCAGAGGTTTTTTGTTTTCTTAACATTCACTGTCTCATTGGGAACTAGATTAAACTAGAGATGTAAGGTACACAAGTGATTATTTATTTAAAGTCCAATTGGTGAGGTATTGTAATTGGAAAGCTTTTTGTGAGGAACTGAGTCATATCTACAACTCAGTGTTTCAGCCTTCTGACTTCAATTGCAGTTTGGGAAAACTGTGATGTAGGTGTAGGTAGCTTCAGAGGTTGATCTTCATTTGTGCAGTATTGTGAAATTTCAGTGTTTTCATATCACTTAGGTGGGATTTGTTTGTAATGAACATGAATATATTTAATTTGACCTCTATTGATGTAGTGGAAAAGAAGTGTGTATCATAAGTATTTGGGTTATGCATTGGTAAATGAGAAATAAGCATCCTAAGAAAAGACAAAACTTCTTTTCCCTAGAAAACAGGAAAAGCTTTTTAAGTGATATTTTCTGTGGTGAATACCCATTCGTTGTTCAGAGAGCATGGAAATTATAATGTCTTGAGAATACCTATGGGATTGCATTGATACTTCATGGAGAAGCAGTGGGGAAGAATATGGAAGAGAGCAGGAAATTCAGAAACTTGACAACTGAAAAAATAAAGCAATCAAAGGATAAAAAGTAAGTCTAGAAGATGAGAACTATATGCAAGTTTAGAAAAATGGAGCATCAGAAAAATACCAGAAGGCCAAGTGACTTGAATAATTCATGATTGAAAGGGATAGCACATTTTTAAAAGGAATAATATGAGTCAGAGGTGAAATGAATGGAAAAAATGTAGATGTGGAATGTGACAGGCGAAATGGCAAAGAACAGAGGTTAAATATTGGTTGACCATTCAACAGCAGCAGTTAGTTTGTGGGGAAGTTGGGGATAGCCAAGAAGAATCTTTAGAGGAGTCCTCAGGGTGTGTCTTCAGGATATTTAGTTTTAGGTGGAACTATTGAGTGAAAGACAGATTGTGGTTTTTTGTTGAGAGGGAAAAAAACCAAAACTCTGCATGGTTGTATGCTTCTGTCTCACTTCATTTTTTGCTCTACAGCAAAAGTATATATGCAATCTCTTACAGTTGCCATGGCAAGTACCGTGGTTTTACACCTCTCTGTCCACTTCAGCATGAAATCGATCAGCGAAAACACTTTTAAGTGCACACTGGTCCTTTCAGACTCGACTCTTCTGCGTAGTCCAGAGCAACCTGGAAATTACCTTTTTTTTTTTCCTTTTTTTTTTTTTTTTTTCCTCCCCGCTTTGGTAACATCTGTGTTCAGCTTTGAGCTAAAATTTTCAATTTCTCATTCGAAATGGGCAATAATTGCCTATGTCTGATTACATTACAGATGTTTTTACCATTATTTTAATTTACAGGAACCTTGTGTAACATTTCCTGTCATATTTGGCTAGCCAAGATTTTCTGAAAAAAATCCTATACACATTTTGTGCACACGGGAAGGGAAACAAGGATGATTTAAGTCCTGTGGGTAAGGACTTTTGGTTCTCAGGAAGCAGTCTTGCAATATGTATAATGCCAAAAAAAAGCCCCAAGTGTGGGTTCTATATGTTATTCTCTCTTATAAAAGAATACAAATAATAATAATCTACATACTACTTGTAATTTTTCTGAGGAGGTTTTTGTATGTGCTTTATATAAATTGCAGTTTGTTAGAGGGACCAAGGATACTTTGGCATTCATGATACTGAAGGAAGGAGAGTCAAAGATGACTTTTGCAGACTCAAGCATAGAGTTTTCTGTATATCCAAAATCTGGTTTATTAATGCAGAATACTACCTTACTAATAAATAGACAGAAAAGAGTAGGTACTATGATCTCTGCTTTTCAGAAATCATAGTTGGGAGTTGGATGATTACAGGGATAGGAGATGATGAGAGCATGAAGGGAGCTATTCTGCCTATATTTCTAGCACAAAGAAATAAATCCGTGATAAAAGAAAGAACCCCGACGCAGTCTTAGAAGTATAAGGAAATAAGACAGAAGAGAGAACAGAATAATGCAGGCAAAAATTGAGTCAGTCACTCTTTCTAAGGTGAAATCAGATGTTAGCAACTTTAAATTTAACTGCAAATTTCCTGATCAAACAGGAATGGTACAACTTCAGTCCTGAATGATTTCCAAAAAGAAATTCAAAGAAAATAAATCGCGGATGGTAGACCATGCCATTAATCCGTAGGTTTTAATCATTGTCAAAAAATTACCTGGTTAATTTTTCTTGATCTAAACCAATCATTGTGAAAAATTACCTGGTTGATTTTTCTTGCTCTAAACCAAAATCAA
This sequence comes from Ibycter americanus, assembly GCA_035590275.1. Classification (NCBI taxonomy): domain Eukaryota; kingdom Metazoa; phylum Chordata; class Aves; order Falconiformes; family Falconidae; genus Ibycter; species Ibycter americanus. The sequence continues at coordinate 24,002,586 of JAVJGI010000002.1, forward strand.
ATATACTTCCGGAATTCCTAAACAGTGTTTTCCTTTCCTGTTCTTAGAAACCTTCTTAAGTAACAATCTTGTCTTGGTGATTTTGTGTGGCTTATATGTAAAGAATTTTTCCAAGTGTCCAGTGCTTTGCTGCCACTTTAGCCAAGCATCCCTTGACTTGCTCTAGCTTGGCATGCAGAATGACTGAATATTGATGTCTTTTTAACAACTTCTTATAGAGATAAGCATCCTGATCCCCTCCAGCCTTTTTTTCTCCAGAAGGAAAACCAAAACAAAGCACAACTTTCAGTGTTTCCGTGAGAGTCATGTTTTGTAACCACCTTTGCAGTTTGTTGACTACTTTTTTAAAGCATTGTCGGTAAAACTTGGCCCAGTACTTAAGGTGGTACCTGATCAGTTCTGTGTCACATGGAATACTTGACTCTTAATTTTATTTATCAGACTTTTGCTAATTATACTGTGAAAATATTTGCCTTTTTTCTTAATCGCATCATCTTCTAATGTCATAATCTTCATTCTATTGAACGATGTCATTCACCAATCTTGTTGTGATGTTTTGGAGTGTGGGATTTTTTTTCATAATTATGGTTGGTTTGCCATCCATGGCTTTTCAGCTCAGAGCTGTCTAAGGCTTTAAAAAATGTATTAATTGTTCTATCAGTATAGAAGAGAATGACTTGTACCAGGCCCAGGATCAGTGCCTGTAAAAAACCTGTTGAGTTACCATCCAGTTTGGCTACAGGCTGTTTATAATTACTGGTTTGATGTTTTTTAAATTACAGAAATGTCCACCATAATTTCCTAGTGTGCTGTAATATTAAGCAAAACAGTCAAGATCTGTCACTAACTGTGCTTTATACTGACAATCCATTTTTGAGGGGGTGGGTGGGTGGGTAAGAAATTATTTCTCTTAACCAAAATACGGGCTTCATGCGACTTTCTTGAAAAATTTCTATGTGGATTTTTTTTTTTTTTGGTGTCCTTACATATTGGCTCTTCAGTAACCTCAAAAGAGGGAGGTGGTTGATGCCCCAAGCCTGTGCGTGTTTAAGAGGTGCTTGGTCAGTGCCCTTAATAACATGCTTTAACTGTTGGTCAACCCTGAAGTAGTCAGGCAGTTGGACTTAAATGATCATTGTGGGTCCTTTCCAACTGAAAATTATTCTCATCTATTTTTCCAATCTTCTGTTTTCAAGGTGTTTTGTAAAGTGACCCAGGTACTGTCTGGAAACACGAGCCTCTATGATGGTGGACTCCTTCATCTGAATTCCCAGGTCCCCAGTAATAAGCCATGCCTGCGTTAGCGTGTAGCATGATACAACAGGAGTGTGGTGCTTTTGACCTGGGATTTGTACTTTGTTTTGTGATCTTTGCTGTTGAATACTCTTATCCTTAGGACTGAATGTCCCTTAGTGCTCAGAGCACATTAAACGCTCATCTTCGTGTTTGGGTTCTTTGGACGGGAATTCAGATCATGCGCACTGAAGGCACTCTGATGCCAAGCAAAGTGCAGTGAGGGTGACCGGAAGGTTCACTTCTATCTAAACCGCTGGTGTATCGCTGCCATACACACATGCCTCTGACAAGAGGTCTTGGAGTACCAGCTTCATAGCTATGAGAGAAATCTGGTTCAGGTCCTCAGGATCGTCAGCAGATATCTTCTCCCTTCACCTAATATTGTCTGAAGATACAGATATATAGATACACACACACACATATATACACAGGAGATGTGCCAGACCCCCTACCGTGCAGAATGTCATTCTGCGCTTCTCTTTGCTTTAGGTAGGACTTTGGTGTTTGTTAGCGTGATCCACAAAGAGCTGATATCAGATGAACAAGCAATAAAGATAAATGGTGAAGAACATATTTTGAGAAGACCTCAAAATATTTTTTATGTGATTTAAGCTTTTGTCTGATTTGATTTGCTCAGCAACTCCTTTGTAAGAAGAATGATGCAAAGTAACTGTAATGAAATGAACGTGTCTTTTATCCCCCCATCTAATAGAACCAGAACTCTGATAATCTTTTCAGCAGACAGCATCTTCCGTAACGTTTTATTCATTAATCTGTGTATCTGATAACTCGCTGGGTTTATGGATGAAAGCAGTATGCCGTCAGAACTGCTTTACGTGGAGAGGTCAGCCCAGATGCATGGAGCAATCAGACTCACAGAGGACATTCTCTGGGCAGTAGTTTCTGGATTCTTTTGTAAGACAGAACAATAGCTCGGGGATCGCTTGAGGATTACTTTTATAAATCGAATCAGGCTCGACGCTTTGTAACAAATCTAATAACCATACTGTGAATATAACACAAAAGTCATTGGTATTGCAGGAGGTGTGTGGTGGGGATGGAATTGACTGTGCCAAGTTCATGGCAGTGTTTTGCAGAGTGAAACCAAAGGTATGCTTGTCCTGACATTAATGCCTTCTGCTGGATGGTTCTATTGAATTCTGTTTGATTTTATTTGCTATTTCGTTATTGGAAAATACAATGTCTTTTAAGTTTCTTTTATATAAATTTTTTAAATGGAGTTATACTTAATGTTTTGCGGTGCCACCTTAGGGAAGAGTATACTTTATATGATACATTATACTGCTGAAATGAAATAGTAAGGTATTTCTTCAGTATTTCCCATGGGAGATTTGAAATGTTACCAGAGCACATCGTAGGAACACCAGTGGAGCCATCTAGTGTCTTTTGAAGAATTTAACAATTACCCATGTTTTTGCCATGGCAAGGAGAAATTTATTCAAAATAAAAGGGTAATTGTTTTGCTTGAAGTGCTGGTATTTGTATTTATATTGATGTCAGTAGGCCAGGAATTTGTGAACAGGAACACAAATATATTTTTATAGTAACAAAAATGAAACTTTCTTCCAGTGAGGATTATTCTACTCAGTAATGAAATGTTTCTCCTAAAAGAGTGTTGTAACAAATGGAAAGTAATGAAAATCCATTTACTGATACTTCCAAACAGAAACCATATCATAACTTAAAAATCAGTTGTTCTGAGAATGTGCAAAAATACTGAGCTGTAAACCAGCTTGTGTTTATGGTTTGATTCTTACACTTTTCATGTCATCAGGTAATGATGAGTGATTATTTTATATCCTGCTAAGAATCCAGCATCAAAAACTTTGAGTCTTATGTTAGTACTCTGATACGGAAAATGAAGCTGCTTGAAGTAGCAATGTAAAGGAACTTCATATAGGACTAATTATTTAGCTTTGTGTGACACCAAGGATTAATGTTCCAGAGGTGTGTCAAACTACGCTTGTTTTATAATTGGACTAAATACATGGTTGCTTTATCTTCATTTCAAGTTTATTTTTGCAATTCTGGGAAAAAAAATTAAAAACCGGATCAGTGATCTGTAGTGTTCTTGAAGACTTAAAACCCTTTACCAACTTCGTGAACAACTTGCACTAAAGCTTTTCACCTGCCTGAAGGGCTGCCATGTAGCTGGAGTCCTTTGGAGTTTTTGGGACACAAATTAAAAGGCAGGAAGTTCCAATTAGATATTGGGGGGGGGGAAGCAGGGAAGCCATAAGGGTGGTAGTACTGGAACAGGTTGCCTGGAGACCTTGTGGAATCTCTATCTTTGGAGGTGTTCAAGCCTCAACTGGAACTGGCCTTGAGCAACCCAATCTAATTAGACCTGCATTGAGCCAGGGGGTTGGACCAGAAGACCTCCAGAGGTCTCTCTTGACAAATTATTCTGTGATTCTTAGGTAAAAAGATGACACCTCAGAAAAAAGTTCTCCATAACAGTCCGAACATTTGTGGATCAAATGGGTTCTTGCATAATACCAGTTTTGGAAAACTTCAGTTTAAAGGAATGCTGAAGTAGACTGTACTTGTCTTCTGAAGCCTCTCAAGATCATGTTACTGTGTATTTTCTAGCATCTCAAGGGGCGTTCAGCTTCACATGGAAATTACCTGTGATTATTTTACTTACAAGATCTTAGTGTCTAATAAAGCTAGTAATACAAAAGAAAGTACTAGTCTAATTGAGGCATCAGCTACTGTGCGAAACAGATGGAAAACTGCTCATAAACGTAGAGAAATACAGCCTACAAAGTCCCAAGCCATGAAGCATAATGTTAAAATATTCTTTTCAGATAAGCCAGTTCTCCTTTATTCTGGTTGGAAAGAAATGTAGTTACAATAACACTGGAGTAAGTTGGTTTTGTGTTTAGCGTTTTTTTTTTTTCTGTTGTTTGGGTTTTTATTATTATTATTATTTCAAAACTCTCCTTTTATATTGCATTGCTAATGCCTTCAGACTATTTTATCACTCTCTATGCAAAAACAGATACTGAACTTTTCCTTCAGTAATGATCAAAAGTTGTTGACCTTGAGATCCTAATCGTCCTTTTGTAGCAGCAGAAGTGTTTGGGAGTTGCTTTCTCTTTTCTGAATATAAAAAAGCTAAGAATCATTTTATCTGAAAGCAGTGTCTTTTTTCAGTTTGCTGTCAGAAAATAGCGGTTTCCAGTCAATACCAGTGCTATATTTGGTTCAAAAATCCCCAGTAATCACTTTGGCCAAAATTAAGGGAAAGAAGCCTTTTCAGTGCCAATGTATTTATGCATTCAGTTTAGGTTTTTCTAAAAATAAAATGAATTGTTTATACCTAAGGGGTACCTTATTCTTAGGTTGGAGTAGGTTTATACACGTGTAAAACGTGTAATGTTTATACGTCTTGATAAGTTTACTTAAACATTTTCAGGGTGAACTTTACAATGGAGAATTACAATAGCATGTTCATATATAAACATGGTGTAAGAGACTTCTAGATGGTTGAATCCAATTGCCTGGTATTAGAAGTCACTGCATAATTTAATCTCCTTCACTGTGCTCTATCTTAAAAGTAATTAGGAGTTCTATATACAGTGCTCCAGCTATTGCAGAGTCTAATTTTTCATTATATGAAACTTTCTTTAAATTTCCGGTTAAAGTAGTTACCTAATTTAATTTTAGTGGAATAAAATTAACTAATAGTTGATTAATATCTATTAGCTTTTTTCTCTCCCTGGCATTTAAAATATTTCGTGGAGAATATTAACATCTATTCTTGGCCTTCTTTATCGTATGCAAAACAAGCCTGGGGTTTTTTTTTTCATACTTTCAACCTGTAATAGCTCTTATTTCTTCTAGTCATCCTAGTAGAGTTTCTCTGTGCCAGTTCCACTTTGAGTCGCTGTCTTTTAGGGAAGGCTCCCGTAATGGCATACGATCCTCTGGATGAAGTCTTACTAGTAGTACTTTTCTATTCCTAATGAAAAGACTTCTGACATGTACATCCTAGGATTTTGTTTCCCTTTTTATGGCTGTGATCGTGCTACTGTTTACTACTCATTTTACGGTCAAATAAAACTTCACGTTCCTTTTCCTCAAGGTTATGCCAAGATGATGAGCTTCCAGCCCGTGCAAGATTTTTCTTGTGGCACTTCAGCACATGATTTCACATGTGATGCTGTTCAGCTCATCACGTTTCTCTTTGGTCATTTCTTTGAGAACTTTGTAGTCCTTTACTGGGGTACTAGCAACAAATTTAACTAGACTGACATTGCCTCTTCTAGAGTAATAGAAACTTGTCTACAAATACTTTTTTGCTTATGGGGCTTTAAGGATCACATTTTGCAATAGTTTAAATGGACTTACGCAACAGCTTCTGTTCCGATAGCCTGGCGGTCACGTTTGCATAGTTCCACATTATTTTTTCTGTTTTGTATCTTTTAAACTTAAGCTGTTCGTTTTGGCTGCTTGGAAAAAAGTCACACGGTGTTGATTCTGTAAGTGCTTGTTACCTTTTACACTTGGTGGAGGTGACTCACTGGTTTGTTTTAGTTCGGGATGTTGCCTCATTTCAAAATTGCAGCATTTTATCTTATTTTTTTAATGAATCTCAATAGGATTGAGACTAGAGAGAAACAGAGCAGTAATTTAAAATTGTGTGTATACTTTCAGGACCAAACATTATTCAGTTAAATATTCTCTTACTTCTCCAAGTCCTTACAACTTCAGACTTCATGTTGTCATCTGCAGTGGCAAGTAACTAAGACGTGTAGTCTTTGTACATAAAAAGTATGGGTGACTGAAATCAGGGTATTTCACAAAAAACATTAATTATTCTTATTTCCTGTATTTAGTTAAAAGATAATTGGCACAGTGTCGGAATGCTCATTGTGCAGGGGGGAAGTCCATTTGAATGCAGCATCTCATGACTTGTATGAAGTAAAAATGTCAATGCATGAAACACTGATGGTTAGGGAATGTCATCACTGGTGAAATGCAACTAAATTTACCAGATTTTATTACAAGATATATTATAAATGATATAACAGAATTTAATACAGAATTGCCTGTAAGATTCTGCATGGATGCTAACCAGGTGGTGTCTACAGAGCAGCAAGATGTTAATGGTTCCTAACAAACCAGTTTTATTTTGATGATTACATTCTGAAATTGAAATTTTTAAATTAGAAAATAGGTCAAGGTCACTGGGAAAGCAAATTGCTGCCAAATTGGGTTTTAAAATAGCATTTTAAATCAGAAGCACCCTTAAAGTTGTTAGCATTCCATTCTTTTCTATAACTTCAGTAGTTTTTCAGAATTAAATGCTTACCAGTGTCATTAAAAGTCAATTAACTTAGGAAATGTACCTAACTCTTCAGACAGAATATATGAAAATCCCGAGTTTCTTAAGGTTTTGATTTGATGCACTAGTAAAGTTGTCCCTTTTAAATATGTATATAAACCTTGTAATTGTTAGTAGGATTAAGTACATTATTTTCTTTCCAAGAATGGATTGCAATGTTATGAGAAGCAAATATAGATATAATTTTGATTTTAAGTGCTTTGTAATTTGGAACAAATTTAAAAATTTTGTAAATTCAGAAGTAACAATTACGGCTTAAGAAGGTAAAATAACCATTTTTTGTAAAGAATGGGTAGTAGAAGCAAAGACGTCTTCGGGTATGGGTTTTTCTGCCTGGCTGTAAGGGTCACACTCATCTCGTTTGAAGCAGGGAGCTCAGCAGTGAAGTACCACAAACATATGTGGGTAGGGTATGCAACCTATTTATTCATAAATTATCTAAATAAGACAGTAAATTGGTGGCATAATTGCTGGTGATTGTTGGTTAGGCTGCATTACCTAATACGGCAAAAATGAAGACTTATTCTGAAGAACTGCAAAACCTTACAAGGCAGGCAGGTGAAAAGCCATATAGTTAAGTATAAAGCGATGTGTGGCAAAAAACATGTTAAGCTTATTTCTGTAGTGAAGGGCTATGAGCCGACCAGCGAGTAATGAAATACTGGGGTTATAACGTATAGTTCTATGAAAACTTAATGCTTGGTGTTCACTCGGCTCACTGGCTAGAAACTACTAGGAAATGAATAGAGAGCGGAATGGTGAATGTTAGCCTGTCATTTAAACCCATGATATGATTGTATTTTTAGGTTTATGCATAGTTCTTGTTCCTTTGTCTCAAACAGGGGAAGACCTGGTACAGGCAAAGATACAGAAGAGTAAAGCTTTGTGGCTTCTGTAATTTCCAGCTGAGTGATGACCCTACTTCACTCTGCCCTTATTTGCGTTTCTCTTGTGTTCTGCTTCTCGTATTTCTCCTTCCCACAGTTAGGAGCGTGTAGCTGGGAGATGTGGCGCAGTCCAAGTGATGGGCAGACAGTTTAATGCTTAAGGTGAGAGTCAATTAGGAATGTAGACATGCTCTTATATGAGGTAGCTTGGATAAGAATGACAAGAAGGAAGGAAAAGTTACTTGTTTCAGTTGTAATAAATTCTTGATGCCAGGTGTATTCATCCGTAGTGTTCTGAGGTTTAACTGCTGTGTCAAACAAAGAAATAGTTTGTCAAAGGAAATAAAAATCCTGTAGGGCTTTATCAGGCCACTCCAATACTGTCAGCTGCTGAATAATTAAGAAAAGAAGAAAAAGCTTCTGTGGCTCAGATTATTTTTTCATTTATTATGTCATAGTATTGCCACTGAGTCTCAAGGTCTAGACTAGCATTTTGTTAACAAGGCAAAGGTTATGCAAATATATTCCAAGTATCAGTAGCAGCAGATCTGTCAAAGCAACAATTATGCACAATCTGAGCAAGCGCTCTCCATGAATAGAGTGCTTTAGAGTGCCAGAATTGGTGATGTGGAAAAGTATTGTGTAAATTTGCTTTGTTAGCTAAAGAAAATTTAACAGTAGTTTCATTTATTACTTGGTTCTGCAGGGAAGAAAAAGAAATGCTTTTTACATGCTGTATGTGTTTGATTTTATAACAACCTAAGAAAATGTAAATCAAACTGTAATAGGAGTAATTTGGAAACAATTGAATGTGTGGGTTGTAGGTAGGAGTAGTCTTTTGACAGTTCATTGCATGTTGCTTTTTAAATCATCAGTGTACGTTCTGCTAACTTGAAGTTCATGTTTTATATGCAGATAAATATGTCAATAAATTAAATCCTTTATTCATCTAATGAATGAATACCCTTGGAAGTTGGATAGCTATGTTCTAATCTTGGAAATTGACTACAAGATGATCTTGCACTTATTTCATAATCCTTTGTTCATGAACAGATTACTATGTATTTCTGAAAATATGAGTGTAGACAAGAAAGCACTGGACACTGTAATAATTTAACTTTCTTTGCTAGAAAAATAATTTGATTCTGTTATGTGTACAGATTCCTTCTTCATTAGTATCCCTATTATGCAGAGAATAGTTAATTACTGATTTAGGTAAGGTGGAAACATATTTAGACAGCACAAACCAAAATGTTGCAGGGAGGAGAAGTATCTAGTAGAGAAAGTACACTCTTTTTGTTCATTTAACATACAGGAGAGCGAAGGTCTCTTCTTTTGAAACTGTAATGTTTCATGTATGGTATTGTGGTCATTATGTGAAAAATAATCTTAGAAATAGAACTTGAATACTGAATGAGATGAACATTCACCTGTAAAAACTGATCGTGCAAACTGTCAGCAGAAATGCTACAAGACCATCAAAACTTCTTGCAGTAAGGTTAAAGTAGTAGTAGTTATTAGGAGAGCTGAAATAACAGGCAGATTTGTTGACGTATATAATACATACATACTGGATCTGATGGGGCAGTGTGGTTTTATTGGCTGTGGAAATAACTGCTTGCTTCAGCCACGCTGAAGTCTGTCTGCTTCCACTGGTGGCTGAATGGAAGTAGAACCGTGTGTGGTTCTGCTTGCAAAACCCAAGCCATCCTTAAGTGCTGTAGTGGGATGTTCCTGCATCAGTAGAGAACATGAATCTTTGAGAGATTTGCATCTTTTTTTTTTTTTTAAAGTCCAGTTATTCCTCTCAACTCTTCGATTTCAATCATCGTGGAAAATGAGCAGTTTTTAAAGTGTACCTGGCAGTTTTGCCACCTGATTCACCGTTTTTTCCCAGGAAATTGTTCTCTGCTCTGTGGTCTTTATTTGCGCCACCCTGTGTTCCCTGGAGGTTGTGTGAGAATAGGAGAGGGAATGGAAACCCGTACAGAAAGAGCCAGAGGTGCAAAGAAACCTGGTCAGCTTTGAAGTTAAAATCAGTGTTCATAAAGCTTTGGTAGACCCGAAATGATGATGCAGGTATTTGGCTGTTCTTGCATTATGTCCGTGGAACCTTGTAGAACTGGACTGCCCTGTTGCCGTGAAGGCTAAACCAACATATGCCTCAAACTAAAACCCCCAGATGCAGCAGTGTAATGTCAGAGAAATACTTATGACCCTTCTGATGGGTGGTGTCTTGCCCTTTGGGCTGTCAGGTCTCATGAATGAAAAGCAGATCATTCTAATGGCTTGGGTTTTTTGGCACATCCAAATGATGACAGCATATTACATATTTTACATATATTATGTAATAAAGATGACATACATAACAACGTTACATATTTTATAACAGTTTTTAACTCTGGCTAGCTGCAAATTGTGTAAAACAATGCAATTTGCTCTTAATACAAAAATTAATTACAGGATAATAAAAAAGCGGGCTTTGTCAGGGTTTTTTGGTGTGATGTCTTCAAGTTATATGGAAAGAAGTATTTGACTTTCAGAATGTGTGCAGACCTTTTAAGTGTTCTCACCTCTTAAGTGGGAGTACATGGTATGTAAATGTTTACCAGTTCATAAATACTTGACATTTCTGTGATCCTAACACACGGAATAAAATTATGATTATAGCCCTCAAATTTGAAAATGTGAACTTTCTTTGTTCTGTGGAAATTGCTTTTTGTGTCTACCTGGTTTCAGATCTTCTGTTGATCGGCAACTGAGACTCATGTTTGTAATTTTGTAGCACAAAACCCAGCCTAAACTGAACTGTTAGTTCTCAGATAGATATAGGGTTTTTTTCCAGAACTGTAATTAATTTTTTGTAAATCTAGGAACGTAATGACAAGGTTTGTTTATAAGTTGATAGATGTTATAATTTTTTGCAAACATGAAAACCATGCCAACTTCCCATTTGCCAAAGGTCGTTTCAAATTTTTTACAGAATATTCAGATGGGTTTTTTGAGTAAGGTGTTGCACTGAGGCAGAACAACACTCACAACAGTTTCCAGGTAGGATGCTGGAAGTCCCAGGGATTTACAACTGGAGTACTTTGTGGTTTGCTTCTAGGTGTGCCTGGCACAGTGCAGCCCTGAGTGAAAGTCACAGCTCTCTGACAGCTCCTGAGTGACCCAGGTGAAGTGAGTCAATGACATCAAACCAGGTCTGTACCAATATCCTCATTACAGCCGGTGCTAATTGGCACCCCTATTGACAGTCTCAGTGGAGTTAACTGAATCACACAAAGCAGCAGATTGGTCTCCTGGTTTGATGTGCATTGGCAAGAGTTAGCTGAAAAGCTTTCTTTTTCCCGGTTGTCTCAAAGAAACCATTTATTCTGGTTGAGTAGAAGGTAGTTTTCACTGTTGACAAGGGATCATTGCTTCCCAACTTTCTGTGTATTCATACATGGAATTTGTAAGGGGAGCAATGGTGAAAGGTCAAGAGCAAGTATTGTTACATACACATAAAAAATGCTGGAGCACCCTGAAAGCATAATTGTACTTTTCTGTGAAATTACTTGAATGATTGATGTCACAGCAACCTCTGTGACAATGGAGAGAAACTAAATAAGGGAAAAGATTTTCTCTGTTTATTTTGTAGGAGTTATGTTCATGCTTTACTTTTTTTCTTCTGCTCATCCCTCTCAGCTGAGTAAAATAAAAAGGAAATATTTTTATAAAGCATTGTAGAATACCAGAGGTTAACTGAAAGAAGAGCCTGAAATACATTAGGACACTGAACTCTTTCTCATGCTGCTCTTTCATATAACTGAGAAATGTGGATCCACTGCAGTCTGTCAGAATTATTATGCTATGTGTCACAGTATAATATAATAAAACACTGTGTTATGACCTGACAGAGGGTCCTGAGTCCAAGGTTCTGTGTTATTTTTCAGCTGTAGCAAACAGTACAAGAATTCTGCGAGCTCTTAACGCTGCTGTGCGATAGAGTCTATTAAGGCCCCAACAACATATGTAACAGCTGAAGTAACTTTTTATTATTTTCAAAATCGGCTAAGTTGTCCATGTTCCCAGTGTTCTTTTAAAAGCTTGAATACTTTTCTTCTGGAGAATGTCAAAATTAATAAAGGGGGCATGAGCGTGTTGAATATTTTGAGAAGTTGGAGGTTGTTTGACTTGTAACAGTCGGGAATTTATCAAAAATTCCCACGCTATCACCACACACACACACACACACAAGCCAAATAAGAGCTAAACATATGACAGGTATTATTTGCTTTTTTACATTCTCAGACCATAATCTCTGAAATTGTCTTAGCTTTCTACATGGGTATCTTCAAGTCATTTAGTATTAAACCTTGCAAATCTTACCTCTCCATTTGTAAGAGAGGGGCTAAAAGTTCTTTACAGTTTTTTTGTTTCTAAAACATTCTGAATATTTAAAGTGCCATTCAAGTACGAAGTTTAATTTTTCTCTTAAGCAAGACAATTGGATTTAGTTAGCTTGTAACCTTCAAAGATCACGTAATATGATTAAAATGCTCTCTGTGTGACCCTTTGTGGTCTTAACAGCTTTTAGTGCTATCCCCAAGACCCACTTAAAACCCCAAACCCCTTGGTCTGTAGTGTTGTGATATGCTCTCTCTTCTCAGGCTTTTTATGAGTTGTAAGCTTGGCTGGTTTATTAGATATTTAGGGGTGTTCCCTGGTTTACCTTTCCTGCTTTTTCCACTAAGCACTCTTTGTGCAATATATTAAGACAGAAAGAGTAATAGAGTTTCACACTAGGTGAGAGTATAGTCGTGGAACATAATTCCTCTAATGCCCAAGGAAAACAGTGGAACACTGGAACAGAAGGCAAAAAGAATTTCTGCATACCTGGGGAGAGCAGAAGGCATGTGACTGTAGGGAATAAACATTTCTAGCATAGGATACATATTTTTTTATTATTTATATCAGGTTATTCTGGAAACAGGATTTACAGGTGATGTAAACAAAAATCTGAAGGCAAAAGGAATTGAGGCTAAATAAAGCATTTTTAGAGAAGACCATGTGTGTAACAGGCAGTTCTTATTTGAATATAGGTGTAAAGAACAGTAGACAAGGGAAGCGTTTTATTATGTTCTAATAAATGCTTCTGAGTTCTTGGTAAAATGTTTTTCTTTAAGTAAATGTGTCATGCTCATAATCTAATAGATTAGTCCTTGTCGTCACTATCATCATTGTTACTATCCTATCAAAGAAAAAGTTGATATTTGTATTTCCTTTCACAAGGTAATGAATCTTTCATAGCTGTATACTTGGCTTGCTTAATTGAAATGTGTGAGGTACCCAAGATGCTTAAAATTGTTTCTTCTAGTCCACAAAGAAATTCAGGGAACTGGCATGAACATTTTAATATAGTCATTACAATCTCATGAAAAGCATCTGGTTTTAGTAAAGATTTATATTCACCAAGACAACCTATATCCACTATTGATACACAAAATGCAGCGTATAACAAAGACGTTATATTCAGAAGCTATAATTTCACACAGCTGAAAGGCTGACAAAAATTTCTGTCTAATTCCTTTTCAATTTTTTAATTTGCAAACTCCAAAACATTTTCCAGCTGAAGTATCTCTCTACCAAAGAGTACATTTCAACTTCAAACGTACTTCTTTTTTTAATTACTTTTTCCTAATCACAAAGAGGTGGCAGACCACAAATCAAAGGGCGCTGTCCCAAATGTAATAAAATTTCGAGTAAGTTGTAAATTTCAGAGTAATTTTCAGATTGGTTGGTAGCACAGTACAGCCGTTCATAGTTCATAGGCGCTGACATGGATTACTCTCTGCTGGGGGAACTAGACAATGGCAATTTATAATTTTTTCCACATCTCATTTATTTTCATCTCCCACATATGGAATTTTAAAGTTCTTTCGTTTGCACAAGTTATAAAGTTAGAAACACTGCCCAGTTGGACAAAGTGGTACAGATTTTCAAGAAAATTCCTGTCATTATGTTGAGTGGAAATACAATCTCAGAACTATAACTATATGGCTTAAATCTGTTAAGTGGATCGTTGTGCTTTTCAGGAACTGTCATTTTTTATTAAGCTGGATAGTTGTATTTAATTATAAGCTGGACAGCAATCAATTAAAAAAATGCATAGGTGGGCTCATGATATCCCTTATGAAATCTGTTCATTCAAGGTATGTCCTGGATTTTGTGCTATGTTAAATACGTTGATTCATCCTGCTGTAATGAGGATACCTTTGTGCAGCTAAGTGTTCTTCCATATGATTGTGTTCATAACTTTTTCCTTTCAACAGAGCTTTTGTCTCTCTCTCTCTTTCTCTTTCTCTCTCTCTCTTTTTTCCCTATGATGGATTGGTTTGGGTTTTTTTGTTAAGCTTGGTAGCATTTTCCCACTCCAGTCAGATGGGTTCCAAAAGGGTTCTGATCCCCTGTTTGTACGCTATTTTAAAACTGTAGCCACTGGAGTGGCCTGAGTTGTGTCATGGCGCCAGTTGCCTTGATGTTAAGCTGACTTGAAAGGGGGATTAGACGTAAGCCGGTATTTTGAAAAAGTTTTCTTTTCAAAATGACTGTAATGCTGAAGTGTCAAAAGAGACATGGGCAGCTGTCATCCTTTTGTAGCTGAAACAGTTAAAGGAATCGCACTCTCCATCCATTCAGGGCTGCCCCTGTAACTTAGACAGAATTATACGAATTAAGCTGATGGACCTTCTGCTAATTTGAATGCTGATCGCTGGGGCTGAAGAGCAGTTGTCCAAACTGCAATCAAAACTCAGAGGTGGAGGCAGTGGCTTCTTGTCAGGGGCAGAAATATGTTGTGTTTGGGAGGTACTGCTTAAAAATGCAGGACCGTGTTGGTTAATCTTTTTAAATCTGTGAAATTCATGGAGATTTTTAGAGAGAGATAAATTATGTGATTGTAAGTCACCTTACACCTAAGCAAGAATGAAATGTCTGGGTTTAGACACCCAAGAAAGTATTGGACAACTCAGAGATGTGTCACCTTCTCCCTTGCCACACCGCTTTCCCTTCCTACTATATAGAAGAACCACCTTAAATCTAAGAAAGAAGAACGCTACGCACAGAAATGGATGTAAAACTCTCCTCTCCCCAGTGATTAGGTGCCTGAGTCGAAACTACACTGAGGTATTTTATCTGCTTATGGTCCAGTGTGCCTCAGTTGCCCAATTATTTTTGTAATGGTGAATACCACTAAAAAGAAAGGTGTTTGTCCTGTGACAGGAACCCAGGAGTTTTTTCCTGGCAGGTAAGTATTACACAGCCACAGGGCTGTGCAGTCGGGTTCCATCTTGTCTGCTTCTCCTCTACGTCCAAGAACCGTTTGTTCTTTTCTGCACTTTGGCCTCGCTTGACTAAGGGCGCTGCTCAGCACAGCAGGTGCCTGGGTGGTCAGGGCATTCCTGCTGAATGGGAACGGTGTCCCTTTGAGTTCCTGCGTGCTGGAAAAATGAAATTTTAGTCGGGTTTCCATTTCTTTGAGATCAAGCCAGAAGGGAGTAGAGAGTTTAAGAAGCTTAAGTAGCCGCTGATGGGTGGGTTGGACCAGTTTTCAATGTTGACATATGACAAGTACTTAAACTATCACTTTGGGAGTAGCTCTATTGCTTCTGAGACAAGTGAGTGGGGCTAATTTCTGCTATACATAGTGGAGGTCACTGCAGTGTTATAATTAAAATTGAGGCTATTCATTTCTTATTTTCTTACAGGAAACAGATTCAACCTCTTCTAGGACAGTTTAGCCAGTCAGAGGCTCTGTTAATCTCCTCTGGAGTTGAGCCAGGGACTCTAGATGGAGTCCTCTTGGATGCTGGCTGTTCTTCCATGCAGTTTGATACACCTGAAAGAGGTTTTTCCCTGCAGAAGGACGGACCTTTGGACATGAGGATGGATAGTGACAGGTACCCGTTAATAAAATATTTCTCCTAGAAACTCAAAAACTGTGCTCAGCAACCCCTGTGCATCTTATTTTCCCTTAAATTGAAGAACTCTCGTCATCAAACCATATCTAATTTTGCATGAGTAGACTGCCTTTTGCCGCAAAGCTTTGTTCAGTCTCGATACATAGAACCCTGGTTATCCTCTTTTTCTTCTTTGAAATAAGAGGAAAGTTCCAGTGATAAGTAATTAAACCAGTAACGTTTTTGTTAACTATACCATTAAAATTTTACATTTCTGGAGTCTAAGGTATACAGTCACAGGGGCATCTCGCTTTGAGGCCTGTCTTCTCCCTGTTATTTCTGCAGTTTCCCAGACTGTGCTTCATCTGCAGGCTCGCAACCCCTTACTGCAGTCCCTTTCCTTTTCTGCGACATTTACTATTAGTGGAACCTTCACCTGAACACGTTCAGTTGCTCCCTCAGGAAAGGAGCAACCTCCCTCTTTTCTGCAATGGCCATCTGACCCAGTTACTCCTCTCTGAAAGGAATGTAATATAAAATAAACAAACTAAATCCCATCCATGATATCTGCCAGTGGAAATCAGATAGGAACATCGCTTTTAACACACTATTATATCATCTTGCATACCCGTAGATTTATTGTAAGCTTTCCTTAGCAGTATTATAAGCTCGCTTTCACATTGTGTAGAAAGTACATTAGGCTTACTTAATTGTCAAATTAACAATTACTAAATAAATCATCTCTATTTAAATTATTAGAATTGGGTTTTAGTATATTCAAGGGCATGAGTATCAACGGTGGAATGATAATTTCTACTTACGCAGCAGTTTTCATCTTCAGACAACCTAATGTATTTCTGTGGCATTTTGCTTTTTACGTGAAGAACCAAAGATCTCTGTTGTATAGATGATGACAGTAATGACATAATGCATTACTGGCAGAATGACAATTTTTGCTTTGTGTTTCGATGAACCTGTAGCCTTAAGAAATGTTACTTGATCTTTCATTGCTCACGCGGAGCCAATGGGAAGCCTCAGTTCCTAAGGAATTATCTTAACACATTAATATTAAACCTTAACACAACAAATTTCATGATACTCGCTTTTCCAGTTTTGTGTAAAAAGCTCATGTGATCCTCCTGGGATTCAGCCCTCAGATTTCACGAATCTGAACTCCAGGCTTATATTTGCATCATGAGGATGCATACATGGACCAGGAGCATGAGAACAAAGGATACCTGTGGCATAACAGAAGCCTTACGCTATGGTTGTTGCTATGATACTACTTGCCTCTGATTTCTAAGTTTTGTTATCTTTTGTAAGATACTGCAGGAGAGTAATAAATGCCTGAAAAATATTCTGCATGTTCATGTCTTTGTAGAAGAGAATTTATTATGTAGGTTGCATGTTTTCTCGGATAAGTAAACCCATATATGATGTTTGTAAGATGCCTTGATCTATTTCAGTAACAAAGTGACAGAGATTTAAAAAAAATAATTGCATGGCTTACACTGTTCATACTGTAATAGTTCCTTTCATTTGTAATATTAGGTCATTTGTACTCTCTCAAAACAGTATTTGGATGTAAATTCTTATGCCTGTTAGTGAACAGTAAACGTAAATTATTTTCCTGAGCAATTGTTTTCATAGCAGTGAAAGAAGAGATTCTCGAAATCAGTTCTGGCTAGAAAACAACATACAATGCAAGGTGACTAAAATGAACCCATATAAGGGGCAAGTTTATGTTCTAAAGCGGGCTAAATAAAAAGTCACACAGCATTTCCATTTTATCATGTTACTGAAATGTATTTATTCTTGTTAACTCATAGTTTATGATAATAAAAACGAAAAAGCATAGTTTGTGATAATACTTGTTTCAGTTTCTTAAGTTCCAGCTGTTCTAGCTGATGTTAAAGAGCAAACTCCATTTAAAGTAGCAAAGAAAAAGGATTTGAAAGGTGCAAGCTGTATGTGTTTTCATGGGGTTGCTGCCTCTTATTTGAAAACCTCAAAGGCACTTGTATGCAGTGTGTGTTTGACTTTATGTCTCAATGCTATGAAGCTTCACCTCTTGTCAATGAAAACTGACGTCAGTGAACTAATTGGCTCTTCTTGTGCGTAGGTACCCTGACATGCCCACTGCTGCTGATGTTGTGAATGCTTTAGATCAACAGGCGCTTGCGTCCATCCTGAGAACATATGGGGAGGAGAGGCATGCCAAGAAAATCGCTTCAGCCATCGTTCAGGCACGCAGCATATACCCCATCACCAGAACTCAGCAGCTTGCAAGCATTGTTGCAGGTACTCTCATTAATTCTTCACAGTGGCTGAGGAGAAAAAATATTAATCCCCAAAGTCCCAGAGGGATCTGTTTGTACTTGAAATCATGCAGGATCTAATCCTGCCTATTCTGCTCTGATGTCAGTGCACTCCCTCTTTTTTTTTTTCCCTTTTTTTTTTAAGCTCCCACTTTTTCTATTGTAGTTCAATAACTAGTTTAATAATAGATTTTACATGAAGTGATTTATCATTTTGCCAACCAAGTTGAAACACAGAATGACAGCAACCTAGGGAATTCTTCATCCCAGCTATTGATAAGCCTTCAAATATCAGATACGTCACATATCCCTCTTAATTTTAAATTTCTACATTTTAATATTTTGAGGGGAGGTACCATGGCAGTTTCCAATTACGAATGAAATCAGATCATTTCTGTCTGCTTAAAGAACCAGGAAGCAAAAAGTAAAGCACTACACAGCTTGCGTCACCTTGTGAATGCCAACTAGATCAGCCTGAAGCGACTATTGAAGCGCTTCATCTTACTTGCTCTTCACTGTAAACAACTTGAACGAAATGCAGTTAGGCAGGAATTGTGCTCACATCAAGAACCTTCATGTGTGTGTTCTCAAGTGAAAATTTTCAAGGAAAAATGTAGGACACAAATCTTGTTCATTAACATTATAATATGTAACATTGGGGGTTTTATCAAGAAATTAAAATTACTGGCTCTTATCATAAATAAGTATAAACTGCTGACTCCTTTGAATAGACTGTTAAAATGGCGATGCGAATTTAACATTTGCTAAAGAACAGTGTTACACATTATATTAGTACCCTGAAGACTTTTTTTAAAAACTATTTTGTTCTTAAAAATTCATATTACTTAAATTGGAAGCTTAAGGGACTTAATTTTAATGACTGACAAAGCAATTAAAAGGTTTGGATTTGTCTAAGTCAGGATACTTGAGCAAAATGCCCGGTCAACCAAGGCCCAAAGGTTGGCTGATACGAGTACAGGACCTGAAGATGCTGCTTGCTGTCATAAGCCCCTGCTGTAAATACAGGGGATGTGAGGAATGATCAATCCTAGAAAAACCAAAGAGATAAAACACCGAGTCTTTTACAAAACCTGAAGAGTTACATTTTTAATATAGTCATTCAACATCACGAACTAATAATTTAGGTTTTTGTCACATGTATCTCATGCTTTTGGAAAACTGTTGATGTACCATTTTGGGGATTGAAGCAACCATATTGCTGTGCTAAAGCTGTAACGGGCTGCAGGCTGTCAACGAGCAACTCAGTAACTTCTGAAATAATTTTGTGCGCTAGCTTGAACTAAGGAAATAAAAATACTAGTGCATAAAAGACAGTGATTAAAGATCCCTGCATGTTTAATGTGTTGCATGTGAGTCATCACTTAATGGTCACTTTCTGTGACGGCGAAAAGGATTTTTTGTTCTCACTTTAAACTCTCAGCTATAGTTGAAGAGCAGCTGGATATGTGTATCAGGTATGCATCAGACAGTATACATGCCAAAGACAATGAATCCAGCACGCATCTGTCAAGACCGTAAACATGTATGTTTTGTGTGCTTTTTTGAAGTATGCAAGTAGTTAAAACCATTTTTAGGACTGTTACACTGATCCCTGTTTGGGCAGAACTTTCAATTTTAATTTGATTCCTCCAGTAAAGGAGCACAATGGTGGGTGGATCCTTCTAGTTTTTGAAGTGATGATACCTGAAGAAAATTTCTGGTTGCTGTAATATACTTCATTTGATTTATCATCTATCATCTATATGTTCTTATGCAAAATGATGTCAATGATTACAATGTTACTGAGGTCAGCAAGAGCTAAAGTGGCAGAGACTACAGCTACAGGATCCTCTCGGTGGCACAGCAGAACCGCCCCCCGCCCCCACTGAATAATTCAGGACTTTACCAGAGGATAATCTATGACCTATTAGTTAAATGTCAAGTCCTTTAAAAAATAGAATATTAATTATAGTAATAAAATCTTGCATTTTAGATTTTGCAGACTCTATACAAGCATGATTATCTTTCCAGAACGGGATTATTTTTTTTTTTTTGCCTAGTATAGGAGCCAGAAAACAAGTAAAAAATCTAGCCAGTGAGGTTGGGCATTTATGTCTCTTTCTCTGCTGGTGTCAGTATCTGAGAATTCATGTATAGTCTGTATTTCTTTCACATGTTATAGATGATTATGGCTTCAGATTTTCTAGAACTCCAAAGTTTTGTGTTACAGTCCAGCTGATAACCAGAATCCCAGTGAATCTAGATTTGGACTGGCCTGAAATTGGAAAATTTCATTTCTCCTTATAGAATGCTAGACTTCTGGTCTTTCCTGCCACCCCCAAAAGGTTAGAACATGTATTGCTGTTGCTAATTGACTGGGAGACAAGAGTGAAGGATGTAATTAAAAACCAACCAAACAAAACAGCTCCACAACAGTTACAGAACAATCAGATGTTTCTAAAGTTTGTATTAGCAAGAGTAATAATTTTAAAGTGTAGCTGGAAGAAATATATAAATAGATTTATATGTCAAGATTGCCTACAACAGCTTGGGGCTAACTCAAGTACCCAAGTGATTTCTTGCTCTCCTTTGTTCCGATTGAAGAAAATAATTCCTTCTATTTCTTGACATAGAGCCTGAAAGTCCTCTCTCTACATACTGTGCCAATGAATAAGGTCCTACAAAAAAACCTAAAAAAAGTTTGGCTTTTTTTTGTTTTTCTAAATGTTGTCCGTAGGCTTCTCATCCATTTAAATAAGGAGATGTCTGTGAGCTATGGAGTCTGCAGTTTACATGGGAAAAGGGAGAAAAAGGAGTTTTCTGTTCAGTCCTGTGAACATCATCTCTCCTTGCAGCACGATCGAACTCCGCTCACTGTTTATAATTTTCAAAAAGCTATCTGCAATGATGAACACTCTGTAAATACAAAACATCAATAGTTCTCAACTGAAGATCTGTGAATAGATGTATGGAAGTTGGTTAAGAAGCACTTCCTGATGGCTTTTGCTGTAACTCATTGAGTTGTTTGGAAACAATAGGTTTAACTCAGTGTGCAGGAAAACTGGTTAAAAACAGTGAAATTTTAGAGTGTTAAATTCAATATGCTTTTTCCATATAACTGATTATCTATTTTTATTTCTTTTCAATGAGTAATATACCTTGTTATCTATTAGTGTTTGTTCAAAATTTAATTTTTCTCAGTTATATTTAGATACGTAATCTATTAACAGATCATTTTGAGATCATGTAATCATTCGGACTTAACTTGAAAGGAATTGAAGATGAGATATTAAAGAAATTTGAAAAGTTTAAAAAGAACTTTGACGGGTAAAGCCAGGCTCATTCAGATCGGGTTACATTTATAGACTTTAATTATCAGTTTGGAATTTGTAATATTGCCTGAATTTCAGATGGGTGAGAATTAACACTGTACTGAGGGAGCCTAGACAAAAGGACATTAGTTGCGTCACAGAAACTTATTAAATGCAATGCTAATTCAACAGACGGATTCCTGCAAACAGGTGCACGATCTGAATTAATTTTTAAACTCTCCCACTCTCGTACACTCTAGGGACTTTAATAGTTCATATTGACAGGCACAGCACGTTGCTAATTTCATTCACAAGCTTTAAAATTTCAATACATTTCAACATGTGAATCTAATAGATTTTTAAAAGTGTAAGTAGCATCAGGGTATCCCAAAACTGAAAATTATAATTTCTCTCACTGGGATTTCAAACCAGTCATCTAGCCAGAAGCATGGTATTTTTATGAATGAAATTCATTTTACAAACTTCCCATACAGACTTTTTTATATTTTTGTACATTGTAGAGCCTGTTACCAGGAAGGATTTTCTTTCAGCGTCATGGTAGTTAGAGGGGGCTGGGTGAGCGATTTGGTGCCTTAGCAGAAAGCACAAATAGGTTTTTAACTGTACCAGAGAACTAAGATTGGGCTAGGAAAATTTTTCACCCCTGGAACATAGATCAAAATCTACTCACCTTACTAAAAAGATGAAGGCCAGTGTGACAGACTTCAGTCAATACTGCAGATTACATTTATTAATTAATCCCAGTCTCTGAAGACAGACCAATAAGTTTGAATTTGGAAATGCTTTGGGGGTGGGGCGGTTTGATTGCATACAGCGGCAAAGTGGCTGCATTTACTGGTTTCCTGAATATTGGTGTTCTGTACCGTTATATATGACCTGCAGTGCTGTTTGTGCGTATTCAACTGAGTCATGTAAGGTTATATTATACTTAGTGAATATATCTGGGTTTTAATTTATTTTTCTTCAGTTTGTGATAAATTAATTCGTAGTAATAAATTAATGTCACAGCTAATTGTCATAGAATATTATTGTAGGAAGACACTACACTCGGCAACCATGGCAGAACAAGTGGAAGAACCTCCAAAGACCCGTTAGTGTCCCAGTCATGCTGGTAGCCTGAGCATCTCATTTCTTCTGTTTATCTATTCAGTATTGCAATTGCAAAATAGCAGTGTTCATGATCAGACTACTGAAAATCTGGCCAGATATCAGCATGTCATGTCTATTTAGATTTTTACCAAACCTGTTTTGAAGTAGATCTTTATGCCATCCTTCTTTTTTTCAGATAAGTAAAAGATATTTTGGTGACATAGAAGATAAAAACTTACAGTATTTTACTAAAATGCCAGTGAGGTTGGCTGTGGAAATTTAAACAAAGAATCTCATCCTCAGCTTCTCTTTTTATGGGTAGGTCCAAATCAAGAAGCACGGTCGGTTTTGTACATAAATTACATGCTGTACTCTTGTAGGTTGGCTTCGTTTTCATCTGATCCTTTTGGAAGCTGAAATACTCTTAAGAGTATCAGAAATTGATCATCCCCGGAAAACCAGCAGTATTTTTAGAAAATACTTAGACTGCTAGAATATGATAGTTAAAAATTCTGGATCTGCTTTGAGAGGTGGACACCAGCTCTGGGTAGTAACAGCCCCAAACTGGAAATATAAAAGTGATGCTCTTCAAGTCACAGCTGCACATTGTCCAGCAAGGGGAGCCCCAAACTGGAAATATAAGTGATGCTCTTCAAGTCACAGCTGCACATTGTCCAGCAAGGGGCAGGAACAGTACAGGTAGAACCAAAAAAACCAGCACCCTGTTTTCTAACCCATGAGCTTGTTAACAGCGCAAGTATTTTGTAAGGGACCAGTGCTTCTGCATTCCAGTTACAACTGTTTTCATAGAGCAAACGTGGGAGCAGTGGGCTTGGTTTTGGGAGGGGAGAGGGGAAATGTGGAGTATGTTTTCAATGGGTTTAAAAGTAGGCTTAGAAAAAGAGAGAGCTTTGTTGTGTGAGATCATTTACAAAACCGGTATTTTCTGATTGAAAAGACCATGGCTTCTGTGATGAATTTGAAAGATACCCAGGTAACTGATGTTTCAACTTCAAATTCCATTGAAGAAAAATGCTGTTATGACTGAAACATGAGACAGGTCTTACGGAAAATACAAAGCTGTGTATATTTAGTCACTTAGTACATGCTACGGAAACATGCATGTCCTATGATGGTTTTGGATGCATTACATGCTGATTTTAAACGCTGCTGTTTCATTTAATAACTATTCAAGAGTTCTGAGCATATTACTACTGTTTGTAGCTGTTGGTTGTCTACTTAAAGAAAATTATTTTGCTCAGCACAGCATTCCTTTATGTTACACATTAAGAGATCATTTTCTTCTGACACAAATGGCAGTCAATGGCTGTTTGAAGGATCCCGGTTTCAAAGAATCTATTTTTAGGTATGTAAAGAAATACGGAAACAGATACCGTGCCAGGTGGTACAAGCTTGGTGTCATTTGGTTTCTTGGGACATCTTACCTTCTGCGATTTCCAGTTCTCCTTTTAGTTCAGCACTTTCATGAAAGCAGGCTTTGTTGACTCCTACAATGAGGGTATATGTTCTTTTTATGAATTATGGAAAGTATAGAACGGGGTGTTCTCAAACGCAGAAATTGTATTAGCTAGCTAGTGTAACTTTTTAAAGAGTTTTTAAGTGATGGTGGAGCCTAGCTGCAGCAGGTTAAATCTGTTTAGTCTGGTTTGTGAAACAGAATTTAAAGTCACAAAATCCTGTGTAGTAGGTTGTGGCAGGAGAAGTTGGTCCTGTTGCTACTTTCTGTCTCGAAGGATTCAGACTCTAGGAATAGGAAAGAGCCACAGCTACGGTGGGTGTCCAGTTAATTCAGGAGCTGTTAGTATCAGTCAGAGGAGATAGGGAGGGTAGTTGGGAAAATTGAGTATGCAGAAACGCACCTGAGATACGTTGCATACATGATAATAACTTTGTCAATAATGACTGAATTTTTAAATCCCATTATTGGTCTCTCCCTTTGCTGAACACTGATGATCACTTGTGTGTTTGTGATGCCAAACACTTATGACATAAGTAAAATCTTGCTTTTAAAACTCTTAGGAATTCCACCAATAAATTATTTTGTTCCAATGTACTGGATTATGATATCTCTATTAAATTTTTTGCAGTCACCTGTGTAAATGTGAATTTAGTCAACTTGTTTCAGAGGTACCATGTTCCCTTTTTTTACTCTACTATGTAGAATATCAATGAATTGATTATGGACTGCATTTACTTCAAAACCATTGCTTTATTATGTTGTAGTTTAGCACTGGCATGGAATTAAGGCATTTTAATACATACACACCAGCTATACTGCCTTATATCTAATGGGCCCTCTTGTTTGGAAAAATAATTCTTTCCAGTTATGCGCTAGCATTATTCATTCAATTTATCTTTACCAGACTCCTGCACTCACTCACATAATCGATGATAAGTTTACTCAGGTTTCACAGATCTTGTAAGACTCTTGCACATTACTCCCTTTGATTCATCAAATCTGACTTCTCTAGCTTCTTGCTCTATACCCAGATAATGAAAATTCAAGGCTAAAATACATGAAATAATGATGTATTAAAGTTTCTGTCAACATTTCAGTCTCTACAGAGATGTATATTTCAGAATTTTGGAGAAAGGAAGAGGGAGTTTTGTGTATCTGGTAAAAAAAAATTTAATCTGGTGATTTTTTTTTTATCCAACAAACTCATAGCTTGACACATTTTGCTGTATAGGCACATGAAAAAGCAACAGTATCAGTTGCATTTTCTAAATTTCTCAAGGTATTTTTCTGAATATTTGAAGAAACACAGGTGCAGTGGTCAACAATTTTTATCGCCAAACAAGGGGATGATTCTTTTAAACTTTAAGTAATTCATTGAAGGGTACTTCCCACCAGGTAGGCATTGTCTTCATCTTATCTGTGCGGGTGAAAGAATGCATGGTTATCTAGAAGGCAACAGTTAGAATTGTGTCCAACATATATTAGGATTTTTTTTTTGTTTGCCTTAAAAGCTTAAAACAAACCATCACAAATACTTAACTGACTTTGACTACACTGAGCTGTAAAGTGAGACTTATCTAGCCCATCTTCATTTTTTCCCTATGTTGGTTTCAGTCATCGTTTTGTAAATTAACTTTGTGAAGCATTTGGGAAAGAATACCTATCAAAGGTTCTAGGAAAAAAACCAACACTCAACCACAAGCCAACTCAGTTTAATAGGTTTTACTTTCAGAAATGTGAATTCAAAGCAGAAAATAAAGATATAAAGAAGGAAGCTCACCACTCAGGGTTGAGTTCTAAGTATGTTTTCCTTTAAAGTCATCATGCATGAGTGGATTAATGTCAAGATAGTAACGTAGAAATAATAAGATATTAACATATACCTTTTGAAATTTGACAGGTGCTTTTCCAGCATCAGCACTGTATGCACGCAAAGACTTGCTTCAGAGACCTACGCATGTTGCTACCAAAACTTTTCAGGGCCTGCGAATATTTGTAAATGATGAGCTCCATGAACTCTTTATAGGGCTGAAGACGGCTGAGAAGTTTCTAAAACCTGGAGGTCGCCTCGTAGCTCTCTCCTTTCATTCACTAGAAGATCGTATTATCAAACGTTTTCTTCATGGAATAGACATGACAGAAAAGTGGAACCTTGGCTCAAGGCAGAAGATAAGACAGGCTCTGAGAAACTGCTCCAAAGAAGAAGATACACAAGAATTTCCCCATGGAAAATCCAACTCAAAGTGGACTTTTATACAGAAAAAAGTTCTCACACCCCAGGCCAAGGATATTCAAACAAACCCAAGAGGAAGATCAGCCAAGCTAAGAGCTGCTATTAAACTCTAAAACAAAATATGTGATTATATAACTGTATAATTTCCTTAAATGTTGTTTTCCAGAAGGCTAACTGGACAGATAGTATCAAACTGAAAAAAATAAAATTAAGGCTGTTGGAAAACATCTCTTTCTTACTTTTGTTCTTTTTAATTAGGATGCAGTGTAGAGCATCAAAAGGTAAAATAAATGTCGATAAGTGGGTGTCACTAATTATACAAAAGAGACATCTTTTTAAAAAAAGCACCAAACCCAAAGTTTATAAAAATTACAGGTTTGATGTATTTTCAGTATTTCCTTCAGATGAAATTCAAAACCCTGACATTAACAGCCTAAATTCAGTAGCTGATTGACAGAGACACGTATTTATGGGGGTGGATTTCACACACCAAAGTCAGATGGCTGGTTTAGTCTAGAGTAAGTTTAAACTAACCTAAGAATTCATAATATATTAGTCTCTGTATCTCGGTCGTCTTGCTGCATGAATGGCTGTGGGACAAGAGCTAGTTCTTAAAAAGACTGATATCAGTATGTAATGTTCTATCCAGGAATTTGTATATGGACTCTTACCTTTTATTAAAATAAGTAAATATTTACTGCTGAGTGATCACCTGGTTATTTAATGTTTATGGGTTCTAAATAATGAATGTATCTTGGGGGAAAAAAGGATACTTAAGAGATCACTGTTTGCACTTGAACACTACAAGCAAGCAGTCAGATTTGTACTTGATCATTTGAATTTCTTCCTGTGAGCCTAACTTCTGTGCATAGATCCAGTACAACTTCTAGGTGTTGATGGAATTATAATTAACCCATCAGTAAAAGGGGTATTGTGGGTCTTATGAAGTATTCTCCTTTGCTGGTGATCATTTATTAAGAGGTGCAACTTAGGTAAGTATTTAATTATTTTATATAAGGCTCACTGTAACACCAGTTTCCTTTTTGGATGCTGTCCTACGTAGTAGAACATGTAACTGTTCTTTTAACAAGTATGAAATAGATTTAGCTTTGGGTTTATATTTTATCTTAACAGACCATTGTTTTGCTGTCTTTGTATGTTAAAAATGATCAGAAAATAGCATAAGTTTCAACTTTTTTGACCTCTGACTCATCTCTTCAGGAAAAAAGGTATTTGGATAATCAAATCGGTAGAAAGATTTCATTTGTGGTGAACCTGAAACTTGGCTGGTGGAATGAAAAATGCAGTTTCTGACTCAGCTAAATGATTGCTACGCTGTTTTCTGAAAGAGAACTGACTGGATCATTCTGGACTTGATTTTCATCAAGCATCCTCTTTATGTTTATATAAATGATTATTTCACAGGAGTTTTTCGGGTCATATTGACACAAGCTGAAATTTAAGTTCACTGTCTATAATATACAGTATCTTGAAATATCTAAATATTGTTTAATTCCTTGGTAAAACTAAATCATATAATGTATTCTTGGTATACACATGATAACATCTACCAGTAATCTGAAATAACAGTCGAATGATGATGGGCATTTCATATTTTTCTGAAATACCAATATTTTCCCACTAGTTCCATTATACATGCTATTAAATATTAAATAAAACATTCCACTTCAAATAATATTGCTTACTGTTGACACCTTAGAGACAACCAACTGTACCTTAAATAGACATATTTTCATCCAAACATTAAAAATAAATAACTAATCTTATTTTTAGGTAAGATTCCATACTGAAATGTACTCCAATTGTAGGTTGGACAACTTGTGCCTCCAGCGTAGGCTCAAAAGAGTTGTAGTGCCATGCTGTGCGTTGCTCAGGAACGCGCTTCAGGAAAAGACCCTCCAGTTACAGCAGAACTATCAGTATCCCAGAAATTACATTGAAAGCATGAAAATTCCTTATGCTTAAAACGATGTTTAAAATCCACACCTCTCACATCTAATTGCAAAGGCACAGTTACTTATGGTAGTTGGACTACTGTACATCAGCGTTTGTAATTACACTCCCTCAGTTAGCGAAAGTAAGAGACTTTTCTTTAGCTTGAGGTTGGAGTTGCACAGCCATGGCACTGCGTTGGTTGTTGAGCAGTTCTCTTTAGCGGATCTCTTTCTCTCCTCTCAGGGTCTCCTCACTTTCGCCTTTAAACTTGTGGTGTGGAGAGTCGTGGAATTTTAACCTCTGCTTGCCTGAAAAAGGATTTTCTAGTTTTCCCAGAAAAACATCTGGTTCTATTTAGTCAAAAGTATTCTGGTATCTTTAAGCATTTCATTTTCAACTTGTAGATGAAGTTATGTGATGTGAAGGGTATTAGGTCTTTGTCTCCTTACCAGGACACATGACTACACAGCATATCTTAACACGATAGCTGTGACATTTTAGTAAAACTAAACATTTTCTTACCATAATCAAAAACAGTGTTTATGAAGGAGACTGTATCTGATGGGGAATTAGTCTCACTGAAAACCAAGTTATGCTGTCAAGATACAAATTGTGTAGCATTTCTAAAAATTTGCCATTCAGTCTGAGCAATGTACGTTTCAATACAGCCAGATGCAAGGTTATCTATCAAAAAAGAAATAAGATTGTAGACCATGTTGACAAGGAATATGGTAATACCATGGTGCTGTACATGACGGGAGGAGCAGAAACGTCCAATATGTGGAATATTTGTGGAGAATATCAAGTGGTAGTTGTGGAGAGATGATGGTGTTGCCAAACAATATGTACGTGCACAGCATATTTCTAAAGTGTGTATCTTTTCATGCTAGTAAAAAGCATAAACCCCATATATGATACTATTTATATGCATTGTAAACATACTTTCTATTGAAATTATTAATTAGAACATGTGATTTATTTGGTTAATCCAAGTGAACGTGAATAGTTGGTATGCAGTCAATAGCACCTACCTGGTGAAGAGATTTGCATAGAATAATTATTTGACAACTAAACACAGTTCTCCTGTGAATGAGGTTTTTATAGTAAAAATACAGTACTTTTAAAAAGTATCATTTTAAAGTATAAGCATAATTAGCTGCATTTATAGCCCATGAGGGCCTACCAACAATTATTACTCCCTATTGCTTCCTAAAGAGAAAGAATCCGTTTCATCCTTTCAGAATGCAAAGGCTTAATCAGACTGTTTTCAAGTAAGATAAGGAATTATTATATCTTTCTCCAGGGGTTTGTTTTGTTTTGGTTTGGTTTTTTTTATACAATTACAGTTAAGTAATTTCTCAGTAATCTTTTTTTCAGTCACACCTGCTGAGATTGCCCCCTGGCTTGGAAAAATCCCAGTCTGAAATGTCAGCTTTTGTATGGATGTATTGCTGTGTTTGATAAATGGGAGTTGGAAGGAGAAGATCCCTCATGTAGTATGAGCGGGACAAACACTGACTTCAGTAAATACTATTAACTAAATACTACTAGCAAATGGCTCTTCTAGTAGCAAGTATTGTATCAGACTTTTTGCACGCTGCTTTCCAGAGTAGCATTTCTGTGATTATTAATGACTCATATAATTGCTCTAATACTAATCTTTGTATTAGAGAAGATACAGTATTAATTGAGGAGTTTATGCTCCTAAATAGTGTAACAGCGCGATGAGGGAGGGAAGCATGAGGAACGATGCTCTGAGGAAAGGTGACACGCAGGGGTGGGATGATTGCAATAAGCAGTCTGAGATGCAGATGGTGATTTTATTTGATTAAATTTTAAAATAACTTAGATATCAGTCTTGACTCATTGTTTGGAGTATCGCTGTATGAAAGTACAGGTGAAAAATGAGACGAGTTTGAATAAACGGAGAGAAGTAATGAACTTATAAGACAGTTTGCTGCTGCCCATCTTACTTAACGTCTTTACCTCTAGCAAGAGTAACGAAGGGGTTCAGCCCTGCTTTTCTTGTGCCTCCAGATGTCTCCAGGAAGGGCCTTTCAATAGAATTAGGACCACTTACATCAGCATTAGAAACACTGTTCAGTGGAGTGTGGGAGTCAGTCTTTATATCCATACATTTCTTTTTTTCATATAGCAGTTGCTTAAAACTAATCTCTAATTTAGAATAATACGCAGTTATATTTGTGTCTTTCAGAAGTATAATCAAATGTAGAGGCCTTTTTATACCTGGGGTGTACTGGAATTAAAGCAGGATATGGTGGTTTAATGAAGGCTGCAGTACTACAGTGAATCTTGCAAACAATTTAAATGAATGTAGAACAGGTTCTTCCCTGCCCCTTCGCCCAGCCCCTGTATAAGATAGAAAAGTATGTTTAATTAAAAAGTGAGAAATAAGCAGTAAAGTTGAGCACCTTAGGACAGGAAAAAAAAAAAAAAAAAAGTGATTTATGAGGTTGACATCCAATGTTCACAAAATTCCGTATATGCAGTATTCTCTTACTTTTTCTGTTCGTCACCTAATTTTACCTGTTTGGGGCTAAGCAGTAGCAGTGGGATAGCTCGATCTCTGGACATGGATGCAAAGCATGGTTTCTAGCACATAATCAAAGGTAATAGTGGGAAGGTATATGCACTTGTAAATCCAGCTCTGTATATTTTTCCCTCTGTCTCCTTTGCAGTTAGAATTGTGTTTACCTTTCTGAACCTTCTGTAAACTTATCTCAGGGTGAATGAGAGGGGAAGGGCTCTTCTTTTTCAGAAAACCGTAATACCTGTCCATCCAACTTTATTGAAACTAATGCTATTTAATACTTTTTTTTTTGACACATTTTACTGATGACATGCCGTGTTCTTCAATATTGCCATTACATCACTAAGACAGGAAAAGGGGCAAATATTTGTTCATGGGAAATCTAAGCTAAAAAAACAGCAAGTGATCGGTGCCTGAATGCCTTACTATACTGACATAGCTATGTTTATAAAAAATAAAACTTTTTCATTGTACCTTGATCTTTAGGCAAATTGTGTTTTTCTTGGAGCTTTTAAAGCCTAATTTATTTGGTTCTAATAGTCAAAAACAAGCTGGAGTTTTTAAAAATTTATTTGTATATTTTCAAATTTAAACCTGATAGCTTGTTTATAGCTGTCTCTTTAAAGAGTAAAACTGGAGATACAGCTCCCTCTGTCTGTCCTGGGAATACCTGTGCTTTGTTCTTTCTGGAGTGCACCTTCAAGTGATCATAGTAACATCATGTTTATTGTCGACATGAAGATACAAGATAAAAATATGTGGATAACTTCTTTTACAGGGCAGTAATTGTTTTACGTTAGGCTAATTGGAATTTCAAAAGAACAAAGGGTGAATCCTTTTCTTATCTGAAAATACTTCAATCAAGATACCTAATTCAAAAGGCAGAAAAAGAACCTTGCAAAGTATGTTTCTCAAACATATTATTAGAATAAAATATATATGTGTAAAAATTCTAGCTATTCTTTAGTGCCTGTACAATTTTTACAGGCATAACGGTGGCAAATGTACTTGATGTTTTTGTTGACATTCATTTAAAAAAAAAAGTATTCTGGCTGGTGGAAAAATCTGCCTAAACAGTAAAACATTAGGGGATATGACAGATACTGGAATGAAAATAAATTACACTATATAAATCACATCTTAGCATTCACACATGCTGGAATACCTGAGTAAAAACTTAAGTTTAGTGCACTCCGTTGTCATTTGTTCACATGCCACATTAGTTGGATTCTCTGGATGTGATTCTGACAAAGTAAATGAAATCTGCTTTTCAGTTTCAGGTTCTCTGTGGTTTATATTTCCACTGAATGTATACTAGAGCTCAGAATAAGTGTCTGCTAGGCTTATGCTATTAGTAGTGATTTGTATTAGCTGTAATTATACTAGTAACATAAAATATTAACAAGGTTACATCACAAGTTAGTAACTATAAAAGCAATCTTGAAGCATTGTGATATAACTTGTACACTAAAATCTGTGGAAGTTTGGTAATAACTTAAGTCATCAACAATTCAGGCTAGAAAAGCTGCTTTCTTAATTCAGACTATATTTTAAGCTCATTTCTACACACCTTTTCCTGTAAATTGTGTGTATATATATCTGTGTATTTATTTAGTTTTTAATCAGAAGTAGTTTCATGCTTAAGAACATCTCTTATAGACTGCAAAGAACTGAAATAAGACGTATTGACAGTCCTGACTGATAAGTATCTGAAAATGAAGATACCATAAAAACTGTTTTGTAATAAAGTGCAGCATTTGTATTCTCCAGCGTAGTGACGCACACGTGCCTGTTAATACATGCGCAATCTGAGAGCCTGATCTTGCAACCTTTACTTACGGGTCCAGCTTTGTGAGATACACGCTTTATTTCTGAAATGTCCCATTTCTCAAAGTGCTGATAGAAATGAGAGTTGAAATCTTGGTAGGCGATGGGAGCTGACAGAGCGGAGGTAAGTGGAACAGGCTGGTTGGTGGGTCTCTGTGGAAGCAGAAGGGACTTGACGCTTTGAAAAACGAGGTGCACGGGGCAGCGCCGGCTCGCTGCCTGGGCTTGCGCGATAGTGCTGGATTAACAGAGCTCTAGATGTGGAGGCAGGTCCGCTGGTGTATGTTACACTGCGTTTCACGATGGCTTAGCAATGGTGGCTGTGGGTTTCAGAAGGCTAAAGTCAGGACAATAATAAAAAATCCTTGGAATTGCAGCTTGTATATAATATTTTTTTTACTGCCTCTCTTGAGGAGGGCAGGAGGGTAACAGAGAAATTATTTGTGAGGAAAGGGGCTTTAGTCTCTACTGTTACTGTGCCTATTAAAGGTAATAAAAAGTTTCCATTGGTTTAAAAAACGTGGGCTCAAGACCTAAACTGCACACGCACGGCGGTTATCTCTATTAATCAGTCTATTAAAAACTAGCGGGTGATGTGAGATTATAAAACAGTGGATTAATTAAATGAGCTTGGCAAATACCCTGCTGTATAGTTGTACTGCACTTAACAGTATGCTAAAACTAAGGTAATTAAGGGATGATTAGGGACGTGTCACGCTAGCCTTCGCACCGGGACCCTGCCAATTTTTCTTGTGGTACATCTTAAGCAAACACAGCAGCGCTGGGCTGCACCCTGCACACCTGGGCTGGAGCACCGCTGGAGCTGATAGTGTGATGACTGACGCTTAGATTAAAATCTGAGCCTCCCCTCAAAATGTAACAGTATCTGACTTTTTAGAGTACTGACTTATTAACTAATGCTTTATTAACAGAGCTCCAATTATTTGGTAAACAGCGTGTTACAAGCTGAGCGTAGGGGGTATTTTCTGGTTGCTGCTTGAACCTGATAACTTGTTTTTCCTTGGGGCAAGCTAGCTATTTTCTTTTAAAATTAAGTGAAACTTCCCTGGAATCATCATCAGCTGTCAACGTTTTTCTTTGAGACAAAAGATAATTAATGAATTTAATTGCAGTGACCATTAGATCCAATTATATCCTAATGGGAGCACGGTCCTCCCTCCATAAATACCACATTTCCCAATAGTTCCGTAATTCAGCAGCGTATTGAAAATATTCTTTTGCAGTTTGGCCACTTGTGTAGTTATAGTTGGCAAATATTTTACTCAGCCTATCCAAGTCGTAGCTTAGTTCTCAGGGTTCTGTTTCATTTGAACAGCCTGCGTATAAAAAATATGTTAGAAGTACTTGGTTTTCCTGAGAAAAGACAACTGATTCCTTCTTCAAATATGGTCTTGTGCTAAGAAAACAGTGCGCTTTTTTCACCCCCCTCCCTTTTTTGGTTTTTATCTTGGAGGAAATATAGATCTAATCACTTCTACCATCATTTCTTCTTTGAAGTAATTAATTTTTTGTGTTAGGGGTACGGAATTAACATTGGCTACTGAAGAGAGCTATTGACTGTCGTGTTCCCTCTTACACAGCGTGTCAACTGACCTGGCCTTACTCCCGATCGCTTCCTCTAGTCTGCAGAACAACAGGCATTCCTCAGCATGCATTCACTTCTTGTTCCTCTTAATAACAAGGCTATATAATAACTTTGCTTAAGTTAGATTTTCTTTTCTCTGAGTGAAGCCTACACTTGTAATTTTACTTATTTTTGGAGAAAAAAAATTATGAAATGTTTCTGTGTTCAAGTCACCACATCAGATTCAGTGCTGACAACACTCATTACCTTTGTAATTAATGATGATCCAAGTTTTCCCATGGCCGTGAGAGTCTTGGTTTTCCTGAAACTTTAAATTCAATTTCCACCCTTCATGACTGCAGACAAAACCATGCCAAATCGGAACCCCTTATCTTTTCCATAACTGTGTATGATAACATGATAACCAAATGTAATTTTGATTATTTTTTTTTAGGATAGCCGTGTCATTTTTGGAGCCTCACGTCTGATTTTTTAACATTTTCAGCCCTTTCCCTTCTCCCTCTGCTCTCCGTTTGCCAGTCTAGCAAGGGGGTGTGTGTGTGTGTAGCAGAGCGTGGAAGAGCCTACGGACTGGCTCTGTACTTGTCACCTTGCTTGCATGCCGCCATTCTTTCATGGCACCAACACCTACCGTCTCAATTACTGTAGGATGCCATTAATTATCAGTTTACAAGGAATTGTTATGGTACTGTGTAAAGAAGTAAATGCCCAGAGCACATCTGGGTGTGCCCTTGCACACCTTGCTGCTGTGCAAATGGGTGTTCAGTGTATAGGTTACTGCCTCTAGTCCGTTTGAGCTTCTCTTGGTTTTTGATTTATTCACACAATTCTCTTTTGTGGAGCACTGCCTGCTGAAAAGCTACAATTCCAGTTACTGTCTTAGGAGTACAATAGACAGGGATCGGATATCTTTGTTTTTAAATTAATGCATAACATTTGAGAACATAATATAGCATTTCGGGCTTCTCCTAAATGTCTTCCAAACTGAAATCTGCACCAAATTGTTTGTATTAATTAGCATGTACCTTTAGTATCTATGAATCCCAGTCATGACACAGTTAAGAGCATGCAATGGCACTGGTTTGAAGTGGGAGAAAAGCAGGCTTGTTGCTGCTTCCCGCTGATGTGTGAGTTATCAGCTAACCAGGTCATCTTCAGCCGCAACTTTTACACTCTCTGAAGCACAAAACCTCTCTTAAACCTGAACCTTTTCAAATGGATCCTTAAAAGTATTTCTTACGCTTCATATTCCAGTAAAGTGATAGGTTGTTGGATTCAATTCATGAATGAAAGTATTTATACGTACAGCTTTGCAAAAACAGTCTCTCCCAATGAGCAATTTCCTTAGCCTTGATAGCCAGAGTCAACAGATTCCAGAAGAGCTTCCTGAGCGATGGGAGGCAGCTTGCCGGAACGAGACTGCCAATGCTTCGGGGGGCTCGAGGTTTGGGGTCCACAGCTTACCAGCTCCTCATCCTGTCCCCGAAGCAATCCTGTGTGACAAAGCAGTAGGATGTTCAAATGTGGCTGGGTCTGGCTGTTGACTGAAGTCTGCAAGGATTGTTCAGTGATAGTAAGAGACTGAGGAATATCTCTAATGGTACACAGTATAACTGGCGATTGTGTAATTTAAAGTTGCCTTGGGTAATGATAAAGATTGAGGGTTATTACTGGAGAAGGAGAATCATGTTACCATTCTCAAAAAGAATACTGCACGTGGCTTTTCTTGGGCACGTTAAATTGGAGGGGTGTATCTTCTGCAAGGGGGAGAAGTGTTTAATTTGAAAGATAGTTCTTTGGGAATATCACTTTCAGTGATTAAAGTCAAGAAAAGATATGATTCAAATCGCCTGAGTCATGCTTAATTTTTTCCCCAAATTATGTTACACTGGTGGGCAGTTAGCAATTATATGGGGTCTGACCCAGTGTTAAATCCAGCCGCTTTAAATGCTCTAAGGCTTTAAAATGTCATTGTGAGAAAACTTGAGAAACGTTAGAATGTGTGACTAGTACCCAGTTGCTGCCTTTAATAATTATTATTAGCTCTATTTGCATTGACTGCAGCCGCTGCTTCCTTTCCAAAATCCAAGGAGACGGGAGTTGTGGCTGACTGTTTGCCTTGGCAGTGCATGCCCTGACAGCATCTTCTGGAAAGAAGGGGCAACGGCATAAAAATGCCATTCTCCTTATCTCAGCAAAATGCTTAGGGTAAGGTATATGCAGGCATGAAGGGTTGTTAAATGCCTGAATGTTGCTTAAAAAGCATGTGATTTTCATTAAAAGGGAAGTGTGACTTTGCTGTGATTTCACTTAAAATAATTAGTTTAAATACACATGATCTGTAATTACTTGATATGAATTTGTTTTAATAACTGATTTAGTAAAACCTGTGCAGATGACATGTTAATCCTGGAAACGAAGGCAGTTTAGTTAAACCAGAGCTATTAATCCTTGTTGAACAAGATTTATTAGCATGACTGTGTTAAAATGGCTGTGTTGCATTTGGGACAGAGCAGCTGTGTCTAGGGCACTATCCTTTTCTTAACATATTAACCTGAGTCTGTAGCAGCCTGGGTTTTAATCAGTGATGTCCTACTTAACAGCATGTCAGCTGACTTGCAAGCATGTTGAACTGTCATTAAGTGGCAATTTATATTATATCTTCAACTGTTTTCTTTGGAATGTCTGCAGTTACCTTTTTATGGCAATTTTCTTTACACTGTCCTTCTTTCTAGAATTACTTAAAGTAGTATGTGATGAGCAACAGTGAAGCACACCAGTAAAACAATATTAAAGTAATTCAGAAAAAGGTTGACAGGTACAGTTTTGGCATAGTATAGTTTGGTTTGGGGGGTGGGTGGGGGGTGGGGTGGTTGGTTTTTTTTTTGTCCAGCAAAGTTGAAGACTGTTAGAAGGCTGTACTTTTTTATGGGAAATGGCAACGTAGCCAATCTCCAGCAGCATGCCAACAATTATTTCTCATTTCTTCTGAGTTTAATCTGCTGGAGGATTCATCATCTGTGGCAGATGTCTGTAAATACACAAATCTTTTGATCTCGGGCTCATTTTCTGCGGAAATGTAACTGGCAAGGGTGTTTATTTCTCCTCCGTACCGAATGTAAAACATGTTGCCTTTTCTATCTAGAGAGAGAAAAAATGAAAGTTATGGGGCTTTTGGAGCATTATTCAATAGCAGAGGTTAATAGGCTGGGAACGTATGCTTTCCTCAATACCCTTGCTTCTTTCTTTTCCTATCATCTACACTCATCAATAAATAAATAAGTTAATTAAAAAGCTGTTTCTAAGGGACAGAGTACAAATCTTTAAGATCTATCACAATCTCAGTAAAAGATTTAGCCACTAGCTTAAAAAATACATAGGGTTATGGGTGGATGAAAGCCCTCAGCTTCGATGTTTTTTGTCGTTATAATGAGCCGCACAAGTTGCAAGAATAAACGGTGTGGCTCCCCTCCAGAAGCTGTTTGGCCAGTGGGCCATGACAAGGCCCACGAAGCAGAAAAGGTAAGATGAAAATCTTATTTAGAAAAATGTCCAAATTTTCATATATACATATATATATATTTAATCATGATCCTAATATTTTGGAAATGTTCCGAATCATCAGGGTACGTATGAAAAAATATTCAGAATCTAATTAAAGGCACATAGGAAATTCTTTCTGATGTTCAACCAGGATTTTGTGAAGTGTGTGTGTCTGCATGGAGAAATGAGCATATTATTTAATATTTTAACAAATGATTTAATGCATTTTACCATGTACAGTTTTATTTTTATGACCTCTCTTCTCTGCATTGCAGGCTGCCTGTGGCTGCACTGCTCACCCAGGCGTCCTCTCATTCTGTGCAGATGGGTGCATTGGTGCTGAGTCCTCCTTTCAGGAGGCTGATGTGGACTGTGTTCTGTGTTTGGAGAGTAAGTGGTCGGAGAGTGAATAATGCAGATGGTGAGTCGTGCTGTAAGCTCAGAAACGCCGGGCGTTTGCAGCTCTCCGGAGCCCCTAGCAGGAGAGGGCTCCACAAGGTGAGCCCAAGCGAGCAGGCGACCCATCTGTGTCCTCAACTAAAAAAGAAGGTGGAGAGCTTTGCTCAGTGAAGGGACACCTTTGCGTTCCCTGAGAACAAAACAATAGTCTACTAGAAATAACTAATTCTGCTATTTTGCTTGCAAAACGCGAATCAAGCTCTGGTGGATATTTAGCTCGTGGTTGTTCCTTATTTGAGTTATTTTCAGGGAAACAAATAGAAAACTTTGTCACAGGCAACACTGGTCTTTGAAAGAGACGTGTGGAAAAGTCCTCGTTTTCCTCTATCTCTGCACCAATTAACAAATGAAGCTAAATGCTGATATATCTAGGTGCGTTTTTATTATATTCAGTGCTGTTTACAGAGAGGTAGATAAGTAGGTGCTCGTATGCAAGTACAGCCCAACACTGTGGGTGGCTTTAACGAAATAAACCTTGCTGTCTGTATTGCTACAGTGATCCTTGCAAACCACAAAAATGCATTTTGTGAGCAATAAATTAGAAAAGGCAAGAATATTTATTTCTTAGCCAGCTTCACTCACATGACAATTAAAAATGCTCGAAAGCTTAAATTTATTTAAAATATTTTCAGGCTTCCATGGGTCATTCAGGATGTTTAAACCTGTGCAATAAATTAAAAACAGCTAATGTGAACAGCTGTGAAGAAGTCATCACTATTCTTTTCACAAGAGTCAACACATACTCATTAATAGAAGAGTTTGATTTTGCCTGCTTAGTTTCTTTTAAAAAAATAAGAAGCGGTAGCAACCACAGAAGACAAAGAGTGGGTGATTGGTTCCTATTATTTTTCTTTTTAATATGAACATGAGCCCTACAGCTTTGTGATTCAGTTTCATAATTTCCTTTCATTTAACCTAAGTGGCTGTTTTGGGAAAGATTCCTTCCTTGAAGATTAGTTCATGAGTGGGCTTAATACGCTCTTGCAGAAATATATTATTGTTTTCTTTCATAATCTTGGCAGACTTGCGTTAATAATGTCTTATTTTCTTTATTCAGGCTTCTCCGAGACTTAAAAATAACAGTGTTATCACCTGTTTCAGCAGTCTGCTCTCTGTAAAGTTCCAGGTATCCTTATTTAAATGAATTAAGTCTGTATTTAAAAATAGAGTTGTGGTTCCCCTGCCTATATAAATATATCCTTGTTTTCCCATTAATAACAATCCATCTGCTGTAGATATTCCCAGTACGTGGTAATGAGGCCCTTCCTCTTATCAAAAGGGAAGTGCAGCTCTCAAATGGAGAGAAAGCTGCAGAAAGGCAAGCTATTGCTAAAAGTGGCGCAGTTCATTCCGCAGAGCTGAAGTTAGCAGAGAAGTTAGCCGTGCTATCCGGTTCACTGGTTACTTGACGTTACAAAAGACCTAAATTGGGAATATGCTATCGTAGAGTATCGTGAAATTGTTACTAAATTGTGCATCGATTAATAGGAAAGGCAGTTTAGTGCTAACGGGACTGCAGTGGTCGGAGGGTAGGAGGATGACCTGGGTGGGCTCTGGGTTCTGTTCCCACCTCGGTGCCTGCTGCCCTGGCTGGCCACCCACAAGTCAATTAGACCAGGATGCTCTCGCATGGCTGCTACAAGTTAGATGCCTAAATCCGTGTTTCATCAGGTGCCTGGCTTTGCGGAAACGCTGCACACCAAAGCTTCAACTAATCTGAAATAGCAAATCCAGTATTTTTAAATTCCCTCACCTTCCAGTGATTGTTAGGGGGAAGAAGGGGCTTCTGTTGCGCTTCATCTTCTAATTAAATGATAGTCGTAGGTTTCAGTCATTTCTGACCAGGAAGAAGTGGATCATAAATATGTATAGATTTACATATTTATGTAGCTCTTTATAAATGGTATGCATATAGAGAGCTGGCTGACAACAAAGCTTTTATTAGTATAATTATAATATAGTTTGTGCTGCAAAATTGTCATTGCACCAGCGTAGTCTCAAAATGGGATCATAGTTCCAACTCGGTCTTTATTAGCATGCTACTATGTCTGTAAAATAAAACATTCACCACATTTCTAATAAAGCTCTGTTTTATGTGAGTATTAAATACCTTCTGTTGAGTGAAGTATCAATTAAGCAATGAATTGCAAACTCATGTAATTTGTTTGAAATGGTGCTAATTACCACTGTTAAGGTCTTTATTGATGCTGAAATCTTTAGATGTAGACTGAAGGGATAAACACCTCGTGTTACGCAGATCAGCTTTCACATGGTAGTATCTTTTAGTTGCTGCTTACCAAGAGCCAAAGAATTTCTTCTCAAATTCTGTCTTTCCCCTGTGTAAATCCTATCCCTCTCTTCTCTTCATGTTACTGGAATAATGTACCGCTTGTTGGAAGCTACCTTACTCCTGGTGAGAATGTTACACCTCTTCAAAATGATGACCATTGGAAAATGCAAAGCATTTTGGCTCAACATGCTGAAGGAAATAGCATAGCTTGTGTATCTGAAAAAAAGCATTTGAATTTTTTTTTGGTAGTTTTTAAGTAGAAGCAAAGAAAATTCTGCTTTTCTTTCTTTACCCCAAAATGAATATATAGAAAAAAGCAATTGAGTTTTTGGCCATTTTTTCATATCGGTATGTTTCTGTAAAATTTGGAGCAGCTCTGCTGGAATTTAGTTAAAATTTCCATTTTACAGAGATGTTAATGACAATATAAAGAGTGCTACAATGGCAAATGACTCCTGAAGGCTGTGAATTTGTTTGCATCAAAGGTCTTATATTGTAAGATTCTGGATGAGTTCTACACTTACTCATTTACCTCAGCACGAAGTTTATATAGCTGCACTGTTTTAACCAAATTAATTGTATATATACAGGTGTATATCTAGGCATGCATACATACATATACATATGTGTGTATACGTATATATAAACACACAAAAGGAAATCATGCTTCATTAATTAGCATGACCATCTTTGGGGTATTTGAGAAAATAAAGCCTGTTACTTCAAGAGGAAGCAAGCAGACTAATGAAGGGAAGTTCATACATAGATAAGTTCAGTAGCTGGTGAACAGATTATATGTTTCCTACGTATATTATCAAGATGCTAGCATAAATACAATGCAGTCTTATCCCTACCATTTATTACATATTTTCCAATTAAGTTTTCTTGTTCTGTATCTCACCAAAATCCCATCTTCATATCCTACTGCCTTAGGCTACTAAATGATAAACAATTCTCAGTTAAAAGCATAACCTATAAGAGGGTTAAAAAATGCACCTGAAAAAGCTAGTACAGAGGTGAAGTATATTGGCATAAGAGCCACTTCTGTGGGTTCAGTCACCATTTCTCATTTTAAGCCACTCTATTATGTGGGTGCTACTTAATTAAGGCCATTTGATACGTGAATAGTTGGAGATGGGAGATGTTGCTAGAGTCATCTATTTTTCCCCCTGCTCTGTTTAGTTTTTGGTTTAGGTGGGTTTTTTCGGCAGTGATGATAACCACCATACCCATTTTCTTCCCAGAAAGCCAGGGAGTATTTTCCATCTGTGTTAAAGTTTAATCAAAGCCAACATTAGTTAATGTCAGTATTTCTATTGCTGTGTGACCTGTCGTGTGTGAACAGGGATGTAGAGAAACAGATGGACTTCTGCAACTAAAATGATAGTTGAGATGGCAAATGTTACCGAACTCCAGTTTCTTCATCTGTGATGCTTCAAATGTGTTTCTTTTCTCTTTGTGAAGTTGTTTTGGTTTAAATAGTGCTATTTTTGTAGTCTGTATAGCGTAGCAGAAGTGACAAGGAGGCCCTAGCTGTTTTTGAATTCTCTCCTGTAATGCGTAACTTCTATTTACATGTGAATGATACGGCAGAGAGGCATTCTGAGCTGTGGCAAATGGCAAAGGAAAAGTTCCACGTTCTCCTCTCAAAAGGCCCCACTTCTTTCGGACCTGCAGAGAGCTGTTTGTAACGCCGCTGCTGAAGGGCACGTTGAGTCACACATCACAAATGCAGGCTTTGTCCTCACTTGGCTGACTGGGTTCGAACCAATTATTCTTTCCTCCTGTATTACTTAATGATACACCAACTCTTTCCACAAAGTGTTCGTGACTCAAGGCTTCGCCGTGCTGTTACCCCTGAACTATTCTTCTCTTTCTGAATCACAGCTTGGAGGCTTGAAAGGGATTTATTAGGGGAGATGTTTGGGAAGACCAAATTGCATAGTACTTGTAATACTGGGTTCAGTTCTTAAAATGGCAGTTTTGTTTAAACAGCTTTGTTATTAATACATTGGAAGGCTAATCTGGAAAATTTTAGGGATTCAGCTTAAAAACCACTGAAGTTCAAAGTTTCTGTTGAACCCCTTGGAACCCCAAAATAATTTTGAGAATTATAAGGGGCCTTTTCCTTGTTAAATTGATAAGAGTTCAGAAACACTGTATATTAAGCCTTCCATTCATAATTTTTCAACATTTTGAATTAGAACCATGAAGTTATGGTGAAATAAAGGAAGAGTTGGAATTTTGAAGTGGATTTTTTTTTTATTCATAAAAGTTGAAAAAAAAATAGTAGATATTCTGGAAATCCCCACATGCTCTTATCTTCGTTCTTATGTGTTTGAATAGCAGATTCTTTTCTGGAGTTTTGTTAGCTTTTGTTTTTCTTCTGTCAACAAATAAATTTAAAAAGTAATTTAATGTGAATCACCAAGACTTTTAAATAAGAGATATGAAACTTGTATCAGCCTACATTGCTCATATGTTACAAACTATTTTCCTGCAGATTGTTGTCTTGTCCTACAAATGTAGTTTTAATGGCTTAACATAAGGCAGGGGGAAAAAAAAATAAGACAAAGAAAAGAAAATCTGCAGTATTGGGTGTTACTGTCACTTTAGGTGGTGAACCCTTTAACAAAGGAGTTTACAAAGAAGGAGGATACTGATCAGGTTGGTTTTTTTTATCCAGTGTGACTATTGCTGGTAGGTCCAAAATCCAACCAGGACAAAGCTGGTTGGTCCAAACCCAACATTAATGTTGCATCTTTAGTATTAAAATACACACAGCCTCATTCTTTTATGTCTTTTTTTTTTTTTTTAATCTTTCCAAATGATAATGCACACTTGTCATAAGGATTTGTTATGATCACTCAAATCATAAGAGCCTCTTGCATCTTTGCAAGGAACTGGTAGAGCTAGCACTATATTCAAAGCAGACATTAAAAGCCAATTTTTCCAGGTTTCCAGGTTTTGCCACCTGGCTTACTGTCAAGACCATCTCTGTAGCAGCTCATCTTTGATGTTTCAGGGTCAAACACAGAGAAGACTATACTTTGGAAGTGAGGGTATGTCTGTGAGGAGGCTGTACATCATCTAATTGCTGCTTTGTTACCTGCCTATACGTGTCTCCACAGACAAGTTGGCCCAGAGCCCTGCCTAGACACTATAGACAGTTTGGAGTTGTCTATAAGAGATAGAGACATAAATCATCTTGGTTGTCCTCCAGACTACTTCCAGAGCTGGTCATCTGTAGTCCAGTGGTGATAAATGTATATAAACAGACCATCCACCTGGGGAGTAATGATGTATGCGGAGCCCCTAGAGATGATCTCTATTGGCAGTACCAGGGGGAATTGTGTTTTAGCTGTTTTCTGTGGCTGTTTCAGGGAGACTGCCTATGTGTCTGGGTAATCATTTCACAGGCCAACTCAGCTGAAGGTGGCATCAACCAGTATAATAATCTAATATCACCTGTCAGTGGAATATGTGTAGAGTTGTTAGGGATCTCAGTCTAATCTGCTGGAGGCAGGTGCGTAAGGCTGAAGAGGTGAAGAAAATAGATGCACCTAACTGTGCACTGTGTGTTGAAAAAGCAAGAAGGAAGTAGTCAAGTATGTAGTGACTAAAGTCCTCTATGTGATGGAGAAAATGCAGTCCGATTGACATGGGTATTGAGAACAAATCAGTCAAAAAGGAGAATAGGAGGAGAAAGGTATGAAAAGGCTAGCGATAGTCTGCTGCGCTGTTTGTACTTACTTTTGTGTGAACAATTATTTCATGCATTGCTTTGGGCGTTGGTCCATGGAAAACCCATCCCTGCCGGGATGCAAAAATACCAACAGCAGTAGCTTTAAATCTGTATGTACCCAGAAGGCTGAGAATACTTGGTTGTTTTGCGTTGCTTATATTCAGTAGAGTAAATTTGTAGCCTATGATGGTA
Organism: Ibycter americanus; assembly: GCA_035590275.1. Lineage (NCBI taxonomy): Eukaryota > Metazoa > Chordata > Aves > Falconiformes > Falconidae > Ibycter > Ibycter americanus. The sequence goes on from JAVJGI010000002.1 coordinate 24,046,707, forward strand.
TTTGGAAATCTTGGATCCTGTCAGATTTTTGGGACTTTGAATTGCTTTAAATAACTGGGACACAGGCATTCCTAAGGCTCCAGAGGCTAACCAGCCAAGGAGTAAAAATTAGTTCAGATACACATCTAAGCCTCATTTAATTTTAATCTAAGCTTCTATAGAATTATTTAGTTATTTTTGGAATGTAAGACTTCTATGTTAAAAAAAAAAAAGCTGGACAAAAATTCATTTGGCAAAACTTGAAACACTCCAGTTTTGAGGTGTAAAAATAAAATGCCTGTGTTTCTTCATGTCAATTATATTTCGAGTGGTTTTGTTAACTTCCCTGCTACTTTAAAAAATTTACTCTCTGCTATATGTAAGTTAAGGAAAAGGGGGCAAAAATCCCACTCTGGTTTCTGACAGATTCTGTCAATCATAGTAACATGCCCGGAGTAGAGCAGCTCTTTTGCAGGAGGGCTTATTCACACATGGAGGGATGACTAAGTGTACAGCAAGGTGCATAGGCATGTAATATTACACTAAAAGAGAATATTCCACTTTTAATTCACCCCTTCAGTCAGATCTAGAGGTATACAGTCACTCAAAAGACTGCTGTAGTGCGTAAGAAAATCGAACCAACAATTCAGGAACTCTCTAGCCCTAGGCAAGACTGGATCCAGGTAATGGCTTCACAAACATGCCTCATATGCCCAAAGAGGCTGGGAGAATGACAGCTTTTTTTAAATAAAAAAATAAAGTTACCTGTTTCTGGGTACACTGACTAGGAGCGGTGTCAGCACGGATTGAGGGTCGCTCAGTGTTACAGTCTTGCTTGGCTGTAGTAGAGCCTTGTAAGGCAGACTCTGAAGATAAAAAGGATATTCACAGGCTTCTGTGATGTTTTTAAGAAAGGCATCAACTAAGTGTATTACACTAAGGACTCAGCACCACATATATTTGTGTAATCCTGCACCAATGGATTGCCCAATTTCATCTTGTCCGCTGTCTCTCCTTAGGACCAACTCCTACAGCGGCGTAGGAGCCTTGCTAATCAGAAATTTCTTGTGTTTTCTCGTTCCATTACTTCAGTGTTTTGTGTTTTCTTACAGGACGTTGTTCTGTCGATAACAGGAACGTGCTGCCCCCTGAGTGGTTTATACCTGTAGCCTGCTGCTGGACTCCTGAGAGCCTGGCTTCGTCTCGGCTCTCCAGTGCAGTGGACAGGGCAAACGCTGCAGCCTGGATCTTTCTCTGAACACTTTGCAGTTCTCCTCTTCAGATGCTTTGAAGGACTAAACTGATCAGGTTCTTTTATTCATTTTTTTAATTTATTTTTTTTAAATGAATGTCCGAAAGTGTTTGCTGAATTCTTTCCTATCACGTCACATTAGCCACATTTCATATAAATGAAATAATATTGAACTAATTAATATCATGAAGCTCTTAACCTCTTTACAGGATTTGGAGCTCCTCAGGGAAAAGGTGTTATGTAAAGGCAAAGATCTCTTCATACTAATACTTTTATATGGCAGAATTTGTTTTTATATTTCAAAGTTAATCTTCACTGTATCTTCCTTAGGCCATGTCTTTTTTCTAATTGATACAGGGTTTTTCTATTCATCTTTTATTTCCTTTTCAAATTATAATCAGTTTTATGTTGTCGTACACCATTCTGCTGGATAAATCCATATTTGTATGTCTGATAGTGTTGCAAATTATTCTTGGTGATTTGTAACTGTCTATACGTTTTCAGAAACTCACCGAAATTTACCCCATCTACTGGTATTGAGCTTCTCTTTTCTTTTTCTATTATTTTCCATGTAGGCACAGCTAAATATTTTATGCTTTATGACATCACAAATGCTGCATTTTCTTTTCAGGAATACTGTTTTTAAGGAATTTTTTTGAAAATCAGGAAATCTATTTCTACTACCTGTGAAAAATCAAAAGCAAAATAATTTTGATAATTACATTCACGTGTCATTATTCAGCCTGAATATTTGCTTTTGTATTTTCTTCCAGCAAATCAGGAATAAGGTTCCCACAGGGTGACAGCATTGGAGCATTGCTCTGGAGAAGTGAACTCCTCTTCAAGGTGTTTTTGTCAGTGCAGCATGGGGAAATTGTTTAATCTCTCTCCATCTCATTTTGCAGCCTGTGGAACCGAGCCTGTAAGAGTTTTACCTCTGCCTGTAAAATCAGTAATGGTTTGTTGAATAAGGAAAAAAAAAATCTACTCTGTTAGAAGAGCTAGGAGTTACTCAGTGAATATTAGGCAGTATGCTGGAAAAAAATAAAAGAACTACCCTTTCACACATAATGATCTCTGTGCTGATGAACACCCGAAGGTGAGCAGGAGCTTTCCGTTCCTCACAACCGAGCTGGCTTTGGCAGACAGGCAAATTGTCGTCATTTGTAATGCAAGATGCATGTCACACAGAAAGGCCTAAGTGCCAGTAAATATGGAATTTCATTTCATGTCAGTGTTTTCTTCATTAATTTTATGTTAGCCCAAAACAAAGAGAATCTCTCAAAGAGGATGAAATATGTATTCTGCTGGTGGTCGGATGTGGGTAGGTATCTCACGACTGGCTGCTGAATTCAGTGCTTTTCTTTTAGGCAAGCCTGAACCCGCAAAATATTAAATTCGCACAAAAAGAGATGTAAGCAGTACGAAAACATTATCCTAAGTGTAAACACACTGAAGGTTAAGTTCTTTCCAGGAATTCGTTCCAGGTGTGCAAAAGGTACTTTCTCATAGACAATCTGTAAAAATGTACACACTTTACCATGGGGCTTCCTTCCCTGTTTGCTTTTGGTTATTAATCTTAGAACAAGCTGTGCTTAGGTGTTTAGTCTCCCTGCAAGAATTTGCCTTATCCGAAGCGGCATTTAATTTATATGGGTATTGGCAAGCAAACGTGTACCATTCTGAAAGAATTCATTAAATAGGAACATGTTAGTTTACAGGTTTAATCCATATGATATTTATTGGCTGTCATACAGGCAATGACAGGCAGCCAACACACTATTCAGTGGACTTTTCCACCCATCTGTTTATCCATCTGTTACTTGAAAAATAGATTGCTTTTTTTTTCCAAAAAAAGCATTGTTCTAGCAGGCCAGTGAGATAAAGATACGTTGATGTATAGAACTTGTTGTAACGGCACCATCTGAAACATCCAGCAGTAGTATCTTGATACGAAATAATACTCGTAACTGATGTGCTTCTGATCTCCACTCCCATCTACTTGTTACTGTATCACTAAAATAAACTTATAATGGACAAGTTGAATTTACAGTTTTGTGTGGGAGAGAAGGAAGAAGGTGGCTTTTTGACTGTCTTCTCGGGGAATATATTGCTCAGCACACCTTGGGTTGCTAAGATCAAAATGCTCAGAAAAAAAATTTCTGATCAGAACAGCTATAATAATTTGTGCACTGTGTTGACATAATAAGAACATGCCCAAAAGATAATCAAGTTATTAAATTTTGGTCAGGTGCTTAAAAACTTCATTAGTGTTATGTAAGTTGGTTTTATACTACAGATTTCTGAAGCCTACAGTTTTAAATATTGCTATCTTATTCTTTAAAAATGTGTTATTCCTCAGTAAGAAAAGATTGGGAGTATGTTTTTGAAGGAAGAAGTAAACAACTCTAAACTTGATACCTTCACATAGATACCAGCTATACAAAGAGACTCACACCAGTGATATCACTAAAAGCACAAACTTCACACGTCCGTTGTGTTGGTGCAATTGTGCTAATGGAGACGTCTTGCGTTATTATGTCCCTCATTTCTGGTGAGCCCTAGGAAACATGCATTAGAGGATATTCTTTACAGCCCCGTGGGCTGACTGACTCACAGCATTCACACTGAAAATACCTTAATAGCAGATTCAATATAATTATTTTGGCAACATGGTATTCTACAGAATATGGAATCAATTACAATGTCTGGCAAAAATTTCTGGGGGGAGATCTGGTTTCATTTTGGTAACAATTTAGCCTAAGATATGTATAAATTGAGAAATGCATTGATAAATAATTTCTAAAATATTAGGTACTAGGGCCTTTTGCTTAAAAATACAAAGCCCCAAAAAACCACACAGGCACTTCAGCTGATTCAAAGAAGGTCACAAACGACCTGTGTGAGAATGCTGGAACAACATGTAAGATGGTCCTTTCTTCAGCACGGTTGTTGTGCTATCCCTTTGTGGAGGGAGGGAAAGGAACCTGCTGTTCCTTCCAATTTAAGCATGTTTACCCAGTATATGCAGTGATGGAGAACAATAAGACAAAGCAGAGAAGAATCAAAGAACTATGGAAATTCTTTTTCTTCTGATTTTTCAGCATGTCTCTGTATTTAGAGCGGAGAGGTTTCAGCAACTGAAAAACAAAGATAACAAAGGAAGGATGTTGTTATGACTTGCCCATCAGGCAAGCTACATACAAGTATGACCATTTTCTTTAATTTAGTTGAAAGCATTAATAGTAATTTACCAAAGTGGATCAATTTTTCATATTTCCTAAGGGAGTTAATTCACAGGTTTCACAATTATAAATAATCTAGTTAGGGGACAAAGGTACTGCTGTGCTTTCCCCCCCACTCATCTCCTGGGATAACAGTAAGATTGTGTGTAGCTCATTGCACAATGGGATGTTCTGTGAAGACAGAACTTGAAAACCAGTTTTTAATCCTGAAAATACATAATTTCTACAGCACAGAAGAAATGCCATGAAGGAAAAATAGGAAGCAAGGAGAGAAAGAAAGAGACAGCTTTTTCATTCTAGTATTTTCTGGAGTAGGTATGCTACTGAGAAAAAACATGGAACGTCATTTACTAAAGGGCTATGGTGAAGATAGTGTTAATCTTCCTAGAAAGTAATCAGTAAATATAAATTTTAAAGTGGCGCAACCCTAGTCTTTACAAACGTGCTCCATGGGCATTCAAAGTGGACATTGTGGTATGAGTATAATGAAATATACAAATCTGCTAAGTTTTTGGTAAACTCTAAGGAAAGACTTTCCTGGCATAAGTTTAAGTAATGTAAGGAAATAATTTTTATATTATATTGCTGAGAAAGAAAACTCCAAGGAATAAGAGTATGTATGCATAAAGAACATGAAGTAAAGTCACATGGCAGCTTACTGGAATTTTCTGTCTTAGTTCCCCATGCTGATATGCTTGATGTGCAGCACACGCAAGGTAACTTAACCCACCTGACACAAGCTGTTTCTGGCTTATTGGGGCAATAAGGCCTGAAAGTTTCAAAAGTCTCGTGTTTAGTCTGAGCCGAGAGAATCTAAAGAGTAATTCGTATGGCCATGCTCCCTAAATGGTTATCCTAATTTCTTACACAATAACAAGTTGTCAAAACTTCCACCCTTCTGAGGATTTCTTGATCCTCAGAAATTACAAAGAAGGTTGTAAGCAGGGAAGCATAATGCACTAGGTGGCCCTTCAGAATTCTATGGCATGTGAAAGAATTTATTTCAATTGCCGCAGAGCAGAGTGAACCCCAGATGTGCTTGCACTCATTAAGGGCTCCTTCAGAAATACGGAAGGAACTCACTATCACCCTTCTCTGCCTGCAGCTGCAGTTTGACCTTAAAGAATATGTAAGTGTGTGTACTACTTCATGCAGGCACAGCCTTTCTAAACAGGCTGTTCTGAGGCTTAGTAAGCTCTAGTAAATATTATTTAGTGGGTCTTCACTCAGCCAGATTAATTCATGTCTATTAGTTGTCTTTAGGGTATGTTATGTAATTGTACTTCCTTGGACGTCCTTTACAGTAATTTCTAGGGGTAACTAAAAAAATGGAGTCAAACTTTAATGGTCATTCTTCTGCGAATATAGCAGTTTGATAATTAGCACAGAGAGAGAGAGAGAGCGTGCTTGGTAGTAAGAAGGTGAGTACTGTAAGCAGAAAGGGAAAGCTAACAGAAATTTAGAGGAAGAAAATAAGGATCAAAGCCAAAATAAATATAAAGGGGAAAGAAAGGTAAGATCTTTCAAATGTTTTGTGTGGAAGCTGGATGCTTTCATCTATTATGTAATAGTTAACCAAGTGATTTACCCAAGTGTCAATGCTGAGCAGCACTGAGTACTTTCAAAAATTTTCTCCTTTTTTCTCTGTGTATCCCTAGTACAGGTCAAAGCATAGATTATGGTCTGGAAGAGATTAAAAAGTCAGCAGTTAGGTGAAAAATAACATGAATACTTAAAGGAAATCCTGTAACAAGTCTTCTGACCCATAGAATAAGTAGATTCCAGTGTACTTTCTCATGAGCTTGCTCCTCCCCTGGGTACAGAGGAAATAATGGAAAACTTCAGATGCTGATTTGCGGGACAAGGTACTACACAACACATGAAAAGATGACCTAGGTCTGTATTACGCCTCTACATACTTCTGCTTATGTACTCTTATTCCCTCCTAGAAGATTTTTGCATTTGAATTTTAGATGAAACTTTCTCTCAGCTTTGTTGTCAACTTCTTATTTTTAACACAGTCTGTCAAATACCACTTAACACTATTTTGGTTTATATTTAATGCTGTCTTGGGGTCCTGACTTTGCTTAACTCTTTGTTGTCCCTCCATTTTCTTTTACTGATGGTAGGAAACTTTGAATTCAACAGTCTCCCTGTAGCTGAATTCTCTACCACTTTCATCATTCTGGTCTGTGACCATAAAAGTGAAGTACTGTATCAGTGTGTATTACTATTCATATTTTAATATCTCTCTCCTGGAAATGTGCATCTCTGTACATACACTGTTATAGAAAATGTTCAGTCAGCTCTAAAAGCAGTGTACTGATTTCAATGTATCTACTAGCCCAGAAGGAAGAGCCGGTGCTTTCTGGCAGAAAATATAAAAATCTGAATCCTAAGAAGTGCACAATTCCAATTTAACTTACACCTCAAACATTCAGAGCACGTGCAAATTAAGTGAGAACTGTTTCTAGAGGAGAAAGCAATTTTCTTAGTCATATTAAAAAAAAAGTATCAGCAAGACATGGAGATTTAGATGCTCACTTCAGAGGTAAATAATAAAATGTTAAATTGAAGCTTTGCTCAGGTATAATTCAGAGTCCTAGAGAATTACCGCTGTCTCTGAAAAAAACTCTCTTGTCATCCTGATACAAAGTGCAGATGCTCTCATTGACCTCTTCATGCTCTGGACTGGGAATACCAGAGAATGGGCTGTTCTCAGCTAGCAGCCTCTTCTGCTGCCCAGGAAGGATTATGGAGAACTCAGCAAAACCCACTGTCTGGGGGGTTCCCTCTTCCAGGTGTCCTGCAGGATTTGCTTCTTTGCCTGGGTTGGCAGCTTCGTTACAGGCATCAGGATTGCTCTGTATTGTCTCCTGTTGGTATTTTGCATCTGTACCCATTGATTTTATTGGTGTATAATTGCAATAATTGTAAACAGCACTTTTTAAAATGGAGCAGTCTAAAAAATGTCTGTAATTCCTTATTGTGCACTGGGTAAGAGAGGTTGCATAGCCTTGCATAGCAGCTGGGGCATTGCTTTTCATGGGGATTTGCTTCCATCATGCTCCCCAGTACTGACATCCACATTCATTTACAGGACCCTACCACATCAGATCCATGAAGTTCCATGTGCTGAAATTTGGGTAAATTGAGAGATACGTCTCACAGTCAGTAAGGTACATAACTTAACCCTAGGATCATGCTGTTATCTTCCACTGAAAAAAAATATAAAATAAAATGTAATGAGATCCAAAAGCAAATGTCAGAGAAGCTCAAGCATGAAGGCTTTTAGAAGTCCAGGAAACAATCTTTCAGCTTGTCTTACGGTTAATTTTTATCAGCCAAACACCTGGATCTCCCTCAGCCCTAAACCTCTATGATATTAATGGTTGGCCTTTGCTCTCTAGTTGTTCATTTATTCCACCTGCTGTCTAAGAAAAATGCATACAAACCTTTATCTTATGTGCTAGTCTTAAGGGAATTCCTGAAGGGTGTTGGTAAAATTTAAGGAATCCACAAGAACTGTGTTAGGAAACCAATTATATTGTCACTGAGAGGTGAGTAGTTTTTCAATTGCCAAATTAATTACTGTTTAGGATTTCAACGTGACTGTTTCTGCTTTCCTTCAGTGCTGGTAGTTTTGAGTAAAACAGGCTAAGGAGAGATACAAAACTAGCTCCGTACTGCACAGACCTGCTTTATCTTAGAGATACATTTGCAAAGCTATTTGTCTCCTGGTAGTGACATACCAGACGAAATCTTTGCATGTAGAATCCCACTGTGTGAAATGTTGTGAGACAGATCTGATCTGCAAGGTAACACGGCTGCTAATTAATCATACAAATCAGTTCAGTCACTGTATATATCTCTGATTTCTCACACATTCCAAGAGGGTGGAACAGCAGTAAAAGTAGGTCTACAGTCTGCTCTAGGACTGGGTATTTTTTTGCTTTCAGAAAAGACATTACCTTTGCTTTTGCTACTGTTGTGAGATTTGGCAATCTCATGTCTAGTTTTCTTAACTAAAAAAAAAAAAAAATAGTGGTAAATTCTATTTCTTTTCTGGAATTACCCTTCAAATGAATATGGTGCTGGGAACTGTTTATTTGACTCTGGTCATACTACTGATAGCTGAAGTAAGAGGGTAGAAGAAAAACCAATTGTATTCATTTTTGTCAGTGGCTTGTTGGGTGGCTGTTGCATGAAGAGAGGAAAGAAAGGTGCTATGGAACAGAGATTTCAACTTTATTGTAGCAGAACTGCATCCACTTAAAGTCATGATGATTCATTGTTTGTAAAAGATCTATTTTTAGTTGGCCTGAATTATATGGAGATTAAAGAGAATCATTAGCATAAAATTCCCCTTGAAGCTTCTGCAGTTGGTATAATACAAAAGACTTTGATAAGATTTCTTCAGCCTAGATAACTTTGGAGAATCCCTAAGTGTGCGCAGAAGGCAGATTGGTAACCATACAAAAGCTTTTGTGGGTCAGTGATCTGTTCCTTGGAGCACAATGCAACTTTTCACACAGAGCATGCTCCAAAACAATGCTTTTTAGAAACAGCAGTGTCAGAAGAAAGAAACTGAGAGATAAAGGGAGGTAGGGGTACATCTCTAGCTGTAGAGACAGCACACATCTTCATGGAAAGCACTGGTGGGTTTTGCTGTTTGCTCTGTTCTCTCCACGCAGAGTGAACGCTTCTTTCACTTCTTTGCATCTATCCAGGCTGTTGTTTCACGCCACCTAAAGACGCACGCAGCTAGTGTGATTGCTACATGGTGCGTGTAGATTGCGGTGGAGAGGAAGGTGACCAGGCACATCCTGTTACAGATTGTGTGAGCATCTCTTCTCATTTATCAGCATGCCGTAGCAGCAAAACCCTGAAGACATGTGTTAAAGTGCTTAAGTTGCAAGAAGTATAAAATATGATGAATGTGGCAGAACATAGAATTGTTACAAAGCACTTCTAATACGTACAACCTGCACGTCATAATATATTGCATACATGTAAGGATCAATATTTACCATCCTGGGCAAAAATGTCTTTCGTGGAGAAATCCAAAAGGTGCTAACACTGTGTTTTGTTTCAAAGAAGAAAAGCTTAACCGCAAACTTTAGAAATCATGTATAAAACCATAAATAAATGACCTCCATACTTAGCTGGACAACAAACTTGCAGACCTCTGTTATATGCATCCCCTTAACACACTGAAATCTAACATCTCTGTACATGTCATCGTATGTCAACTTGGCCTTCTGGCATACCAGCTAATTGTTAAATGAAAGTTAAATCATGGTAAACCACAAAAATCATCTCTGAAATGCCCTTATCCTTTTGTCCTGAAAAGACCCTTGCTTCCTTCTCAGGTTCTTAAATAAAATACATTTGCTGTTAGAGGACAGGAATAAAAATAAAAGTGAAATCAAACACCGATCAGGAGGAATATGAGGGCATAAGTCTGAATTTTCATTACAAGAGAGCTGAGACTCATTGGAAATTTATGTATGTGGCAAAAATACTTAGGCAAAGAATAAATCCATTGCAGTAATTCTCACTGTTACTGGAGAGACTGTTAATATGTCTTTTCACATTACGCAAAACCAGCAAACAAAAATAAGGGTCACAGCTTTAAGAAGAGTTGTTTGTAGTATCTGTTAGACTGAGCAAAATGTCACAATATGTAGTCTTCCGGAAGAAGCAAACAGACCATTAAATCTTGGATGAATAAAGCATGTTTTCAAACTGCTACAGATTTTTGTCTTTTTGGAATCATTACAGCAGTGTTTGGGGTTGTGGCTAGGATTACGTGAAGGCAATCGGACAGTAAGTTTTAGTGGGCCTAAAATTTACCCCATGGTGCCAGAGTGAAGGTCTGGTTTGAAAACTGCTTTACGCAAAGAAAGAGACCCACCAGCTGCAAAACAGGTGGTAACCCACCAGGGGCAGGCACGTATGAAATCATGGCTCTTTATTTGGATTACAGGGAAAGGAAAAATGAAAGGCTAAAAAAGCTGACTCAGAGGAGCAGCCTCCTGACTTTTTATTAGGGCTTTCATAAATGAAATTGTGGTTAGGCTGTGTGCTAGAATAATGGAGATCCCAAATGTTGAATGTGTAATGTGGGCCTCACAACCAGGTGCAGGTGCGTGCCTGCTCAATGTGTTAAAAAATCTCATTGGTGCTAAGATACGACTTTGTATGATGTATTTATATCTTTTAGATGTGTGTGTATATATATCTTTATTTCTTTATTGAAAGGAACTAACCCTGTTACTATACTGAGGGATCTGGTAGAGTTGCCGTTCAAACCCCAGTGGCTCCATCATGAAACCCAATGTTGTTGGTCTTTTTGGAGAACTTTCAACTGAAGAAAGAGCTGGAACAACCTGCCCTGCTGTATGATCTCGGAGAGTAACGTAAGGCTGCCAGCAGCACAGCTGAAGTTATTTCACACCTTTCGTGAGTTCTAGACTCAAGAGCAAAGTCAATTTAAAAGGAGATAATAATATTTTTCCTGTATATTTGATTGCTGTGTTAATGAAAGGAGAGAGCGTTACACAGAGCCTTTTTATAAGAGCTTTTATCTGGGCCTCAAATATTTAGTGTATAGCTAACATTGCACAAAGTGGGGCTTTATGATTTATAGACAGTGCCAAGATGTAAATCCTGTCCAGTAGTAACTGGGAATATTTCTCGGCACTGAAACCTGATTGCCTATGCTGTTTCCTGTTAGAATACTCCTTCCCTCTTTTGTTTGGCCTGGTCCGGCAGTGTTTCTTGGACACAAAATAGCTGGCATGGGCCAGGGGTCACTCCCAGCTGACAGCTGGAAGCAATCCATTTTTTAGAAAAAGATAATTTAATTATAATTATTTGTAAAAGCAGAAAGACTTTTTCAGTGGCCATGGGGACAATGAACAAGCCCTCACAGTATTTAGTTTAGTTATGGAAATCTCTTGTGTAAGTCCCCCTTTTAAGTGGACTTAAATGCTGTCTGCACTTCCTAGGATTGGACAATTTTGTCAAATAGGAAATATAAGTGTACTAGAACTGGTACCATTTACGAAGTGCAAAGTTGCAAAGTTTTCCTAACTACACCATGGAAAAGATACTAAGCTTAAATCTAAAAAAAAAAAGAAAAAAAATACAATACTGAAATATAGTTGTATCAAATAGGGAGGGAAGATAGGTGATAGGAAGGAAGCAATGAGAAAATCGGTCCTAGCTTGGAAAAAACCCCAAAGCTTTCCAAGCTGCTGAGATTTCAACGTGCAGCATTAGCTTGAGCGTTCTGGGAGCCTCCAAAAAAAGCAGAGGAAAAAGGGCTGAAAATTCTTTGGTCCATTGTAATTTGGATAACCAGATCATAGCCACAGCCTGATGATTCTTTAGGGGTGGGCTTTTTAAGGTCAAAAGATGTGAGATTAAGAAAAGACTTATGTGAGGTTGCGTCTACACGGTGCAAGAAATCAAGAACCATTCCTACTTCGTAGACTGATGTGTGGGTGGTTTCACCAGGGCACCACTGACACAAGCTACCTACTGCAGAAGATTAAAAAGTGAACTCAATTCCTTATTTAAGTAGTTGGTTAAATAAGTATGAACTGGTTTATATGATTAGCTTCCCAGAATCTCCTAGGATAGTTGAAGCGAGCTGTAAATACGTACTATATATTACTGATCTCCCAAGTGAATACCAAGCTCTCGTTGTTGAGCAATAGATTTTCACTGCATTGAGAGAGGTTTTACTACGAACCTGCGGTGGAATTTTCCTTGCAAGTAAGAGTGAGTGCTGCTTCTGAAGTCATTGTTCGGACAGGCATTTTAGAATGTCATTAATAACATTGCTAATGCATGAGTTGTCATATTTCTTTTATTCCCAAGATTTTATTATGTTTTTACTGAATTTTCAGGATTACTAATCGTTCTAGTGTTCTGTACTTTCAGTGTGATACATTGTTAACTGCTTCTTTACAACATCATGTGGACACCCTTGCTAGTTGGAGTTACTTTAAAAGTATTCCAAAATCCTCAGATTTCTTTTGTTATGACTTCAAACACTTTCCATAGCTATGTTTTTAAAATGGAAGTGACATCAGGCTGGTGTGTTTAAAAATCTGTAGCAGATAATATAAAAATGACCTTGGCCCTGAATTTAAAAGTGGGGGCAGGAAGCTGGCTGAACACTACGCTAATAAGAGCACAGCTTGTTCTCTGTGTAAAGAGGGAAAAAACCAACTTCTCAATGAACAACTTTGAGGCTAGAGGTATTTGAATAATATTTCTGAATGACGCAAGACTGAGCTCATCAGAGTCAGATCAAATCCAGCTGAAGAGCAGAAGCAAGAGTCCAGCTGGGAATCCTGCTATTCACTGACTCACAATAAAGACATTGATAAAATATGAACCTTCAGAAGTCCAGGTACTCCAGGGAAGGTAAAAACAATTTAAAATGAGGCAATGAATAAAAGAACTATTTCCAACTATTAAAGCCTGTTGCTAATACCAACAAAAGTTTGGTAATAGGATTTGTTGTAAATTTGTATTTCATTGATTTCATCATACATTTGAAGCGGGGAGCTACTTATTTCTTGCATCTCACTGTCACTTACTGTTTTATTAAAAATTAACAGTTACCAGCTGGGAGAAAAGTCATGAAGTTGCAAAGAACCCATCGATGCCAACTGAAATCCAAGGACAAGTTCAACACTGAATCTTAAGATGGTAAGGGAGACACTGACTGTATCTCTGTTTTGCTTAAAAGTCATTGTTTCTTAGTGCTTCAGCTGTAAAACAATATTCTACTGATATTTTCGAATCTGTATTTATCACTTCAGGTCTGTCCTATTTGCACACGGCTGAGCTGAATCATTTTTTTTCCATCTGATTTTAAAACTTGGAAAGAATAATTGTGGTAAATTCAAACTATTGGAACTACAGTGGTTATATTGATTTGTTGATTCAACTAAGGCTTTACAGCATATATAATTCTGCACACAAACTTTAGTTCTAAGGTATAATATGAAAGGGTCTTTTAATAATCCTCTATACGGATATAGTTGCCCTTCTTTTTTCATGATAAATGCCCTGTTTGAAAGAAACCTTGCAAAATAGACAGTTGTAACTTCACAAATGCTTGATCCAATAGTGCACTTGTCCAATGCACTGAATAACACAGTTTCATAGGCAGGTGGGTGCGAAAGTCATAGAAATAGGACATTCCATATACAGAAAAGAAAGGCTGTGCAGGACGTTAAGACTTAAATTTAAAATGCAAAGAAATTCTTGTTACTTTCTGGTATTCTTGCTGAAAACAAGCAGCAATAAATTTTTTTTGATGCACAATTAACAACTTTCCATCCCCTCCATGTCCCCCTGCACAGCACCACACCAGCATTACAGTTTGGGCAGTGTCCTGAACTGTGGTACTTAAGGTTCAAGATTAATGGAGCCAGCTGAAAGAAAGTGAAGGCTCCGAGCAGGAATGTACTGCTCTAATCTTATACTGTGTTCAAGGCAAGATTTGGAGAATGGAGACTTGCCTTTCCATTTATCCTTCCTCCTTCATATGGGAACCCGGAACAATCTTGTGCTACATGATCTTCTTAGAGGACGCCATGACCACCTCGTGAGTCCAGTGAGTGAGACTGCAGTTCTGTTCTTCCCAGGCGCTTCCCAGAGCACTCTCACTGCCTAAATGTTATATTGGTGTGCCAAAGACACATTGCCTGTGTACATTATTCTGGCTTTTTGGAGAAATGAATGGCAGAAATACATCTGTACATATGGGGACTGACTAGGGGATTGCCAATCCTCCATTTTTAAATGAATTATCACAGTATAAGGAAAGTATGCTGTCAGTTCGAAGGAATTTTACAGGTGAAATGGCTTGGTTTTCTTTTTCTTCCCTGGAAAGCTCTGGGTCCTCTAGATGCACACATACAGATCATACAGATACCTTTCACTCTATTTTTTTTGCTTTCCAGTGAAATTGGAAAATGCTTTGTTATTTCAGCTTTTAACTCTATAGCTAATGCGCAACCTAAGCATAAACAATGCTAATGGTATTTAATTTATGACTAAGTTTTATATAAGACTGCCAGGGAGGAGCTAAAGTTGTGTATCAAGAGCTCATTGTGTCCACATAGAAAGTATTTTGTGTTGGATTACCAGAAGGCCTTCAAGTGCTCAATAAAACTTTGCTTTTCGTAGGTCAGCCTTCAAAGCAAGGTAGGCACAAAGGTCATTTAGGAAATCCCTTTGTAAAGAGGCACCAGCAGTGCTCTTATCCAGAAAGCAACACTGCTACGAGTCAGTTCTGTATTTCCAAGCTGAGGGGGAGAGACAAGCAAGCTGCATTTCCTGGACAGAAGCATGCACAAATGGCAGCTCTTACCAAGGTCAGCCAATGTCTTAAATCTTAAATCTAAAGTGATTGCAATTTTTGTTGGTTGTATATTCAAATCCATGCAGGAGCTCCCACAGGACAGCGTGCACTGCTGCCAAACAGAGGCTTAGTGGGAAGAACGGCAGTCTTTGGTTCTTCATCTTGTGTTTTCCAGCAGCTTGACTTTCTTGATTGTTTTATTTTATTTTTTTTTTCTCCAGTCTAAGAACTGATTTATCTAGTGATAATTGACATAAGTAAAGCTTATTTACACAAAGGTATGGCATAAACACATGAGTACAAGCCACGTGTATGATACAATGTTTGTATGTGGTGCATATAGTGGATAAAAGCAATACATAGGTAATTTTATGATGGTAATTCTTAGAAGGAAACCTCTAGCTTTTAATATTAGAGCAAAAATTCTATAGTAATGTGATGAATTGAGGTCAGGTATGATTATTAATGTAGCTGGCACTGCAGGTATGTCTAGCATAACACTAGACACAGAAGAGAAGTTTCTTTCATAGCAATTTTATTTGACCAGCTAATATTCCTTATGAGTATCATAGAATTTGCAATTAATTATGCTTAATGAAGAATGGCTTCAGACTGCCTTGTTCCTCAATAATTAGCCTAGAAGGTTACTGAATATTTTTTTGTATGTTTCCAGGTATCAGCTTTTGGTAATGGATGGTTGTGTTGTCATTCATTTACATATAATTTGTGGTACTGTGACAATGTTGTGAGATCTATACTGTTGTCTATGTAAATTTTAGGAAAAGAAATATACTTTAATGTAGTTAATTCACATATTTTCTGATTTGATACAGGTCTACACTTTTTCCAAAACGGTTAATTAGTGCTTCTAATGCACTTACTGTCTGCAAAACTTTTGAAGGAAAAGAGAAATGGCAAGCTCAAAAAGTTATACTGAAATGGTGTTTGCGTGTTATTTTTAGAAAAGCTGTAGAAGTAAAGCAAATTTATAGACCACATTGCTGCTTGTAGAAGATTTGTGGCAGGTATCTCCATCAAATCCTAAGCCCTTTGAATCCTATTTTATGACAGTAATAAATAAATAGTGTGATGAGTAACAGAATGTTGCTTCTTGATTGCACAGAAGAAGCAGCAGCCTATTGAAAGGCTCACAAATGGTGGCCAGTAGTTCATTCCTTTCCCTTGTCCTGCAGAGCTTTTATTGTAGTCTGTATGTGTTACTGCAAGGAAGCTGGACAGAGTCACTATATTATTTCTCTGCACTTCAGATGCTGTGAAACATTTGGAAATTCCGACATAATTCTTTATTCACTACTGACTCTAAAACAGCTCTGTCTGTGTGTGCTATTTTACTTAAAACGACGAAATGAATCAACAAACTTTGCATTCTGGAACAAAATAATGACTGGTTCCTTTTGTGGCTGGTCACTGCAAACCTTCATCAAATTAACACTGGTTATTTGATATTTTCTATACTTCGGTAATTAGCCCAGGTTTATTTGCCCTATGAGTTATTGTTTCTTCAGCTACTGCAGTTACCTTTCCATCAGGGAGCAGGGAATGCCTGTTTTCACCTTCACTGTAGCATATTGTTTGGATATTTGTTGCAGCCCTTTCCACGGTGATTTCTTGGTGTGCAAACCATTAAAGGCAGTTAACGGCCAATGTCTGTTATCTGTGCATATAGCAAGTTGTACTGTGCTGTGGTTACAATTTCTATCTTGCTTATACAGTTTGAAGTATATTAGGAGTAGAAATGGTACAACCAAGTAACTAATATATTAGTTTCAAACTGTGTAATTAATTGCATTTTAATTCTGTTTTATTATTGAACAGCACTGTGTATATGAAAGCCATTAAACTCTTTATACGATGGGGTATACAAGTTTCTTTCTGATTGTATTCTGAGGACAGATCTGTTAAGTTTTTCTGCCTACTCAGATGCAGGTTTTGCAAATATCTATTATTCAAGCCAGAAACAAAACTACAGCTTGTATATAATAAACTTTTGCACATATAAATGTTACATTTTTAATGGGTCCAAAAGTGAATACACAGTTTTTTGGCCAACTCTTTTTTTGTTCAGGGTTATGCAAAAAAATGCTGTCTTTACCAGGTTTGCATTGCACTTTAGCGTTCTTTCTCACAACAAATCTCATTCTACTCAACTTTAGTTCTACATACACCTGTTGCTACTGGTCTTTTTGCAGTCTAACAATCACAGCCAAGAATACAGATCAAGATGAAATCCCATCTACTGTATTTTAACTGAGTGTGTAGTAAAAGCACAATATGTGTCTGAAGTCTACGATCTCGGAAGAATCATTTGAGAAGGCACTGAAGCATGATGATATTCAAAAAATAAACAAACAGCAACAAAACCACAAAAACCCCCAAGTGTTTGAGCAAGGGAGGAACAGTTTCTCTGGAATAAAGTAGGTCAGTATTTTTATTATGGTTTGGTTTGTTGTTTCCTCCCTCATATATGCAAGGCAAGGGAATAGGGATTATAGGCAAAGAGAAGACAGAAAAAGTGAAATAGATATTTCCTCCCAGGAGGGAGAGAACCACAGTCACCCACCCGCCAGCAGCCTCTGCAGTTTGCCACCCACCTGATCATCATGAGCTGACAGTACTGGCTTCAAAGTGGTACTGCGTGGTGAAAGGGTACCTGAAAGAGGACTAGGAGGTGGTAGTTTGTTTTCTGCAGGGAGGGAGGGTGTTCCTACTGCAAAGTGATGAAGGAATTATGCAGGTGCTCAAGGGAAAGCAGATAAGCAGTTAACAGAAGCTGGTATCACTGAGAAAATAGAGGTGAGCGGCCTTGGAAGCACCAGAGAAGAGCTGATTCTCCAAGTGAAGGGTTGCTGACAAAGCTGTTGGTTCCTGTGGGTTTGCAAAAAATATCTTATGGGCTGGATTGTGAAGTATTGCTCTACCTTCCCTGGCCTGGCTGAAACTACAAACATAACTAACGTGTATCCTCTTCACATGTAAGGATAATTTTTGGAAGGCAGTGCGAATATGGAATTAGATTTATTTCAATGTTCAGAGGTATAACTATTGTTCAGAGATGTAACTGTTGCTTAGTAGTACAGCTAATAGCCACACACATAGATAAACGGCCACAGATAGACAGAGAGGAGACTCGGTTGCTCTTTTCCCTGTCTTCTGTCCAAATGACTTGATTCTGGTTGTTCACCACAGTTCTCCTTCTTGTCTACACTCCTACTCCATCAGCTGTGAGGTTTATAAAATACTGCCACCACTTCATCTTTCTCTGCTCCATCACCCGCGTTTCACTGGATGCTGAAATAGCCCATCTATGTGCAGGTATTCTCTTTTGTTTATTTTCCTTCACTAGTATTACCCTATCTATTCTGTTCACATATAGGCATACTTATTTATAGAAGTGGAGTAGTGGCAGTAAAGACTTCTAGATTCCTCAAAATACGTGTTTTCACTCTCTAGAAGTAGTCTTTAGAAAGAGTCAAATGGTCAGAGACAGGAAGGGCCCAACGGGTAATGTGCTTAACTTGAAAATCATGTGGGCATGATTTTCATTTCTTATGCTGGGTCTTCTTTTTTGTGCTGCATTAAATAACTGTAGGCAATCTTGCCACTAGATTCTTAATTAAGGACTTGTCTGTGCCTAGAAGTAAGACTTTGGAGCACTATGATGTATATGGCAGAGAGGAATACCTGAGATGAAGGCCTTGTTTAAGCTGCGGGTGTTTTTTTCCTGATCGGACATTTAACCTTTTTTTTCCCCCCATGCCAAATGAAAAGTTACAGGTGATTGCAGCAGCAGCTAAACTTCAGAGACTGAAGCATGCTCGATATAGAAAGAACACTGGAATTTCTTAGAAGTATTTTGTGTGTCCAAGTGAGCATGCGCAGGAGTTAAATGAGCAAAGGTGGTCCTGGATCCCAGTCCTCAGTCCCTTAAAGCAAGCGTCAGCTTCAAAGCATACTGACTCCTCAAAACAGATGAATATTTTCACTCTAGTTTTACAGTGTGCACATATTATTTTCCTTTCTTTGTGATCTGATTCCTGGAAATCGGAGTCACCTTTGCTTTTGCTTTGTTTGTCTGAAGAAGCATGTGCTGAAGAACTTAGAATCCAGGCTGAAGTTAAGTAGTATTTGGAAGAATGATTATAGTGAAAAAACATAGTACCAGCTGCCATATTAAATTTAAACAGCTTAAACTACTGCAAGTTTAAGTCAGTCTTTATAGTGTTGGCAGGCATAGTTGTAAAAATCATTCTATTTTCACATCTGGATCTCTAATGCTGAAATTACAAAAGCTACAGGAAATGTATTTCTCAGTTCCAAAGTTTAGTGTCTATTCAGGATTAAATACTGCTTTGGTTTTTTTCTTTCCAGAAAAAATTGCTCGATAGCGTGTTACCCTGATGGCCCTTAAATGTCTAGGATGCTCTAAAGGGGAAGTGCTACGATAAAAACCATTAAAATGTGATTTTTATCCACGTTGACATTAGCTTTTACCCTGTAAACAGCTCTATGCAGTCACAGCATCAGTTCCAGACATTAAACACTCTGACAATGGCTTTAAGAAAGATGGTCAGATTAATTTCTTATCAGACCGAGTTGATTCAGCGTAAGGAATGGAAACCTTCTGATGTATTTTACAGATCAAAGCTAATTCTCCATTGACACACATGCACTCGAGTAGGCGCGTCTGTGTGACAGGTAAATTATAGGAGTGCTTTACACACACATTATCTTGTCACAACATAAGAACATCCTACTGTGCTAAAATACCTCTTCCAACAGAAACATGTAATTTCCCCATATTGTTGGGGAGGATGCTAAACAGCTTCTTTCTTTTTACATATCTTTTATTTTCACCTTCCACAGGCATGAAGCGAATGAGGTTTTTTGTAAAAATTGAAAACTATTCATTTGACTGTCTCTTTATCCTTTCCACCTCCCATCTAATGAAATATGTTGGTAGCTGTGCCTATGGCTGGATGGAAAATGCTGAAGGAAAACAGTGATTTCATTTGAGAGTGTAGTTGCTTATGTAAAAGGAATGATTATAAGGATATTTTTCCCTTTTATATATTAGGAAAAGTGAATGCTTTTGGTTTGTGCCAGCAGAATGAAGATTGTCTTTGTATCTTTGGGAAAACGTCCTGAATATTTGGCAACAGCTTTGCGGCACAACGTGCACGCTCCCTGGCAGTTGATACTGCCCACGTTGGGACTAGGGTCAGGTCCACCCATGCTTTTGAAAACTTCATCTTTATTAAAGCAAAGTGCTGTAAATTGAGCTCAACTTCTCTCAGCTTCTTGTAAGCCAGTTCAATACAGAGGGCCCAGACTTGTTACAGGGCACTGTTGGCAGCTGAACCGAGACTGGGGCTCTTTGTGTCAGGGCTCGTTTGGTTTTCAGTCCATTGCAAAGAAAAAGGACAACTGCGAAAGTATAGTAATTCAGTTCAACATTTAGCTCTTGAAACGGTTTCCCTGTTTTGTGGTGTTTATCCCAGGCTTCTGGTTCTGAAGACAGAAGAAAAGGGTTAAAGTAATATTTCTCTTCAACAGCTACGTGTGCCTACAGGTAAATATGCTCTTCACCAATAACAAAATTAAAAAAGAAACAACCTAAAACATTTTGCTTGTTTTTTTAATGCATACATTCTTTATAAACTGCATCTTTTTCTCCCTCCATCTCCTCCTGATCTGAAGTCCTTGACACACGTATCACCATCTAAAAAGCGCTGTTAGCGCGCGTTGGAAAGCAGTTGGGGTGTGTGGCACGGAGCCACGCACGGGCCGGCCTGCGGCAGTGCCGCCCCTCCCCGTGAGGCGCCGGCTCCTGCGGGCCTCCCTCAGCCTCTTGCCTTCTCCATCTCTCTGTTTCTACAAAAATCAAGGTGAAGGAGTTGTAAACAGTCATTTGAAATTGTTGTAGTTCCGCCTTACTCGCTTACTTACGCCTGTTTTCTGAAATTCTGGGGAACACCCTATGCCAAACTCAGCGGCTGTGGGGCAGGTGAGGTTGGGTGAAGGCGAGTGGCTGCCCTATGTGGTGGCCTCCGCGCTCCGGGTCCCCTCAGGACTGGGCCCAGGTAGACAGGGGACCGAAAGAGGCAGCCCGCTGCCCCAAAGCAAACCGGGCGGCCGGGGAGCGGTGAGGCGGTGGCCGGTGCCCAGGGAGCGGCTGGGAGTGCTGGCACTGCTGGGCCCATTGCCGGAGCAGGGCTGAGGGAGGGCTGGCCGGGCGCCATCTTTGTGTGGCCTTGCTGCTGGCGCCGGCAGCACACAGCGCCGTTCAGCGCCACTGCTGCTGAGGAGGATCTGTTCTGAGGAGCCGCTGCAAGACTTCGGTGGTAGCATTGTAAGAATAATCTTTTAATTGTTTTATTATAATTTTTTTTTTCCTTTTGAAAGGCTTATTGCTGTGTGGAGCAGCCATTGTGCACCATGATAGGTGTGTTAAGAGAGGTGTAAATGAATTTCTCTAGATATTTAACCATTTAGCACCCACCTTCCTATTTATTGACTACTAATATCAACATTTTGTACATCTCTCTCATCAGTGGTGCTGATTTGGAAGCTTTCCTCCAGGTTTATCTTACTTTGTAGCATTACTGCTCTTTCCGAAGGAGCTCTCTTGCACTCGAAGTGTTGTCGGTTCTACCTGGGGTTTGCCCTTGGCTTCTGGTGTTTAGACACCCAGGCAGGCCCCGGATAAAGAAAAGTGCCCAAAGGAGAAGCGTGGGTTTCAGACGTAGCTGGAATACTCCACTTTTCCCTGGTTTTGGTGCGGCCTGTGGGAGGTGGGTGGGCATCATGTGCCGGCCAGGGTGCTGTGCACTGAGAGGCTGTGGTGCTCGCTGAGGATGCCTTCCCTTGAAATGCTTGTGTGACTTCCACTGCTGTAAAGTAGTTTTACAGGGGGCTTGGTTTCTAATGCTGACTAAAATGACACCACACAAAAGTATATGAGATGTCAAGTTTCTTTATATTCTTTATATAAACTGGGCGCCGCTTTCTGTTTTCATGTATCATGCTTTGACTTATTATTATGTGAATAATGAACACGAGAGAAGTATCTGTTATTTCTCAGTTTACTAAAGCCACTATTTTACAGAATTTCACAGCAATTCTTGGTTAGAGGGCTAGGCAGATCTATACCACCCTCTCTGTCTCAACACCACTAACATTTTCTGGGCCTATTCACCTGTCATTAAGCTCACACATCCTGAATCTCTCACATGAAGGTTGGTTGCCATGGAAAGAGTTGTGATCCCATAAATGAATATATTCTGTGTGAGAAAAACTTGAACATAGCTGTGATACTATTCCAATAATGTGGAGAAAAACATGTGAAGGAATATAATATAAAAATGGAGATGTATGATCTATTTAATAGTCACATATATTAAAGATGTTTGTATTGTAATATTACATTGTGTCTTATGCATATTCTGAAGTATTGATTATCCAGTCTGAAACAGTAAAATATAACACTTAAGAATTTTGAATTACTAATTCATTAAATAGAGTTAGGTTGGTACATTCTCAACAAATGAAGCCTTTTTTTTTTCTTTTTTTTTCTTCCAAATCTATTGTAATCTTGTGTATGTGCAATACAAAAATAATCACACATGCTTTTTTCCAACAGATCGTCTTTTTGTTTTGGTATGAATTAATCATTGCCATTCCATTGTGCTATAAAGGAATGTACTTTCTTTTTTATAAGACTGGACACACCAATACTATTCAAGGAAACAGGGATGTAATAGAATAGTACGCGAATGTGCTGAGTTGTGAGTGGAAAAAATGTGACACAATTTTGAATTTTTTATGACCTGATGTTTTCACCATTTTCTCATGAGAAAAGTAAATAACTCATTACTATATATCAAATTTGTGACAAAAAGTAATTTGCTTTATCATGGTAGTTTCGTAAGATGATTGATTCGCGTGAAGGCTGACGTTTGGTAAATTTTTTCATCAGGACCTCTGTAAATTATTTTTTTTCTTTTTTTTTTTTCTTAAGTAGATTATCAGTGTTCAGCTGAATGCATTTAATGATGCTGTGCTCCAAATCCCTATTTGTGCCCTATATAAAATATGTGTTTATAGTTTATGACATAGCATGTGCTTAGTGGTTATGTACCTAAAATCCTGCTGTGAAGTGACAATTCATGGACAGCCACCATGAAGTGGCAGGCTTGACTTCAAAGGAAAGCTGTCTTTACTGTTTGCTTACCAAGCTAGTGGGCACTCAGGAACCTGAGTAAAGACAAGGTTTGTTCTTTGCTTTTTTCTTTCTTTTTCTTTTTTCCTAGCTTTCCTTCTCAATACATGATTTTTTGTGAATCAGCTCTTTTAGCATTGTTGTTTACAACCACAGCATCACCATGTCTTTCACAGTGGACAAGATGGAGATTTGTGAGGCCTTATCCTCGGCATCTAATGAAAGTTCTGCCTTTCTGTTTGGAAATCTAAAGAGCTGGGAGAGTTTGACTGAGATTGAGGGAGAAAGATTGTGTTTATGGTAGAGTACTGTAAGTTGCTTTGTTCCAGTAATGGTGTAAAACCTTAAATGAATACAAAATAAACCTGTGGTGCCATTATCTTGGCCATGATTTGACTATTGGATCAAGATTAAAGAATGTTCACACGTTGCTGAGCTGTTAAGTTCAGTATTGCTATTTAAGTAACTCTTCAGTTTACTCCCACGCAAGCTTATAGGCAAAGGTCTCTGCAAAGCATTTGATGGTAGAACTGGGAAATCATGAATGTTCTCATCTGTTCGTATCTTTGTAAGAGGAATATCAGGAAACAAACTAATACTGTGACTGTGAAGTCCTTAATTTTAAGCATTTTGAGTTTGACATTTCTGGATATAAAGCAATCCTCATGTGCCAATGTCATTCCTGTGCTTTATCTATTGGTAATGATATATCCTGTCATGGTTAATTTTAGCTGTGAGCTTTGAGAAGTAACAACCATGCGTCAATAATTAAAGGCACCATCACAGCTGAAGCTTCGTTAGTTATCTTTATTTCCATCTTGGCATCCCATGAGTCAAGAAAAACAATGACAGCAGTAAGAATATTATTTTTAGAAATGTCTCAAGTGGAATTCATGAATGTTAAAATATAGATTGACTTTACTACTACAAAGTCTATTTTTGTCATTTCAGTATTTTCATTATTAGTCACTCCTATCCTGTGATGTAAGTGCCCCTTGCTAGAATTCTGTGATGGGGAAGCACTGCATCTTGGTTTTGGTGAGTTTGGTTAAGGCTGTTCTTCATGTGATCAGAATCAGTGCTGCCTACAATAGAGTAGTGAGTGATACCCAAAAAACTCCCAAGTTTGTGCCCAATTTTGCCAGTGACACACTGAGTGACCTTATAAAGGAGATGATATTCCCTTTCCTCATCTTGGTTTTCCATCTGTGACAGGAGAATAGTAATTCTGACCTACCGAAGAAAAGCTCATTAAAGCCATATATGAGCTTAGTGATTGAGGTTTGAACCTCACTTTGGTGCTGTGTAATGCAATATGTCTAGTGAATGTTGTTGACATACTTTCTTTAAGACTGTTAGTTCAGTATGAATACAGGGAGAAGAGGGCTTTGAACAGAAGACAGTTCCTTCTTTGAAGTGAACGTGCATATACTACGTGCTGAGACAGGGATGTATTGTTCTATTTTACACATGAGTTACTCAAGCTCTGCATCTAGGGTTACACAGGAGAGTAAGACAGAACCAAGACCTAACTAAACATTCAATGGCTTATCAAGAAAATAATCTTCTATATATGGCTTCTGTCTGTACTCATTTGGGCGCATCCTGCATGTCCAGTGATAAGACTTATTTGCATTAAGAGAAAAAAGAATGAAACTCTTGGTAAAGACCCTGCCGAGCAATGCATTTCATAGTTTTTCAGTACGGGTATACTTTACTGGCTAAGCAGCATCTCTCCTGACAGGTATCTGAAAAGCTAAATCTTAAAATTATGAGGAAGCTAGACCCATCTCTAGATACAAATTCAGATACAAATTCTACCTCAGTGTTTGTGCAAAAATGTCATGGTAACTCGTAGATTAATAGACTGGAGACAATGCTTGCTCTGCTGGGTTTGGGACAGAACTGTTAGTGAAACAACAGTAATTAGATATGTGCTTCTGATTCAGGCCCTAACATAGCAAACTATTTAAGTGCAGGCATGTCTTGAAACTGCAAACAGGCATGCTGAAATCCACTACCCTTCAAAAATACTTCTCCCACCTCTCATTAACATTTATGTCAGAAGTATTTCTAAAACTTAAGAGTGACCAGAAGAAATAGATTGCTTCAAGGTGGGCAGGGGATGAAGAGTCAGGCAGTACACCATTTACACAGAGCAAAAGTAAGGCAGGTAGTTAATATCCAAACCTCCTGTGCAATATCCAACTTCAGCTGGCTTGAAATTGCTGGTGATTCCCACAAACAGAAAGAGTTTGAAATCTCCTAGAAACCCCATAATGCTTCACGTTTAGTCTTAGAGAATAACTTTTGTAAAGACTTTTGTCCAAGATTTAGTCTTGGACCTAACACGACTTTGCTTAAGCCACCTTTCGTTTATCTTCTTTAAGTAGCTATTACTCTAAGCTTTCATAGAATGAAATTACATGTTGAAATTTTTCTGATAAATGTTTATGCTAGAGTGTCATTGTTACGATAGGTACCTAAGCATTGTTTTATCCATTTGGGTGGTACTACACATTTCAGTCCACCTGAATGTGTTTGCATTTTTCTTCTATGGTAATTCATAGTAAATAAGTCAGTTTTGTCATATGTTAAGTATTCATCCTGTAGATAGGTAATCGTTGGTTTCTCTGGGAGCTTTCTGACCAATAGATATATAATTACATACAGAAAATGAAGCAAAGTACTTTCTTATAGTAAGTTAGCATGCAATGAGTTTGGCTAAGTGAGAGTTTCTCCAGTAAGAGATATTTTTCAGTATAAAAGTAATGAATATTCATTAAAAATGTTTAGTTTCTTCCAAAATATTCTCTATGCCTTTAAGGACATATAAAATATAATCATTTACAAAACAGTAACCCAAACCTTGTGGAAGCTGATGAGAAATATGCTGGAGACTTCAGAGACCTGATCCTCTAAATAGTTATGCACGAGTAACGTGTTTTAAAAGATTGCAGTTGATTTAAAATTACCGTGTTAGGGTAAGGCTAAAAGCAAAAATGTGATGCAAATGTGTTATGTTCATGATATGTCATGGTAAGAACATGACTTGTTTCAAGTATGGTCTGCAGGTGCTGAAACTGCTTGTGAAACATGGACAGGAGTGAAGTCCCAGACTAGAATAACCAGAACGTTGGAAACTTTCAAGAACATGTCCAGCAAAGTTGGATAATTAGCCTTCCAAAGGAAATTTTAGTAAACTTAGTGCCAAGTCTGTCAACAATATCCCTGCAAGTGATAAAGATGAGCAGTCACTTGCTGGCATGTGCCACCCCCTGTGTAAGACATGCATCATATAATGTTTTTTGAAAGTATTTTTGGTTAATATGAGAAACTTCTGTTAATCCTTTGAGTTATTTGTTGCTTTTTTGCTGACCTTTTATCGTGTTAAACACCATTTACAGTGTGTACAGTGCTTACCATAACAGGATTTTGTAGCAACTGGGGCCTTGGGTTATACTGTGACACCACTAGTCAGTGATGCCAATAAGTGTTTGTACATAATACTTTATTACTAGAAAACATCCTAAAGGATAATATTGGAACCATCTCCTCTTTAGCATAAGCTCAATATCAGACAAGTTAGCTGACATGGCAGGGATTTAAAAGAGAAATTTCAGATTCACTTTCTGCAAACGGCCCTTTAGTGAAGCAGCCCTGTCTGAGTGAGTGCAAGTGAACCAAATTAATGCAACAAAACCTTTTCAAAAAACATCTTTATTCTTTGCTAAATTCACATTTCATTCTTAGTCCAAGAAAGACTTCCATACATCTGGAAGCCATACTGTCCCTAGATTCACCTTGCAGGTTATGACAGTAGGGGGACTACAACGTGAGCGAACACAAAGACAGATCCTGTCCCATACTAAGAACAAGTAACTCCAGAGCACATTGCTGGCTGTGCTGAGAAGCCAGTGCTGCTGTTTCTACTATACCAGTCTAGAAAGCCCGCTTTTTTACACTGTTTGTTCACATGCCAAGAGTCACTTTAATTTTAATTTGTATTTTTTTTATTGATTATAATATTGCTAATTGCTTTTCAACTGTTTTAGGTATGAAGTAAGTTATGTATAATATAGCATCCATATTATAAATGCAAATCTACAGTGAAACAACTAATAGCATCTTAAAAAGTACATTTCAGTAGTCCAATTCACCAAGGTTAATATTTGTCAAATACTCCCCCGAGACTTATTTGCTTTCCTGCCTAACATGGCAATCTGCCCCTCTTGTCTTGTACTGTTACGGCATTTAAAACCCGTCACAAATGTTGGCAGTAGTCTCCTTTTCTGTGGCTTTCTAAATTCCTCACTGACGAGCTTGCAGATGCAACTGTGCAATAGTATATGTGAAAACTGGAGGAGAATACTGTAATATAGGGAGAACAATGAGTCAAGAGTGAGGACAAGAGTGAGTTTGGAAAATGCTGGTAGGTCAAATTCAATTCTTTCTTTGTCCTTCCATGCCAAATATTTGAGTCTGGAGTGCCCTGTAAGATCTTAGAGTTAGCTGAAGGAGATGAGAATAATTGACATGAAATGAAAAATTTTTCTTCAGTCCATCTTCTTTTGTGAAGTTTTGTCCTGGTTATTAATTGGCAGCAGCTTTTTCTTTATAGAGGGTAAGCTCCCCCAACCAGACAAAGCAAAATGCTTCAAACTTCTCCCAAGTGCAGACTAAAAACTACAGAGCCAGGAATGAACTCATTTTGTTTGTTTTCACACACTTGTACTTCAGCACTGGAACAGAACAAGGATATGTAGACATGTACACCAGTGAGAGGAAAAAAATTGACATTCGAACAGTTTCATGTTGCAATCTATTTGAGACTCACAGAAAATGTGAACTGATTTGTATTTCCCAGAGAGTTAATTAGGTTTATTGTGGGAACTGGACCATTCTATTGGAGAAATACAAGTTGGAAAATATCTGTGTTTACCTAGCTGGTAAAATAGCTGTGGTTATTCTCTTCCTTTTCTTTAGGTGTGTGGCAGACTCCTCGTATCTGGCTTCTTGGTGTGCTGCATTAAGTTCGCTGTCACTAACATGCTTTGATTCTATCCTCTGCCTAATTACAAGTTCCCAAAAGACAAATGGATTTTCCCACTTCTCTTTCAGTTGTGTTGGTTGTTGTCTTTTCTTTTATGGAGGGAAAGGAAAAAAAAATCTTGGTCAAAATAATAACACTAGAGGCTAACTCTATGGAAAAATGAACAAAGAATGGACATTAATCCTACCTTGGAATATTTAAGTTGCTATGAAAACATTTGTGGCCTAACATTCATGTTGAGAGTAACAACTCAAACTGTAAATCCTAACTATGTTTCTTGTATTTTCTCCATTAAAGACACACTGAAAAACTTGCATATCTTTTAGTGATACGCTGACTATGTTCATGTATGAGATACTGTCTCCTAAATTATATACTAGTCTGAAATAGCATTAAAATAATGGGAAAGAGACTACGCAGATATTGTTTGAATTAAGGGCAAATGTGGATGTTCCCTTTGTTCTCTGCCAAAGTTTGTATGAGAACGCTCAAACTATTAAAGATAGAACTAGGATTTTTTTAAAAAAGTATTTAATGAAGGCCCTTGTTTACAGATATGTTCATGTTTTAATTATTTTCCAGTTAAAATTACTGAAAAATACTTTTCAACTTTCCATAGAAAAGAGCTGCCCTTACCCTATTTTTGATGCAATAGCAAACACCACATTTTTCAAGAAAGTATTTCATTTGTAATTCAGTGCTTTGGCATTTGTTGTTATTATATCTTTTAAGAATGTGTATCAAGAACAGGTTGTATTCTATTTGAGTTTTGTGATTAAAAGTCTAGAAATTATCATTGAAACAAATCTTTCAAGTTTTCAATTTTCAAGGCTGATCTCAGGATAAACTTGTGTTGTTTCAATTTTGTGTTTATATGTTTAATTCTGTTGCACCTTTTATATTTCAACCACTTTGCTAAAAGAAAAAAAATAATTCTCACAATAAACCTTAAAATTTTGGTACTGTTATTTAAATATTAACAATGGTAGTGGTGGCTAGCCTCCAAATGGAGTTAGTGGTTTTAAATTATTCAGTTTAGTAAACGGAGAAAGACATTTGTTTTTCAGAAAGAGGTGATTTCCTACATCTTAATAGGAAGTTTTGTTTAGGATGCCTCAAGTGAAATGCCCCCAGTCACAATACTTATTTTGTTTTATGTCCACCTCTGCAGATGGCAGAGGAGACCGAAGAGGAAGAGTCCAACTTTCTCAGATTTGCCAAAGAGATCTCGGAGTAGAGGCTTGACATTGCATGTGGTACAGAATGGCATATCTCTAGAACATGGAAGGTAAGGGCTTCACATGTGGAGGTTTTTTCCAACTAATGTATTCTTTATATCTTAAATATAATTGCCAAGTCTTTGACAATTTTGATCTTAGTAAATGTTGGGTGGCATTTTGCTATGCAAAACAGTCAAGAGCCAGTACTCTGCAGTGCAGCTCTACACTGGAAATTTGTATTACTGTTGGTCAAGCTTTGAGCAGTGTGATAGGTTTGGAAAATGTTTTGGAGTATGTATGTTGTTTGTAGCAGTATCAATGGTTAAGGTCATGAGTTAAAACATTAAAGGAATGTTTTAAACATTTTTGTATGCCTCTTTGGGCTTTGTGGAGGTTTTTGAATCATGTATAGATAGTTTGCATCTTTGTAACACCCATGACAACTTCTTAGTTCTGACTCAGCAGTTACCTAAATTCAGCAAGCATTTTTACTTGTACAAGATCACAAGCTCACATTTAATGCTAGATGTGCTGAGGATTAGGGAGCCATGAGACTGCTCAAGTAGTTTTGAATTGAGAACTCTGAGAGTGCATAAAAGGTTATGGTGGTGGTTGTTTTAAGCAGTTATGTCCCAGAGAAAATGAAGAATATCATGGCAGCCTCAGAGGATGAGTTGAACTGCTTCTTTGCTGCTGTGGAGCTATAGAAAAAGGTCTGGTGAGCTAAGATGAATGCATTCATTAAACAATCAGGATTTTTGCAAGATCATGTCTTGTAATGAAGATCTTACACATACACAAATTGCAAAGTTCAGGCTCCAAAGTAGACTGTAGTACTGTTCTTTTCCTTAGGAAAGGCTGCTTCTTTTGCCAGCTCATGTTGTGGTATACTGGTGTCATTAAATGCTCATTAATAGTGAAACCAAGCCTTGCAAATATTTTCCACGTTTGGACTGGGATTCAAGCCTCTGGACAATACAAAAATGGAGATGGTTCTTTCTCTCTAGTATCACTGCAGTGGAAAAGTTTGTGTCAGACATTGCGAGGTGACTTAACTGACTTAAATATGGAGAAGTAAGCTCTGTATTCAAGTGACCTATTATTAAGAAAATATTCCTTATCAAGAGCCTTGGTCACCTGTTTCATTGCTTTCCCATGATAAAGTGGCTTTCTCATCGGAAATAATGTTGCAGATTGGCGCAAATCAAATATTCTTGATGTCTTGCGTTCTTCTTGCTGCGTGCAAACTGAACACAGATGTGAACTGTAGGAAAGTGGCCAGTTTTTCTGTCAATTTGGCAGGCAGTTTATGGAAGGCCTTACAGGAGCTGGCAATTTTGGGGACTGTGAAAAGGTCAGACATACTTTTATTACATAAATGTGTATAGCATTACCCTTAATAAAATTTTTCTCCTTTCTTTTTCCTCCTCCACTGCTGTTTTAATTTGCAGTGAGGAGAGAGTGGAGACTTTGCTTTTTTTTTATTTGGGTTTTTGTCTTTTTTTTTTTTTTTTTTTTTTAATGTATGCGACACTTTTATTAAGCTACAAATGGCATTTTACATTGTAATAAAGCAAAGGCAAATCTGATTTTATGCAGTTTACCGAGAAGACGCGTGAACAGAATTGAAATGTAAATTAACACACAACACTGAGAAATATGCTGAGGAGTTTAATGGCATTTGTATCACAATAAAACAAAATAGTATATATAGATTTGCAATGTAGCGAGACATTCTGCAGAAATAAGATGCATTCAATGCCATCTGCATGGAGTTATGTATCTGCAAGCCTTTAATATTTTTTTTCACTTAGTAATAATAATAGTATGAATTTGGAGGTGGTACACATTTCTTCAGGGAAGTTATTGGGGGTAAAATGGATTGTAGGTGAACATGCCAAGTGCTACATGCAGAAAGGAGTGGTCTTTTAATATCAATGAACATCACTTAGTTTAAACCACTAATGATCTACATACGTGTTTTGGGAATTGCAAGTTTGTTATGGTTTAGTAAGATATTGGAACAACTTGTAGCTAAGTCTGTCAGCTCAATAGACCACAGTCTTGTCATTTTTCTGTTTTTCAACGCAGAGCACGCACCAATATATAAACGTTTAAATAACATTGAATCAGATCTGCACAGAAAAAACTACCCCTCAGATTTTTTTCTTCTTTATAAATAATCCCTGTTGAAAACTCTAATAATGATTGAAAGGGCCATGAAAAGGAACACTTACAGGTAAATATCTAAAGTACACTGATCTAAAGGATGTACATTTGTGTTTTGTTCTGGACACATATGCAATTGGTTAGATTGCACGGGGAAATATTGCCAGTGAAGCATAAGCAATGCTTGAGATCCCGGATGAAATTTTGAAGTTTTAATCTCAAACCATCCATGAAATATTTTCTTTCACCAAAGAAAGAAATCCCAACCCCTTCCTACTTAATTTTGTGCTTGAATCAGTTTCTTGACGCTTCACAGTTGCAATATCCAGCTTATATCATCCTCAGCTCTAGAGCCCTTCAAGTGTGTGTCTGTGTATTTGTGTGTGGACGATGTATGGAACAAGACCTGACTATTTTAAAGTGGTAAACAATAAGAAGGGAGCAGGGTTGTTTGTCAAGATGTGTAGGCCTATGAGAAATGAGATGAAAACAGAAACAAAAAAAGACAAGACAGAATGCCAGAAAAAATCTCAAGAAGTTTTGACTATGGAGTTTGGAGAACATGGGAACTGATAAAAGTCTTATAGTTCAAGACATTTAGAACTCAACAGGCCTAAAGATTAGGAAATGGTCTTCATACAACAGTCCAGCCATGAAAGAGGACTCATTTTGGTGATGTAATTTACTTCTCATGTGTTTCCAGCATCTTTCACAGCTCTCTGGAGCATCCTTCTTTGGGCTGCACTGGAGTGGGTCTTCACTGGCTGCACACACAGCAAGTGATGCTTTCTGTCTTCACACCAAGATCCTTTTCTTTCTTCACATTGCTCTTTTGGTAATTATTCCATTTTGATGGTAAGAGGTTCAAGAGTATTCTAAGCCTTCAAAGACACTCTTACTACTAGTGCAGTTTATACTTGGTAGAGCTTGATGGGGAATCTGAGATTTGTTCTAGGAACGTTAACATTTATATGTTGTTATTATGTATAGAGCTAGGATGAATTTTGCAGGTATCATTCATCACTGTAGAGATCTGCCATCCCATAAATGGTCTCACTGACACTAAGGAGTTACTCACAAAAGAGTAGCAGGCACAAATCTTAGATCTTTTTACTATCAAAAACATAGTTAAGAATGTAGCATTTTATTTTGTTGAATAAAATCTGGAATAATTCTGGTTTCATCAAAGAAGTCTGTAATTAAGATTGATTTGAAGTAAAATTTGCATCTGTACTTAGCTTGCTTATTTAAACATATCTGATGACCTCTCTCATTTCTATACCAAATGGATTTAAAGCAAATTATCCCATGTGCCTCCACATATTGCTGTTGCACATAACAGAACAATATGAGCTCCCTCTTGTGGTCGAAACCCACTTCTCATTCCCCAAACTGAATCGAGAGTACCTTTAACAAAGCGGCTAAAATATTTCAAAAGTTTCTTGTGTAATTCCTGGACTTCATTAAAGGATAACTCCCTGAGTCCCTCAGTATTAGTGAGAGTCGAGATTTAAAAGTGTGGCACAGAACAGGGCAGGACTGACTGAGGGTGATTCTAACCAGAAAGTAAAAGCTTCTTTAAATAACTTCATGCTCAAAATCCCGAGTAACCGTGCCAGATACGCAAGTAGAGAGTTCTAAGTTTAACAGAACGTATTTTTTAGCCATTAACACTGAGATAAGAAGTATGTTTTCGTTAAGATGGAAAGAATAATTAAACACCTTCTGGGCTGACAGACACTGCAAAATAAGGTACTCATTGTAGGCACTTGAAGACTGAAAATTCTTAGAAAACAGGGGAGAAAAACAGTCTTCCCACACAAAAAATAATAGTCAGGAAGTGACAACTTCATCAGTATAGTACTGTTTTACAGGTTTGCAGCCCAGAGTCTGCTTATAATTGTTGCTTGTTTATCAAGATTACTTTTGCTTCTGTTAATGAATCAGGAAACAGTATAGTGACACTGAAATAGTGGCTTATTTAGTCTGTACTTGATGCTCTTTCTTGAGGGAGTTAATGTCATGTGGTTCTTGCTGTATGTTTACAAAACAGTAGGAAAGTAGAAACTTAGACTTACTTGAATTAAAATAGCATACAAAGTTAAAGACTTATATTCTGTGTCAAATACATACTTTGTTTTCTAATCTGTGGTTTTTATTTTTAAATAGCTAAGTTGTTTAATTTTAGATGAATGTTTGTCCATGGGGGACCAATGGTAAGTGAGACACTGTTCTGTTTTGACTGATAAAATGATTATGGACTCCTAATGGTTGTTAAAAAAATATCTTAAATGGTTTGTTTTGGACAGTCCTTTTTAACTATTTTAGATCATAATGAGAAATAGTAAACATCAGCTTTTGCATCATATGATCAAGGTGTTGCAAAGAATCTCTCCTACTCTCCTCAAGGAGTCAAGAGATAGCAATTCTGTTGTTGTCTGTGTGATAGCTTTAGTTTATTTGGGAAGTATTCCAGGAAAAACAAGGTCAGAAGGTATTTCCCTGAAAGGAAGTATATGTGGACAAGGTGAGAGTACACCTCCTCAGTGTTGAATGAGAGATGGATTGGGGTTGTTCGTTAATCTTTACCAAATGTCCTTTCTTTCGCAGAAGACCCAAGTTACACAAGAGAGTCAGAGACCTTAGAAAGAACTGAAGAATAATCTGAGTGGGTGAAGTGAAACGGAAGACTTTATTTAGAAAGTGTAACTTAGGTCCTTTTATAATTAGGTTGAAAGCATGCGGTATGATACCTTGGTTCTAGACTAGGTTCTCTTGCATGTGAGCATGGATTTGATTATGCTCAGGAAGAACTGAAGCCATATTTCAAAAGTTATCTGGTGGGTTTTTTTGGTGGGAAGACTTTTAACAGCAGTGGCTGCATGGAGATTAAATACGCAGTAGTGAATATCTCTATTAAAAAAAGAAGAAAGCATGGGAGTGTCTAATCATAAGGACAAACCTATTATCATCATCTGACAACTGTATGAAAAGAAAAGATGGAGACAAATGAACAACTCTGCTTTCTAGAGTGCAAATAACTTGTCAAGCTGTCGAAGACAAAGTTTTTACCATTTATCAGATTGCTCTATTCTTTGAAATGCTTAAACCTTCTGTCAATCACTTTTGAGCCCACTTGTTTAGTTTTCAAACATTCCCTAACCTTCCTGCAGGAGAACAGCTTTAACAAATGGTGATTTCCTTTAAAGCATAGTTTGCTCTAAGAAACATTTTCCAATCCATATGTGATTATAAACGTTAAAGGAAAATAGGATGATGAAAGTTTAGCTGGAGAAATCCATTGCTAAACATACTGATTTTTGTTACTTCTTTATTAGAAAATGATAATATTGTGGCTTTCCTAGAACAGCAGTTTTGATATGCTATGATCACTTTATTAATTCAGACATATTTTTCCTGCTTTTCCATTTGTTCTTTTGCTTTCTTCCTTACACTCTTCAGTTCATTTGGTTGTTTTTGTCTTTCTTTTCTTGCTCTTACTTCCTTAACTACCACACCATATGAAGCCAGAGAAAACCTCACTAGCTCATAGCGTTGCTTAGCAATGTCATGCATCTCTTGTTGTCTGTTGTGAAGCCATGGTATCCTGATCTTTCAACAAAGATTGCTACATCACTGCTTTGCTATAGGTCCATTTTTTTCCCCGAGATTTCTGATAAGAGATGATGTGTCTAGACAGCATACATAAAGATTACCTTCTATCCATTATAATATAATTAGACCAAGCCATGCCAAAGCTCACCAAGATTTTATGTTTAAAAGGTCAACAGCTTTTATTCCATATTTCAAAGATAAGCACCTTACATTGTGCTTAATATGTAGAGTGCTGTGCCTGAAAGAAAAGGAACTTCAAAAGATTTCTTCTTCTATTATATCATTCAAAATAGACATTTGATACCGTAATACGTCCATTTTCACTTCTGTGATTCATGGAGCTAGAGATAAAAATAGGTCAGCTATGCCCCTACTGGTACAGGATTATTCCCTGAAATATATTTTCTATTTCTAAGTCCAGAGTAGATTTAACTATCTCAAGTGAGGATTTACATTTATTAAACTGGAGGGCTGTTCTTTGGTGGTCTTAATACATTATAATTTATTTGCATTATGGCAGCAATTGGAGAACTCAACTGAAATTAGGATCCCACTGTGCAAGGTACTCTATGAACACATAGCGTGAAGTAATTTTTCCCCTGAAGGGTTCACAGTTTAAATAGATAAAACAAAGATTGAGAAACTGGCCGTACCAATATCCCCATTTTAGTAAAGCACAACTGAAGCAAAGAGAGATGAGCTGCTCCTGGGCTTGTTGATAATATGTATACGAGACCTGATAAATGAGTCCAGAGCTGCTACATTCTAGCTTTGTGCATTACCTAGAAGCAGGTTTTCCCAATTGAAGTCAGCTGTCCTTGGAGGATTTGACTACTAGATTTTTTTTTTTTTTTCTTCTTTAATCTCTTGCCTCATTGGGGGATTTGCAAAGTTCACCAAATTATTCTGAATTATGCCATTTCCGTTGTTAAATAGTCCTGCTCATTAACTGTACCACTCAAACATCTGATACCAGATTGCCCACTTTTTTAGAACTCCCTCCATTGTTCAGCAAATGACCTGTTGAGTTTTTTCATTGTATTTTTCCCCCTTCTTCTACCAACTCCTTTCTTACCCTTCTCTGAGTTCATTATATCTTTCTTTACTTTCTAATTCAAAATTCCCAGAACTGAATGCAGTATCACTGAACAGTTTTGCCGAAGTTCTACAAAACAGAAAAGTTGGCTTTACTTTTTCCACATAATCACTGCCTGACATATTTTATAATGGGAAATATTTCTCCTTGCAAGTATTTCTGTGCCTTGAAAAGATCAGTAAGGCAAATCTAAGCTAAAACAATACAGCATGGTTCTAAACAGCTTAGTGTTATAAAGCTAGCATGTCAAGTCTGCAGACCTTTAAAAACAAATTGTCATGGTTTAACCCCAGAGTGCAACTAAGCACCACACAGCCGCTCGCTCACTACCCCCGCCCCTCCCTGTGGGATGGAGGAGAGAATTGGAAGGGTAAAAGTGAGAAAACTTGTTGGTTGAGATAAAGACAGTTTAATAGAGAAAGCAAATCAAGGAATTCATCCACCACGGCCCATGGGCAGGCAGGTGTTTGGCCCTCTCCATCAGATCTACCAGATGGTGTTTAGCCATCTCTAGGAAAGCAGAGCTCCAGCACACGTAACAGTGACTTGGGAAGACAAATGCCATCACTCTGAACATCCCCCACCCCCCCACCCCCGTCCTTCTTTTCCCCCCAGCTTTACATGCTGAGCATGACATCATAGGGTATGGAATATCCCTTTGGTCAGCTGTCCAGGCTGTGTCCCCTCCCACCTTCTTGTGCCCCCTGGCCTGCTGGCTGGTGTGGTGGGGTGAGGAGCAGAAAAGACCTTGACGCTACATAAGCACTGCTCAGCAGTGACAAAAGCATCCCTGAATTATCAACACTGTTTTCAGCACAAATTCAAAACTTGGCTCCATACTAGCTAGTGTGAAGAAAATTAACTCTGTCCCAGCCAAAACCAGCAAACAAACTTCACAAACTTACTTAATTTTGGCCAACATAGTTGAGAGCATCTCTTCAGTACTTACAGACAAGTTTTCTTTTGCTGATTATTTTGTTTATTAGGCTTTTTTAGCAGGATGATGATGTACTCTGGGACATAGTTATCTGTATTTTCTCTTTTCTGACAGTGCATTTTGAGACACATCTAAAAAATTCCTCCTTAAACACATTTAAGACTATCATTTCAATAACAAAAACGCAGTGTTTTGCATGCTTTTTCTGTGGTAACTGGTGGAGAGATAAGGGTTTACGAACCCCATGCTCCGTATTCTATCTGGAAAAGCAGGATAAAATTGAATTGGGAATATATACTGAGAGCCCAGTTGTATGCTGAATGTTCTCAGACCTGAGCTGGAAACAGTTCCTGGTCCTGTTAACAGGAATGTCCATTGAGATTTGGCTCTCTTACAACGATTTCATGCTTGTTTCATATTGTGACTGATCCCTTCAGTCAACCAGTGTGAAGTAGTTGAATATACTTTTCATCAAAGACATGTAGCTTGCCATTTACAGACCTAATGTGGTAGCAGCCATACAGGATAGGTCCTTACTGCCAGTAGGCTGTGGCTAGTGGTCACAGAATTAACCATTTCAGAAGTCAGGTTGGGAGGACTAAAACAGATGTTTCACTGGTGATTGTTCTTTTTACTTGCATAAATGTGATTAGGAAATGAAATAATTTTTCCTCCTCCTAAACAATGATTTATGGAAATTTTTTTCAACATTATCGTAAAAATGTTTTATTTTTTATTTATATATATTCATTATTATTATTTTAAAAATATGTTTTATATACTATGAAGTATACTTTATTAGCATACTACCCAGCTGTTTTTATCTTCAAGTCATCTATGCTTCCTCTTGCCTTTCTTTAAAAACATTTTGCAAATCCTTTCTTTACAGATCCTAAGCCTTCAGAACAAAATCAAGGACTTACCATAATTAGATCCGATATGCAATTTACAATTGTCATATTTTGCTTTTTCACATTTACCAAACTTAAATAAACAAAATCAATTTCTAGAAAATACAATTTTGTTAAGTATTTTCATAAATGAAAATGTGAGAGGGAAATCAGAATTGTTTGGAAAGAGAGTGAAAATATTTCTTTAGGATATCCTTAAGTGAAATCTGCCATATCAAAAGTTTGGAATACAGGCTTTCAATTTCCAGGTAGCTTTAGTAGCAACAAAAGAAACTAACAAAACATGGAACAGAACATCCCTTCTGAAGTATTCCTAACCCTATTATACACACTATCTCTGCACTATCCCTTTTTCCTCATCAGTTGCTAAAACTACTTCCAGCAACCTCTCCCCCAGTGTAATATTCCTTTGGGGGTGGTAATGCTGTGAAAGGGAATCTATTCATATTTCTATTAATTTTTTTTCTTTTCTCAGTTTGGACTAATACATTACCCCCTCTCACCCAACCAACAATGTATTTTGTGATTTAACATTGCGACAACAGGAGAGAAAATGGCAGCAGATTTCAATATGTTAGCAGCAGAAAGAATGCTAACAGCTCACTATTTTGGGGAAAAATAGAAGCCAGTGTCTTCAGGCTCAGACATCTGTTTCATACAATTTGCCAAGAAATGCCATAGCTGTGAGCTCTAGTATCATTAATTAACACAATATAGTTGATATTGAAGTGATTGTTTTAAGAGATTAAAGAAAATACGTGTTGTATGTATATTTTGTGTTCTTTCTCATATGCTGCTAAGTTTTCATTATTCTTCACGATTGCCACTATTAACTTATTTAATCATGTTTGTTTTGCTCAGAACTGATGATGCTATAATGATGTTATGCTGTGCATCCTCTTAATCTATACCAAGCTACTGAAAAGCAATTAGTGCTGTCAGGCACACTTACCAGCCACCGATGCAAACTTTTGTTCAATGGCAAATTGATTGTTGTTCAGTCAGCTTTATCCAAGACCGTAACGCCCTCCAGCCAACAATGAATCAGTAACTAGTGCAACACAACTGTTGTACCAACTGTGCCAGTTAAGCAAGGAAGTGATTGCTTTTGACTGTACTTTAGTTCCTTACATTCTTTACTATGCCTACAGTAGAGGCTTTACAATTTAGGTGGTCCTAGAGTAGCTGCTGTGTGCAGCTCAGCCACTGAACAGGTGCAGAGTCAAAAATGAACATACAATATTTACTACATGTATGGGCTGGCTTTTATTCTTAAAGTGCCTTGTTCTCCTGCTCTTCTCATTCCTGGAGTAGTGCCTCAAATGCAAAACAAGGAAACTACAGTTGACATATGCATAGTCATGTCTAGTGTACCAAGGCTTACTCTTGCCACATTGTGTTCCATGTCTTCCTCTTCCACCCCTCGTGTGTGGGTGTTTGTATAAACTGCTTAGTTCAACCAGTACATATATCTGTCATATGTTGCCCCCCATAATCCTGCTTCCTTCACGAGTTAGTGGGATTTTAAGGGTTAGTTAGAAATTCAGTGTTAACTGATTTCAATTCTTCTTGTTTTCCTAAGCACACTGCTGGTGCATAAAGAACACAATGAAGAAATCAAATTGAATCTGCACTGAGGCTTTGAAGAGTTGACTTGTGTTATCAAAAATTATGTAAAAAAAAATTATTTTTTTAATCTTGTGTTTTATAGCCTTATTTTTTTAATTCTAACGTGAAAAAAACATCTAATCACAACAGTTATTTTCAGCAGGCAGCAGACACTGCAGCAACAGTGAAACCCTAGTTGATAATCTTACTGAACGTTTTTTTTTTCCTTGCAGTAACCTGTCATTGCTAACAAGCAATGTTATTTTTCAATAACATTGTACTATTTTTCAAATACAGCTAGATCTTTATATTACTGTTTTATCTAACATACAATATAGGAAACTACAAATATTGTAACACGGCTTAAAATTAGATCAAAGGGAGGTATAGCTCTTTTTTTTTCAGTGGGATTTCAAAATATGCATGATCTGTCATGCCTATCTCAAAAGTTACACCCATAAAAATGTTAAGTTAAACATCAGCATTAGAAAAGCACCTTGCTTACTTGAGGACATATTTTTATTTTCATAAAACCTAGACCATAAATTTTAAGCTGATTATGCAGGTTTGCTAGTCTAACTTCTTATGCAGACTTGCTCAAGGTTACAGCTTTGTGTTACACTGAGCTAATATAAAATCAAGCTGTTACCAAAATGGTGATTGGGTTCAGCTGGCTGCTGCTTGATCAGGTGTAAGGAATACAGACAGAAGTGTATAGTGCTAGCAGGGCTGGAGCAGAAAAATTCTTTCTTGACCATGGTGAGTTTTAGATTAGTTGAGCTGTAACTTTGAACTTTCTTCTTATTCTGACATGAGGGTGCTGTTTTCATTTTGCTTTTGTTATTCAAAAATCTTCCTGTGTGGCATAGGAAAGAAAAAAAAAAAAGTATTATAGTTTATAGCTGATTTTATCCCTCTGTTGGTAAGAATAGCAATTCTTCCTCAGGTGGTTAAGGCCTATTACTTATAACTTGTTACTAACAGAACTAAAGAATTTGTACCAAGTACTTGCAGGTGTGGTAGTAAGGTTTCTTTTAACCACCAAAATGGGAGAGAAAGAATGATCCAAAGGTGAGGGTTTTGGAACATCCTGACTCAGTGTTGGCTATATAGACCATGCTGCAGATTTTCTGCGTTGTTCTGGACAAATATGCTGCATTTTTCTGTCTTTCTGTGTTACTGATGGTTTTGTAAAATATCACATAACGGGACCCTGAGCAGGTGAGATGATAATAACCAAACAAAACAGGAAGTTGTCTAGATTATTTTTCTGAATTGTTAGAAAGATAACCTAACCATTATATATGTAAATATGTGTTTATGTAAGGGGGGTGTGTGTGTATGTATCCTTGTCCTTGACTACAAATAGTGATGATGTGTGAAACATACTGGAAAAGAGACCATAGGCTGTGATAGCTATAGTAATAAATTTGAAAGAAATAAATAAAATAGGGGGACAATATCTATTTTTTTTCAAAAATAATTGAAAGCTATAATTCATTTTTTACATAATAGTTCTAGTAGAAATATCAGCCAGGCTACTTTCTTGATGTCTTAGTGGTTGGGCTATAAATCATTAGATAGAATTTTCCATTCTCACTAATATAATTAAGTTGCATTTGAACATCTTATTACATGAAGACATGCAACTGAGTGGGATTCGTCAAGGGTCTTTGCAGTTAACTCACATAAAAAAGTTCTTTCTCTTTTGGCCCATCATCAGGCCTGAGTATAGTGTCAGACATCTGATTAACACAGAAAATCATAAGCTTGCTGAATCATTTGATATTTCTTGGAGAATAAAGGGGACTATAAAATAGAACATGAATAATTCATGTACAGGAGTATCCAAAGTCGTTTTCTGATGATATGATTTCTCCCCCTTTCAGAACTGAACTTTTCTTTTAAAAGCCAGCATGATAAAAGTGCATTTCTGTAGTGCAGAGACGTCTTCCTTTTCAAATGTTTATCTTATAAAGTAGAAGTGTCACAAATGTTGAAAATAGGAAGAAGAGAGACAAAAATAAATTGGAATTTCTTTACCACAGAGAACTGTAGGGTGTGAAAATAAACTGACTTGTTATTTCAGGAGATTTAGTCATGACAGTAGAAAACTATACTTTC
This sequence comes from Ibycter americanus, assembly GCA_035590275.1. NCBI lineage: Eukaryota > Metazoa > Chordata > Aves > Falconiformes > Falconidae > Ibycter > Ibycter americanus. Next base: position 24,088,548 of record JAVJGI010000002.1, read on the forward strand.
AGTGCAGGGTACAACTAATTTTTAAGAGCATCACCCTGTCACAAAATGTAAACTGAGAACTTGGCGCGGTATTTTCCTTCTGCAGAGTGTTTGGGAGGAGATGAAAAATAGAATCCTCCCCAGTCTGCTTCATTGCCACAGCTACATTTAATGGGCTGTGCTGGGGTGCTAAGAAATACAATCTGGAAAATTTTGCTCTAGTGGTTTAACATGTTAAAGTCCCGAGTGTTTTTTCTGCTGACTATCTCATCTCTAGGTTACCATCTCCATTTCAGTGTTAGCAGACAGAAAGGCTTAAACAGATTAAGTCTGTTACTGTCCTTACCCTTCCTATTTTCCAGGCTCTCCCTGATTTTTGAGTCTATATACCCTCATTCCAACCCTTTTTACTGTTATCATGGAAAGTGCTTATGCACAATAAAGACTTGAGCCTCCTGAAACAAAGGTCCCTGGCAAGTAACAAATTGTGATCTCTGGAGAAAAATAATAATCTTGTTTTGTGATATCAAGTGTGATGGAACAGGCTTTTGTGATGAGTTAGCTGAGCAATCTGGGAATACCGGAGGGTGATGAAATGATTCTGCTGCTTTGCTTCTGCTTAAGAGGGCTGTAGGCAGAAAAAGGTGCCATCTTGACTGTTGGAATGTTGCAACATCTGGTGAGGATCACAGATGAAAAACTGGTACCTGGATAAAAGCAATAGAAGGAGAATAAGTAAGATGGGGAGAAGGTGATATAGGGACAACTGCACATGAGGTTGTGAGGAAGATGATGTGTAAAAGCCCTATGAATGGGTTACAATCATGCACCTGTGTTGTACTTGCTTCTATGTGCTGAAGTCATTTTAATAGCTTGTTGTGTTCATTGATGACATACGATTTGAGTCCTTCATTTTTCTCATCCTTTACAAAATAATCTTCTCTTATTTTTTCTGCACACAAATATTATACCACTTTGCTGTGTAGATTCTAATTGTACTCATTACATTCTCATAGTATTGTTGTAGTTAGCTTAGTATAAATACACTTTTTGCAGTACAGATTATTTCCACATGGAAAGGATTGAAAAACCCCCATTGTGGTTGGTCGAAGGCACCATTAAAGCAATACCGTAGTATCTGCACTGGGGCTGAAGTATTTTGTGCCCATCTCATTTAAGGATGTAATGCCTTAACCTAACAGTTACATTGAAAATGATGACTAACTCATGGAATCCAATTTAACAAAATCAACAACAGTATAGCACTTGAGTGAGTGATAGTAGCAAGCTGGAAGGGGCTTGAGTCAAAGACATTGCACTGGCGGTGCCTGCAGCGTTTCCTACTAAAGTGATTGTATAAAAGGCATGTGAAAGAGCATCACAGCACACTGTAAAATGTAATTAGAAACAGGTGTGTAAGTAAATGGTTAGGTCTGCTTGTGGCTCGTTTGTTACTAGTAATAACGAAAGGTTCCTCTAGTAATTATCCTTAAGCTAGTTTCTCATATAAAGCTTGGGAGCTTTATATATATGTATATATTTCATCTTGCATTATTAGTCAGAAGCTTCTGGAAAGAGTCAGAAACCATAAAACAACTTCTGCTGTAATCAGGGGAATTTTTAACCTTTTGGGGAAAACAACACAAAACAGGCAAATCCTGGTTTTGGGGGTGGTGGTGGTGGGAGACAGAAACCCGAGAGCAGAAGGTACTCAAGTTTTTGTTGTTTGTTTTGTTCTTTTTTTCATTTGGTCTATTGATAAAAAGCTCAAAGGCTGCTTGCCAGTGACCTCAGTCCTGTTCATATGACCAGGGGAATGCAGGCGGGAAGCTAAAGCTTGCGTTTAGTCAGTGATCTGTGAATAACCCTCAGTCCCTTAATGACGTGAGAGGAGCCTCCAAAGGGAGACAGTGAGTCAGAGAGAAGGAGGCACAGAGATTGCTTGAACAACCATTAGCACGTCATTGGTAATCCCAGCGACACCTTTCACATCCCTGGCATTTGTCTCAATGCACTCTACTGAAGGCTGGTACTATGTTTTATTTAAGGCTTTCTCACTGCCTTCTGGAGATGTGTGTGTTACTGTAGCCTGACTGATTGGTTGTCTGTTATGTTTACTAACACTCTGAGATCCTGCGAGAGAGGGGAATCTGTGGAATTTCTACCATGCCTGAATACCCCCGGAATGAATCTGTTTTGTATATTAGACACAAGGAACTGAAAGAGTGTCCAAATAAACACATAAATGAAAGCAATTCTTTTATAGAACATTTAAGCTGCCACACTGCAGAACAAAAAGTTACCTTGATGTAGTATTACCTATCTATGCTTCTGCCTGCTTGTTATCATCTAGTAAGAATAGTAAGATAATGTGTATATGTATACTGATAAGGAATGCTATTCTTGTGAGTTCCGCATCTCTGCTGAGCATTTGTATTCATCTAAACAGCTGCTCAGAAGCCGGACAAAGGAAAGATCAAGCCAAAAGCTTTTCAGAGGAGTAAAGGTAGAGACCCTTTTGAGATAATATTTCTTCTTCACTTGGAAGAAATACATTATTTGGGGTAGGGGACAGGATGGGATGAGACAATGCCAACAAAAGTTACCACAGAGAGCAGAGTTAAGAGGCAAAGTTTATGATGTGGTTCCATAGCTCTTAAGGTTGATGGGAGTTGTGGCTCATACAGTCCTTTCCTCTTCCCAACTTTTTGTCCCTCACCAATGCTTCTGACTGTTTGGTTTGGCTTTCCGATTAGACACCAGTTCAATGGTTGATCCTGAGCAGGTACTCTCCTTAATGACTCAGTTTCTTCTTTTGTCAAATGCCGTGCTAGCAGTCATGGTAATAATGTGACTAGTATTCACCTGGATCTTAAAATATTAAAATTGTTTTCACCTCTTAGCTTTTTACAGAAGGTTTCACGCTTCCATCTATAATTTTTAATTTTCTTTTGCAAGAAAAAAAAAAAAAAGAAAAGAATGAATACACACAGCATTTCAGCCAAATACTTTATTTATGGCCACTTCTAATTTTTGTGAGTCTTCATCTGTAGTTCCTCCAAGGAGGTAAGTTTGCTGCCCCTAGCTAAGTTTTCCTTGGACTACAATTCCCATGATTCATGGCAGATGAACATTCTTCTCGTACACTGGTGGTCTAATGTTAGAGTGGCTGTGTTGCATAAGAGGAGAGAACATCTGAGCTGGGAAGCATAAGGCACTGTAGTAACTTTAGCAAATAAAATATTCAAATTTATGCAACAAAAATCGGAGTTTTTAGTAGGAAGATACTCCATTTTCCAGTCACTCTGCTTTCTCCAAAGCAGATAAATATAACTGTGATACTTTCTCCAAAAGAAACAACTGAGCATTTCCTCCCCAAAGGAAGTGAATACCAGAATTTCTGCTAATAAAAGCTGCAGAAGTTTGGAAAAAGTATGGAAGTCTTCAGAAGGAATAACACTGAGCAGGTCTGCCCTTTCCCTAAGGGACTATTCTGACAGTTGGATATCAACTAATGTGTTTCCTTTTTACAGCTTCAGTACTCAGAATACTGACTGGGGAGTGTATGGTGTAGGAACAACTACAGCAGCTATGCACTACTCAAAGATTAATCTGTGCTGAACAACAGAAAAGCTTTAGTAAGAACACTGGTAGTACAAAACTAGAAAAAGTACCTTGCTTGTTATGGTAAGGAAGCACCTCTTCCTGTAAGTTTTTATCAGTCTTGCATGACGCGCATTCTTCCTCTTACAGTTGTAACAGACTCTAAAAATCTTTTTTTTTTCTTTCCCTTTTTATCATGAGTCAAAATTGCTAATTTAATGTGTATGAAGAACTTGGATTATCCAGCGTGTGCTAAACTTAGCTACTGAACATTTGCCACATGTCAGAACTTTGCAAATGTTTTTTGTGGAATTATTTATATTGACTACATTGGAAAGATGGTTGATTAGCAATGATTACCACAGTAGCTTGTGAAGACTTACAGATGGAACTCCCACTGCCCTTTATGGACAGAACTTCTTAACATGTATAAGCTTAAGCTTGGCATTCATTGTGTCTTTTAAAGGATGGCAACTGAGAAGTGCAGAAGTGGGCATAGTGTGGAGTTCAGAACAGCAGGTATAAAGAAGAAATGAGAATAATTGCAAATTTGTTGTCGGTTGGTACCCATAGGCTTCTGCTAATTTTCAGTGACTGACTTATGAGTATGGCACCTATGTTTCTGGCAAATTGGAGTGGTGGTTATGGTTCTTTTCTCAAGCTAGAGGAATTAGTTAATGCTAACACTGATTGTTGAAAACCTCGAAGATTATGAACATTCATATATTAGTCTGGTACACTGTATGTTACAACATTCTGCAGCAGCTTTAGGGAAAGGGCCACTGTGCAATGCAATCAGCATTTCTGGTCATTTGCTATGTTTGTTTCTAAGCAGTGGAAGTGATCTGGGACATATAAGAACTTTGTGGTGCCAAGAGAAAGTGCAAAATGTTGTAAACAGAAAATTACCTGTTTTGCAATGTGGCAACAGTAAGTCTCCAACAGAACAGCTTCCTTGGTTTTGTCTTCACCTCCAATTCGTGAAACCTACCTTTTCTGCCTTTGACAACTATAGCCAGTAAAATATGGGAATTTGTTTAAATTAGAATGAACGCTTTGCCTAAAACTGAACAAACATATTTTTGCCTAAAAATTAACAAAATGTCATTATTTACTATTCACATTGCAATAATTCCTTTGTTTGGAGAAACTACTACTTTTAATTTTTAAGACTGGTCTTGATCCTTTGATGCAGAAATGCAGTTCAAAGAAATGTCCATGTTAACTAAATCCTGCTTCCATTCTATTGAGGATAATGTAACTGAATATCAATTGCACTTAATTAATTAGTTTAACCTTACAGCAGTTTACAAATAATCCCCATGAGTTTTGTTGTTGCCTACTTGCTTGTCTGTACTTATTATTATGCTCACTGAAAGCGTAAACATAATTAAAATGCTTTCCTAGACTTTTTTGCCTCCTACGTTGGGATGTGTACTTTGTTTTCATGCCACTTCATAAGATAATCTGTATTAAGATTCAGGCTCAGATCTTCAGAAAATACATTGGTTTTATCAGGTCTAGCTTCCTGTAGGCCCATACTTCGACGCCTATACATGGAAGCTAATTAGATGAGCTCCAAGGAGAAGCAGGGAACAAGATTAAAATAAGGACCTGAATGGACATTTTTTTTCTTCTTTTACTGGAGATATGGTATTTTTTGAGTTGCATTATATTTTTGTTTGCTTTCTTGGTAATTTCTGATACCTAGAATCTCGACACCTAAAAATCTCAATGAAACAAAATCTTTATTAGAGACTCTCAGGCTGGAAACAAGTTTTAGGTAAGTAATATGGTAACACAACAAATTGGTGTTTTTAAGATCTAGCTGTCTAATGCTCAGCTGAACACTATTGCTGACTCTTTAGGGGCAGAGAGATACTGGTATAACCCCAGTCTTGTTCTCAGAAATCACTTAGATATTTTAAAGTTATTAGGTATAGAGTGTTAAAAGTTTAGGTAAACTTTTTTTTTGCTTGCCAGCAGAAGTTGTTCTTGTAAGGGGTTGTTCCTGCCTAGAGTATGCTGTATGTCACGTCATAAGCTTCCAGTAACACTGCTGCATGGGAATGGCCACAGGAGGAAGAAGTTCCTCCCTGCCCCTGCCAAAAACCAAAAAGTCTGTTTAGCGGGTATACATAAATGTCTGATTATCTGAAAATTTCAGTCCAGAGCTTGAATGTTGACCCTCCAGAAATATTCTGGGTACCCCTTGTGTGCTGTGGGGATACAAAATTTTTCACCAAGTAAATCCACGTAGTACAGCAATGTAGCCCACATGCATTTGCAAACTTTTCTGAGAGGATCCCAAGTCTAACTCGCACTAAGAATTATATAAACTTCTTCATATTTGCAGCTATACTCCATGAACCATGAGCATCTTTTAAATCTACAAGGAGTGCTTAACTCTTTGAATTGAAGGAATACCCTAGACCTCAATGCATTAAGCCTTCACTCAACCCACTAGAGACATGTTAGACATTAAGGCAATTGACTGACTGTGGAAACAAATTGTTACCTATAACCTGGCCAAATAAAAAGTACAGAGCAAAAAGGTTATGGTATTTGTTAACATGCCCTTGAAAAGGGCAACAACTACCAAGATAGGGGAATTTTTATTTTAGAGTGGTTGGATGAAATTAAGCAACAAAAATCAGCTTGAATCATGAAGCGCTCTTTGTAGTGAGATCAAATACTGCACAATTGAAGAGCCTCACACAAAAAGCAAGAGAAAACTGAAAATTTGCATCATGTGAAAATCATTCTAGGATAGATTCGGAATGTATCTGCACTGTACTAGGAATGGATAGATGGCATAGTAACACCAGAAATTCCTAATCATGGTTGCATATAGCCACTAATATGGAATGTATAGAACAGAAGTAATCCGAAGGCTGTCTTTCCATACTGGAATACAGTTGCGCTGAGAAATCTACCTTTGTATAAGAAAACATAATTGTGTTTGTGTTTTTGTAAGGTCTATTGCTAATTCTGAATTATCAAGATTTAATTATTGTGCTAGAAATAATACTTTTGCTTACATAAACATGGCTGGTTGTGGGTTTTTTTTTAGTCTTAGTGGTATATGCTTTTCCAGACTAGGTGAATTGCAGACATACATGTATATGTAAATGTAGCACATAATACAGTGTAAAAAAACCACAGCATCACAGTGACTCTAAAATGCATTGTAACTCTTGCAAAAAAGATGTTATCTTTACTTTGCAGAAGGGTTTTATCGTGCTTATAAATATATATAGCTGTGAGTATGTCGAAAGCAGCTAGCACAGGATTGCTAGCTGAGTGGGAGGTGATGCAGGACTGTGCTATTAGTGAGCAGGAGGTGGGAGGTGACTGGGGCTGATGGGCAGGTGGGATACAGTATTTATATACATATGTTTACAGGTATTTTTAGATGGGATATAAATATGCAAATGTTAATTCAATGAGATAGCTTGCCTCAAGGGTAGATAGAATGATGTAATAACTCAGAGTGAGGCAGTATAGTAGAGCGGACTGAGCATGGCAACTGTGAGACGAGAACACACGTTTTTAATTCTGCTTTCTGCACAGTAGTACCTTCTCAGTATTTGCTCTTCCCCATGTATTCTGTAATAGCTTTGGCTGGACATACATGCTCAGAATGGGGGTATGTAGTATATTTCATATATACTTGTGGCTTAATGTGACATGGTTAAGAAGTTTTGGATGACATCTGCAGTGGCTAGTGATGTAGGGAGGTGCCTCTGTATAAGGATTTTATGCAATTTGCCTTATCTTAGATTTTTCCTATTCTCTTGTTCAAGATGATGTTCCACTTATTATTGGGTACACTCATAGTCTTCAGAGATCCTCTCTCCTGTTTTTTCTTACTCACTGTTTGTTAATGAAACTAGACCTATGAATCTTTTCATCATACGATTTATTTTCTTTTTAGTATATGCATAGATTTTTCTCCAAGTTGACCTGGCCAAATACTGTCAATATCTCTCAAAATTACCTGGTTGCCTGCTAGTTGTGGTGCAGTTTTGATGGGCCAGATGACTTGTTTCCTATTACTGACAATGAACAGTTATTTAAACAGCTAGTTTCCCATCCCTGTTTAGCCTCCCTAATACCTATTCCCCTCTTCTCTGCTTCTGTCCCTGCTATTGGACCCTCTTGTGGACTCTGTGTATATAAATTGGATATGCCTAACTGGTTCTTTAGCATCCACCTAATATTCCTGACACTGCTTTCTTGCCTGTCACAATTTCAGCTGTTTAGGAACAGTTGTAAAGTAATCTAGCTGGCAAACTGATCAGTCTCACTAACTTTCCCTTCTCTTCACTTTCAGTTTGATAACCAAAGACCAGGATGAATGTGTGGGTATCTGCAGTTTTCCTGATATTAGTAATGGTAATTGAGAATTTGTCTGGAATTTTTGGGAGGACTCATCCTGCTCTAGGTTTGAGCTGGAAATACAGGTGCCCCTGGTAGGCTGTAGGCATAATGTAGACATATCCTGTGGGAGATATGCAGCAAAACTGAATAAGATCAAAGGACACAGAGCTATTACAGGTATGAGGATAAACTGTATACATCTGGACAGGCTGTAGAGAAGACCGGATACATGATGGATACTGATGATATGATAAATTAAATGGAAAAAGGATCAGTCATTTAAGCTTACTTTAGGCTGCTGAACCAGGGCAAAGATCCACTTGATATACATCTATTGCTATCATATACATCGAATGCGGTAACTGTTGCCTTATCATAAGAACACCGTGGTATTACTCTTGGATTTTTATCTCTAAAAACTGCCAGAGAAGGAGAAAAATGCTGTAATCCTCTTGTACAGACAGTTTCAGGTAATGCCCTAGATGGACTGAATTTCTTTCCAAGGCTATGCCACAGGTCTAGCTGAGCGTTCCCAAGTGCCATCCATCATGTCCAGACAAGCGTTTGGTTTGACTAATTTTCATTGATCTATATACTTTGTTTCTTACCAGTAATCAGGACAGCATACTTGGGGTCTGTACTGACTGCTAGGTCAGAAAATAGTCTCTAGAAATTCTAGCATTTTAACTTCAACACTCAGGAAGCCCATAAGTCTTTTCCTCAAAAGTCTAACTTCCAAATGAGCTCTAGTAACGTGTCTAACTCTGAAGGTGCAAAGACTAAAAAACGTACATGAACCATGTACGCTTTGCTTATTTCCGATTCTTGCATCATCCTTACAAGGGACCTGTCTTACTAAAGACTTCTTAATCAAAGAATCTAGCTGTTCAACGACAGGCTATGCCCCAAACATTTCCCATCCCATGGTGAAGCACGTTTTACAGTGCCTGTAAAATTGCATTGCTCAAGCCTAAACCCAGACTCTATACCTGTAGAACACAAGGGAAAAGAAATGCACTGGACATACAGAGTGCATCCAATGAAGGCCGCTGCAGATTTTGACTCCTAGTCAATGTTCAGAATAGGAATGTATATACCTAATTATTTTGGATTTATGTGCTTTCTGCCATATATATATAAATATATATATAAAATATATATATATGGCAGAAACTTTTCAGACTGTGTTCAAGACCCCTTTCCGACTTCCCCTGGCCAACTACTATTAAAATCTAGTTCCTTTGACTTGAAATAATGATCGACATTGTTGTGTCTCATATGTCATCTGAGATAGAGATTTTTTTAAAAATAAATGTGGCAATTAAATCCCCAGGCTGCTTCAGTTTATGCACAGCTCGTTTTTAAGTAACTCATGAAGAATATGCAAAGTTTTCAATGAAGCTGCCAGTCCGTCTTCAGTGTCCTTCATGCACTGCATAACTTTCTTCCTCTATTTATATTGTCTTTGTCACAGAGAGATTGTTTACTTGTGCCAATAGAATGGGATTGTTTTCATGTGATCTATGACAATTAAGGTTTTCAGATAACTTATTGGTATTTGTGATTAGGAAATAACTGGTTTACACCTCATCTTTGACACCCTGTTATTGCTAAGAGTATAAGTGCAAGAGCTAAGGCTTCACAATTCCTTGGCACAATGCAACCTATCATTTGTATGGTGCATCTTTACTAAGCAATACTAATTTGTGATGAGAACGAGGAAGAAGTGGAGCCAGCCTGAGCTGGTGGCAGCTGCAAACCAGCCCTCAGTAGTAATAGGTCGTATTAGGCATGTTTACTAAGAGACTGGTTGTGATCAGTGCTATGCGAGGGAATTGCTCCATAGATGCTGTCTTTGATTTTCCCAGGGCATGAGACCTGCTGGAAATGAGAGCTGGCTGAGAAAGTTGGGATTGTTCGGCCTGAAGAAGAAAAGGCTCCTTGGAGACCTTATAGCAGCCTTCCAGTACCTAAAGGGGGCTCATAAGAAAGATGAGGACAGGCTTTTAGTAGGGCCTGTAGCGATAGGACAAGGGGTAATGGTTTTAAACTAAAAGAGGGTAGATTTAGATTAGATATTAGGAAGACATTCTTTACTGTGAGGGTGGTGGAACACTGGAACACGTTGTGGATGCCCCATCCCTGGCAGTGCTCAAGGCCAGGCTGGATGGGGCTTTGAGCAATCCGGTCTAGTGAAAGGTGTCCCTGCCTGTGACAGGGGGGTTTGAAAGAAATGGTCTTTAAGATTCCTTCCAACCCAAACCGTTCTATGATTCTATGAAAATATTTCAAACCCAAGTATTAATAAGGCAAAGTTAGGATTGCTTTTAACTTGTACATGGGTTACTGGTTCCCTCTGCTACATGGTTCTGGAGGCCAGGCAATACCTTGTCCCCACTGCATTCTCTGTCGTGGATGTGTTCTACTCAAATTACACATGTAAGTGTTTGTGTACCAAATCCCACAAGGCTGTTACCTTTACAGCTGCATTTCAGCCTTCCCTAATCATCTCTTATATATATAAAGACCCCGTCCCACCTTGTACTTTTACACCAGGAACTATGGGAGGACTACGGATGCAGATCTGGGCAACCAGCTGTTATCAGCTGCTTTATATTGCTAGAACATCAGAAAAAGTTCTGAAAAGCACTAGGCTGTAGCCCAGCAATGATACCTGTTTTAGCAATGACTGGGCACAAGTGAAATAAATGTCCCTTTGCAAGTCAGTTTGTGAGGAAACAGGTGGTACATGGTTATTATGATGCACAGAGAACAACTCTTGGAATAAAACTGGAAATCAAAAGACAACAGTGAGTCTACTGTAAATAAAGAAATTTATGGTATGATGTAACTGAGTTGTAATAAGCAGAGGTAACCAGTGTGCAGCCAAGGATGTAATGCTTTCTTCTTGTGCATAATCACTGAGTAATGATGAGGAAGCAAATGGCGGCAGCTTTAGGTGAAAGGTTCTATGTCACTACTGTGCTGCTTGCTGGAGAGGCAAGCCTTCTATCCCTGACCTTTAAGGAAGAACATCCAATTGTATTTGCTGGAAGAGGTCAATGAACCTCCTCATAGATAGTAGGGAAGGTCAATGACAGTCCATCTAACAGGACACAATAGATCTGAACACAAGTGTTTTCCTGCCACTAATAGACGACACCTCCTACTTCTCAGCCATAGGGGAAAAAAAAAATAAATATAGGCATAAGCTTGAAATGACAGAAATAAGTATTGGTCTTCCTGATAGATATTATCAGCTGACAGGGCAGATTGTGAAGGACTGAAAAATGATGAACGTAACTCCACGACTCTCTTCCTCCCTTCCTTCCCCCCTCCAAATAAAGGAAAGTCGGGGGTAGGGGGAGAGAGAGAAGAAAGAAGGCTCTGCTGGCAGCCTCAGGATAGTTAGTTTAAAAAGCAGGTGTGGGGGAAAATATGAGAAACAATCTTGTGGGATTCAGTGAGGAAACACTTCAAAAATATAATTTGATTAGGACACAGCCTGTATGATTCAACGAGGGGGAGGAGGTATTGCCTGGAATATGCATCTGACAAACTTTCACATCAAGAATTACTAAATTACTGTCATGCAGCCATGAGGTAGGGGCCAAAACAGCTTGTGGAATAGACAACTTTTTCATGAACTGCAACTTTTTGAGTTGTTGGCATCTATGATGGGAATCAGCACCATGACTTACTTTTGCGTCTGATTCCATTGATGTATTCCACCTTCTTATCTTTATCACAGTATCATGTGCTGCATACCCTTCCTAAGCTCTCTGTTGGACTGGAGAGCAGGTAAGAAAAACAAATCCTTCACTACGATGGACAAGAGAATGTCAGATTTAATATGAAAATGAGTCAGGCTTTGTGCCTGATTGGGTAGGCTTTAGCATCGTTACAGAACACCATTCATTTGCCGACAACCGTTTATTATTTTTTTTATTGTATTATCTGTATTGTAGCAATGCCTATAAATGCATTGTTATGAGCATGTAGTAATGGCCAATACCTGACCAACAGAAATTATGTAGGTGGAATCAGAAAGGATAAAAAGTAAAAGAAAGACCGAATTATTTACAGAATGGCAACCAAAATAGAGAAGTATTTAAACACTTAAAGGCTGCAGCCCCTAACCTTTAGGTATAAATGGAATGCAGAATGCTGTATTTTGCTTCATAGCACAAGAAGATTAGGCAGAATCACAGTGTGGGACATGCTCCAACTAGTAAAGGAAACATGAAGGGCAGAGTAGATTCTGAAATCTCCTTCGTCTTAGTGCCATTTCTGTCAGCGCTTCAAGGAGGATTATACAGTGTAAAATTATACAAACAGTAAAATGCTAGCCGTTTTCTTTCAAAGAACTGGGTTCTTTTCACAGTTTTTCGTTTTTCTAAACGGATGATCCTTGATTTATAAGTCTGTTGTTTAGTACATTCATTCAGGTAGAAAGTTATCTGGGTATAATTTTTACTTCAGATCTAGATGTCCAGCTTCTGGAAAGCAGGCAGCCAGAACTTGGTTGTTGTCTCTTTTGAATGACAGCACCCTCCTGCATCATGCTGATGATCTATAATTGAAGATCTGTTTTGTTGTGAGGGAAAATGAGAGAGAATAAGTATTCAAAAAGGAGACTGTCTGCTTAGTGCAGTGCTGAGAACATTCAATTGGAGAAAAGAGACTGGGTGCCGTATCTGCTTTCAGGATTAATTCTCTACTGGCATTAAGCAGAGAATTTGTGTAAAAGACAAGAACAGTCCTGGGAGCAACAAATGGAAAACCTATGTATGCACACTGTATGTTAGTACCATGGTATGTCTGAAGTCATTAGGTTTTGATTATTACTGGTTTGATTTTACACAAAACAAAAATGAAGAGCCACCCTCAACTGGCAGCCCATGGCTTTTCAGAGGCCTGGGGTACAGGAATGTCTTGTTTCTGAATACAGATGAGATATTGGCAAGAGATGCGCATACAACTCCTCAGAAAGGGTAGTTCAGGGTTTGTTGTATAATTATACGTAACTGCTAAGAAATAGTTTCGCTCCAAGAAGTTTCTTCTACTTCCAACCATTTCCCAGTAAAGTACAGAAGAATACTGCATAATTGCACTTATCACAAATAATTTGGATGAGGGAGGAGCAAGTAGGTGTAGGAATGTATCTGGGAAAGTGAAGAGAATACTTTTTTTTTTCAAAGCTTGTTGTCAGCAGAGGAAAATTCCAGAGGTGACAACAAATAGTGCGTGTTGTTACTATGATATTCTGTAATTCAGAAATTATCGTCTTAGCACTAATTTATCCCATGAAAAAGAAAAAAAAAAAAGGCATGATGGCATGTTATCTTTTTAATATCTATTTGCAAGATGGTGGGGTTTTGTCCTTAAGATATTTAGGAAACCTGGGGCTTGTTGCAGAGCTCAATGTAGCATTGGAAAAGATGCTTACTTGTACCAGGTCATTTTAAAGATATTAGCACTGAGAGGAACTGTGTGTGAAAGTTGAAAGTTTCCTTTGCAGGTGCGTACAACTTGTTTGGCATCAGTGCAATACTCTGTTTTGAGGTCTATTCTATGTAACAAATTGTTGTTTATTGGTGGTTAAACAGTTATTTAGATAAAGTACACTAGTTTGAACATTTTCTTTGAAAGTGCCATCTCAGAGAGAATTGGACAGAACTATTAATCTTTGATTTATGTTTGCATTTTCAGGCCCCAATTCAGCAATACATGCTTAAAGTTAATCATATTTCATTCCTTCACTGAAAGTCCATTGTAACGTGCTGAAACTCATGGGATGCTTTAACTACAGGTAGAGCTGAACTGAGCCAGAAAAAAAAGACTAAAATACTAATAATATTCTGTCTTACACTAGGTCTTATTGCTTAAAAATCAACTGGGTATGTGATTGCTGGATATGCTCTTCTGCTGTGGTGTTTATTTGATTTCCAATGAAACCCATGAAAGAATAATTAAATCAAAACTCACTCGGTTTCATGTAAAAACTTTCCCTAGTGTTATACAAAACAGTGAATTGTTAACCACATTTTTCACCATGCTTTGTTAGGTCAGAACTTGGTAGGAATGGTATAATGAATCGTAAATTAAGAATGTATAGATATAAAGTCTTTAGAATTTAAGAAGCCTCAGGACTAGAAATCTAAATCAATTTTGTTTTGAGAAAGAGTGATATGAACTTGGTGTGTTTCAGTTCAATGCTAGCCCAAAGTTTAGGCTCTGTAAATATGTTGTGAACTGTTGCCCTATTAATCTAGGGTTCATTTAAAAAAAAAAAGACAGACAGACAGCCCTGGGAATGTATGTAGTATTTAAATGGCTCATATAACAGGCTGGGCTTCTGAAAAGAGGTGTTTCACCTGCTGAGAGATTCACTAATGTGCTCAGTGAAAATGAAGGCTACCCCTTAGTAATAATTATTGAGGTCAGACTTGAAAGGTCAGAATAACAAGTTTACAGGTATATTGATAATTCGAAGTATAAAATGTGAGGACCACTGCATATCTTCTGATTTTGTTTCTAGAAGAAATTATATTAATATTGTCAAAACAACGAACTGATCTTTCTGATGACTTGATGAAATTTGCTGATCTGTATATTTTCCTTCATTTTTAAGTAATGAAGAAACAACAAGCATTCCAGAGAAACTGTTGAATTTTCAGTTCCCTGAGAAAACAAAGCCTCACAAAAAACAATGAGTCCTTGTTAACAGACATCTTCATGGAGAAAAAAAATGACTGAGTTGTTTTATGATGCTAATTTTACTGTTTGGCTTAGGAAAGTCACTGGTTATTTCTAATCTTTGTTTAAAAAAGGTTTCCTTTGTCAATTGTGTGAGGAAATACTTATCTTCTTTGAAATGTTTTGGAAATAAATGACAGTGAGCAGCTTTATTAGCGGAAGCCTCAAATGCAGCTGTATATATTACAGGCACATGTAGACTATTTTAGTTAAGGACAAATGGTAGCTTCTGCTCCTTCAGCAGCAGAGGGGAAAAGAATGATGATTCTGAATAATTCACAAGCTTTGTACTAAAAATCAGGAAAACTAGAATTGTTTAGACAAGAGCTCTATCAGGGGAAGCAGAAACTCTAATACAGAGTCACAATGGTGTTTCTTACAAATAAGAAGTGATCCATTGCTCTCGTTTTCTAATTGTCTTCTATTTTCTGTAAGTGGGAATCCTCACATCTATATATAAACACCTTGAAGTTCTCGTATAATCTAAATAAGCTGTATAGAAAGTGATGAGAAAATGATGTTTCCAGAATGTGGCTCATCCCACATATTTAAATCCCTATTGACAAGCTTCTGACAACTTTTTAAACTGAAAAGTTTCATATTTAATTTGTCCAACCATTCCTCCTTCTCAGCTTCATTCCTTATCAGTTTCAAATATAGTCTCAGGTTATTACATGGTTGGCAGGAGATTGGACTTGCAAAGGCGCTATAGCAAACAGCATTTATGGGTCAGTGAACTTTCTCACTTTTACATACTGCATTGGGAAACCGGTTTAGCTCATTTTCCTAACCACAAAGTAAAACTCAAGTGTTTGGAGAGCAGTTTTTCAAAGTGAAATTGGCATGATTCACAGTTGCATCCAAGCCTCTTCTCTACTGCCACATCCACTTAAGCTTCAAAACAAGTTCTTAATGAGTTTAATCATATTTAAAATTTTAATCTTTTTCAACATTATTACAGTTGCCTTTGGCAAAAGTCAGTAGTATGCTGAGCTCCACATGACTCAGACTCAAACCAGGTTTTGTGTATTCAATTCTTTGTGAATCACCACTTCTTTAGACAAGCCTTTAATTTTTTGCTGGTTTTGCAACTTAAATTACATTATTGTGCATGTGATTAAAGGGAATATCTAAGTAATTTTAGCAGCTGTTACAGACTTATTCACCATCTAGTCAGGATGGAATTGAAACATAGCCTCTCTCTTCTTTCTACAGGCTGACACAAAAGTTGAGTGGCTTTTGGAGGTTCTTTCTTGGGGATATCTATCTGTTCTTGTTGGGTTGCATCATCAGAAGTGGAGATTGTGGCCTATTATATCTCAAACAATAGCTTTTGTGGTTCTCAAAGGTCTTCCATTAGCTCAGCTTCATGCCTACAAACAACATGATACTTTTTGACTTTGACATCACCACTGGTAGATCTGTGATAGTGTATTTTATTCTCTGTTCCTTGCACATTCCTCACGTAGGCCTGTGTGAAATTTGAAAGAGATTCTGCAAGCCTTAGTCACGGGGAACAATACTATGTTATATGTTAATGCCTCTGCAATGTAAGTTCTCTATTCTGGAAAACAAGCCTGAAAAATAATCACTTTCCCTTGATCACTGTGGTTCTAGGGTACCCTAAAGGTACACATGGACTTCATATGTCATAGACAACATCATTCTTTGGTTCACACAATTTGCATCATCAATTGGAAGTAGATCTTGAACTGGCACAAGCTGATTATCTGTTTCTAACCTATACATTATGAAGAAACCTTGAAAAAGAAAGTGTATAAACCATGCTGAGATTATATTTTGGTTTATGTTTCTGAGATCCCAGATTTTCCAGAAACAAAAAATGTCTTTTAGAAATGCGAATTAACTCCTGTCGTCTCATGGATCTTTAGTATGAAGTGGATTAGTGGCAGCTTAAACAAGAATTTGTAACAATTAATGACAATTAATTATTTAATGATTCAAATTGCCAACTAACCTGTGCATTCTCATGCTGCTTCTATTCCTTTTTGTATGTTGTTATTGCGTGTTTTTCTCAGCACTTAGAAGCTCCAGTTAATTCTCTGATACAGTCTACATATGCACTGTGACAGTGCAAATCACTCCTGAAAAGCACCAATGAGCTATATTTAGATTCACATCCTGTTCACTTGTGTTTTTAATGCTCAGCTGAATTTAAGCTAATGACTTATGCCACATTTACTATGTTGCATTATGCAACGTAATGTGCATGTGTGTCTCTTTGTGTGTGCAGTTATATTTGTATTTATAAGCACCAAACTGTGCTCACCTTTTCTGAGAGTCATGGCAAAGGGAGAAACCCTCTACCTGTATTATACAAGCAAAACAAAGTGGCCAACAGCTTTCCTGTCTTTGGTTCCCATATCCAGGGACCAAGCATGTATATACAGCTGGGCTTGGCAGGGAGAGAGGGATGGAAAGGGAAATGACAATAATATTGAACTTAGGCTTGAACTCATACTCTGCAACCTGCAGCTAAGAGAGGAATCGTCACCAGATTTTATTTCAGTCAGTGTCCCTCATTTATTCCACTAGTAACTATCAGCCTGTTACCAGTATTTTTCAATTTGTGTGTTACTGCACAATGCCTGACTCTTAAGACCTTTACAAATTCTTTCACTGAGCTGTTTTGGATGATTTTAAGTGGAAAAAATATTCAGAATATGATGCAATGTATTTTCTAATTAAAAATTTCCACAGAACATACTTTGTTTTCAGGAGCATGCGCATGCATAAAAATAGAATCAGCCTAAGAGATATGCCCTGGACTTTGAGCAGGAGAATAAACCAGAAGAGCTGCTGAGGTTCCTTCTAACCTGAATGATTCTAAGATTTTGTGACTGCACATTTTTTATATTGTTAACTTCAAGTAGAGGCTCAAATCTGGCAAGGAGTTTAGTGTCTAGGTCCTGTGACAGTGGACTTGAAATTTCTCTTTTTTTTAATCATTTTTTTACTAAATTTATAGCCAACTATAGTTCCCTCCCTTTCCCTTTCTTACATTCTCCTTCTCTCCTGCTTCCTTTTTTAAGAAATATGGCGGCTACTTTTAGGTTATGACTCCATATAATAATTCAAAAGTAGTATACTTTCCACATTGAAAATACCACCATTTGCCATGAAAGTGCACATTTAACAAAACTTAATGTCAGGTAAGCGCAAACCCTCAGGCTAGAAGATTTTGAGAGTCAGAAGTCTGCCTCTCTACAACCAGTTTGATTTATATGGATAACAGCATCAGTGACTTGTAATTCCAGTTGCTTAATGGTTTTACTTTACTGGAAAATGCTTTTGTACTTTGATTATATGCTAGACTGTTATGATAATTAAAATAATTCAGGAATGCAGGAGTAATGCATGATAGGAAAGCAGAGTGTCCTGGCTTACCTGTTACTGAGCATTGACTAAGTAATAATATCCAGACTCAAGAGAAACTATACCCTTAGAGAACAAATATTAGAAGTTGTAATTTCAAAATGGCAGTTTATAATCTGCACACTTGAAGACTGTAATCTGCTTGTCTGAGGAAAGTCAGTACACAGGTCAGTTGCACAAGTTTGGTTCAGAAGAGAGCCTGGGAATTGATTCAAATTGTCATTTTTTTTTGGTTCCTGCTTCTTCTGTGTCCCAAGGGAAATGACTGTCTCTGGCTCTTTTCATCAAACAAGCCTCTTTCCTTTTTGTATTGTCAATGATATACAGAGAAGAGTAATATTTGTGCTAAATCTGCTGACCAGCTATGGTGACAGTGTGATATTTACATCATAGAATTTCATTCTTAATAAGATTCCCAAATCAGTTTTGTCTAGGCCACTGCTAAATCAGGAGATGCTTTCAGACATCTCTCATTCACTTCTTGCCAATGTACAGCTCTTTTGGACTGAAAATCTCAGTATTCCATTATAACCCCCTTGAGCTACTGTATCTATCTAAATAAACATTTGTGAGAGATCCATAAAGCAATATCAGAAGACAGTTACTGCTGTAATGAGAAAACAAGACTGTTGGAGTGTAATCAAGTTAAAATTATATGCACATAAATAAACTGCATAATTATTTTATTAAATGTGTAAATCATTTTTTGATTTGTAGAATGATTTCTTTTAGAAAGTCATGAAATATTTAACATGAGAGATAACAGACTTCCTCACACAGAAACTTTTGCAACCTTTCATAGGAGAGAAAGGCTATCATTATGCTCTCTAGAAAAATGGATCCTAAACTAGTTGAGTCAGGCTTATTTGACATTGCTCACAGTGCAGACTGTTGTTGGTATTTGAAGACAATCCAGCTCTGAGCTGTAATTACGATGACAGATCTATTCATGTTTGTTGGTGCTGAGGATAGACAGCTGTTTTCACATGCTGGCTTACAATTTGACAACTGCAGTCCCAACAAATGCTTTTGATGTTCATACATGACAGAAATAAAAAGATCAAACATCACACATATAATGGCCCATTCTCCTTATCTTTATCTTACTGTTGAAGCCATAGAAATGCATGTCTTGAAGGGACTTTGAGGGATTTACCAGACCAGCTTTAAGGCAGAGCTATGGCTACCCACAGTGCAGCAATCTGTGTTGTTTTGTCTCTGCTTGCAAAAGGGATGGTTTTCTGAATGAGGTGTGGATTGATTTTCCAAGAGGTAAATTCTTTTCCTGGTTTTGCTCCAGGATTTCCTTGGCCTAGGTTAAATCGGTTGCTGAATTCTTATACCTTCCCATTCTGTTCTAATTGTAGACTTGTTCTTTTTAATTATTTGTTTCTACAACAGGGTCCACAGTGGAGGCCTGATTTCAGTTGAAGATCTTTAGGTGTTACTCTGCTCGGGCTTTCTCTCTGCTTAACTCGCTTTTCAAATACATTGGCTAGTCTTCACTCATATTTTACCTTCCCTATCCTGCCGTATGCTTAAAGGTAGAGCTTTATAACTCTCTACAGAGCTGTGCGCTCAATGACTATGGATAAAGACATAAGCTATAACTTCTTGGCCATCTACAGAGCCATCCTGTGAATTTGTTTCACTGTGCATAAGTAACAACTCTATTATCCTTTCATTTGTATTCAGGTGATTAATTCATGCTCAGTTACTTCTCTATATATTTTGTAGGACAGACTCATAAAATATATATGTATGTTTGTATGGCTGGGAGTGAAACCTAGTTTCTGTGAAAAATGTTTTCCTATCATTTCATAAAAAAATTAAATTAAGAAATCAGTACAAATGATACTAGATACAACTCTGATGAGTATGGCACTGCCACCAGGCTATTATTACCGCACATACTCAAATGACATTTTATTTCCTACTCTGCATTTCTGAACAGCAGGCTGTTTTAGCTACTGCAGAGTCACATCCACAGAACAGGGACACGTTCCACATTTTTCTTTATGAAACTGAAGAACTTTTCAAGTTCACTAGCTAAAATGCCACCAAAGAATCAGACAGAAACATTGTACAATAGATGACATTGTCCTAAAGAGATGAAGAAAATGTACTATTTAAATCACCAGTAGCACTCACAAGGCATACTTGATATAATTAGTGATTGTGTGCTCAACAGGCACACATGGTAAAAGTCAGTTCCTTCCTACTACTCTAATAATGGGAGATTACATATAGATGTCTATTCAAAAGAAAGAATACAAGACTGTTGCCAACAACTGTAAGAGAGAAAGAGAGGATGAGAAAGTTTAATTAACAAGTACTACCCAGAGAGATATTCTGAAGAAAGAATGACTCATAGGATAATAATGCAACTTTGCCAGTGGCCAGGATAGGAAGAAAGAATATAAAGGAACAGCTCGCTTTTAACGAAGTAGATCTAGTTTCTGTATCTTTAGGAAGTTGAAAACATACCTTTGTTGCCTGCTTACTCATATCCCTATTGTATGTTCCTAGTTTGCTAAGTTTGTGTGTTTTTTTTTTTTTTTTTTAAAAAAAAGCGGGGGGGAGGTTGTGCGCGCGCTGTTTTTTCTACTACTGTCTGGCAAGGTCAAAGGGTCTGAGATATATCTTCTGCAATAGAAAGAGCTCTTTTACCAAAAATAGTGTCAGTAGAAAAATAGAGCCAGAATAAAATGTAACATTTTTCCAAAGATTGCCTCTCAATCCAAAGTTTTACATACTTTTCTAGAGTTACAACATTTTTGAAAGTAGCAGTTTTCAAAGGTGCTGTTCTGGTACCACTAAAACTGCTGCAACGGACTGGATCTTTTATGACTTTACCAGGATACTGTTCTGATGGGGCCTGTTGCCATTCAAAATTAGTGCTCTTAATTAGTGTTATCAATTCAGTAGAAGTAATTTAATTAAAGTCTCAGAAGGTTGTCTGTGTTCCCCTCCATTCTTCACGCACACACTTCAGTGGGGCTAGGGTGTTTCTTGGAGCATCCTGAGAAGACACGTACAGATTCTAGGCAGAAACACATCAGAAACGTATCTGTTTCAAGCCACTGCTCACTGTGTTGACTTGTAAATTCATCATAAATGAGGAGTAATTTCTCAACAAAATTGTGCCAACCCATTTTCATTGTGGCATCTTCAGATGTATGCCAATTCCAGCTTCCTTTGGCAAAAGAAATTAGAGATGGAGTAACCTGGCAACAAATGAAGTTGTTCATTGTACTGCCTGAAGAAGAAACTGGGTTTTACCTAATGAGCCTGGATGTAGTGCTTCATTTGGCAGACTGTGATCACGTTAGGCACAATGTTTGCACAGGATTAACAAAATGGTTTGTAGCAAGTGTAAACAAATACGGCTATTCTCTGTTTCCCCAGCACAGTTCCCCATTTTAGGGAGCAGTTGTCTGTCCTAAGAACTTAGTAAATACTTATACAGTGAGATATTTCAGACACAGCTGATGGGCAATTGAAAAGAAGGGAGATCTCAACAAGGACACCCTTGAAAATGAAATCTATGGTGTATTGTTAGTCAGAACAGAATAATTTTTGCCATAGACATGAGTGAGTTCTCTGAGTTTTGGTACTGTGATGACTTGGCACTTCGTTAGCATCTTCAGCTTCTGTAGCAACTTAGTGTTCAGCTTAGTCCCTGATTGAAAGCGGTTCATTTATGTGATATGTATGATTGGGCACTGCTAAACTGCAGTGTATAGTCTTCTTCCCAGCAGTCTTTTTTAATGCTTTATCTTTGGCCAGCATCACCAAGAAGGTCAAATAACTGTCTTACCTATTTTATGAGAATAGTTTTTATGTTTTTACATCTGTGCTGTCCAACACCTCTACCAGAAAAGTGGTTTAGTGCCAAAAAATCACCATGTTTGTTGTGGTGTCAGTTTAGTAATGCATTGTGATGGAAGTCAAGCTCTCTTAAGTGATCAGTGTCTACAGTGCATTATAATATAGCTCCCATTATGTCATTCTGACATGTGTCAAGTACGTCCTACTGTGGAACGCAAGAGATGCTAAGGAGCCTATTTACTTCCAGCAGATCTCATGAACTGTGAACACAAATCAAAGTTTCAGCCTTGTATATATGCAAAATGTGAAGCAAACTATCCTGATAACTACAATATGTATTTTAAAGTATTTTCTACACCGTATTATATATTGGAGTTATATATTCATAATATTTTTTCTGTGCTACATTCTTTGTTGCTTTTTCAATTTTCAAAGTAGTTTAATGTGCAGCATTAAGTTGTGTTAATATGCCATACTCAGATGCTCTTCTTTTTGTGCAGAACGAGATGTTTATAACATAACATTTTAAATTTGAGAAATAGAGTGCTTCCCCACTATTCTTTTTGTTTTCAGCTTAGGAAACTTGCAAAGTGCTGAAATTAATGTTATTAACTTATTGGAGCAGACATGACTGACTTGACCCCAACAACGCTTAGAAGGCTTACGTACCTGAAAGAACTAGGGTTGTGGGTCTGAGCTTTTAAAAACCCAATATCAATATCCTGAAAAGAAAGCTTTTGCTCAAAGCTGCTATAGGATGTATAGATTTACTGATAAAAGTGAATCAAATTAAGCTAGACAGGTGATGTAGGATATTTTCATGTCTAGATTTTGATTTTTAAGACACAATGTTATGGTCAGTGTGCTTCAAGAACCAGAAAAGGGAATACAAGTCCATAGTAATGTTCTATATGCTGCCCAACAATCAATTCTTTGGTGAGCTGGAACTGTTACTGAGAATTTCTGATTTTTTACCTTTTTTCATTAATTGTTAATCCCAAAGCCACAGCTGAGGGAAAATTTGGCTTGTATACATCTAGTAAAGTAATATTAATTAGGGTATTAAATGAAAAGAAAATTTTTATATGCGAGAATTACAGAAGGCAGATTGAGTAAGTTGGAGAGTTCAGGATGGTTGTATATTGTCAACTTGTCTTGACTTTTCATGTTAATTTTAGTTTCTTAAAGGCTTTAAAACGTATCTCAGGAGCAGCCCCAGGAGCTGCTAGATGTTTCTGCCTGCTCCTCATTCATCCTTTTTGTGTCATGAGGCCACACGTGAACCACGGCACGCAGTCAGAGCTATCAAGGTCCATACAGCAAAGAGACAGAATAAAGAGGAAGAATGTAGAGCAGAGGGAAAATGAGAAGGTCTCATATACTTTGGTAGTTCTGTCTTTCAGTTTTCAAACTTCATATCACAGAAGCAAGATCTCAGTGTCTACTGCCAGTCCTACAACTGTGGATGACACTGATAATTCTGCATGAAGTTTGGTATGCCAGGGCAGGTGTAGACCTTTGTGAAGTGGAATATATTGACAGGTGCATAGGGATACAGGTTTATTAGTGAAGATACGGGAGGATATTTTCTGTTTGGAACATTAACTCCTGGTGTTCTTTCTTTACTGCCTAAATAAACTTAAAGCTACTTTAGTTTTGATTTGTTAGAGTACCTTAAAGGGGTGGTGATTTACTACTTAATTTTAAAAAAATGAGAAGTCTTATAGTAGACTCTGTACATTCAGTATCTAATCTGATCTACCAGTGTTCTTTATATGAAATATCTCGCAAAAATTGCTATGTGATAATGAGGTTTCAAGGAAGTCTGTAGACTACATTGTCTTCAGCTTTCTCAGATTCCAGGATCTCCAGGCTTCCCAATATGCTAGCTCTCTAACACCTCTCCTGGTTCTTCCAGGAGCTTTAGGAACATTTGTTAAAAGGCTTTTCAGATTGATTTTTTTTTTTTTTTTTTTAAAATACTTCAATTGTTTTTAAGGGGGTTTTATAAAAATTTCAGAACTTCTGGTAGTAGTGGAATTCTATGTTAGGACTTTACAGTTTAGCCTAGTTTATCAAAGCCCATTAGCATACGTTAGGGGTATTCCTTCTGGCAGAGAACAAAACTTTTTCTTTCAAGGTAAGTGTGTGTACATAGTGACTTTTCTAGGGGCATTTTTGATTGTACTAATTCTTATTTTTATAAAGGCATACAGAAAGACTAGCTTTCTCTCACACTCTCATCATGTTGCACGTGCTCCCAGTTAGCTTAACATAAAAATGATTGAACTTAGTAAGGTTTTGGTTTCCCCACATACCCTATCCTTTATAGGAACAGTTAAAAATTATTTTCAGCCCTCTTGTGCTGCAAACTCAGCATTCAAGTTGTATCAGAGTGAATTTCAATTTTCAAGTTGAAATGCCAAACGTGTTTTTTCTACTAACAAATGAACCTGCTGCTTAAGCATTAATATATACGATCAAATCAAAACAAACCCCTGAAAAAACTTCAGGCCGTTTGTGGCGTGTCAGTACAGATAGTGTACAGATCAGTACAGGTGAGAATCATCTAGTATTCCAGTAAGATTTTAGTTAGATAACATATTTCGCAGTAAAGATTAAAACAGGTAATTCAATATAGTAACATCTACTTTTTCCTTTATAGTCAATTAGCTGTGAAACAGCTTTTGTTTTAAAATTGTATTAGAAGGAAAAAATTATACACACTCTACCATTTTTATGTCTTATAAATACACATCCCACAGTTGCTCATAACTGGACTAGCCTATGGATACACAGTCATGAAAAGCCATGTTTCACTATATAATAATTTGCTTGCATAGGCACAATCTTTGAGGTCAGCACATTAGAGGCAGAACAACGACAGTTCAGCCATGTGTTATTTTTTTACAGTAATAATTTTTGAAAATTTTATGGCCTCAGAGTATTCAGTTTCAAATAGGCTTTAATTTAATTAGAGAGATTGACACTTCTCAGAAGCTTAAGTTAATTTTGAAGTTGTCTAAGTAGAGATCAAGAAAGTATTAGAAAAAATAATCAGTTGTGATTTGGGCATTTATGAAAACTAAGCCTGAACAACTAACACAAAGGTACTAAATCTGACCTATTCTTCACAAGAAAAGTCATGCTGTTGCCACATCTTCAGTGTTTCCTTGCTGAAAAGTTTTAAGTAGCATGTAAAAGAACACTTCAACATAAGGTATGTAAGGAATATGCATGTGAAAGCATGCAGAGAAAGCGTTCTGGGAATGCATACATACAGGGAAGGGAAAGCATACCTGCAGCATACAAGGAAGCATGCACAGGAAGCATCCAGAGAATGGCTTTGCAGAGTACATAGAACAGCTAATTAAACATCAATGAAAGACTACAAAAACTTGGTGCATCTGCACAACTAGGAACATGACAGCAAAAGAAACAAAGACATAGAAGATATTTTGTAAGACTATTCTACTTTCTGTCCAAAATCATGTAATAATTTCGCTGCTACCAGTAATTAATGTCTGGTGCTGGGGTGTGTTGGTTACTACCTAGCAAAAAGCTCTGATTTGTGGAACAGTTTAATTGAAAAGCCAAAAAGAAAAACTTATAACTACCATGAAACACTATGCTGAGGAGGAATGATCTGCTTCATGTTATTCCTTTATGCAAAAGGCTTTTTCCCCACTGTCTGCAAAGGACATCTTCTTGGCTTTTAAATGTATTCCCTGATCTTTGATTCCTCCTGTGCACAAGGATATGAAAACACATATATATGTAAACATGTCTATGTAAACATATTAGAATATGCACATACATATTTTAATACATATGCATATTTGAATAATACATATATGGAATGTATGGAGTGTATGTATATATATGGAGTAGATATACATGTATAGGGAAAAGGGTAATTTAGTTATGGTCAAAAAGCTGTTCCAGCTTCCTGGAAATAAATTTGTCTTTGGAAGTCCGTGGCTTTATAACTGTCAGGTTCAGCTACAGAAACCATTTAAAAGTAGAAGTGAAGCTGCACACTCAGAAAAAACATCACCTAATGTTATTAAGGTTTCAATTAGCACCTGTCTGGTTAACATACATTTTCATGAGCATCCTGGTCCCTATTTCTGGAGCAGGCTCTGTAATGGCTCTACTACTGTAACGGATAGCATCAATAGAATGTAAAAGAATAGTGTATAAGCATAAAAGTGCTGAACCAAGGCGATGCGTAAATATAGAAAACAGATTTCAGTGAAGCCAAAAAAGCATGCCTCGCAAGTGCAGAATATGTACCTGACATCTGTGACTCCTGCAGTGTCCCAACACCTTCCTGTGTTCCAGGGACTTTAGTGTAAACAGTATTGAAAGTTTTTGCTTGTCCTGACTCCTGCAGTGGCTGTTCTCTCCTTGGCCTGAGCAGCAAAGCTGTAAACCTACCTTCTGGAGACAGTGGAGGATGAGCTGGGGATCTGGGGCTACTGGTATTCAGCCCCAGGGTCTTGCGTTATAGACTTGTCATGACCTGAGGTGAAGGATGCTGTTACGTAGTCACCTTAAATCACATTAGACTGAGCCTGGGTAAGATTACAAGCACATAAAAGCATTTGTTCACAACGTTCAGAATAAACAAAGTTACAAGTTTGTAAGAAAATATCAAATAAATAAAATGAAAAAAACCCCAACACGCTACCCAATGTTTAATCCAGTTACACAAAGAGTTGGTTTTCTTTTCCTCATTCCCCTGAGTGTGCAGGAACAGCATCAGGAAAGCCAAAGCTCACTTCAAATTTAATCTTGTGAGGGACATGAAGGGCTTCTTTAGACATATAGGCATCAGCGACAGGGAGGTTAGAGAAAACGTGGGCCCACTGTGGAATGGGGCAGGAGACCTGGTGACAAAGGACATGGAAAAGGCTGAGGTATTCAGTGCTGCCTTCTCCTTGGTCTTGTGCTGGTTTTGGTTGGGATAGACTTAGTTTTCTTCGCAGTAGCTAGTATGGGGCTATGTGTTGCAATTATGCTGAAAACAGTGCTGATAATTCAGGAATGTTTTTGTTACTGCTAAGCAGCGCTTGCACAGCACCGAGGGCTTTGCTGCTCCTCACCCCGCCAGCCAGCAGGCTGGGGGGCACCAGGGGCTGGCAGGGGACATGGCCAGGACAGCCGAGCCCCACAGACCAAAGGGACATCCCATCCCGTGCGGTATCACGCTCAGTGTGTAAAGCTGGGGGGAGAAGGAAGGAAGGAGGGGATGTTCGGAGTGACGGCGTTTGTCTTCCCAAATTACTGTTAAGCGTGAAGGAGCCCTGCTGTCCTGGGGATGGCTGAACTGCCGTGCCCATGGGAAGCAGTGAATGAATTCCTTGTTTTGCCTTGCTTGCATGTGCAGCTTTTGCTTTGCCTATTAAACTGTCTTTATCTCAACCCACCAGTTTTCTCACTTTTACTCTTCTGATTCTCTCCCCCATCCCAACACAGGGGGAGTGAGCCAGCGGCTGTGTGGGGCTTAATTGCCAGCTGAGGTTAAACTGTGAAAGGCCTTTACTGCTAGGGTTTTGCCCTCAGGGATCCCAGGCTCCCAGAGATCAGCAGGAAACTCTTGAGCAAGGAAGACTTACCCTTGGTAGAGAAGGATCAAATCAAGGGACATGTAAACACAATGGATACACGAAAGTCCAAGGGATCTGATGGGATGCAGTCACGAGTGTTGAGGGAGGAGGCTGGTGTCCTTGCAAGGCCATTAGCAATTATCTTTGAAAGGCTGTGGTGACCGGGAGAGGTTTCTGAGGGCTGAAGAAATCTTCCAGGCCAGGTCTTGATCTTAAAGAAGTTTTGTTAACAGTTGTTAGCAAAAATGACGCATAGTTTCTTCGAATATGAAGAAAAGAAAAAAAAAAGTGCTACTTTCTTTTTTGTGAAGACAGCTATATATAAAAAACTAAATTATTGTCTTTTATGATTTTTGAAGTAGTGTGCGATTACGTAGTAATGTTGTACTAGAGTAAGTAATCTTAAAGGGTAGAGTTAAGGTTATATTTCTAACTTTCATATTAATATTACCTGACTTCCTTATGTAAGCTTGTGTCCTCAACATTCCCCTCTATAATACTTTGTGTGTAGGAGAAAAACATGACTAAAAGTTATTAATATTTCAGTAAACAGAAATTTGTTCTCTCACTGTGTGATTCTTATCATAAATCAGTGAATACCCATAACAGATATCAGGGGTTTCATTATGTTTTTTATCATGAATTTACTGCTTTATGCCATCTAGTGGACTCTGTTTGTGTTCAGTACCAGCTTGAGTAACTGCAGAACTTTAAACACATAAACAGATGCTATTCTAACATGACTTTTTCATGTTTTCTTGATACATGATTGGATAATGGAAGATCTCATGATGATGCATAGGACAAGTTGCTTTGTTACACACTTTAAGATGGAAAGATTTAAACAAACTTCAATAACAAATGTTCAAAATGTTATTACTAATTTGAACACATGCCAGGATTTTTTTTTTCAGTGTTACATGTGTGCTTGTTCTTAGTTTGGCTGAAATTTTGACTATGAATAATGAGGCACTGAAATAAGCAAGCTGACCAGAAAATAACTTACGGCAATATAGCACTGTGTGGACTGTTTAAGGATTATAATATTATACAAAGAGGCATAATTGCAGTTTTGGGATTTGACTATCCTGAAGAAATGTTGTTGCGCTGCAGAATTTATTTTTAAAATGACTGTTGCTTTTTTTAATGGGAGAAAAAAGAAAATCTGCCTCCTCTTTGCTGGACAAGGAGAATTTTAATATTTTAAGAATGTTTCATCTGTAACATTGATAGTTATGTTCTTTGATTAATTTGTTAAAAAAAAAAAAAAAAAAAAGGTGTTATAAGATAAAAGTTTTTGAGACAGACATGCCGACCCTGCAGTTTATCCAGCAAATCTATTCACATATTTATCCATCTAAATACTGAATTGTCTGTACTAGGTCTGTACAGCATTAAGTTACTGCTTCTAGAGGAAAGTAAAGTAGTTGCAGCAAATGGACTGAGACAAACAGTTCTGATGGCTGATTAATTCCATCACAGAAATTTGGCAAGCACTGTTTATACTTTCCATGTACAATATTGCCAATTGTCAGGCTTCATAATGGATCTTGTATCGTGGATCTTTTTATCTTGTACCACTGTTTAGCTTTTTGTCAGGCAACTTGGTATCTTAAAAACTCAGCTGCAGAAATCAGTAAACGATATTTGTGTTTTTGTTTTCACTGAAGAAATTAAACTTACAGTCTTTTGGTCCAAGATTAGAATATGTTGAAAGTGTGACCTTAAGTGTGCAAAAAGAGGAAAACATGAGGGGAAAAAAACCACAAACCCCCTCAATCTTCATTATTCTTAAAAGTAAAGATTTTTAAAACCATCACTGACTTCAGGATTTGGATTGGCAATATTGCACATAACTCTGGCATGGTATACCTGGATGTGGGCATTTTGCATTGTGGCAATTCATAGCAGTCATAAATGGAGCTGCCAAACATGTTATTTGCTGGAGTTCCACTGGAGTTGAAGGTGCCAAATTATTTTTACTAGTAATTCTGATTTTAAATCACAGCTACAAAGGAAAAAGTTAATTGGTCCTCTGTAAAATCCAGTCTTCTATCACATAAGCAGTTGTGACTAGCAAATTAAGATGTTTTATAATTTTCTGTTAGTTTAGAAGCACCAATCCTGTGCTACATGTGCATTTTACACCTGACACAAAGTGTAAGATATTAACAAAGGGGAAAAACAAACCCAACACCTGAACTCTACTGGCTTTTACAGTAAAGATTTTAAAGAAGGAATAGTCATGACTTGAAGGACACGTGTTCTAGCAAAAACAATATTCTTTTACGCTGCTGTCAAGCTGTTGAACCATAGAAGCCAGGTTTAACCAAAAAGAAAATCTACAGAGGCCTCTTCTGCTGAGTTGTATTACACTGTGGTAACAGACTGAGTTTTAATTTTAGTCTGTAGATATGGGCAACATGAAACACAGCACTATTGTCAAAAAAAACCCCACACGTGCTTTGTTGCTGTACCTTTGCCTCTTTGTAACAGTAGAGGTTTTACGTCAGAGACTAATGTTTCATTTTATTAAATATTTACCAACAATCTATTGGCCATATGTCATAGAGTTTGCATGGTGACAGACTCAGTATTCGTCACCTTTTCAAGATGATTCTGTTAAATCTGCAGTGTTATGCAGGTTCACAAAGCCCTTTCAGTAACCCACGTTTTTGTTCTTTGTGATGTCTTTGCTAAACTGGCGTCAGTATCACATTTGTGCTCTGGTGAAATGGCTTTCAGGACCAAGCTTTTCAAGACTTTTCTGTGGAGTAATATGGAAGATGCCAGAATACCTGTCTCAAGTGCTCTTTATCTGATAGTATTTGTCTTGAAATATTTTGTAAGTGCAGAGGCACTTTCCATATGGAAACATAATTAGTCAAATGTTATAATACTACTTAAAAGGCTCTTTCAACTCTTCTGGTGTTAGGATTATTCACCTGGTTCATTTTATATGCTTCTGCAGAATAATCAACTAAAATGATGGAAATTATCACCAATTAAGTTTTCTTAAGGTTTGGGTAAGATTCATGCTTTGAGTACAGGGAGGAGGAAACACTCAATATACTTGTTGAGGCTTAGTATCTTTTCTGTTTAACATATTATAGTTTCAAGACCCTCATAGTATACTTCCCTTATTCTGTCTAAATTTAGTCATTTTCTGTGTTTTCTGATGCAGCATAACTTTTATATAGGATGGTAAAATTACAGTAGTATCAATTACAATGAATAGAAAGTTTTTAACAGCTTCTAGTTTCTGTAATTTCATGTACATTTACGGTATAAACAGATATATTTGCATATTGTAATGATGAAAACCAATTAGATCTCAAGATAAAAATGTATGTTGTTATAATTAAGGATGCCAAAATGTAACTTATGAACAACAAGCAACAGATAATTGAGGGTCAAGCAAGAGAATGTCTGGTTACCAGTAGGAAAAGGAAGGACTTTGAGGAATAGGTCACTGTCCATGATGTACCGGTTCAAAGTAAGGTTCTCACAATTGGTTTGGTCTCTAATATCATGCAGAGCATTGTGTCCCAGTAGGAAGACCTATGCCTTCTCCAGCACAGAGGCATGCCACCTAGGGAGATTCAGAGAGCCCTGCTAGTAAACAAAGATCCTTTCCCACCAGTACAAGTTCCTCTATGTCCAGCACATGATCAACATAGTCACAGGTGTATGGATAGAAGTTAGTGGAGGTCTGAGTAGTCTGTCAGACAGCGGTAACTCTCAGTGCCTACCAGACTAACACTTCACATTTATATACCTGATCCCTAGAACATTAATAACGAGTGCCTTATGTCCCATTGTCAGGCTGTATTGCAGGTGGCAATTGAATGGGAAAGTCAGGCTGACACAGGTACTTTCACTTCCATTTCTTCAATACCTTGGTCAAAGCTGCTGAGTCAGCATAGAGGATTCAATAGTCCAGGTCAAACAACAGGGGGCAGAAATTGTACCATGACTCACAGACAGAGCTGCCCAGACGCTTGACCTCTTTCTTTTTTTTTTTTTTTTTTTGGTGGCTAAACACTAGGCAATAAATCAGCTCCATGGTTTTATTAAGCTGTGTAAGATATGCTGGATACAAAGAATCTATGGCATGTAGTGAAATTAATTAGGTAATATTTTGGGGGGTAAGCCATATTTTTTATCATTTTCTTCCCAATTTGTGGATGAAAAGAAAACATTTGACAGGTAGTGAGATGATGTTTAGCAATGCAGCCCTAATCTAAATTCAAGCTAGAGAAGAAAGCAGAATGGCAATACACTTTTGCCTTTCTTTTTTTTTTTTTTTTTTTTTTTTTTTTTTTGGTAAGATTCTGTAGAGTTTATGGACACTGAAGAAATATCAAAACAAAATTAATAGTCACTGGATGGCTGAGACATAATTAACAAAACAGGCAAAAGTATTATGGCTACTCAGATCTTTGGCCATCTCAACAAATCTGGTTTTGCTGTGTTGCATGCTATGAGCACTTGCAGAAACACATAATAAAACAGTATAACTGAAATTCTCCTGTGTTTGTTGTGCTAGGTTGCAAGGAAAATTCTTGTCAGCTAGATTGGTTCTACCTTCTAGAATGTTGCATCAGGACTAGCTTGTGAGATGGTGTTCAGATTTATGTCCTGAAAAAATGGTGTCTTATTTGGATTTTTATTAAAAAAAAACCCCAACACTCAAAACCAGAAGGAAGGCTAAATGCCTTTGAAGTAAGGCTTAATTAATTGAAAAAAAAGTTTTAAAGGTATTGTAACCTTCAGTGTTACAGGACAATTGACCTCATTTTAATGACCTTCCATATTATTAGCCACTCAATGTGAGTCATTACATAACTTTTTTTCTATAAAGTATTCTTTACACCATCATAGCCATAGTGGTAGCAAAACTCGGCAGCTGTGTGCTTAAATGTAATTGTTGAAAAGCATGTTTTGATATGGTTTACAGAGACAAGGTAGATAATATTAAAGAAAATGAGAAAAGTTTAAGAGAATTCTGGGTAGTGAGTCACTCTGTATCGTAGCTGAATATCACCACCCTCCACAAAAAAATACTGTGATTCTAGCTATAAAATAGATTTATGGCAACCCTTTCATGGAGGTGTTAATAGGGTATGATGACAGGTACTTTACAAAGACAGCGTATGAATAGTCCAGGTATTCTCACTACAGTAATAGCATGTATCTCTCCTCACGATGTGAACGGTGCTTTTCTTTTTGACTGAAGTATGAGGAACGAATTTTCTTCAGACAATAACTATTAGGCATATGAACAAGAGTCATATGCAGATAAGAGTGTCTTTAAATTTTTCTTTTACAATTTTCTGTTTCTTAACTGGCAGATTAAATACTTTGCAACTTACCTGACCAGTTATAAATCATGAAGAGCAAAGAACAAAGCACAGCATTTAAGTGAAACTGTCCATCTCTAATCGAGAAAAGTGAATTAAGATCCTTGCTATATCTCTGTTCTCTATGGTGGAAAAATTCACTAGCTGCAAAAAACTAAAGTAATTGAATCAGTTAAAAAATTGAATTTAGCTTGGGTGCTTTGGAGTATGGGCTTGTTCTTCCTGTGTTTTGAATTACAGAATAATGGCATGTGAAGACCTGACTCACGAACAAGTCTTGTGATGGAACTAGATGCTCTGGAGACAGCCGTCTTTGATGCTTGGGTCAGATAAATGTTGCTAGTCAAAAGTTAGTAAAACTTACATGAAGCAATCTGAATGTGGTTGGCGGGGGGGTGGGGTGGGGGCGGGAATCCTCCCCAGGATTTGATGACCAAATGTATAAAAGAAAATAAAAATGCAACACCTGCAAACTGCTCCTTTTTCACATTATATTCAGGGGCAAAATTACTGATATACAACTAGATGAAAGACATCAAAGAAAAAAACTGTTTACCTGGTGAAAATAAATCTTCAAAATATTGTTTAAAACCCCCTTTATTTTATATGAAAAAGGAAAAACTCTCAAAGATAAAACTTTTCTTGCAAACAGCTTCTTTTGTGAATGAAGGCTATTTTAAAATCAATAATAAAACAAAAACCCCAACATCTATCAGTCAGTTGCCGGCAGTAGCTACCACGAGCAAAATACCATTTTTTCTGTCATCTGAAAGAACACATTTATAAATTCTCTGTTTGCTTGCTGAGCTTCTTTTCTCTCTGGATGATGTCCTTTTTTTAGTATTCTGAACCGCTCGTGAATCCCCAGAGCTTTTTGTTTCTTGGCTGCTTAATCTTTAGATATAGCTGATGAATATTGCCATAGGTAATGGGAAGCATTCTCAACTGCCTGTTTCTTTCAGGCCTGTGACTAGAAGCCCTAAGGAGAGGGCTGGGCAGAGCTCTTCTCCCAGCCGCCTGAGACCCAGGTGTTTGGTGTTAAGAGATGCCCCTGGGAAAGATGAAAGGTATGAGCAGTGAAAGGAGGGGGGAGGGTGGGGACTCAGCAGGGGATTGCAGACCAGGCTGCGGCAGTTCTGAGGAGGGGGAAGGAAGAAGTCATTCAACACCATACTTAAAGCAGGAGCTTTGTAAAGTCCCTGAGCTAGAGGGAATTTATGGCCCTCGGCAAGACAATGAACATACTGCTTTGTTACAGAAAGAGAGATGTAGTTACTCTGAGACAGTTGAAAGCGAGGTAGTATTTATTTTAAGGGTTTTAAGTATGAATAAACTGCTTCCAGAGTTCAAAAGATACACGAAGGTCTATCTCAAGCCAGGAAAGTGTGCCCCGGCTTGGTGCTTATCTTGCTGGGAAACAGCGTATTAGAACAATCTGCCTTCCCCTACTTCATTCATTTCTGATGCCCACAGCAATCAATGAAGGACAGAAAGGCCTTGTGCATGCCAGGTGCACAATTCAATAATCATCCTCCCACAAAGGAAGTTCAACCCCTTCTTTGTTGCCAAGGCTCAGGGAATAGAGTGTACGATGAAGTACAATAGCTTGCTTCGTAAATTGTGTGTCTGTATCTCTTTCAGTCTATAATGGTGTAGTATAACATTTCTGTAGCTGGGAGAGCGAGTAGCTTTTTCCAAACCTGTAAGAGCTATTCCAAATCAATTCCTAAGTGTTAGAGTGATTCAACCTTCACCTTCTCTGCCAGTGTATGAAGCGTCAGCAACCATGTATGCTTTGAGTTCTTGCCAAGTGCACTTATGATTCAGGAGAAAATAGCAAGGAAAAATGGCTTCATGGCTGTTGCATATTAAAAAGACCTTGAGAATTTTGTACGGGAAGGATTAAGTTGTCTGCAGTGTACAGAAAACACCTGAATTAAGGAAGTTACTAGAAATGGTAGTCCTTTAAACCTGTCATGTACTCCAGCCCCAAATTGCCTGAAGAGCTGTGTTTGCAAAGAAGTACAAGAGTTCAGCAATGTAAACAATTGGTATTTGGAATCCTTTTTTCTTTCTAATGTGAGGAAAAAAAACATAGTTGAGTAAAAGCATTTCTTGCATTTGCGATGTGCCACTCTTTCAAAACTCTATTTTCTCTGAAGGATATGTGACAACACTTTGGTGTGTAGCAGGATAAAGTAAAATTACAAAATAGGAACTTTCAGAAACATGGAAAATGTTGCATATCCCCATTAATACGTCAGTTCATTTCAAGTTTCCAAAAATAGCAAGGAACTTTAAAATCAGTTATTATTATTTCTGCCCTTTGCAGAATTCTATAAAAATAGTTTTCACAACATGCAACAGGAAAGCCTTGCCATGCTCTCCCTGGTGATTTAGAATACTAATGTGCAAATGACTTCCCTTTGTCTCAAGGGATTTTTGATTCAAGCGGTGAAATAGAGGGTGAAGCAGCGTTTGTTTCCTTCCCCGAACAGTGCATGTTTTGCATTATTGGCATGTATATTTTGAAAAAGTACATGCATGCACTGAAGAGAAACGTTCATTCAGTTAATTTATAGGAGTTATTCTAAATCCAGAGGTGTTATTTTTTTTTGTGATCTAAACCACAGATAAATCTTCAAAGCAAAGGATAATACCAGGCTCTACCTCTAAATTTTATTATTAGATTTCATGACAGTGTGTTAATGTGAAGCTTTCAGTTCAAGTATCACAGAAGCTGAAATGAGTGAAATCTACACCTAGTCTAAGGTCCTCTCTTTTCAGGTTGTTGAGCGAAGTATGAGTGGTAAGGTAATGTGTAATTTTCCTCTTACAGATATTGGGAACTGTCATTATTCATTTAAAGAGAGGGAAAAACACCCAACACCAAAACTATAAGCCAGAAAGCCATCTAGGGGAAAATTATTTTCCTGAAAAAACGTCATGCTGTGATAATTGTAACCTCTTGAGAATGGGGCTTTATAAAAGAATTGTTGACAGATCTTTTGCAGTTGGGGACTTCAGTTCTTCATTTTGTTCTATTCCTAGACATGAAAAGTATCTGTTTCAAGAACTTAATTCACAAATTGTTCTGCTTTGAAATGTTAAAGTCCAGCAAAATATGCTAACACAAAAGAACCTTTATTTGTAGAATCAGATAAAGGACATTAATAATAGAGTTGTTTCAAACTCTTTATTAAACACAAATCAGAAGCTATAAATTCATTTTTCCAAACACATTTCTTGGTTTAATTTTTTTTTGTGTGTGTGGCACTTTCTTGCAAAAAGGAAGTTTTTGTATGTTTTTAGAACTCTTCATGTGGATAAATGTATATTTAGACAACTTAATAAGAAATATTTTCATCTTAAAATAGTTAATATCTTAATGGTAGCTCTGTGTATTGCAAACAATACTTTCAAAACAATTTTATTTTGACAGTGATAATTTTGTTCTTATGCAGAGTTTATATTAACTAAAATAAAAGAACAGAAATTACTATTTTAATTTTACAGGTGATTGTTTTTGTTACTGGGTTGCAACAGATCCTAGTTGCCTGCAAGTCCCATTGCTGATCTACAGTGCACATGTGTTTTTCATGAAGCATCACTGATTTCTTGCACCTGGTTGAAATCTCCAGTGGAAGGCAGAAATTGTCTGCACACAGTGGTAGTTTACTGCAAAAGAACAACAGCAGAATGGAGATAAGTAAGTAGACTACATTTTTTTATGGTGAATAGGCTTTTTGTGTGTGTATTTTAGAACTATGCTGTAGTACAGGGTACGGTCTAGACTTTTTTTAAGTAATGTTGAGTTGCTGGAAGAGAGATTTCTTAGCAAAGCTGCAATTTAGTTTAGTAGTGGCTCACCTGGATGAGGAAAAACCCTGGGGCTTCTTAAAAAGAGTATTAAAATTAAATTTCTGTTTTAACAATCATTGCATTTTGTCAGATGGTAAGAAATTGTGCCTTATAATAGAAAGGGTTTGTTAGTTGGGGTTCTGCTTCACTGAGGTTTAAGCAGGTTTCTGACAGATTTGTCTTTTTGGTTATGGTAAGGGAGAATCCTGAAGTATCCTTCTAAATTTTGGCCTTCGACAACAATGTGTTTCCAAACTGAAACAAAGATTTAGTAGCTCAAATTCATGAAGTTGACTTCTTTATTTTTTTCCTTTTTTTTTTTTTTCCTGGGATTTATTTAAAACACTGTAGATTTTCTTAACTTTTGCTCGGCGTTTGTGTAATAAGACTTATAAGTGTTCTCTACAATTCTGTACATTAAAAATGGTCTCTGAATAGTGACTATGTTATATTATTGAAGGACAACATGCCAATTAATCCTAAACTCATATGAAACTGCAGGGAAAAAAACACTTGCCTAAGTTATGGCTGTAATAGATCAGCTGTAGGTGGGTTGGGCATGGAGCTGCTTTTCACTGTGGTATGTAAAAGGCAGAAAACAGCTGCTAGCTTGGTGCTCTATGCTGTGTAGAGAGTTTCCCTCTTTTGTTGCTACTGTGTAGGTGATATAAAAGGACCAAAGAAAGATGAATCCAGGCTGTCCTTTGCAAGAAAGTAGAACGGTGTATGCTTTATCTACAACTGTTGAAGTCATGCCACTGTCTAGGAAAAAAGTCAATATTTAAGGTGCCAAAAAATATAAGAGCAAGATGAAGCCTAACTGTGTAGCCACTGAGTGAAATGGGTGTATGACTCAACAGACTTGATGTTTTTGGTTTTTTTTTTGGTGTGTGTGTATATATATATATATAAATGTATTTGGGAAACTTCTCTCTGAAACTTTGGTATTCTTTCTCTTGGTATTTTACTTTTTAAACGTTCAGTGGTTTGGCTTTTTTTCCCCATGACTCTTCATACAGTTAATGTTTCCTTTTTCTTAAAGCTTAGAAGGCTAAGACTAGTTGTTGGATATTGGTTGATACTCCTTCTTTACTAAAAAGAAATCTGTTTTTTCTGTTGGAAGTTTAGAATTTCAAAGTGAATGATTCTGAAATGGATAGAGTTTTGCAAATAGAAGATGAAAAATTTAAAAAAATAACCATATTCCTTAAGTTTAATTTTTAATTCAAAAGAAATATTGAACTGTAGATTTTTTTTTTTTTTGAACCTTCAGTCATCTCTGTAGCAGTCAATAATATTAAAGTTTACAGAAATTCCTAAACTATAGGAATCATTACTTGAAATAGTGTATAGAGTAGCTGCTTGCGAACTCCATGACCAGAACAGTTATCCCTTAAGGTACAAGAGGTAATTATAATAGAATGTACAATGTGCCCTTCAAGGTCACCACAGAACTGACAATACTTGATGTGTAACCCCTCATTTCAGTAAAAATTTAATTGGTATATTTTCTATTTAGGCTCACTTTCATTGGCTGGAGCTTGAACCTGTAACTTCAGGCCTGGTGTTTAGTTAAGTACACTCTGACAGAAAATTAGACTCTTAGATGTGGAGATATAAAAAAGGCTTTGGTTGTCCAAAGCACCCAGCTAGCAGTCAGTACAGGGGTAGGCTAGCTACACTGCATAAATGCACAGTTTATCCTCTGACCAGGAGTTCTCAATGCCTTATCGTTCAAAATGTCTGAAAAATAGGAAGTTCAACATTGCATGCTTGTGTTTTTGTATATAAAACGTGGCCATAGGTGGGTGCTAGGTTAAAATATTAATTAAGATTTTAAATGGGGTTGAGTAAATGTTACCTGTGGAGAAAAGTGTTAATATGTCAGCAATGAAAATGTAACAGTGAATGGAGACTGAATGATCTCATATGTACCCAGCACAGGGGTCTTACCTTCCTCCAGCATTTGGAACTAGTCATGTAAGAGGACAAGTATCAAATAGATAGGCATGACCAAGGGTCATTGTTCCTTTATGAATTCTTGGTCATTAAATCAGTAAAGTTCTAATGGGTTTTGTACACCTTACTTTATGTTTCAGTGTATAAAAAGCCTTCTTCAAAATATACTGGTTTGGATGAAATAGTCTTTCATGTTTATGCATAACAAAAGCATGAGTATCTTAATTTGAGTAGCTCCTAAGTAATGCAAATCATTATAGTCTAAATACTAAAAAGTGTATACAATTACCTACATATTTATGAGGGAGAAAATACTATGTGCTATTTGAACTTCTTTAGTCTTTTGTGAAAAGGGGAGAGTTGCTTGCCAGTACTTTTTAGAAAATTGTAAATTTTAATCCCCAGTTTAAGATTTTCTACTTTAATTCTGCTTCAAAAAGTTCC
The DNA here is from genome assembly GCA_035590275.1 of Ibycter americanus. Lineage (NCBI taxonomy): Eukaryota > Metazoa > Chordata > Aves > Falconiformes > Falconidae > Ibycter > Ibycter americanus. The sequence goes on from JAVJGI010000002.1 coordinate 24,127,738, forward strand.
ACATCTCAGAATATTAATTCTCTCTGAGCACTGGAAAGCTTTTAGAATAACTTTTCTTGCTCACTGTGCTATTAAGTTTATCATAGTCAAGTGCTCTTTGATGTCCCAAGCCTTAGCACTTCAAGAGTTTTTGTCACCTTTTCACAGCAGTTCATACAGTTCTTATAGTTAGTCAGCATAACACAAGGAGATATGAACTGTTGATGCTGAATAAAGTTCCTGGAAAAGTGTGACTTGGTCATACTTTTTATAAACTAAAAAGAACTTAGTTTATAAAAGAAAAAACTTCTAGCCTGTTAGCAATGAGTAAGCGGCAAGCTGTAGTTGGAAGAGCTAAGGATAGGTGTAGGATTTTTTTTATTTTCTGTACATCGATCAAGTCACTGCTTTTCTGTGTAGTTCAACTTCTTGGGACATCCTTAATAAATCTTAGGGTCTATGTTTCTAAAGGCAGAGCACTGTTTAAAAGAAGAAAATTTAACTATCCTAGTCACTGGAAGCTTGCATCATTTTTAAGTGTCCCCTTTCCTTGCAGGATGGTTTTAATGATGAATTTAGTGAGAAGTCCATTCTTTGTAATCTGGCAGTAGATGTAGTTAAAAGCAAAGTAGCTGATGTCCTGAAAGAGCTAAATATGCAGTCTGACTGAGCAGAAACAATTGAATAAGTATAAAGAGGCAGTAGAGGAGCTGCAGATAGCTTAATAGATGTCATCAATCAGAGAAGCAAGCACTGTACAACAAAGGTGGCATGGTGTTTGTGATCTGTCTGCACTGAAAGAAGGATTAAGAGCTGGTTCCAGTACACTAACATATTTTCAGGCAAAGACATAATCACCTTTGCTTTTTCGAGGTGTCTTCTGAAAGGAAACTCTAAGATACTATTGCTACTAGCAAATTAAAGTTGTTTTACGATAAACTTCCTTGTTTCAAAATAGATTATAAGGTGATGAAATAGTGTTCACGCCTACAGATTCATAAATATGTGCTTTCAAATTCAATTATCCTACCTGCTCCATGCATGTTTCTAGCAGTGCCAGCATGTTTGTGGCTTCTGTCTCAGAAGATCAGCTTTTCAAGGCTTTATATTTTCAGGCATGCAGATATCGAAGTGTTCTGTAAGAATTCTCATGTATCCCATTAAAACTTAAATGTAATGAGATAAAAGTGAAATAAACTGGTGGGCTTGGGGATGGAAGACAAAAATGAAACATAATTTTACGTACTTGAGCCACTTTAGTGTCACTAAAAGCTGTTGAGAACACCCTACTTTCATTGTATGACAAAAAAGAGATGTTGGACTGTTTTAATTTTAGCAAAAGTGCACAATAATTACGAAATAGTGTTAAACTGGAAATTCTGAGAAAAATGTCAAATGAAGTCTATTGCTTTATTAATTATGACAATCTCTATAGTTATTAAAATAGCATTGTGAGTTTCGTATTGTGCAAATTTCTAAATGGAATCTACTTGGTAAGAAATAATTCTAGCATTTTGCATGTTGCCTAAACCAGGCATAGTTATGGGTAAATTGGGATTGTTTTCTCGTTAGGAGATTATTAGGTCTTAAGGTAAAAACATGTTTAATTCTGTTTTCATATCATACACTGATACTCTACTTTGATAGGACACTTGGGTTGAGCTACCATAGGCCACTAGGAACTTTCCAGCTGTTTTTGTTTGGGTCAGGCCACATAAACATACATTCTAATTACAAATGGAACCACCTGCAGTTTCAAACTGCAAGTTTCACTTTGTCAAACTCTGATTTACTATTTCTCTTCCATTACAGATGTTTTGTTTTTTTTGTTGCACCAGTTTTGTAGCTTTACTCATCTTGTATTAAAACAACAGTATCACTTTGGGTTGTCATTGTTATTCAGAAATTACTGAAGTAGTTGTAATGATTGTTATCAATATCTTGCTAAAGTGCTGTGACTGACCAATAAAACCCTAAGATGGAAGAAAGGTCAGAGGAGGTGGGCAAGGATGATGGGCCCAGGAAGCTCAGAAACTCAAGGAATAATGAAGGGTGTAACTGACCACAGCTGCTGCAAAGAAACTAACTTTACCTCACCACGAAGGGGACTGGGGAGTGGCCTTTGGTTTAGACAAACAGCTATCAGCAGTTGAGTGGATCAGCTGGCTGTGTACAGGTTTCTCCCATTAAAAGTTTATTAAGAGAATGTAAATGTCCCCCTGAGTTAGCCAGACTGGCATGGGGGGAGTGAATACGTGGCTCAGCCCAACACTGGGTACAAAAACTAGACAGCTAACGAAAGTATTTTGAAGAGAGTAATAAGCTTCAGCTGGCTTCAGCCCACATATTCCTTCTTGGTGACTGGGCATGCCTAGTGTCATGATGGCAAGCACATTACAGAGACTGGTAGTGGGAATCAGATTGGTGTTGTGATTGAGCTGTATATTGCAATTGCTATATTTTGCTGAGTAGTAAAACTTACATTTGTGGTGTTGTTTCAGTATATTTTGTATCACTGCTAAAACAGAAATTCCATGTAATATCAGGTATTTTCAAATAAGTAAATTTTATATTAAACATCATACCCTTCATGTGTGAAATATCTAAAATAACCTGGTCAGACAGTATTGGACTCTGGCAAATAGGTAATCTGTGTAGTGTTTTAAAATTTCCATCTAACTTGTGATATGTATGATGCTAATGATAAGATTCATGGGTGGCTGTCATCATGAATAATCATTCAGGACATTACCAAGATAGCTGTGTGATAACCAGAGTATTCTTTTAAAAGACTTTTCTGAAAAGGCAGGATTTCTGAATACTGTACGTTTTCAGTCTTAGGGCTTCATATTGAAGTTTGATAAGTTGTAATACTTCATGTTTCAGAAGTTACTGACTTTGAAAGTTGAGAGTTTCTGGTGACTTGGCATAGCCAAAATTTACCTGAAACTGTGCTGGTGTTTACCCTATCAAATGTTATAGTAGGTGCTTAAAAGGTTTTGTGACCTGTAAGTTTATTCCAGTTGGAAAAAGAGACTTGATTCGTTTAGAGATTTCTACATCATGTTTTGCACTCTCTTATTTATATGTAGTGTTACCACGCAGGTGTAATTCCATAATGATTGTGTGGAAAGTGTCCTGGTTTACTTTTCTGTAGAAAAGTTTACTAAGAATAAAGTCAGCTTCTGTCTAGAAAATAATAGAGTTACCTTATAAAAGAAAAAGAACAGCACTGTGGCAGAACACTAAAAATTATGTTGCTGAGTTGAATTCTGCTCTATTTAAAAGCTTCAGGAATGTGCATTCAGTATTAGGTGTTTTAGGCCCATCCTCAGTTATGCTGTACTTGGACCATTGGATTTAGCTGAGATACTAGGAAGAAATTCTTCACTCTGCGGGTGGTGAGGCATTGGCAGAGGTTGCCCGGAAGAGCTGTGGTTGCCCCATCCCTGGTAGTGTTCAAGGCCAGGTTGGACGAGGCTTTGAGCAACCTGATCTAATGGAAGGTGTCGCTGCTCGTAGCAGGGTGGTTGGAACGAGATGATCTTTGAGGTCCCTTCCAACCTAAACCTTTCTATAATTAATCTGACAAGAATTCAAAATAACCCAGTGACTGGTGGGTTGAATGATTTAAAATCTCTCAGTTCTTTGTTGAGTAAAGTATTTATTATAAACTATTTTTGCTTGCTTGTATGTGTGTATCAATTCTGTCTTTGTGTGTTGGGGGTAGCGAGAGAATTACAGTAATCATTAGCAAAGTTCACTATGTTCTTTACTTCAACACAATCTATTGGTAGTTGATGTCATGAAATACTGATATTCATGAGAGTTTAATGACAGATGGAGACAGCTAAAGGGTCAAAAATAGAGTGACTAGTACTTGTATGTATTCTTACATGGAGCAATATGGCTTGCATTGGAAGGTTAGAAGGGCTATTTAAGATTCCTATCTTTCCCTTGGTTTAAAAGAAAACATCTGCATCATCTTTTTTCCAAAGGGAATCTGAATTAAAAGGAAAAGTGAGAAATGCTTAGCTTTAAAGGGCCATTTTCTTCCCTGTAATGCACATAAAAGTGCAGCTGCAGCACCACAGTGTTCACTCTAGGGCCTGAAAAGCTGTCCCTTTTTGGCCCTGAAAAGAGCTCCTCCTGTAGCGTGATGGGAGAATATTTCCAGGCTGCCTCCTCATCTCTTCTCATCAGCCTGATAACAGACTGGAAAATATTTGCTTCTGAGTCTGTGCGGCAGGACTTCAGTCTGAGAACCATCTGCGATCTTACAGAAGCGGTATGATGAGGACATATTCTAGGATCATGTAAAACCTGGTTGACACCATTTCCTCATTTGGAAGAAAAGAGGGTTTGGTCAGATCTATAGCATTTTGCAAACTGGTAGAGGTGCCTCTTAGGGCACTGATAGTCTGCAGTAATATCTAACCTGAAAGGTAGGAATGGTCCAGGTAAAGACTATAGTGACTAAGAGGAAGTTGGAAGTATATGTTGCTGTCCTGTCCAAACATATTTCTACGTGACTAGCAGAAATATTTTTGCCAGTAGAAGACTTACAAAGGAAGTGCGTGTATATATTCATCAGTGGAAAAATTACGGTCTCTAGTAGACAAACTGAGTGTACTTCTGAAGGGGACATTTGGGAGGCTCTGTTGCCTGGTGAAAGCACCAATGTGAAGAAGTAGGAGGCTTCCTGGAAACACAAGGGACAGGGGGCCTGGTAATTGCTAGCAAGATTTCTGTATTAATAAATTAGGAATCTAGGGAGACTTGATTGCTTGACAACAGGCAGCCCACTTCTAATTCATTTTTTGGGGGGTAAAAGCTGGCATTTCTGTTGGGTAGTACTGTTTAGGTTTTGGTAATAACTGTAAGTCTGGGCATGAGTTTCCACTAATATTTTATTTTAACTTAACTAAACACTTGCTATCGTTTGTGCTCTTGTCTTATATCGGTATAATTTCAAATGTCTACTTCAGTTAAATGAAATCCCCACCATAAAACTAGCTGGTTGAGACTCACGGAATTACATAATGCCTAGTTTGGCTTTCCAGACAGTGGTCTATTCTGCATTACATAGAGACAATAAACCTTTTATCCTACAGAGATTTTACGTTTAATTGGTGCTAATAACAATATTAAAGGTAGACATTTAATTAAAAACTGGTCCTATTGCAATTTGACGCCCATGGTCACACCCTGGATCTGTATATAACCTGTATATAATGTAGAGGGTTCTTTACTACAAAAAGCTAAGGCACTAAGGAGAGTACACTTAAATTTAACAGGCAGAACTCTCTAGGACATTGATATTGTTAGATGAGAGAAGTGAAGCAAAAATAGGACTGGAAGAGCTGACGCACACAAATGCTGAGGTCAGAGTGAAAACTGGTTTGTCTGAAGATGGCATAAAGCTGAAGGAACTGAGACTTTACCTCCGGCAGTTTTTTTGAAGCTATAGTCACCACCTTATGTTGCAGTGACTGTGTTATTTTTTTCATTTTCAGGTTGCTGTTTGTGGTGTTCTATTGGGAAAAAAAAAAAAGTTCAGCCTCTAGATACGCACATAATCCAGAGGAATTGTTCTAATGTACTCTCTTACATAACAGCTCTGTATTTATTTTCCCTGAAGAATGAACTGTTCAGTCTAGGACCACAGATACATTCTGTTAGGGTTTTTAGGTAAATGCATTATCTTGAACAGTCTATTTTAAATTTTATCTCCTTTCATCACGGCAACTCTGTTAATAGTAGATTTTTCTGGAAAGTAGTAACATTTCAGGGGTTGAGGAGAACCTTAGACAGTATAATGCAGTACCTTTGAGATCCTTTTAGGCAAACACTCTTTCAAATTGCAAAGGTGGGATGAGGAAGAGTAGTACTTCTAAGTTATGTTTTGAGTTGCTGTGAATGCATACCAGTGGGGTAGATGAGGATGCGATTCATGCTCCTGCACAGGAATAGTGAGCTACAGAACTCAGAATTTGCTCAGAGAGATGGCACTTCTTTTTAGCATCTGTTACCCTGGTATAAATCTACGGATTGTCTAGTAGTCATTGTTGCAGACTTTTAAGGAGGCTTTTTTTTTTTTCTTTTTCTCTTCCATTATCAGTGTTTTCATATTTGTAGGGGGGGATCAGGAGAATAATGGAATGTTCTTGGTGTAAAGATACCAACCCTCAGCAATGTGATAGATTAAGATTGGCAGGTAGTATAATTCGTTATTTAAGGTGAAAGTTAATAAATTCATCAAGCTGGAGTCTACTTGATCTTGGAAATGTTTGATTGCTTAGAGGAATTAAGAGCAAAGATCAGCAGTGAGCAACAGGTTGTTTTTTTGACGTAGTTTGTTCACATCTCTTAGGCCTTTTAAAATGTAAATAAAGAGAATCCATTCTCCCTTTAAGAAAAAAAAACCCACAAAACTATAAATCTGACTTTGTTTTATTGATAGTATTGTGAATGAGCACCTGGGATGCTATTAAATTCATAGATATTCTCAGTTATGTCTCTTTCATTCACCAAGTAATGGATGACTTTCATTTAAGATCAGAAGTCTTGCTACAAAGTGAAAACCTGCTTTGATACCAACATGAAAAGGCACTTCTATACCTTAAGATGAGTTGTCTATAAATAGATAGCAGTGACGTTACTGCAGTTGAGGAAACTTCATTCCATTAAAAACATCAGTGAAGAACTAGAGTAATGCTTAATAATTAATGAATATGATTTAAGTCCATTTTAAAGCAATGACAGTTTTTAATGGTCTTGTAATATTTATAAGAAACTCTTACCTCCCGTAATTCTACTGAATGAATTTTCCTGACCCTTACTGAAAGTTGCACCTGTAAAATAGTTTTTCAGCTTGCTACTTAAGGGTCTTTTGTTCAAAAGAACAGTTCATTTACAACATTTTTGCAATGCTTTCAGGCTCTGTAGACTTGCCTCTTGAGTTTGGCATGGTGTATTTCTTGTAAGTTAGTGGTTTTTAGCTAACGCCTGACTACTTTAGCAAGGGTTAAAAGTCCCACACGTGGAATCATAGAATGATTTGGGTTGGAAGGAACCTTAGAGATCATCTAAGGGCTTGTGGTTTTTACAGAATTAGTGAATAAAAAGCTGGGTTTTGTAATTTCATGCTGAACAAGGATTTCTGTGTGACTGATAGGGAGCGTTCTGAACGTCAAATGCTCTTTAGGCTATAGAGACACTTAAATCATGGCTATGAGCTAGCCAGTTGCAGCCATTGGGGATTCAGAATGAATGTCCACTTCTGAAAGTGGGTAAGTATTTTAAAAAAGCGGCTATATTTTTATAATCATCGTATTAATTTAGGAGGAGACCTGAGTTCTTGACCACCATCATGGTGAGACTATTCATGCCTAGAGCTCTTGCAGCTCAGGAGTATTCCAATGTATTACAATGATCAGACTAAAAATTAGTTTGGTGTGGACCAAGACATGGCCCTTTTAGTTGAATTGAGATTACTGCAAAAAAACGCGAGATGTGTGAAGGCCAAAGATGTGTGATGGAGTTCTGTACCGCAATTTGTGCTTCCTGTGCTGTTAATGTATTTCAACTGATAACCATTCTGCATAAATGCAGTTATTTGTCCCTCTTTTGATGATAAGAATCCAAGGTCACTCCTTTTGGGGGTACTGCAAGCACGTAATTTTATCTTGCCTTTAAAGAATAACTGGAGTCAAGTTTTACTGTCTTAGAAAAAGTCTGTGTTACATCATTGAAGACAATGGATTTTAAGGTTTGATCCATGAACTGTTTTTCTGCTGACTTCCAGCCTACGTACCAAGCATGCCCTCAGAGCTGGCCATTTAGAACTTGTAAAAATTCTGTGAGATTTTTAGGAAAATGTAACTAGGCATTTTGAAGTCTAGAATTCATCTGATAAGGTTTTCTTACTGAAATATTTCTAGAATGTTTGACTAAATTATAGAACTAGCTTTTATTTCTTCCAATTAAACACTATAGTCTGGGGTGGGGCAGTTGCTTCTGGGTGGTTAATTGTTATGAATCTTGAACTGAATTGCAATTTGGTGTTATGGGAGATATGAGCAAGGCAATGGAAAACACTAGTCAGAAAGACAAGAATTGTAAATCGAGCTGTGCAAAATGTTCACAAAATAGGAAACAGCATAATACTCTGGTAGAATATTGCTGCGATCTTGAAACAGCCCAGGTTTGCTTTTAATCAATAACCAGACAAATTCAGCACACCTTTTAATGAAAGAAAACTGGTCAACATTTGCAGAAGTGTTAGTCACTGTGGGTTTGAGTGTTAGACACTCTCTAAAGTTTTGTAACGGGGAAAAAAACAGGAAGAAAATCAACTGAACAATAAAGTTCAAGGAGTCTAAACCATGGCGGATCAAAACAGAAACAAATGTCTGCATAAACCCCCACAATATGAAACTGCTTTGTTTTTAATGGTTTCATTCCTAACAGATGTTTGAGATGAGCTGACCTTTTGCCAGGAATGTCATTATCACCTATTGCATTATCCAGCTAATATCAGGCATTTGTTGTCAATTTCTTTTGCATACTTTTCAAAATTATTTTAGAGGCTGCAATAGCCAATTTCTTTAGTCTGTTTCCATTTTCCCTTTATTAGTGAATACATAGAAATGCCATTGACAAGGAATTGGTGAGTTTGGAATGGAGGTTTCTCTTTGTCTTTTGGGATGATATCAAATTTGATGTTCTGTGGTAGTCTAAAAAGTCCCAGGTTAAACGTTTCAGAAAGCAAAACTTAACTGCAGAAAAGTATATTTTTTTGTAATTTTTCTTTAGGACAGGAAATAGGGATGGCATAGGTCTTACTGTGATATAATTTCCAGATCATCAGGTATAGAAAAGCTATGAGAGATGAGACCAGCAAAACTGATGCCTTTTACTAACATTTTTAGTTGTTGTTGGATTAAAATTCAAGGCTTAGATTTTATTACAATGTAGGTTTTTGTTAAGATGTCTTAGAAAACTAAGGCTTACAACAGGAACTGATTTAGAGAAACACCTGAATGGTTGGTGCCTGCTTTTTCTGACTGGGAAGTGTTTTGTTTATATAAGAAGTAGCCTAAGTCTGGCAAAACCACACACGCACCCCTTCCCAAAAAGAAGGGAAAAAAACCCACCAACAAACCACCAGAAAACCCCCAAACTTCCTTTTAGATGTCAAGGAATTATTTCATAAGCTCTAGAATGGTTTCTGGTATGCTTTTTAAAAATTGACACACTGCATGATGTCAGGAAAAGTTATTCTATAGATGTTAGATACAAAGGCCAAATTCTTTTCTTTGGCACTGATGTCTATTTAATTTTGAAGAAAACGAGCAAAGGCGTATAATATTCTTACACTATGTGGACTAGAAATTTCTGGAGATAGCCAAAACCCAAGTGGATGCGCATCTGGACAGCTTTCTGTAGCTGATACTGCTTGAGCCCGGAGGCTGGACTAGATGATCTCAAGAGGATCCTTTCAGCCTTAATGTTTCTGTGATTCTTAATTTTCTTGATGATAGACTCTTAAGTTTGCTGTTTTATTTTTCATATTCCTTTGATGTGTCAGCACAAATAAAAAACCTTGCCTGAAATCATGAAAAGAAAGTGTTAACAACATGTTAAGAGAAACAAAAAGCTAACAAGTTCTCAAAGTAATGTTATGTTAGAAACAGAGGAGCATAACAGATGAATCAGCTCCCTTATCTTGCTGTTAATGTACAACCCGACTGGGAGAGGGAATGGAGTATTAAAAGTGCTATACCAGTAAATTCTACTGGCTGTTGTATTATAAATCTTCTGTTATAGATTGCATGCTACTTGTACCAATAATTCTTTCAAAGGCATACAATATATGCTGAAAACATTAGTCATCGTAACAGAGCACACTAATACTAAGTAACTCATCCCTAACACTAAGTGAATATACAATAAAAGTTGTGATTATTTCGTTACAGATTTGAGAACCGAGTTTGAATTTTTACTTCTGTCTTAAACCTCCAAAGTAGTAAGCTAGCTGAAAACATTTCAGTGAGACAAAGGTTTCTTGCGCTTTTCTTGTTCTAGCTGGAAGCGGTATGAGCAAAAGATGCTAGATTCTGTTAGTGAAGATCTGGATTTTCAGTTCCTGTGGGAAGTTAGTCCACCCAAAATGTGGTTATGTTAGAGCAAGATGTCTGTCGCTCTTGATCTTTCCCACCTGGGCAGCTTCTGAATTATGCAACTTGCATAGTATATTCTATTTTATTCTTAGTTCAGTGCAGATCTAAAAATGTAAGCCTTTTGTATAAAAGGTTAGTAGGTACACAGATCCCAAGTTCGTTGAGGTGTATTTGAGAGCAGATCTACAGCTGCATATATGAAGAGAAACTCTAGAAAGTAATCAGAGCCCACTGTGAGGAAGGAACAAAAAGCTTGCATAGCTGGGAGAACACATAAGGGAAGAAAGCTGAGATAGAAATTACCCCAAATTTTTCATCTCTGAAACTAAATTTTTATATATATGTTTATATTTTTATATATATATATGAAATAAAAACCGTTTTTATCAGGCATTTAAACTCGTGTTAATTATTAAAAGCTGCCTATTCAAGCTAGAAACAAGTGGTAAGCTAGAAGCACGCTTTACGTATTTCCAAGAGCCTTGTATTTCAGCACTCTGGACAGGGTCTGGATTCCAACCCCATGGATGTACACGGGGAGGACGCTGAAGCAATGGGTTCAGGCTCTCTTGCACATAAAGGTAACTGTTTTTATCGTGTGGTGCTACTGAGGGAGGCAAGATTTCCAGTCGTTTTCCCAACAGAAAGGAGGAAAATTTTGTAAGTCTTAATAAACTATATCAGCTGCTTCTGGGGGCTGCCTATGTCTTTATGTACTTGCTGGTTTAGACTGCTGTCTGGTAGAAGTAAGGTGGCTAGGACTAACTAGATGAGTGTTGGAAGACTGTAACTATAAATTACCCCAGAGTCTGGATCAAGTGCCTGGTGGTGCACAAGAACACATAGCCTAGCTCTAAGCTATTGGACAGATCTACATTCTAAACTTTGAGAAATAGTGCCTCTCCTTGCCCTCTCTCTTCCTTCTGTATGATACAGATTTCCCCCTTATTCCTGACAAAGCTTGTCTTAATCTAGCTCAAGAAATAAGAGAATTTTCAGTGGAAAAGTCCATTGCATGGAAGGATCTTGTATAAAGGTGAACTGTCTAAACTAATAAACCATTCAGAAAATCTCTTTCCATTCTGAAAATTAATGTTATGTCAAATGAGGCTAGGAATAGTATAAGATCCATTGTAACAGATCATAAAATGCTTTCAGTCTGAAGATGCAAGCATCCAAAATATTTTCTCCTTCTTCTAGCTGTAAGAGTAATTCATCTTCTTGAAATGAAATCTCCCCTGCCAGAATTATAGAACTCTCTGCTTCCTTACTGTGTTTTATCCTGAGGAGACAGCTTTTATTTCTCTGCCATAGAACTGGTGTCTGATGTCATCCACTTCAGTTGGGTATTCATTGTACAACTCATTGTACAGCAATAGAATTCATCATATAACAAGCTAGCTCTGCATCAAGCAGGGGTTTGGACCAAATGACCTCCTGAGGTCCCTTCCAGCTGAATTTATTCTGTGACTCTATTTTCACCATCTGTTTCTCCAACTTTGTAGACAAATCCTGGGCCCTCTGGAAGGTGCCAGCCTTCAACCTCCTTTCATGGCCTTTCTAAGAGCTAGAAGGATAATGTGTCTAGTCACACAGTTATCCAAAGAAATAATTAAAAATGCTTTCTGTTTCTTCTTGTATGCCTGATGTATTTAACTGGTGCCCATGCCTGCCTTGAATGAGGAATCTGCCTTGAATAGAAGTTTGTTTGAGTATGAATGGACTTTTCTTTTGTTTCTTAACTCATTGCTGATGTTGCCAGATGCGTAACAGCCCTCTTCAGATGGGCTGAGAGAAAGCAAGCCTAGTTTCTGCATAAAGGAGAGTTGTAGAGAAAAAAATGATGGCTGGGGGAAATACTGTGGAAGACATGTGGGTTTCACATCAAAGAGAAAATTATGATCAAACTCAATATTTGAAAATGTTTCATGGCATGAAAGTGGTTCTTCATTATACCGATGATGGAATGGAAGAGGAGGTGGAAGGGAGGAAGGTAAGAATGATGTGGAGTATGAACTTTAAAGAGTGATTCAGGAAGTCTGTGTCTGCTCTTTGACAGATTTTTTGCTGTAACTGGCAGCCAAAAGAAAAGAAGAAAAAAAAAAAAAAAAAAAGGAGCAAACAAAAAACAAAAAAATCCCAAAGACCAAAAAAAGGGAAATTGCTAGAGAGTTATTTTGGTTGGTTTCTTCTGGTAACAGGGCTGAAATCAGTAGGAGTTTTTCTATTAATTTCTGTGAGAGAAGGACTATGTCCTAAAGGACTCCTGCAAGCACGTGTTAAAACATTTGCGTTGAATGGTAAAAACAAGATATACGCCTCTACAAATAGAAACTGTCGACTCAGAAGGAGTAATATATCCTAGCGAGACATCTCATACCATGTGCGAAGCTGCCTATTTCTGGCAATTTTGTCATCGCACCCAGACAAATGGTGGTAATAGCCAAATGTAAGAATAATGACTAATACAAAATCTAAAGTGAGCATCCTCTAGTTTTTCCATATGGCTATGAACAGGATTAGCTTCCTTCCAGAAATCTCCAACCTATATTAAATTTTTCTTAAGCTGTAGCCACATAAAAAAGGTTGAGTTGTACTGTACAATGGAAACTGCTGAAAGGTTATGTAAAGAATCATGTTTCTTCCTTTTGCTTCCCCACCCTCCCTGTGCATATATACATTTTATTGTGAACTGTTTATGGCCACAGTAACCACAAAAATATTTTGTCAGACTTGATACACTCATTTTTATATTCTACACCAGGCTTGTCAAATCTAAGCCGGTCTGAACAACGTGGCTAAGGAAGAAGGAACTTACGCAGTTATGTCCAGTTTCTTATCTTAGAATAAATGGAAGGCTAATCTGTTGATCTGAGAACAACGTACAGCACTAAATAGTTTTGCCAGTGTTGTAATTTCATTTCATGAAAACTTTTTAATGGCCGTAGAGTTATGCAAAGAGTAGTTGCTTGTTGCAGCACTACCAAACTAGGCAGCTGCAACAAGGCTTTCCCATACAAGGTTCCAAAAGTTCATCTACTGTCTGTGCTGTTTCTTCCTCCTGTTCAAGCCAGTCTACCCTGCTTCTTGCCTCTGCTGCGTGCAGGTTCCTGGCTTCTCCTCCAGTCACCTTCTCCTCATTCAGGCCCCCTTCTCTCAGCTTCTCCTGGGGCCTCTCCTGCATCCATGGGCTCTTCATCCAGTCTCCTCTCTCTGTCTTCACCCAGTGCTCCCCCTCTTCTGGGCTCCTCAGTGCTGTTTAGCTACTTAGCCCAAACAAGCCACAGCTGTACATTATCCACATCAGCCAACCCACCACCCCAGAAGCAAGCCCACAACTGTATATTATCAATGTTGATTAACCCTCTACAGTTGCTTAATATTAATTCTTTTTAACTCTAAGATTGCAGGTTGGTACTTTTGAAAGATGAAATGTTTAAGTAACATGCTGTCAAATATCTATAGGAAATCATAAGATTTTGCAGCAGAAAATGTTAAAATGGCATTTATTTTTGAATGGTCCAGAGGTGTTCTGTTGTAAGAGAATGTCAGGCAAATAAAAGGAAAGGTCAAAGGGAGATCCTTCCTTTTAATGGCTAAAGAAGAGTAAATATCTTAGTAAATCTTAATATACTTATGGAACTCTCTGATGCTTCTAAAGTTAAGCCATTCTGGGAAAGCCTTAAGGATATAGTGTTTTCACTGCTTCCAATAGCACTCCTCACAGCTGCTAATCACGTAGGTTGCATGTTATTTGGATCATGTGAAATTATTCCAATAGTGTTTATTACAGACACTTAGATATGAAATGTAGTAGTATGTGGGCTAGCTTGAGGGAGAAAGAAGACTCTTTCTGCCACCTCTCATCTCGGGGCCATTGTACATAAACTAAGACTTGCCTTATTGTCTTGGCCACAACACTAGCGTGCTATCTTTGCTACTATTTTACTAGTAGAATACAAGATTAGCAGAAATAGGTATAGAAAAAATTGCCATGTAAATCTGTCCCACCTGCACGTCAGTCAGAAGAAGTGTTCAGCCAGGAGGTAAAAGTTCTGTGTACTGGCTGTTCTGACTCATGAGAAACAATGCCCCCTGGGGCTGGCGTACTGAAGACCTTAGTGCTTATGATCTCAATTCCACACTTCATCCTGAAGACACTTAGGCTTGCAGCTACGTGTTCCTTAGTGACCTTGCTTGCTTCTGGTTTGCACTGAAGTAACCCCTTCATCTTCAGCGAAATTGTTATAACATACAACAACGGTTGCTGCAGAAAGAAACACGTTTTGATTCTCAGTGTGCTGGTCAATAGTCCAATTCTAAATAAAAACTGAATAATTTTTCAGGTTAATACGTTTACATATCTATCGTTCTACTTGGGTAATTCACTTTGCCATGCATAGAAGCTTAAATAATGCAGACTTCCTCCCTCCCCCCC
>JAVJGI010000002.1:24142438-24274737 GCA_035590275.1 Ibycter americanus
TGCCCGGCCCCCCGCCGCTCGCCGCAGACCCGCGCACGCACAGGGGCAGCCGGGCGCCTGAGCCATGATTGCCGCGGCTTTCCTGGTGCTGCTGAGACCCTACAGCATCCAGTGCGCCCTCTTCTTGCTCCTGCTGCTGCTGGGGACCATCGCTACGATTTTATTCTTCTGCTGCTGGCACCGCAGGCTCCAGAAAGGGAGGCATCCCATCAAATCCGTCTTTTCAGGTCGCTCGAGGAGCCGAGGTAAGAGATGCCGCTGGTCCCCGAGGGCGGGGGGTGGGGGTGCCCCCGGCCCATCCCGCGGGTGCTGCCGGCGGAGCGCCGCTCTGCCTCAGTTCAGCCGGGCACAGGCTCTAAGGGAAATTCAAGCCGAGCCCAGGACTGCGGCAGCCTTGTCTCCACCCATCCTCAGCGAAACCTCGGCCAGCAGGAGGGAAGCGAGGGGCTAGGACCCCCCCCCCCCAGCCCCAGTTGAGGAAGAACAGTGCTTTTAGGCATTGTTGGGGTACCTCTCAGGCTGGCCTATAAAACCATCTTAAGCTTATTATATAATTAGAAGGGCTATAAAGACTTCTAGGAAGAATGTAACCTTTTCAGTACCAGCTGCTGTTGTATGTCTTTTTTCAGATATGTCACGCAAAGCAATTTGAAATGTTAGTATTTTCATTTTTGTGTTCTATGGAAATTTTCTTAGCTAAAGAAATGAAAGTAGCAGGAAATCACAGATGTAAGCACACTAATAGAACTTGCTTATACTAATGGCTTGCTCCCATTTACTTTTATGAACCTGCGATAACAAATGGGATACTCAAATTAGCCTGGTTTAAAAGACACAAAGGAGTGAGTAGCAGGGGTCACTGTTTGGACTTTCCCAAGAAGTAGAGTGATAGACACATTTAACTGAGGAACAAAAGGCAAATTAGTAGTTACAAAAGGGTGTGTGAAAATAGCTGTTCCCAAATACGGTCTGATGAGGATAGATAGGTATGTTTCTGTTTCCTTTACCCAGTAAGATACTAAGTGTTATCGGTGTCTGTTAGCATCCTTTTCTGGATGAAGACCTACATGTTTTGCATAGTTTCAGAACACTTTAATTTCAGATTTTCACTTGCATGATTAAAAGGGTGAAAAGGAAGCTTTCTATTTGGTAATAGTTTCCAGACGATTCATAGCTAGAAAAGTATAAGGAAAAAATAAAACCCAGTATCTTTATATCACGCTTCAGCTATCTTTGTTTTGTTTAGAACTGTATACACTCAACAGGTCTCTATTTTAAATTAATCATGAATGATCCCAGCACTGTTAAAACCTATTCATTTAAGAGAGATTTTTTTTAATGTTGACAACACATGATTGTCTATAAATTAAGTTTATAGGTGATTTAGTTTATAGCTTTATAGAGTATGTTTTTCTTCAGTTTCCTTGTCTATAAAATATAAATGGAAGTACATCACTATAAATCTCCAGTAAGGATTATTTTATAAAATTTATTAGGGATTTGGGAAAGCAATTTAAAACTGTTCCTCACGATATGTTTTGCAATTTATTTAAGATTTGTAAAAGTATCCGGAGAGAAGGATATACAAGGGAATATAGAGATTAAGGCTCTTTTTGAAGTGGGAGGCCACAAGGGCTGGATAAAGGAAGCTCAATACCTCCACTCCATCGATGAAGTGGGGAAATATTCATCATTATTTTACTGATAAAAATTAAGAAATAGAGATGACCTGTTCTCCCAGGTAGGTGGAAATTGTGAAAAACAATTGCAAAGTACTAAAGCTAGCATGATACAGGGGCTTGAGTTTAGCTGGAAGATCGACAGCTTTGGTCCTACTGCTGTATAGTTCCCTTAGTACTTCATCTGATTTACTGGGTTTGCTATGTTTTGCCATAGCACTCATGATATGGCTACACACCTCCTGTCATTAACCCGATGCTGTGCCGCACTGTTTGAGTTTACTAGGCTGGAGCTCTGTAAGTCTTGGAATGATGTTTAGTTTCCAGTTCAGAAATGACCTGCTTGCAAAACAGTTTGTCTGGTCAAGCTGCAAAATGAACCTCTCCCCTAGTCTTTACCATTCCTGTTAGATTAAATAAGGTATGCTGGAATATGGTAGATGCCATAGCAACAAAGCAAATTTTTATGCGGTAAGTTGTCCATTAGAAAGTGAGAGATAAAAACAATATCACATTCTTCAAATGTTTGGCTGTATGAATGACGGAGTTGTGCTTGTCCAAAGGAATGTCTAAACAGGTTGTTTCAAAGTTATGACTTGCAAGCTGATAAAATGCAGGATGAGTTATGAGGAGAAAGCATTTTAATATGTGTACGTAGATGTTTAAAATTAGAACTTTTCAGACAGAAAGAAAATGAATAAATATAGGTGTTAATGACATTCATTCATACATACCACCACCCTCTTTTTGTAATCACATCTCTCTTCCTTTTAAAGGTCCTTTTACAGCATTGTGGAAGCAGCTTATTTGTTGCATAAATGGTTATAAAGTTTACAGCTATTTAAGTTCAACCTTAACACTCTGAGTAAGCCAATCAAGATTCAGACAAAGGTGTTACTGTCTCTAATGAGCTGAATAGAACCTGTAGAGCCAGATGAATAGAATTAGAGAAAATTGGAAACTTTTTTCCTGGTTCTTATTTCAATATTTACCTACCTTAGGAGTCCATAAATTCTGCTATACCATGTTAGTATCCTTCCAGCGGAAAGTTTTAGCATTCTGGTATGTTGAAAGCAATACTTCAGACTCTAATTTGTCCTTAGGTAAGAAGATTAATTTATATGCTGATTAATTTTCTGGGCTGGTTGTCTTCCTCTGCCTTTGTCATATGTATCACTTGTTAGTAATCGATTTTCTTTAACCTCTGTACGCCAATTCTGATGGTACACAAATTATTTGTTTGTTTTATGCCCTTCATTTATATCACTAACTGATATCTATGTTCTTTGATGGAACTTGATCCTGAAAGGTGCCTGACCGCTCCTGATTTTTGCAGTGTTATGAGTGCTGAGCACTTAGCAGAACAAGGCAATTAGGAAATAAATATTCCTGTTTGAACTGTTCCACTAAGTTAAATGTCATTAAACAAGGGTTTGTTTTTTGAACAAAAGCCTACATATTTATGCTGGTACCAGTCTATCTACTTTACTTGGAGCAGAAATTAATTTAGTAGCCTAGTAGTATGGATCTTTCCATATGGATTTTTTCACTTTGTAAGAAATGAACTGTTTCTTATATGGCTGGAAGATGAAAATATCAGACTGCTAAGAGTATCATGGTTCCCCTCTCTCCCATTAGTTTCCTGCAGTGAATCTAATTTGCAATAACTAACATGGATGTTGGATTTTATTCTGTTGCCAATTTAGCAAGTGGAATGAAGGAAAGACCTATGTGAACTGACATTGCCCATCAAACTAAAAGAACCCCAAACTCCTTGATCCTGCTGAGGCATGTGCTTATTTGATAAGTTGGGTCATGCTACTGTATGTGGTATTCTGTGAAAAAAGCTGGGTATCAGCTGATTATCCTTTCTGAGGGACAGAGGGAAAAGAAAAAGGAACACTATTGGGTTACATTGCATTCCAGAAATTGATGTCTGGTTTAGTTTTCTTATTTCTGCATGCCAGGAAATTCTCAAAGTAGTTTTCAGAAGATAAGTGAGCATACTCATCATAGCTTGCTTGTGTCTGTTAAGTCTTTGTGTGAAATATTTCATGAGGAAGTATGTAAATATTTTGACTGGTTGTGCCTTTATTTTCGGAGTGCATTGCAGATGACACATGAATGTATCAGGATGAAGCTGTGGCAGCAGAGGCATGTAAGAGATTGTTAATGTTTTCAAAATTATTTTTTTATTAATGGAACCAGCAATAGTAAAAAACACGATTACGCAGATGGACTAAAGTAGACTAACACATACCTAGCATAGGCGTATTAAGGCTAACAGGACTGTGGTAGAGCTATTTTTGAGACATAATTTATAACATGGAGACATATACTGTAACAACTTGTTTTCAAATCTGAAGGGACATTTTGTACTTCTAATTCTCCTTCGGGGCAGCAGATGCATTCTTTTTAAAATAATAACCATGAAGGCTGACAAACATGAGACACTTTCCAAAGGAGAACAGTGTGTATGGGATTGTGTATGTTTCTTTCAAAGGCACAAAGGAAAATGTGATTTAATCAAATTAGTGTTTGTGTTTGTAAAGTAGTATACAAAGAAACATAAGTGGTAAAGTAGCAGGTAACAAATGTATGTAAGGATGTTTAAAGATTTTAAATATCCACAAGTCAGGTCTCATCCGATAGATCACAGAAACTATAAAGAAACTAAAAGTCTTCTAACTGCTTTATAGTGAAAAATGTTAGCTTTGAAATCTTGGAACATAAAGTTGAACTTCAATATATCGCAATACATTGTTTGCTCAACGCTGCAGGTCCGGTAACTAGGGAAATCATTCCTGAAGAAGTGGTTAGGTCCTTTCTCACAGTCAATTGTATATTTAGACATAGCGTGATTTATTTTGCTATACAAGTTGTGATGATTTAACTAAGAGAAGCATTGTGAAATCCTTAGATTTTGTTTAACCTATGTTTCTTTTAGCATTGATATTAGAACCTTTACTTATAAAAAAAAGTCTCAGTTGTCTTTAGCTGGCCTGCTGTTTAAAATTTTGCTGCTTGTTTTTAATCTAAATGTAGCTACAACTGGCTTCCTATCTTTTGGTTTGCACCAACGGGAGGGGGTGCAGAACAAAATTACAGTGCTACCAGACCTCTTTGTATACATATTTTTATGTGATACTATAGCCATCCCATTACATTTTTTCGTCTCAAATAAATGGATTTAACTTTTAATGTTATGCAGCACATAATTTTCTAGACTTAAGACTATTTTTATGACTTCCTTTTGAATCCTTTCCAGTTTGTCAGAAACCTTTCTGAATCATGGAGAAATGAATCAGTAGAAGCCTCACTAATGCCAGATGTTGCCATTAAATCATTTCCCTACTCCTACTTGCTGTTTCCTAGATTTTGCGTCCAAGGTCCATGTTAGCCCACTTAGAGGACTGCAGTAAGAACATTATTTCAGTTAGATTCTTTGCATTATTCTTGAGCTTCTTGTTAGTGTTTTTCCCTTTTGTCTTTTAGATTTAGAACAGGAAGAGCCATTCAAATAAAACATCATGCTAAGTAACATAGGAGAGCACTTAAGCATATGCCTAGTTTTCTGTTGACACAAAAGGAGATTTGTATGTACCCTTAAACTGCATGCTTACATACTGTTCTGAATACATAATAACTGCTAGGCTGAATTTTGAGGTCAACTGATTAGTATTTTTACCATAACATTTGCATTGTGATATGGCAATGAATTATTAATATAAGGAAATTAAATATAAATTATACTAACTTTTCTACCAATCCCCCAAATATTCATGTGAATCTTAAAATATCCTTTTGAATTGTCTGCATTTAAAACCTTATCCTTATTTAACTTCCTTACATCTTGAAAGCATTAGTTGTCTGGCAAAATTTTAACGAAGCAGCAGCAAACAGTATTTGTCTCTGCAGCAGACAGTATGTGACATTTCTTCATTTAAAATTCTCTTCGTGTGCTATCAGACAAATTCACACATCATATTATTCAGCATGACCTTAGTGAAAGTTCTTTACGTTACTTCTCAAATTTTGTCGTCGTCTTTTTGTGGTGTTTGCATATGCATCTGTAAAATAGCACATGTTCATAAATATGTTTTTCTCTATTTTGAGAAATAATATAAGACTTCTTTCATTTGCAGAAGTCTCATTTGTTCAGGACTACTCGAATAATGAAGTGTTGAAAACTGTGGGTTTAGTTTGGCCTTCGCTCAAGGAAAGGAAAGGCCTTTTGGTTGATATAGCCTCCTCTCTGTCTGGAACTGCATTGGATGTTCTGAAAATTGACGTTTTATTATTATTTGCTTAAAATAGTTTGTTAACATCACTTTTTTTTACTGAAGACAGGAGAAGAAAGAGGTTATAAGCAATAATTTGACGCTGTGGGAGAGGTTTGTGTGCAGCTTGTGGCAGTGGGGAGGGCCAGGATTTGCTTATAAATAAAAGGTTAAAAAAAATTCCTCAACCTAAATCCTGCAATGCAAGAAAGAAAATACTGAAGCATCCCATGTCGCATATCCTCATCATGAATGCATAGATGTCTTTTGTAAAATGTCAAAGGTTGGTAAGTGCTTCACTTCAGATTATTAACAAAAGTCCACATTACAAATACATAGTTAGGATATTAGTGGGGTTTTCCCCCTTCCTTTGAATTCCCTTGTTTACGTTTTCCTTCTCTTGCAGCCTGATTTGTTCCTTTTATCAGTTACACCTGTACTGGACACAGCCACTTGACCTATTGAGTAGTTTTTCTTAGTGCTTTATAATCTCTAATAAACATTTCTCTTGCCTGTTCTATCTAAATTTCTCAACTAAGATTTTTTTTCCTTCACTTTTATCTGTTTAAGAGGAGAATATGTGATGAAGGTTCTAAGCTTTTTTTTCTTGTTCATTGGGATCCTTTCCATAGAAAAGAGTTCATTATCTCCTTTGAAGAAATCTATTGTTTTTATCAGAAAATGTAAATTTGCTATGCTAAGGGCATCTTTTTCACTGTAAGTTTGCTCTTTATACACCACCTCTTCCTTTTTCTTTAACAAGAATACCAAATTATGTTCTGGAATTAGCTGCAAAAGAAGAAAAACAATAGCATACTTTCTAAGTATGATTTAGTATGATTAATTCAGGAACTGCATGAGTTGTAGTATGTCTTTGTAATTTCTCAAGTGTGTATTTTGCTACTCCCTACTCAAAATTGGTTTAGTAATGCATAGATTTAGATGAAGAAAATCTCTTCTAAATTTTTCTGAGTCTGCCGATGTGTACAGGCTTATATGGCTTTTACGTTGGATAAGGGGTTTTGGTGACTTAATCTAGACAAAACCAATAGTTTAATGTTTCCTGTTGTCTGTGATTCAGTTCCCTGTCTGTAAATTTGAAAACAATGCTGCTTTTTTTCTGACATTGTGTTGCACTGGTGGACTGCAACTTATTTGACTATCCCTGCAGTGACACTTAGAATTGAACTCTGTTCTAGGGTCGTGTAACATCTGTCTTACAAATAAGGTAATTATAATAAGATTATTATTAGTAATGGATTATTAATAATCCTTCTTTCAAAATAGGATTTCAGACTAAGTAAAATGAGGTTTTGGTCTGTTTTCTGCATTCTAAAGGTGGATGGTGCCCCAAAGGTAGTGTAAACAATACACTAAAACTTATACATATGGGATTTGCAAACAGACTTCTACAAGCATTTTAAAAGATCGTTGTTCTCTTTGTTTTGTTTTCCTGTGTAATAATGAGTATTTGAGACAGCTTTGCTGGAATTTGGCATTAAGTGGACACCTGTTTCACCTAGCAGTAGATGTGAATACACAGTAAAAAAAAAGTGTGTTACAAGAGCTAAAATGCAAGGAAACTTGGGAGGCCTTGGGTATTTATTTCAGGTTCTACATGACTTCAAGCTGTGCTGTAGAAACCATATGTGAAATGGGGATAATGCTGGTTCTTTTTTCTTTTTTTTTGAGGGATCTTGAAAGACTAGTGCACTCCTGAACAAGGAGTTTTCTAGGCTGAAGGAGAAACCTCCACACTAAGTTGTGCTATTCACACTGGAGTAGAAAAACTTGCATTGTACAATGAAAAAATCTGACAGGGGAGGTGCATACCATTTAGTGAATCCTGCTTTTCTGTGAGATTTTCAAATCACAGAAGATGCATGATCTTGGCAAGATGAATGGGGATGTGAATAAGAAACCTTTTTGTGATGAGCATGCATTTCAACTCTTCATGGTTTATTTTCCCTTTCTTATGAATATGCCAAGCAAGCACCCTGAAGTGCACGTATACTCAAGTTAGATGCAATTACTGTTTTCTTTTTTGTTTGCTATGGAAGTGTACTTTGTTGGGTTTTATTATTTTATGAAGCACCATTGTTGAATTTGTTTGCAGCTTTCATAAAAAAAATCTTGCAATGGGTGACTTGAGAGACATGAAGAAAATATTGCATTAGGTCCATCTTTTTTCTAAATGTAAGCTTAAGTTTTCTTTGTGGAAACAGAAGCTTTTGGTGTTCTTTTATCCTTGCTGAGAAATGTATGTGGGGGGTGTGTGTGTATATAGGTGTATATTCATCGGATGGAATTTCTGAGATAGACTGAATAACACTGAAATGCTGTTGGAAGGCAAATATAATTGATAGGAATGTGCTATAGTGACTGCAGTGGGTGAAAATATCAAACATCTTAAGGAGCAATTAGTAATTGCTTCTGAGAGGATTGTATAAGCAGCAATAAAGCTAGGTCGCAGTCTTCTCTGTTGTCTCAGAACTGTTTTATCCCATTCTGGGATAAGCTAGAGGTGATATATACTAATTAATCTTTCTGTTGAAATATTTCCAGTAATTAGAGACTTCTCCATAATCTTTGCAGTTTTTCACAGTTAGCTATACTAATAGTTAAAAATGTCAATTCTATATTTGTCTAGATCCATGTTTCAGTTACTAGTGCTTGTTAAAAGAGATTGAAGAACTCCCTTTTCTTATGTTACTAATCCCCATGTAGCTACTTAACACATTAGATCAAATCACCTCTTAACCTCTTCTTTCCTAAGATAAATAGATTTAAATCTTGGCACCTCTCTCTAAGGCATGTTTACCAATCTTCTAATCGGTCTTGTGGCTCTTTTCCAAACCTCTTCTCATTCCTTCAGCAGCTTTGTTTTATTGGAATACTAAGGCAGGACATGATCTTTTTGATTGTATTTCTATAGCTGTCGGCAGATATAAACTTTCCCCTTTTATTCAGGGTTCCAGTGTAGGTATCTTTGGCTCTTATTTGTGCTTTTCATCACAGTTGTATGTTGTAGTTGATGATATTAATGAGTGATTACCCAAAACTTTTTCAGCTGTTGCATCCTCTGGTAATTATGTGATTTAAATTCTCCAGTTGTATCAAAATTTGTTTTTGTTTTTGTTTTCCTTGAACACGATTAACCCCCATTACTCTTCCTTGGTCCTCTTTTTTAAGTTTAAGTGTTTCTCAATGCTTTGTTTCACCTTTGAGCTGTATCACTCCTGATTTTGTTGTTGTTTCGTGGGGTTTTTTTCCCCCACAAGTCATCAATAAAAATACTCAAGACCACAAACACAAGATTGGACTTTTGCACATATATACCCATTTAGCAGCACTTGTGCTTTAAGATTTGAGACCTCTTCAGTTAAACACAATGCTAAAAATAAATCCTGTTGTTTGTTATTCTAGTAGATAATAATGAAATTATTAGAGAACAATATCTAACAAACATTGGTCAAGATCTGTTTCCATAAACCTGCACTGACAGGGAGTAATTACACTACTCTTTAATTGTTCTCTTTTTTTCTCCATGATCAGTGTCATGCTAACACTCTAACAGGCGTATTATTCAATGTTTACACCTTGTTTACCCATTAAATCTTCATGATTACTTTTTTCCCTACTTCTAACTTTCTTCATGCTTTGTCCTATTTAGTGTGTGGTGTAACACATTTATGGCTGAGAGAACATCTTCTTTGGTAGGTATTCTCTAGTAATGTTAGTACAGGAAAGGAAAGAGTAATAATTCAAAACGGTTCTTTTTTTTAACATTACACACATTTATACTAAACTTCTAATATTTCTGGAAATAATGTTGCTAGAGAGTTCCTGAGCTTTCAGCAGTCCCTTTTCTTTTCTGTATTTAGTGTCCATTTGAAAGCGATATAACACAGATCTAATCCATCCCTTTCTCTTTGCTATGCCTTTCATCCCCCCAGTTCAGTAACTTTTGCTTCAAAAGTTTTCCACTTCTTTCAAAGTGTTTGCACTGTTTATCTTTCACAGTAACCCTAACTGACAGACCAATACAGCTGTAGTCAGAGTACTAGATCTTTCCAGTTTTCTGTATATAATAAACCCAGACATATTTCCATGTATATGTCGGTCCTTTTTCCCATTTTTTGTATGCAAACCTCAGCTTCAGTTAAGGCCCTGGAATTTTATTTGCAGGTCTCCTATGATTTTCTGGAAGCATATACTACATACTTCTGGAATAAAGTGTACAATTGAAAGCATATACCACAGGACTCTGACAATTACTATATTTTCACAGTAGTTTTGCCCTGGTGACTATTTCAGTAGAATCAGTTGATTGCTGTGGTGATTCCTTACCATTACGGAAATTTAGCAACTGTGTTACTCTAACTGAAGTTGTGGTTGCTTCCAAAAGGTGTTTTACCCAGCACACTACTGTGCACTGTTTGTTTTCAGAGGACTGTTCCAAACCCAGATGAAACATAAAAGGGGGCGGGGAGCAGAATCTAATAGTGCCAGCTCCCCTACCTGTTGTTACTATCTTTTAACACATTTGTTTTAGCCCTGCTGAATCTCAGTCTTGTTGTTCCCTCTAGCTCTAATTCTGAATCTCACAACTGTCTCTCTTACAGACTTATGTTTCTGATCTCCATTTTCTATTAAAATATGGAAGTCCACAATCTTTTTAAAAACAGCAACCTCTAATAGAGGTTTTACATCACTTGTCATAAAAAAAAGAATTCTCACGGAAATTTTAATTGTGCCAAAGACTGCAGTAGTCTGTGTATGTCCTTTAGCACAAGCTAATAATTTGCCAGTTAATTGTTTACTGCAGTTCTATGTTATTCCTCTAGCCTTCAAGAAGAGATACAGCTCTACACAAAATTAACATTCTTGTCAAATCTGCTCATTTGTGCAAAATTTTTTGCGGTGAGGGAGTGTCCATCTGCACTTATTCTTCTCTGTTCTCATTCTCCCCTCACTTAAGGCACAAACTAATTTCTGCAGTGATAGTTGAGGAAAATAGCTAGTAACTTAGAGGTTATGTTTTTGGAAAAGATCCAAGCACACGGTGCTTGTGTGTTAAAAATGAACAGAAAAGCAATATGTATTTTGAAGATTATTCTGTAAGTGTTAACAAATCAGTATGTGCAAAATTTTGTTATGCAAAATAAGTTAAACACAGTGCTTCTTGAATTAAAGATTTACCTACTTTGGACATCCTAATATACCTACAGCACCACTTGAACAGATGTTTTTGTAATAATGGATTCCTTTTCCCCATACGCTTTAGCTAGATGGAAACAATCATTCTGCTCTTTACCACAAAAGCAAATTAAACACCAATTAACATTCTACTTCTGGTTTATCTGTCAGGCTGCTGATCCTAGAGTAACTAAGGTTCCTTTTATTTTCAATCTGTTGACAAGCAAGAAACATACATAGAGCTCACATTGCTTTTCATTTTGCTCACTCATTTGTTCTTAAGAAAAGAGTGTAAAGATCAGACCTGTTTGAATCAGGAAAGTCTTCCTCATGAGGCTTCAATTTCATAAAGAAACAATTATTTTGTAACACATGCATGCAAACGTAAATGATGTATCCCATATTTCTTCCTTGGTTATGTGTAACGTAACCACCATGATATAGTTCCAAATATATTTCTGTGTTTTGGGTGTCTGCACCTTTCCCTCTATGTTGTTGCTTTAAAGTCTTCCTGACTAGTCCAGCCAGCAGTCCCTTAATATATGTTTCTTCTTCTAATTTTTGTTACAGGTCCTAAATAAATGGTAAATTTTCTGGTTTTGTCTTGATTCAAGAATCTGTAGATCTGTCTCATTCTGCTTCAGAGTCCAAGAGTATGTAGGTTGATGCAGATCTTGTTTTATGTAAATGCATTTTCTTTGCAAATGAAAAAAATATTGTATGGATTCTTCTCTTTACAGTTGTTCCTAGTTTGTGTGTGAATGGCACAAACCAGATATATTGCCTAGTTTCCCCAATTTGACTTATACAGAAGACAGACAGATGTCTAGGCAATATGTTGAAATAGACATAGAGACATCATCATGACTTTGTATATAAGAAATTCTGTGATAGGTTGTGTTCTTAGGACTCCTATGACATCAACAGGAAGTATTTTTTTTAGTTTGAGTACTGTGTGACAGTTTCCTCATAAGTATGGCAGAGACCATTTTAGAGCTTTTTTCGGCTGGTGTGTGTGTGTGGGTCTGGGAACAGAGAGATGAAGACCTAAAATTGCTTTGAAGCTGCAGAGATTTAACAGTAGATATCCAAAGTGCAAAATATTGACAAATACTCAGGGAAAATTCTGTAAAGCAAGTAAGAGTTTTGGTTATAGTTTTGCAAGTCATTAATAATGACTGCAAAGCAAGACCTCTGTAGCTTCCAATACATGCTGAAATCCACTTAAGCTGTCTGTCAGTAAGGAAAGTATACGTGGCTCATATCTTACAGTCATGAATAATCCCATGTAATGTATTCATGTCAAATCAATCAATGAAAGACTGATTTCTTTTGCTCAAAGTTGTATGCTGAAGCTGAAAATATATATGCTTATTTCAAAACACTGTAAATTTTGATCCCTACAAGTCTTTATGCTCCCTAAGTTCTATTATATGTTGGATTTTCTTTTTTTATTTCTGAAAACTATCTGCATAAAAAATATCTGTGAAACTTGGATAATGGTAAGAGCAGTATATCCTGAAAGAAAAATAAACCCCAAGGTACTTTAAGCTAGTTACAGAGTAAACGTTGAGTGTTTTTTACTTTGCTTCTCCCACCTGTTGGAGCCTAAGCTTTTGAGTGTGGTTGAAGAGTGAGACTGCTATTCCATCATCTCACACTGAATACTAACATAGATGTAATGTGAGAGAAGCTTAATGCTTTTAAGGTTACTTATATATGATAAAGAATTGTGTGTGTTCACCTGAATTAATAAAAATTGTACTGTGTATTAAATGGGTGGGGCTGTGTATGTATGTGTATATATATACACCTACATATAATTGCGGTCTTATTTGAATAGGGCAAAACGTGGGAATGTTAAACGTGTGCTGTTGTGGGTAGGGAATTGCATATTTAAACTTGCAGCTACCGGGAGTCTTAATGTGAACTCCAAAGTTCATTTCTAGGAATGATATGTAATGTGCTCTAGACTAACTAAATGAAAGTGAAATATTATTCTGTGTA
The DNA here is from genome assembly GCA_035590275.1 of Ibycter americanus. NCBI lineage: Eukaryota > Metazoa > Chordata > Aves > Falconiformes > Falconidae > Ibycter > Ibycter americanus. Next base: position 24,155,604 of record JAVJGI010000002.1, read on the forward strand.
TGTTGACTTAGCATGATTAAAATGAGATTTAATAATTTAGGATGTTTGTGGTTTTCTAGGACTATTATGTAACTTTTTCCTAGAACCTGGAGAGCATGGAGATGGAGAAAACCTCCAGTATATCAAATGAAATAATGAAATACAAGGCCTTTTCTAACAGTACCTGGGGCTTTTTTACATTCCAACAAAGTGCATGTTCAACAAGCAGCAGATGTAGATTATATCATCAAACAGGATGCTGATTGAGACTGAATGTTCAGTTTATTGTTTCAAGGGCATTTTTCTTGGTCTGTTAGGCATCTCCTTTTTTAACTGATAGTGGATACTTGGAGTTTTGTACCTTTTTGCAACATAATATTGCAAATATGTTTATGGCAACTTTAAATTTTCCTTATTCCTGAAAGTTCACTTTTTTTTTTCCTCTGGTAATTTCCAAAATCTCCTGATGTTAAAGAGCTTATAGAACGTGTACATGCTTTTCATTTGAGGAGCTGTCTTAAATTCCACAGTCAGAAAGCCTGCATGACGTAATAGAATGTATTTTGAGAGGGTAAAAATTAGCATAGATGCTTTAATTGTATAGTAGCTGAGGTCCTGGTTCAGGTGTCTAAGTAGAGATGTTTGTTTGAAAACACTAAAGAAAACGTTTCATAGCTTTTTATTTCCATGGAAACTGTATCTGATATTGTCTCTTTCCTTTCCCTTTCCTTTAATGACACTGTGTTTTTCCCCCCCCTTTCTTCCTCGTTTTCACTATGATCATGTGTAAGTCTATGGCAACTTTCCATGCAATTAATAGTATATAACAAACATTATCAAATAAGTAGAAATGCTTTTTTTGCTTAAAAGCAAACTGTGACAGTTGTCTAGCTGCAGCAATGCAGAATAAGCCAGTTCTATTTTTTTTCTTCAATCTCAACAAAACCTCTCCTTGGAAGTAGAGGAGGTGGCACTTGACCACGGCTTCAACACAACACAACAAAAACAGGCTGGGGGTACAAAAAAAGACACCATTATCTTTAGACCTACAGAATTTATGAAGTAATGTCTTCTGGGGAAGGAATTCCCAGGAAAAGCAAAAGCTTTCACTGTAAAATAAAAAGAACCTTTGAGTGGGCTGGATGTAAAGTTGTAAAAGAGCAGTATGGGATAAATAGGCGAAACTGAGCTTAGCTTTCATGGTTGTATTACAATAGAGGGGTCCAGGTAGCTGGCAGGTCAGAGCGTACGAAAGAAAGTAGTTCAGGCAATGAAGTACTACCTAGAGCTGTATCTAGAAGCAGGATTGCAGAAGTGTTCTCTGGACTAGCCAGGGAACTAGAGTCAGAAATCACCTTGTTGTGATACGTTGTAATTATGAACCTAAAAAAAATATCCAAGATGAGACTGATGTCTGAATGAGGTCGCAAGTTAACTGTCAACTTAGTGACAGTGCAGACCTTGGGCTAAAATACCTTCTTAGCTGTTACAAGCAAAAATATCTAAAGGGTGTCTTTAAGGGGAGGTGGGAGTGGGATGGGCAGAGCAAAGAGACAAAGGTTACTCACCTATAGGTAAAGAATACATGCTCCGAGGATTTGTGTGTTTGTTAGAATGGCCTGACCTCTTGCCCCTCAAAAAGAGTCAAAAAGAATATCATGAAGGATAGTAATTGCTAAATAAATTGGAAAAAGTTTCTAATCCTGAAGTGTTTCTGGATAATGAATCTGATGGTGTGTATGTTTCATTAAGAATCGAGGCATGCCTAGCTCAGACATTTGAGCCAAGAACACAAACACAAACACCCCGCATTCCCAGGGCACAGTGACTAATACTTCCAGTGAGATCTCAGCATTCCCTTTATAGATCAGGTGTAATGTACACTGACATTCCAACTTGCAGCACTGAAAATTAATATCAATATGGTGGGCTAAATAAAGTATAACTCTGGAGCTGCAAACACTTTTGGGATGAAGAACAAGTATTTTAAAGCTTTTCTGCTGATGTTGAGTCAAAGTCTTATCTGTTAAAAATAAGAGATTAAAAGCCTTCATGAGATTGCATATCCTTTATCTCTGTATAGATATGCTCCAGTGAAACAGATCACCATACTATAGTAGCTGAATTACAAAATTGAAGCCATAAAACTAGATGGTGGACAGCAAGTTTTATTCCAATTTTTCTCATTTATGAGACTTTCTCTGTAGTGCCTTTCTTAAACATCAATGATATTCTACACCCTCAAGTATCTTTCGAAGAATAGTCAATGACAGCATCTCTAAGTAAGTTGAATATCATTACTGGCTTCCATCTTTTCATGTGGAAACTGTTCCAAAATCTTGTTTATTACAATAGTATAGGGACTTCCCCTCTTTTTTTCTCTTCCGCCCATTTGGCTGTCATTGCTTCCCTTGACACCTTCATATTTGTGTAAATTACAGGCTCAGACTAGAATTTTGTATTTCACCTGAAGGTGTAGGGGAGCTCTACAGTGAAATTTTCTGTTTTCATTCATGGTGAATGGCTCCTTTACCAATTCCCACATCAAATTCTTTTTGAAATCAACTTCTCTCCCTCTGCCTGGAATATTACAATGTCTAGCCACTTGTTTGCTCTTGCTTTCAGGTTTCCTTATCTGTTGAAGATATGTACAACTTCTCTAGGTGCTGGCTTGCATTTTCATATGTTTCAATATTTTTCTGTTCAGGTATTTAACTTCTTTTGGTCTCCCTTTTTTCTTTTATTCTCCTATTTATCTGAAGTTAGTGGGATTCTCCTAATTTTTTAAGGCAAGGCAGTATTACTCTTGACAAGTCAGGAACTGGTATCACTCTAGAGTTACTCAATTTGCTGCTGCTTTTTTTCTTTCATTTTCTCTTTGGTCATGCACATGAAAAAGCTTAGCTACAAGTGGATCAGTGACCCATTTATTATTCATATATTTTCTTTTAACTTGATCTTCCTAAATATATTCTTCCTAAATCCACACGTGTGGTAACATTCCTAGCCCTGATATCTTTTAGATGGCTAATTTTATGTTGCATATCTACTCTAAGATTATGTAAATCATGTTTCCCATGATCAGACTGCTAGGAAACTGGGGTTTATGACTGCTGTAAATATATACGGGCATAAAAACTTCTGGGGCATGTTTGCTGTTTGTATATACAAGTAGTTCATTTTTAAGTAGTTGTTTTGGACGTTTCATTTGGATTACAGCCCATGTCTAGATATCTTTAGAGTAGATCTCTTTCTTTACAATGCTTTTTGACTACAGAACCCTAAACATTTCAGGAAAAATGTGCAGGGATGTGTTAAGAAATATCTTATCCAAACTTGTGTATAGATGTTTTGTATACTACATGCTGTAAACACCCCTTGCTTTGTCAGATTTCATGGTTTCCATAAAAAAATGAAAAATGGCTGGATTTTGGCAGGTGTAAATTGCTATGATTCATTGATTTCTTTAATCCAAATTATACTAGCTGAAAACTTGGACATTAGAATGCCAAAAATAAAGACAAATCTTTTCATCAATATTTCCTACTTGTAGTGTATTAAATATAAAGTTTATTATGGCCAATAGGGCTTTACTCTGGCAAATGAATGCAGAAATTGAAATACAGGGTATGACTGCGTATGACACAAGCATTTTTAACCTCTTTAAGCTAGTTTATAAACCGCAGGTGTTCTCAGGTTTGTGTTTGTTGTCTTTCAATGGTTCACCAAATAAGAAGACAGACAAATCTCCATCTAAGCGTGCATAATGAAATCACAATTTAAAAAAGTTAATGCTGTGGGTTTTTCTATATGCAGATTACACTATTCATAAATGCATCACGACATCATGTATATGTACACATCCCATTTGTGGCAGTAAAGCTGCTGAAAAACTATGAAATTTCAAGTGGTGTTTAAGGTGTTTTAGAAAATCTGCATTGGAGCTTGTATCTCAGTAGCTTTTTGATCAGTAGAAAATCTGCATTGGAGCTGGTATCTCAGTAGCTTTTTGATCAGTTTGTGATCTATTAAAATTTGCCCTCTGTAAATGTTTCTTCTGTCAGTTCAGGGTAAGAGATTTCGTTATCATTAGCATGCTTGTCTTGCCATAAAGGTTAAAGGGAGGAGGGATATACAGCCACTTCTGTTAGTGTATGAAGCCAATGGTATCCTCTCTTTTTACTAGTTACGTGTGGAGTATGTGGTAGTGATGGACACTACAGCGTACCGACTGTACTTTTGTACATGAAGAACTTATTAACAAGAATGTAAACCACATTGTGCTTCCGGTTCTGTTGGCTTTATACCATACTACTCTGCTGTTTTCAAAGAAGTTTATCTTGAGGATCAGTTGCAGGAAATTTGCATTTTCAAAATGGGGAAAGTTTGTAATATTCATTGACTTGCTGAATATTATTCAGCCACTTCTAGTGTCTTCAGTAGAGCTTACTCCAGGTTCCTGCCACGGTCAATGCAAAACATTGCCCTCTTTGTGTAGAGGAGCAGAAATTGGGACTGATGGTGATTACTGAAGAGTAGAATTTGGCTGTTCTTTTTGATTTCTCATGTGCCTGGATTTAAAGAAGTAAGGACACAGGTAATACCAACAGCATTGGCCTGTTGGGGGTGAAATTTTGATGTAGCTGGCAAACATCAAATGTAGTGGAGTTCTTTAACACCTAAATTGTAGCAATTGATGAGGTTATTAATATGGGAAAAACATTGCATTTTACTTGGTGTCAAGAGTGCTATGACAGTTTACACCAGCTGCCTATATTTCTGAATGTCCTTCCTTAGCACATCCCCAAAATAGAGAGGATTGGTCATTCAGTTCTATTTGCATTTCACTTATGATTGGAATCTGTCATCTTTGAACAACTGAAATAGTTCCTCTTTTGAATAGCCTCCAGATATGGTAATTAACTAACAGATTTGTCTTCATTTTTTCCTCTTCTCCACCCCTGAGTTTTTCCTCATCTCTTTCTTTTTCTTTTTCTTCTTACATCCCTGATGCTTTTTGTTTCTTTCGTGTTTTTTCAATGAACTAAATAAAAGTTGTTACAAGAGCTTCAGAATGCATATGCATGGGAATTTATGTATTTATTTTGGTGTGCACTCTCCTTTAAGTGTACTACCTGAAAAAAAAAAAAAGGGCCGCCTTGCTAGTTCCTCTCCCTATGTACTGACATACGCCCTCTCAAGAAGGAATTCCAACAAATATATCTTTTTGGCATATACTGTATTTACAGCAACAAACCAGGAGAGAAACAAAGAATGACTCATCAACCAATTAGTGGTTGAAATGCCCCAAGGGTATAAAGTTGGCCGGTTACCTGCCCAGGAAGCTGCATAGGTAGCCTTTTGAAACTGTGGCTTGGTGGTGCAGACACAAGCCTCTCTCTGTTCATTATAGAAGATCTTGACTTGTCTTCTTGAAGTATTAACTTCCTATATGTGCACCCAGTCAGAACAATGTGTTTTGAACATATTTTTTTCCAGGAGGCAATAAAAATAGATCTAGTAAACCTGGCTTTGATTTCACTGACAGTAGCATAAATGAGTTTGTGCCAGCTGAAGGTGATAGACCTCATTCTTCTCTCACTTCCGTCCTTTTTTGCAGAATCACAAAATGGTTGGGGTTGGAAGGGACTTCTGGAGATCATCTAGTCCAACCACCTGCCTAAAGCAGATTCTCCCAGAGCAGGTTGCACAAGATCATGTCCAGGCAGGTTTTGAATATCTCCAGAGACGGAGAATCCACAACCTCTCTGGGCAGCCTGTTCCAGTGCTCTGTCACCCTCAGAGTAAAGTTCTTCCTCATATTCAGAAGGAACTTCTTGTGTTTCTGTTTGTGCCCATTGCTTCTTGTCCTGTCACTGGGCACCACTGAAAAGGGCCTGGCCCCATCCTCTTGGCACTCTCCCTCAAAATATTTGTATGCATTGATAAGACCCCCTCTCAGTCTTTTCTTCTCGAGGCTGAACAGACCCAGCTCTCTCAGCCTTTCCTCATAATGAAGATGCTCCAGTCACTTAACCGTCTTTGTAGCTGGACCCTCTCCAGTAGTTCCCTGTCTCTGTTGAACTGGGGAGCCCAGAAATGGACACAGCACTTCAGATGCAGCCTCACCAGGGCATAGGAGAGGGGGAGGATCACCTCCATCCACCTGCTGGCCATGCTCCTCCTCATGCCCCCCAGGATGCCGCTGGCCTTCTTGGCCACCAGGGCACGCTGCTGGCTCAGGGGCAGCTTGCTGTCCACTCGGACTCCCAGGACCTTCTCTGCAGAGCTGCTTTCCAGCAGGTCAAGCCCTAGCCTTTACTGGTGCATGGGGTTAGGCAAGCTATGCCTGTTTGTCCAGTTCTCCTCTCTTACACTGGTGGAAGTTTGAAAGAAATGTAGTGAGGGAAATGAGGTTATTAAAGTTAACAGAATTTGAGAAGAACAAAATGTTTCCTTGCACATGTGCACATACACTGTAAAATTGCCTCTTTGTTTATGAGTAGGTGACAGAAGAAAAGGCTGCTGCAATATTTGAACCAATGTGTTGTGTTCTGACTGAACAAAACCACTGTCTGTACTGGCAAATTTTCTTAATTTTAAAGCTAGGTAGAAAAAAATCACAGTGTGTCTTATTAAGCATAGCATTACTTTTAGCCAACAGAATTTGATAATTTTGTTATGTACTTGATTCTACCAAATCAAGATCTCACAACTTTCCTTGTGGATTTATCTCCTTACATGTTGTGGTGGGTTGACCTTGGCTAGATGTTAGGTGCCCACCAAGCTGCTCTATCACTCCCCTCCTCAGCAGAACAGGGAGAGAGACAATAAGATGGAAAAAACCCCTTGTGGGTCAAGATAAAGACAGTTTAATGAAGCAATAGCAAAAGTTGCGTGCGCGGAAGCGAAGGAAAACAAAATGTTATTCTCTACTTCCCATCAGCAAGCGATGTTCTGCTGCTTCCCGGGAAGCAGAGCTTCAGTACACATAGTGTTTGCTCTGAAAGACGAATGTCATAAATAACGAATGTCTCCCACTTTCCTCCTCCTTTCTTTTAGCTTTTATATCTGAGAAGATGTCATGTGGTATGGAATATCCCTTTGGTCACTTTGGGTCAGCTGTCCTCGTTATGTCCCCTCCCAAGATCTTGCCTGCCCCAAGCCTATTGGTGAGAGGAACGAAGAGACAGGCCTGATGCTGTGCGAGCACTGCTCAGCAATAGCCAAAACGCTGGTGTGTTATCACCACCTTTCTAGCTACCAATACAAGTACAGCACTATGAGGGCTGCTGTGGGGCAGAGCCAGACCCAATACACATGTTTGTTAGAACACTCTGTAAGAAACAAAGAGATAGTGTGGCAGAAAAATGTAAAATAGGTGGAATGATGCCCTACTCAGCTGAACTTTTACGTATGTCTGTCTTTGTAACATTGTTTCAAGGTGCTGACTTGAATTTTTGCCTTTGGAGCCAAGCTATTTGTGAGCACCTTTTAAAAAGAAATGTATATGTCTATATTTGTTTATATATTTACATTTTGCAAAGTTGTTAGGTCCTCATGTCACACAATAAACCCCCTCTTTTTCTATCTAGCTTCCTAACCTGAATGTCCTCTGATGATCTTCACATTCACTGCCCTGTCCTACGGAAAAGAGAAAACATTAACTAAAGTGCTCATGCGTAGAGCTTAGATGCTCTTATTTTATCCTTGAAGGAATTCACATAATAGCAATTCCATGTACTCGTCAAAGTTCACAAGCATGTATAAAGTAATATTTGTGTTGCTAGCTGTCATTGTTATAGCTTGTAGCAGTAGAATTATTGTTCGGGTTACATCAGGACTTGCATTACATAGTTTTCCTGTGGCCGTTATCCTTCTTTCCCCCAACAAAGATCAGCTGATACACTGCGTATGCCCTGTGCGATGCTGTTGGGGGAGGAGCAGCAGATTTCAGCAAAGGTGGGGTTTTTTGTTTATACCTCTGTGTTGTTTGTTTGTGGATGACTGCTACTCAAAAAAACTCCCCAACAAACAGCACAAAGAGGAAGCAGTGACTGGAGAGGCTTCTGGATCTGGTTATGGGGGAAACCAAAGTGTTCCATTTGGGAAAAGAGTGATTGGGAGGTGAATGAGCTAGAATCAAGAGTTTTGGGAGTATTTATTTGAAGAATGGGGTTGTCTGAAAGAAAAGTGAAAGAGATCTGGAGCATGGGGATAGGGTGTTAGAATGTTTAAATAAAAGAGAAAAAAAAAGAAAAGAAAGAGTGCATTTATTTAGTAGTGACTGGACCCCAATGTCAAAATGATGTTTCTTTTCTGTCATGTGTGTCTTGAAATTTCTTCTGCTTTTTCATAGTAGAGGTGCTGTTCAGCACGTCTGCCAAAACATCACATCAGTTTTAATTGAGCTCAAAGTTTCTAATTTTTTCTGGGTAAAATTTGGTTTACAAAGTCCGAGTTGAGTTGAAGTTAGAAAACAAATGATGCTAATCAATTTAGGAATTTCTCAGTAAACTTGGAAGTATGATTATAATCCTCAAATTTTGTTTTGCTTTTCTCTTTCTTTCAGAACATTTACCTAAGCTTTGAAACTCCTTTTTATTTGTAATAGTCAAAGAAGGTTTGTCGTCTTTATCACTTGTGAGGAAAATGCTTTCTATTTCCATCATAATCCACGGAAAGTGTTACCGTTCTTGACAGCTAGCAATAACGGAAGAAACAGTAAGAATGAAATTTTTGCTTTGGTGACATAAGCAGGCAGGTGACCAAGCAGGTCTCTCTTTGTATGAAATTATGTAATTTCATGTGAGGTACAGAGATGGTATGAGACTGATACCAAGTGTGTTAGCCTCGTGCTCAAAGTAGGAGCCTTGAGACATCTGTTGAATACATTAAAAATGTACATATTAAGGTTTATACAAATGATTTTTTTGGGGAGGTGTGTGTGTCTTACCTACGCAAACAGAATTCAGAATTATGCAGTGCGCAGCCTACTCAAACCAGAGACCTGGTTCTCCTCCATCAACGTGTATCAGTTCCCTAGGGTTTAATGTAATCGTGGAGACAAGAATCTCTAGTAAGAAAGGGTCTCATCTGTTTGAATTGCTTACACTTTATAATAACAGAACCGATACAGAGAGATCAGGCTATTTAAACAAAGTAAAACAGAGTAGAATCAAAGCCTGTTCCTCTTTTCCCAAACTATTTAGTTGCATATAAATAACTTAAGCAGCTTATTCATTATTTCTAGATTTGTTATTCTTGGCAATGGTCTGTACTTGGTACCAGGTAATGCATCTGCTTTAAACTGCATTGCTTTTTTTCTTGTAATAACTCTTGCTGCCAAAATACTCCCTTGCCCTACCCCACCCCCCAGCCCTGGACTTACAGACACTGATTTGATGCTCATTAATGTAGACAAGGTAGTGTTATGATGCTTTATCTAGCTTCAATTCATTTTCAGGAATGCTATCATTGTTTTTGTCTGCTTTCATAGTAATATGGGTCTGCACCTTTAAAACCTGCTTGCATCTGTATATTCATGTCAGTCTAAAGCAGCTACCCAAGCAATTGTAAACATGATGTGCTCCATTTTCTGTCCACTACACTGTCTCACGGGAGAGGAGGCTCACTGCCTGGGGCACCTTAGTATACTGAAAGAAAATCAGGCTCCACAGCTTTGCAAGCTGTGAAAGCCTTGGGGATGAACACGATGTTGGGTTGTCCCAAACACATTGTTATCAGTAACTGCTTAGCTTGAATTTCTAATTTCTTGGTGCTCCCTGTAATTGTCCAAACCGCTGTCTCAAAAATCATCCGTGGATATTGACATAGCTGAAACTGAATGTAAATAAATTTAAAATACACAGCACGTGAAAATTTTGCAAAGTAATAACATGTACAGTAATAGATAGCAGAACCATACACTTGAATGTAAATTGATGTTTGGTATGTTCTAGATGCCACTTGTCCTATTTACAATATTCCGACAATGTCTGTACTCTGGTATTTTGCGTAAACTATATTGTCTGTTCCCAGAGAGTGTATCTGCCTTAACTACTAACTCCTTCAAGCACTTACAGTTCCCGGAAAGACAAACGCCAAATGTCAATTGCAAAAAGGCAGGTTTTTTTCCCCCCAAAACTATAAACTCGCTCATACAATAAAGGAAATAAACCCTTCAGCGCCGTCCATGCATGTGTAACAGTGCCATCTAGTGAGTCTTGTCCTGACAGTGAAGAAAAATTCAGCAGTTTTGGTTGAATTGCTATTCACTATTCATCTATTCACTGTTCAGCTATTTGGAAACATTGCTACTCTGTTGGCGTTTTCTTTTTTTGTATTCTCCAGGTACTGTCTTTCTCGCAAATATTTGTCCCTGAGTATTATATGTGCTTTTTAGGGCTCTAATATGAGGTGGGGTTTTGTACTTTTTTAAAGCTGGTTTTGGCAAATTAGTCAGGTGAGGTGACTGACAAGTAAAAATATCATGAATCCACATAATAAGCACATAATAAGAAAAACGTGAAGAAAAAAGTATGGCCAATGCATAGAAACGTACAGCCACCAGCAGGTTTATCACAGAGGAGAATAGTCATCATAAATAAGATGTTCTACATACATGTTGCATTCTGCTCAAAGGTGTGGCTATTAGATAAATTGGTAGAACAAGCACTACAGAATCTAGTACTTCATGTTACTCAGTAAAATAAAAGCAACACCAAACAAAACAGAAAAACATGTTTAGCTATGATTCCATGAACAATTTAATGTTAATTTTGATGCTTTCATTTTACCTTATTATATACTTTCTGAAAGCAGAGGGTTGCAGTTAAGATCAGTATTGATCCTAAATATTGATGCTAAGTAATCCCACTAGAATAATGGAAAAAAATAATGGCAAACCCAAGAGTCTTTTGGCAGGCTGTTGTTATTCATTCAGTGTTCTCTCATAGTCTGTTACCTATCAATGCTGAGATCATATGAATAAGTTCATACAGGCGGAAAGCTAAGTTTATCTATTATAGCAATATGTATTTTCTCAAAAGTGTCTATATTTCCAGGAGTATTTTGGCTTCTCAAGATGTCTTTGTAACACAGGAAATATTTCATTAGTTAATGGATCCATTACTTTTATAAGGGACTTAACTTCTAAAAAAAGTGTTTGGTGTCCACATTCCTAACAGTTTGTGATAATTACAGCTATTAAAAATATCAAATATTTTATGATTCTGCATGGTTAATGCTAAAGTAAAAAGGCACTTCCATTTTTTTTTAATGTATATGGCTAAAACAAAGGAACAGATGATTGGAAGTTAGTGAAAAATGAGAGTTATTCTTCAGATTGCCACTTAAATCTAAGCTAAATTGGAACAGTAATTAGAAGATGTTACTGTGCAATGACTGTTTGCTAATAAGTTCCATCATTTGAGAGTGTTAGTTACCAATTGTCTGAATAAACATCCTATTTGCATAGCTATACTGCAATTGAACTAACAGGTAGCTTTTTGTATTATTTGAATCTACTAATAACTGATGATGATCAACAGTTTATGCAGCAAATTTCACAATGAAGAAACATTTTTCTAACAATTAAACCTGCTGAAGTGATATGTAAGAGCCATCTCAGAACTGGAGATGCCCCACTGTCAGGTTACAGAAGCAAGACTGTGTCCTCCTGAAGTTTTCAAATGTTGCTTGTCTTACCTTTTCAGTAGTGAAGTTTCATTGGTGTTTCCCTCCCCCCTCCCCCCTTCAGAGAGTATGTAATTGTAGTTTAACTATACGTAACGTTTTACTACAGTGCAGGCCCAACTAGTTTAGGTGGCTGGTTGTCCGATATCATTGACAGGGTTTCTTGGAGTCTTCTCATTTAATAGTTAGAAAAAAGCACGGGAGAAAATCTATAATAAAATAGCATAGACATACTGTTGTTCATCTAATCTTCAGCTTGTCCCAGAGATAAGTAAAGTGGACTTTTTTCAAAAAGCGTGTGACAAATGACTGAACTAGCTCACTTTTTTCTAACTAGCTCTATCTTGCTATGACTCATTTACATCATATTGAAAAGCTGCTCTTGTACTTAACTCCAGGTTTTCTGTTCCTGCGTTTGAAATACAGTAGAGCCATATCTTAAATTTCCTTTTATTTTGCATTGCTTATGTCTACAGAGCCTGTAAAGAGACTATAGTAAACAGGACATTCACCAAGTCTCAGACTTATCCACACAGCTTTCTCCTTTTAATGTTTATCAGCTGCTCTATTCTACTTAGCTCTACCCCTTTTAGGTGTGAATTTCAGATTAGCTATAGTATTTGACGGAACATAATTATATTCTCTGGATGGGTGCTCTAGCAGTAGCTGGGTGGTTCATAGGCAGTGAGCTGATGGCTGCATTGCCTGTTTGAGCGAATCTGTCAAAGAAATGAATGAGTCTCATAAAATCATAGAATGGTTTGGGTGGGAAGGGACTTTAACAATCATCTCATTCCAACCCTGTAGGTGGAACTCATGTATTCTGAATTCGACCCTAAGGAGCAAGTGAGGTTTTTCCAGTGTCTACTGTAGTTTTGTCACAGCATACATCTGAAGACTGAAAAAAACATTAATTTTTCAGCGATAACTTGTCTGCTCTTCAGGGCTATTTGGGTATAACTACGGTGCTGTGAATATTGTCTCTAGCTCTGTCAGCTGTGCCTTACCAGATTGACTAGCCTTTGCATTAACCTATGGTCTCCTCACTTGAGCATGAAAGTATTATTTTTAATCAAGGCATTTTTAATAATGAAGATACTAATCCCATTGTGATGGAAAGAGGATATGTGTTGTTACTTCTTTGCTAAAGAAAAATAGAATCCATTTCTATAGCATCATGTATTTGTTATAAAATGCACCTTCTGGTGATATGTAATTAAGACAACAGTACCATCTGAGACAGATAGCTAGTAGGGGAATTTATCTTCAGAACTATTGTCATGTTTCAGTTTGTCGTCTTTTTTTTTTTTTTTTTTCTTTCTTCTTTCACTTTTTCTTGATTTTTGTTCTGCTATTGGCAAAAATTGGTCTGGGAACCTTCAGTGTTGATTATGTCAGGATTACATTACCATCAACAGAAGTCAGAAAGTACATGTCAGACCGTAAAAGCTGTGCTTTGGAAAATAGTGATACCACCAGCACTTTATTTACATTCCCTGCCTACACTGGGAAGCCTAAGATCTGTTGATTACTGGTGTGAATTTTAAGAGAGCCTTCAGGTTGCTCTAGCAAGTTGAAGTTCAGTGCATATATAAACATAACGAGGGGAAAAAATTGTGTTGGATTTAATTTCCTGTGAATGAGTTGTGTGGTCTAGTCCTTAATCACATCCAAAAACCTGGGAATTAAATCCCATATGGTCTTCCTAAAAAATGAAGGTAGTTATATGTATTTTCTAGTCTTGGGTATTGCATGTGTCCTGTATTGTTATATTAAAATTAATTTAATCACTAAGTCACTTTTTTTTAATCTGAACTCTGCTCCTTCTGTGTCTGAGTAATGAAAGGTAATAATTTAATTTTCTTTCAATAATTCTTGAGTGCTTAGATTTAGAAAACAAAGGTTGTTGTATTCCAACTTATAGATATGCAGCTATAAACAGTGAATGTTGAGTAGTCAGTCACTAATCTTTAACACATCATCCTGTGAAATCAAGGGAGTAAAAAATATTTGTTATATTTTGAAGGCAAATAAGAAAAATGTTGAGCTCTTCTGAAATTATAACTTCTTTGGAGTATTTTCATTGTTAATTTAAAAAAATGGACCAATAGAAACAAAATCAGATGAATTTCCAGGTTCAAAGTCAAAGCTGAGCAAAAAAATTTTTATTAAAAAAAAAACCCGAACAACTAACTGGACTCACCGAGAGAGACAGTGTGTCAAAGTCAGGTTATGTCTTCAGTGATTTGAATGCTCCTAACACACCATTAGGTTAGAGGAAATTTGTGTTTGAACTTATACTTTAGCTTTGGTTCACTTCACAACCATCTTATTTTAAAGTGATCTTATGTTCATGTATTTTTTTCGGTTTTGTAGTAAGCCAGATTTTTGTTTTCTGTGATCAGCATTTTACTCGTTTCACTGGTGTTTTCCTAGATTTAATTTGAAATAAGAGGAAATTTAGGCTGTGAATCACTCTTTTACTATATTTGATAATATATTCGTTCTGTACGCTTGCAGCTACTGTTCATGCTGAGTTCTTGAAGGTGTAAAGTCCATTTATAAGCATAAGGTATATTTCATGTAACTTCAATTTTTATTTCTATTATTTCTATCTTTTTTTATTATTATTTCTTTCTACTCTATAAATAGAACAGTTTACTTTCCAGTCATGCATTCAATTTTACAAAAGCGAAAATATTTCAGATTTTGAGGAATCATTTGTGGAGTTCTTGCAGCATGTCATTATGAACAAAAGTTACCTTTGTAACTTCAGTGTGTGAATTTAAAATTGTACAGGGAAGACTATGACTAGAGTTCTTTAAAGGTCTAAAAATAATTTTCTGATTATGAAAGGTCATACTTTTCGTCCTTGTTAGCCTTTCAGAAATTAACTTTCCCTGTGTGATGGTGCTTTAAGAAACTTGCTGTGTGTGTGAGCGAGAGAGAGAAAAAAAGAATCAGGATGTTAGTGTTTTCCTAATACAAAGTACTTGAAGTTATTTTTACAAGGCTGTATTTAAATGGTTAAAAGATTTTTTGTTTGCTTCATATACTTGAAATATTAACAAGAGAAACACACAAGTCAATGATCAGGGGAAAATTTGTGAGCATGAATGACTAGAATTGCTTTTAGTCAGAAAAATGTCTGTATTGGGCAGCTAAGAGTGGCTGAGAACCAAAGCCTTCCTCAAGATAATCAGAGTTTAATAGTCAACATGACATTTACAGTAGATTATAGGTGATGGAAATACAGAAGCACATATAGGAGATATAGATATACATATAAGTCAAAATAATTCTAACATAATCAAACAGCCAACAAACAGATAAGCTGTTAGATACAATTGTCAGGCTGATCTTTCTCCTTTCTTGACCTCAATTTACATCTTATTGAACTTATAATTCAAGTTAGTATTATAATGTCAGTAGTATTCTAGTTGCAGATGAGATAAATTAAGAAACTACTGTACAAAAGGGCAAGGATTGCTGGTGAACTGTGTGTGGGAGTTCTCAGTGAAGTGTTATGGGTTAGCACAAAAATGCAACCATGCCAAAAGCAATGCTGTAACAGGTTGCATTGTTTGATTGTTGTATCTCTTCCATCTGCTGTTTTTACTGAGTGCCTATTTTGCCTCCCTGAATTAGAAGGCTGAAACCGATGGAGTCTGGCCTGATGACTGCTTGCAAAGGGGTATGGTCTGTCCTTGATGGGGTCCCCTTAGCTTTCCTTGTCTCTCCAGGACACCTGTGAAGAACCTGCAATCTTCCAAATCCCTAGGTGCCTATGGTTATAGAGCCATCCATGGAAACAAAAATCCCTCCTCTGTCATGCAACATTTTCTGGGCCATGAAACTTTTGCAGTTACATGAAGGAGTTAATCCAGCTCCCTACGTGGCTCCAGCCCCCCGCCCCGAGGCTATTTTAACTGTTGGGAATGAAATTACGGGTGCCAATGTCTGGAATCTCCTCAGTTATGAGTGCATTACTGCAGTAGTAATGTGTGTTGCATGTCAGCCTTTCCTTCCTCTGCTGGCATTCCCTTCCTACCACAGACAAAATGCAGCAGCTTTTGGACAGCTGGAAACTCTCCAGTCTGTACAAACTGCTCAGCTGGGCAGGCCCATGTTCTCCTTGATCTCTTTAAAGATGCTCGACAAGTCTGGTGCAAGTAGGTTGTGGATGGAAGGGAGATACTTAATGGATCAATTTAGTTAAAAAGTATTAATAAGGAAACTTGATAAAACAACCTTTCACCCAAATCTTTAGTAGAATATATAAATCTAATTGTCTTATATAGTTCTGGGGGGGAGATGGGGGAAATAATTCTTCCCCTTCCCCCCTTTTTTTTTCTTTTTTAAAATTCTATATTTAGGTCACATGCCTATGCTTGACTCCATTAAAATGAAAAAAAAAAAAAAATCTTATTTATTAATAAATTTAAGTCTGCATGTGTTTCTCTATTCTAAATAAATAAAAGATAAATAAAATTCTAAAATGTTAAATAACTAAATTCTAAATGGTGTGCCTCCATCCTAAAAAAAATTGCAATTTTTGGAGTTCCCTGGAAATGCTATTAGTTAGGATCTGTTTCTTTTTGAATTCCAATGATTTGTATTTGCTTTTCATCCTTCAGTTTCAGATGGATAGTTTTTAGGATTAGCCACTCCTCTCTATCAGCGTCATATTGTTTCCTTTCTAACATGAGTCCAAGCTAGCCCCTGGGGGAGTATGTGAAATTTCCTGTATTCTCTTTGTGACAGCAGAAGATGGTAACATTTTAAAATCTTGAAATAATAGTCTGCTTGCTACAAGGTAGAAAACAACAACATACAATTACGTACTTTGGCATGTAACTTTGGGACTCATTCAAAATGCACTGGAGACCATACAGTAAGATTTTGTGTGTGTGTGTGTGTGTGTGTGTGACTCACGGTAGGGGGAAAAAAATGGTAGACAGAATGGGTACCTGACCAAAAACTTTGTCATCCTGTACATGTTATGTTAAACAGATGGTAAGCTGCCATTTTAGAGGTATATATTTAGTGGAGAGAAAAAAAAAAAAAGGTCAACTTGTATGATTATTTGCAGTGATTTTAGGGCACTGTTTAATTGTGATGAAAATAAGAAGGAATCTACATTGTTTTCTTGGTCACAGGATGTAACCTGTTGACCTTTGGACATACTCTGTTAAGATAAATCTCCACTGTTTCAAGAATCCACAGATTCCAATGGTGACCATTTTATCAAGGCAGCTGAGCTTCTTTTCATTCTACTGGTAAAACCATAAGGCAATACCTATTGAAACAGGATGTTAACCAAGTAAGGATCTTTAAGACCATCTCAATTTTTTAGCACATTAAGATTACTATTGATTCTGAGTCACACTGATGTGAGTCATCCTGGAAGTTAGACGTGCCCCCAAGATGTTGCTGTATCAGAGGCTCATATCGAAATTAGCATTAGGCTTGCTTGGTTTTCTGGTGGAGTAATGGGACCAGTGTTAGTTTTACTTTTTTCCTTTTCTTCGTTAACAAAGGGGGAGGGGAGAAGTGAAAGATGAATATTTACAAGGTAGTATTTTTTTTCTTCAGCTATTTAAATAGTTGACACTTCAGCTAATAAACTAACTGTTCTTTGGTGTGACACTGTGGTTACTAATGCTCACTTCCTTTTTTTTTTTTTTTAAGCAAGTATTTATTTACAGTATCCGAGAACTATGCACATAGTTTAGATCTCTAAGCACATTATCCACACTCTAAAGACTTGGGTAATTCCTGCTGGGAATACCTATGAATTTCAGTTCTCTGAAAAATTAGCCCAATACTCATCACTGGTCAAAAAGCAAATAGAATGTTAGGCATTACTAGCAGAGGAATTTAAAGCAAATCAGGACACTAATTTGTGCTGCTGGATAAATCTAATTTTACAAAATTATACAACTTTACATTTTGAATACTTCATGCAATTTTGCTTGATTAATTTAAAAAAAGGACCTAGTGAAACTAGAAAGTCCTTTGATTGATCAAAAGCATGGAATATCTTTTGTATGGATTAAAATACGAATTATAATAAATTCCAGTTTTTCAGCTTGGAAAAGAGATAAGAGAAAGAGGAGAAGATACAGTGATACGCAAATATACAACGTGATATACTGAATAAAATTTTTAGCTTGTAAATAAATGTATAGCTAATGGAAGAAATTGCTTTTTACACAATTTATATTTGTAGAATCCATTACCACAGGATGTTGTGGAGACCAAAAATATAAAGGAATTAGGCAAATTTATGGACTATGTTTCCTGAATTACCTACTACACCTGATGGTCCAGATACAACTTCCAGGTTCTGGAAGTCTCTTAAGATTCTTAAAACATAACACAGGGGCAATTATTGTAAGTGCACTGTGATCTTCAGTTCCTTCAGTAAAGTGCGTTGGACTCGGTAGGCCTAGCATTAGTAAATTTGTTCATATGTGCCAACATGATGATGATATAATATTCCAAATACTTCGGATCTATAGTATCTGGCAAATGTTAATATACTTCAGAAATTTCTATGCCTGGTTTGAAAAGACTGGAAATATTTTCAGAAAAAAGACATTGTGGGACACACATACTTCAGTATTATATTATAACATAGTTATATGTTTCTTTACAATATTTTTCCCTTCCGCTTTTCAAGAACTTAGGGGGGAAAAAAAAGTATTGCTTGGTATTTCTGAATGTTCGCAGTTATTTAGGTAAAATGCTACATTAGCACAAAGTGAATAAACAATGTCAGCCTCTCTATTTCCATTCACACTCTTCAGGTTTATTTTATTAGAGACATGTATGATTTGTTGATACCACTTGAATGTTTCATTTCTTAAGGGGAACAGTTTTAGAGCAAGAAGCCTCTAGAGCCTGCAGGCAGGAGGCGGAAGTGAGTGGGCTGATATTGAGAAAAGCACTGTTGATTGACACGATGTATTGGTTTAGAGTATATTAACTTACCTCACACTTTAAAGAGTCAAAATTAACTCAGGAACGTGTTTAGAATCCTAACACTTCAACAGATGGAAAGCTCCCTTCCTTCCTCCTCCCCCAAAATCACCTGGCAAAGAGCGAGCCAAGGCTAAAAAGGTGTTTTAGAGAATTTTAGTTTGTTCTGCAAATTATTTTTTTACATTTCTCAGAATAGTTCGCAGCTTTCCTCAAAGCAGAATGCATCTTCATAGCTTTTCTTGTTTCTTCATAAAAAAAATAAATCAGGAGTAGAGTTTATTTTAATTACTGTGCGTACAGTATGTCATGGTTTAGTGCGTCAAGCATTGCTATTTTGTGTCTGTGCTTAATTCCAACTTTAGACGGACATACATCATAACTGTAAACACCTGCCTAGCTTCATTAAGGATCGTAAAAATATCCCATTGTGGGAGGATCATAAGCTGTGTTTTAGGCAGTTTGTGTGTGATCTCTGACAAGAACATACCGTGCTACATCTTTCTCACTGTCTGTATTCTTCTTCAGATGAGAAATATGTAATTCTGTCTCTGTCCTTGGCCCCAGCATGTGCGCACACACACAGAGTATTCCAGCAGTACATATAGCAATTTAAAATAATTTTGCAATAGTCAGACTTTTTACAGAAAAATGAAACTGAATTTAAAACACCACATGATTAGCTTAAGGCCTTAATATGTACTGATAGCTTAGAGGTCATTTATAATCATTGTATTGCTGCCATATGTTTAAGGAAGATTAATTTTTAAAAAAAAAAAGCTAGGGCAGTTCTGCTTTCATTTAAAAAAAAAAAAAAAGGCAAGAGGAAAAAAAAGATGAGGTTAGAGGACAGAAGTTTCTGCACAGGGATCCGAACATGAGTAACTTGCAAACAGTCCTATCATCTGTCAAACCAACTACCACATCAAGTTCATAAATAGCAATGTGCAAAAGGAAACTAGGAAAACCAAATCCCACTATAAAGCATCATAGAACCAGGAGTTTTTTAATTAACTCTGAGCACTGCTAGCGATACTATTAAAAATTTTTACATGCTTTGGGGTTTTGGTGCAGTTTTGGGTTTTTTTTTTTGTATTATTTTCCAGAAACTTCTCATGTATTGCAACCTTTTATAGAAACATAAAGTGAGACAAACGTAGATCAAGGGCTCCTGACTCCTTTTGGTTTCAAGAGAGCATGAGCACACTTCATATAGTGTGATGCAGGGACTTGAGTACTAGTATGGCTTTCTTATGGCCCACACTTTTCTCTCCTTAAAGCCGAAAGAAATGCACTCTGCTTGATTTTATTATCATTATAGTTTGTCCGACAGGAAAGAGTGGTCTACAGTAGAATAATCTCAACAGTCCTGGCACTTTAATTCCAAACTGTTGAACTACTGACATATTAAGTTTAAAAACAGCTAAGAAAATGGACCAAACACAAAATCCATCATTTGGATTTTTGTGTGGTTTTCAGTCGCATGCAGTACTGATGGGCATAAATCCAGCTTGTCCTGAAGTTCCTATTTTAAAGTTGCTCATCAGCTTTCACGTGATTCTTGGTCACGTAGGCCTTTGTTTCTAACCTACATCTTCTCCTACTCAGGACACAGTTCCTGCTGCTAGAAAAGTCATAGCCCCCACTGATTTCTATAGAACAACACTGAACATTTGAAATAGAATGACGTGGATGCTTGTAAGAGGTGTATTGGCATAGCAGATGTGATAATTGGGATACAGAGACTCTCAGCATCTCTGTCTTCCACTTACTCTTTCTAGATGGGCATCAGTGTCTTTCTGAAGCCTCATCCATAAAGCGATCGCTTCCCCACAAAACAGGAAGTACAGTGGTGGATATTTTCATTTTCCAAATTACATGGAAGTTATAATTAAATGCTAAATCGCCTTGAAATTTGGTCAATGTCTTGCATTTACACTGAAGAGTATGGAAAATAATTTCAGACAGTAATCTTCTTTTTTTTTAATCTGCATTATTACTGTGCTAGTATGCAGCTCTTAGAATTTTGCAGTTGGTTATATTAACTCCAGCGTCACATATAATTTTTTTTGGCAAGAGATTTCTTGGTACATGACCAATTAAAAGATAGCTTTGGGTACGTTTTGGGGTTTTTTTGTTGTTATTTTGCTTTTAAGTCTTTCTGTGTGTACGTACCTGTGTGCATATAAGGTTTTTATATACATTTTTTTAAATATAGATATCCATATATAATGAAACCAAATTAAAAACACTTCACCTGAAATATAATACTGGCAGATGGGCCCTAAGAAAGTAGGTGGCCCATGAGATGCCCTATTCCAGCAATGCACAGGTTGGGTCACTACTTCTGCTCCCATAACACATACAATGTTTCCTATCCAGAAAGCTGACACCTGTCCTTCTGACATATACATTATTGATACATTCAAACACTGTAGTGGAGTTGGATTTCTTGCAGGTACTTCAGCTGTTCTGGAACATGTGAAGTGTTCCAACATATTTCCACAAAAAGAACTTATAAGTTATTCACTTTTATCCAGGATTATCACTTGAATGCCAGTAGCTATCATCTCTGATTGCATTAACACCTACAACTAAACTGAAGGTGCTGTTATCTCTTTACGCATTTATTTACTAATTAAGCAGCACAGGGTGGTACAGCAACAAAAACTGAGGCATTTAACAAAGTAACATGCACCCCTACTTTCACTGAAAAAAATGGAAGGATTAATTTGAATCTGTGACTTGATTATCCTGCAAGTTACATTTGCTTTTCATAAATAAAATTCCATGAAAAAAAGATAAAGCAGTTATTCTCATGTATCTCTAGGCAATGAGCACGCACAATTCGGAAAATTCATTGGTAACTGAACCTGCTACTGGCTGCTCTCGTATGAGGTTATACATTTGTATTTTTAGAGATATGATGCTTGGCTATTAGTTTCGTAGATCAAATATGAGACTTGATTGTTTTTAAATAATGGTAATTCCTCCTGAGTGTAAAACATGGTAGGCCCTCTAAGCCTCAAAAAATTTACAAAATAGTCAAGCCAGAAAGAAAGACTTTTCAAATAGTCCAGTGGCCCATTTGACATAGACAGCAGTAATACTAGAGGATTTGACTTAGTTGTTTTTTCAGTGAATGATAGATAGGTATGGTTCAATAGGGAATTATGTTGAGTGAATTTGCACCAAGAAAAATCCTTGTACTTTGAAAAAGAACCTGAAGACTTTCTGAGACCTTTTCAGGCCTATCTGTAAACAACCAAAGGCTTCCCCCCGCCCTTTGTTTTCTTTGTTTTTTTTTATTTATTTATTTATTTTATTTTTTTATTGCACATTGTGTCAAAAGATGCTCAGAGGCTGATATATAGTAGTAATTTTCAGTCTAAGCTTAATATTAAATTATTTTGATAGATTTGTAGTGGTGGGATTTTTTTTAACAAAACAGCTTTAATGGAGAAGGAATGATTTTCTTACATTTTCTTCCTCTGTTCCACCTTTTTTATAGTACTGCTTTGTTCTTTAGGTCCTAAAGACAGCTGACGTAGTCTTCTAGAACCTAAGCCCCCTCAGTTCTTGTTGAAGTTAACAAGAGGTGAGAGCACTCACATTTTTATAGGACCTGGCTTTTGTTCATTTTAATGGTCTTTGCTCAGCCTCCCCTTTACTTTATAATGTGAGTCATGCTCTTAAGAGTATTCCTATAACACCTTTGATTGCCACCCCAACCTGTCTTTCCGGGCTGTCAATTAAAAACAGGAAGATAAATTAACTTTGTCTTCAGCATCCAGTCAGTAAATCTAGGCAGTCAAAGAAATATGAAGAGAGCTCTAGGGAGATATTTTGTTTTCTAGGTATCTAATCTGAATTTTTCCTTGAGGGCTAAAAACACTAGAGTCCTATCAAAACATGTGTCCTTTCTTGCCTTTGTACACAGTTAAGTGCCTTTTGGGGGCAGGAGGAATCTTGAAGACCTGAGAAATGGAGGTGGCTGTCATGTGTGATTTAGTCTGTTATTTGTGGCTTAGTGGACGTGGGGATTTACAGTAGCAAAGAACATGATTTCAGACCACACAGCAACCAGTTCTCAAAAGATAGACTTTTTTTTTTTTTTTTAAGATATCTCTAGAAGACAAAAGAGATGAGGTGATAATAAGATGTTAAACATGCTTCAAATTCACCTTATTCTTTCTGCCTCATATTTAAGTTTTCTTTTACTAAGTATAGTTTCAGAGTAAGAACAGCATATGCAAAATAAGTAGTTTTTATTTCACCTGAATATATATATATAACTCCAGAATGTTATTCACTGTTTTTTGTTCTTTTGGGGCGGGGGGAAGTTTTGTTGTCCTAATATCTTTTTTTCTCTCTACCTAATCCTATGCAGCCTCCATATAAAATTAGCTATCTATTTTATTTATCTCTTCATTTCATTCCTCCTAAGTCTAATTAAACGTGCCAAATAAACCTACAGTATTACAGAGGTTTTTCTTGGAGTGATACTTTGAGGAAAATTAAACCAGGCATGGATCTACTTCCTTTTTTCTATGGACTAAAGAAGTGCCCTGGGCCAAATACTGCTTCTGAAGCATCTCCGGGCTGATTGGTAGAGATGTTAGAGAGTGAAGGGTCGCCCTTCACTCTGGTGAGGGTTCTTGCTAGCATTTAGAAAAAAAGATTTGATAACAAATGATGGTTCTTGATCTCTTACTGCTGACTGAGATATATTCTTTAACTCTAAGTAGCGGGTTATGCTTTAGGTTGTTTGTTGATAGCCTCCTCTTTTAAAGTTCTGTTTTGTGGAGTGTGGGTGTTTTTTACTTGTTTTGTTTTGGAGTGTGTTTTTGCTTGTTGGGGATGGGAGTATTTTTTGTTTGGTTTGGTTTTGTCCAGAACAGGATTAGCATCGATGATTATCTTGAAAGTCACATATAAATTCTGAGTTAGTTTCCCTTATTTCTTATATCAGAAACCTGAAACAGAAAAGGTATCTCTTCCCTTTTTTTTTTTCCATTTTTTTTCCCTTTCCCCTTCCCTTCGCTTCTCCCTTTTTTTATGCCTCTCTCCCCTTTTAGTTTTCTTTACAGCAGGATAAGAAATTGCTCTCATCTTACTTTGTAGTTATTTAAAGTGTCGCAGGATCCAAATTTATGTTGCTGCATCAATTGCATTTAAATAGAAGCTCTTTCTGGGTTTTATGGTACTTTTACAAAGGAAGTGATGGTACTGTAAAGGTACAAGCTAGAATTAAACTCTTATTAATCGAAGACAAAAGTCATGTCAGGCACAGAATCCAGAAAACATGTACCTAATTTGTAGACTGGTAATCGTGGCCTGTGGCACCAACACATAGTGTTATACAAACATATAATCCAGAGACCGAGTAGTGCCTGCAAAGAAAGCTGGTGGAAGTAGGAATGCCAATAGACTCTTTATATTTTATACTAGGTCTTATTGAAATATAAGTTCTATACAAGTAATGCTTCATAATGCTTTAGCCTAGTTTAGGACAAAATAAAGCTATCATATACAGAAGAATAAAAAGAAGTAATCATAGAAGAGAACCTAAAGAAGCAGTTAACTTTTCAACTCTGAAGCAGAATTTACAAGAGGGTAGAGTGTTAGGCTCATTTAGTTACCTTTAAGGTAACAAAAGCTGGGTGTTGTATTTGTATTACTATTAGTGATTAGAGGAGGAAAGATAGCCTTCTGCCAAATACAGCATGCAACTGCTGTTAGCCTCATGTTCATGTGAGGTTCATGCTCACTGATCCAAGAAGATTTTTGTTTCTTTCTACTTTAATATCTAGATCTTGAATAAGATTTATTCCTTGTAAGCTGGCTACCTGTAAATCCTGAGGTGTTAAGCAGATCTAATAAAATGTCTGTATTAAGATTCATTTCTTAAGGCTGTTAAAGTTATACAGCGAGTACATTGCTTTTGTATTGAATTTATTTTACTTCTTGTATTACATGGTTTAGTATTTTACCGCCAGTTCTTTGAGATGATTGATTTCTC
Source organism: Ibycter americanus (assembly GCA_035590275.1). Classification (NCBI taxonomy): domain Eukaryota; kingdom Metazoa; phylum Chordata; class Aves; order Falconiformes; family Falconidae; genus Ibycter; species Ibycter americanus. The sequence continues at coordinate 24,180,286 of JAVJGI010000002.1, forward strand.
TAAAGCAAATTCCTTTAATTTTTGTTTTCCAGTTCATATACAGAAACCAGCAATACAGAATTCCACTGTAAGAATGTCATATAGCTTCTATTTTCCCTGTTTAGATTATGGTAAATTTTGCTTATCAAATAGTAGACACATTTTTTAATTGTTTTGTTAAATCATTCTCTCTCTCTTATATTTAGAGTCTGAAAACAAGCATTTAAGGCATGAGGGCAACCTTGAGCAAAGAGGTAAGAACAAGTTTATTCATATTTCATAATACATTTTCTTACTAATATTGTTCTGTATTTTAAAGATCCATTACAAATATTGTATGTATATGAAATAATCTTGCCAAAATGGAATACTATAATTGTGAGCGGATTTTTCAGTACCTAGAGGAGAAAAAATTTAGCAGAGTTTGAGAGGCTGAAGAAAAACTGTATCAAACGATTATTGCACTTAAAATGAGAGCATAATTCTGTTGTCCTGCCCAGTTTCAGGTAGTATGCTGTCTTTGGCAAGGGAAAACAATGAATTTTCTCTTCATTTCTGCTAGTGTGACTGAGAAGTTTTTCCGTGAACTGTCCCTTCCTTGAGGAAATAGTTTACATTAGTCATAAGAGTTAGAAATGTTTTGCCAGCCATTTGGTGTTGAAAGTGATTTATCTTGGATTTTAGTTACCGTAAAATGTATTTAACCCCAGAGGGTTAAACTGCATCTTTTAAGAGAAATTGCATTAAGAGAAAATAGGAAATTAATTGCATATTGTCTCTGAATTATGTCCTGTGGCTTTGGAACTGAATTCCTACCTTTTTCCCTGGGAGTTGGCTTACTGCACTGCAATAAAAACAGGACAAGGAGTGTAGCTTTGGCTGATCCTTGACTGGCTTAGCTAGCGTGGATTTGGTGGCCTCAGAGGCTATCTGAACTGACAGCAGGGAATCACTGCTGCCCTGTGGTGCATGCACCAGTGTTACTTGCCAGTGGATACAATGCATGCCCAGGTCTCACTTTTAATGGTACTGGGAGCCTTCAGTGTACGCAATGTCTGCAGCCAGTAGCAGGTCATTAAGCAAGACAGAACTATGATGCACAGGATAAAATGTCAACAAACTGTGATGTTTTTGTAACACGGTAGCCCCTTCTAGACAGCAAAGAAAAAGACTACATGCTAAAAACGGTTAACTTTTTCTTAGTTCTCTCTCTCCAGTAGAGTTAGATTAGACTTGGGGAATGTTCTGTTTTATGCAGGGAGGTAAATCTATTCTGTGGTGACTACTATGGAGTAATCAAAATCCAGTGTGTGATCATCACCCTCTCCCAAGGCAGCCAGATGGAGCCCAATTTTAAAAAAAGCTTTAAAAATAATTTTATTGTATATTTTTAAACTCTGGCTATAAGCAAGCTTGCTTATAGTGAATCATGTGGTCTAAAACAACTGTTTGGGCAGAAGTGAGGAGGTAGAACTGTTTGCAGGGATAAAATTGATAGAAGATAGGAGAACTGAAAAGATATAAATGAGTTTTACTTTTGAAGCCATGTATTGTGGGATTGTCTTCCATGTGCAAGTTATTATATAAAGCTAAGAGTCCAATTATCTCACTATACTTCCATCTTGCACGTGACTTCTGGTTTGTGTGTTGGGCCTTAAACTTCTCAAAGCTTCAGCTATCTGGTCAGTGAAGGAGTTTATAGATGGCTGTAAAAGGGGGTTAGGTACTTAAATTGTCTAAATAGAACAGTTACGTTTGTGAAAACTCTGCAGTTACTGCTAACCTACTAAGCAAATACCTTCTAGAGAGGCCTGAATTCTTTCCCGTCAGCCCCAAACCCTGTTAATGCTGTGCGTGTGTCTGCATATGCATATGGTTTCCCATGCAGCTCAACGTCTGAGCTGAGTGTGATTCCCAGACTAATGATTCTTCCACCTATTTCTATCTCAGTCCTCAGTCTGGAAGTGGTGATGGCCTGCCTCTGCTGGGTCACCTGGCATATGAGGATCAAGGGTTTTTTTTCTTTTATTTTGCTATATGAATACAAGTTTCTCCATATTATCAGAGAAGTGTAGCTCAGCATCATTCCTTGACAAGTCCATGTACCATTTTAAAGCTTGATTTCATAGTGGTTTGTAATACTAAGCAGAGGGCATTATAGACATCATTTTTTTCGCTCTCTTACTACATGTACTTTGATTATTATTTACAACAGATGAGAACTTTTTTAATGAAGTGAATGACATTTATTAACTACCCGATGACTAGTTCAAAATAAATCAGCAAAGTCTGAACAAAATAAAAATAATTAATCTACAGAGATGGTTGTCTTCTGTGAATCATCTAATGCCACCTACCTCGGATTGGCGTTTCAGGAACCATTAGTGAGGATTTTTCACTTTGTGACATGGCACAATGTGGCAGATATGTCCAATTAGTGTTTTTCCCAGTAGACAAGATATTCTAATTATTTTTAAGGAATAGAAAAGGGATGTCTGGTAAGAATCATAGGAAAGAACTCTTGACTTTCTCCTCCTTCTATACATGTCATACGGCACATACAGATATGTAGTTTAAAACTGTGATCTTTAAGAAAACACTGAAGGAAAACATACATCTATAATAGCCTGATTAAATTTTATTCTGAAATATTAAAAACTGCTTCTATTTACAAACAGAAAAAAAATCTGTATTAAAAGAAGAACATCAGCTTCATCTTTGAAAACAATTTCTTTGTAGAAGTACAAAGAACGTATAATTCAGAGATTGTTAAAGTTCTCAGTTTACATGGATACTAGTTATGATGCTTGACTTCAGCGTTTATGATAATTATTGGATATGAATATGTATTTTATGTAACTTTTAATGTTTAAATATATAAAAAAAAATAGCTTTGTTAATGATGTTTTATTTAGTGTAGTTGCTTTTCTGTGAAGACAAGCTTATCTCTTAAGAAGTTGAGTTCTGAAATGTAGTGTCACAGTGCAAGGAGTCTGACCGAAATTTGGTTTTCAAGAAGCTGTATCCTCTATCCATTAGCTGCTTGTACTTGGTGTCACCTGATAATTTTGTATTTCCCCTCAGTCTGAGACAATAGTTTAGAAAGCCATTCAGTTAACAGGATCAATGATCAAATGATTTTGTTTAAAGGGATCTTTTAAGGGGTTGTTTTGGCAAGGTCATTTTTATCCAAAAGGTATTTAGTTTAGTGACTTGCAACTGTGCTCCATTTAACATTGTGCCAGCTGAGGAGAAGGGATAAAAGGAGCAGCTAACTTCGGTGGCAAGGACTCCTTAAAATGGCTTTGTTGCCAGAGTCCAAGTATATGTAACTTTGGACATAAAAAGGGATGCAAAATTCTGTAAGGGCTGTGAAGCTCCTGCTAGATGGTACGTGTAACTATGTGTAAAAGTAGAAACAGAATCAGCTTATAAGTCAGGAGCTTGCACCTCATGTTCAAATACAGGTTTTTCACATGATTGCTTTCTGTGCTTTGATGGGGTTGTCCCATTAGCAAGGAGCCTGAATTGTTTCCTCTTTCATTTTCCAAAGAATGTGTTACAGCCTATGTGTTCCTGCTACCTCCTTTCTCCACCTCCTCGCACCTGAGCTTTCCATCTCTCCACCCCTTTTTCTTTTGTGTGTGTTTGTTTTTGTTTTGGGTTTTTATTAGATGATCTATCAGCAATTGATAAAATAACTATTTCCCCTGATGATGTTGTGGTTTGCAAGTGCCCTATCTTTTGCGAGACTTAACTAAGCTTTATTGGTCTTCAGCACAAGATGATATTGTAGGTCATTGGTGGGTTTTTTTTCTGTAACTGTTTAAATATTAGTTTGAATGTTAATCCGCCATGGCTAGCTGATGTCTGTGAAGATCCTATGACATCAGACTCTGAATTAATGCTTTCAATTGCACTTGGGTTTTTATCTTCTGCCATGAGAATGTGAGCTGCAAAAGGTGGCTATAGGTAAAGAGAGAGAAAATCAAAGATGAGGTAGGAGGAAGGAAAGAGAATAGAAGAAAATATAAAATTGAGTGTATTGTGATGAAACCAGTGTAAAGGATAGAGACTTTTCATCATGGATTTCTGTGTGTCATTTCGAGCTCAGATTTTGAAAAACAGTTGTCTTGCCTTTAGGAACAAAACGCTATTTTTTTTTCATTAAAAACATGCCCAGCACAGCAGTCTAACTGTTATTAATTTTCCATTTCCCTTGTAGTCCATATGTAAAGTACCAGTTTGCTTGATGTTTGGGTATGTCTAATATTTGAGACCCTTGTTGAATCAAGTTCTCCTGACCTTTAGAGTTTTGCCTACTTAGAATAAAAAAAAAAAAAAAAAAAAGGAAAATAATCAAAATTGCTCAGTTTTGTCCTTGTATATGGTTGTTTCTTCATAAAAAAGCTTAAAAGAATTATCTAGTAGAGTTTCTTCCCCAAACCAAAGATTAATCTGAATAGAGAGATTGGCATTGGATTCTGAAAATGTGTTGCTTTTGCCAGCTGAAAATACTTTGAAGTACCATCATGTGTCATGTCTGCCTCACACACCCCTCTCACCCTGCCGTTCTTTTAAGGTGTCAGAGAATCCCTTAAAATGTCTTCCATTACCGAGGCAATTATATAAGAGCAAAATTCACCCCTGAATTATGCCAACATCAAAATATGGAGTAAATACCACCTGAAGAGGATAGATGTCCAGTGTTTAGTATTGTTCCCAGCAACATCCTTGATTTTTTCCTCAGTTCAGTTTTAGGTGGGCAATGTCCTGTTACATCCTTACTTTCTTCCAACTTGGCTTGTCATTACAGTATGCATCAATTACTCAATAAATTCTTAAGTGTTTCAGACAATGTGTCTTGTAAGCAGCTTTAAAACTTTGATATAGTCCAGTCTTGGTGTTAGATGAAAGGGTCTTTTTTTTTTTTTTTATTCATTTTTTTTCCCCACAGTACTTTTGCTCTAAAAACCACAATCAGTATTTAGGAAAGAAAATTAGTGTAGTCTTAAAATCAACAGATTTAATGTTAATTTCTACTGATACAGTACCAATGTTCTGTGGTGACAGACTAGTGATTCTTTATCTACGTGTTTCCTAGTTTGTTTCCGAAATCTCTAGGCTTTTCTTTGCAAATACAGTTTTTAAAGGCTGTCCCTCTGCTGTCTGAAGCCCCACTGGTTGAACAGACTGCCTAATTTTGAGGGGGTACGTGAAGCATGTAGATAATACTTACCACACTATGAATGGTACAGGAAAAAAGTTAAAATGTTGGACCAGGTAGGATTTTACCGGAACTTGTGGTAAAGTCCTGGATCCACTGAGGCAAATACAAGCTTTTGTATTGATGTGTGTTAAATTTTACCTGCAAGTGAAATACTTCTGAATACATAGTGAATTTATAATATAGCTCTTGCATGAACCTTACTGAACAGCTGGACTTTATCAGAGCTGAAACTTCAGAGTGAACACTGTGAACAGCTTTCACCACGACTTACTGCACAAGCCTGGCCTCGCCATCCTGATGGCGTGAATGACTGTTAAAATTGTTACCTCTCTGTTCATTGAGGAAGTGGTACCTGAAATGCTTGCAATGGGAAGTCCTTAGATGAGCAGTAGTTGTACTGGACATGCAATTTTCCAGGTGAAATGCTTTTGTCAACAGATACAAGCTATTCAGGAGCGCAGTTGTCTACACAAATCAGATAAATAAATACAGAGGGGTTTTGTAGTTTATTGTTGTTAGGTAGTTGCACTAAAAAAATGCAGGAAAACACTACCAGGAGTTGAGAAATCACTCTTAGTGTTTGTGGTGCCTTAAGCAGTGTACTGGGTTTGGCTTGGGTAAACTTAATTTTCTTCATAGCAGCCTGTACGGTGCTGTGTTCTAGGTTTGTGACCAAAACAGCGTTGGTAACACACCAGTATTTTAGCTACTGCTAAACAATGCTTGCACGGCATTATGGCCTTCTCTGTTTCTCACTCTGCCCCCATAGTGGGTAGGCTGGGGGTGGGCAAGAGGATGGGAAGGGACGCAGCTGGGACAGCTGACCCCAAGTGACCAGAAGAATATTCCATGCTGTACAGCGTCATGCTTGGCAATAAAACCAGGGGGTAGTATTTTCAAGGTAGCCGCTGCTCTAGGACTGGCTGGGCATAAGTCTGGTGGTGAGAGGTGGTGAGTGATTTCCATTGCATCACCTGGGGTGGTTTGAGTTTTTTTGCTCATTTTCCTTCACTTTAATTAAAGTGTCTATTAACCCATGAGTTTTTTCTAACTTTTGCTCTTCCAATGTCTTCCCTCTTCTGCTGGGAGGAAGTGAGCAAGTGGCTGGTGTGTGCCTAATTGCTGGCTGGAGCCAACCTACTACAAGCATGAAGCTTGAAATTTATTCTAACTTCCATCTTACAGGCTGGGAATTAAAATTAGACCATTTAGAAGAAGTTTTTTTGAAACTTTTGGAAGCTAGGACTGAAAGAATTTTCCTACACTTGTACTTTGTATCAAAATCTGGTTTATTTCAAGGTAAACCATGAATGATTAATTCTTAAGAGAAACTTACGTCCTTTATAAAAACTTAGTGAAGCTTTATGTTTTTGCTGTATTTTACACATATCAAATCTCTAGAAGAGTGAATGCTGGCAGCTCTAACTATAAAAAAAAAAATTATGACGCAGTCACTATGTCATTCTGTCATCATATTTTGGCTTCAAGATATTTTCCGTGGTTTGTTCATTTTCAGATCTTAAAATTCCTCCCACGCTTCAGAAACATATTTTAAGGTGATGCTGCGTGCTTAGGATTCATTTCCAGCTTAAGAGAAAGGCGCAAGCAAATGCTGAAGTTTTGGCAAAAGATACGGAGATACTATGGTAGAAACTACAGGCTGAAATCTAGTCAGATTCTTGGAAACTGGATAAATTCAATATGCTTGAATCTCATACTTTTTCCAGAAAGAGGGAAAGGGATACTATAACTGTTACTGTAAAACCTAGTAGTATGATTCAGAACTAGAAAATGCAGCTCCAGCTCTATGTGATAAACTTCTCACCAGCTCCATCAGAAGGTATGAGAAAGAACTCTAGGAGTTTTATTTTGCACATGTTTGTGAGAAGGATAGGAAAGGGGGAAAGGGAAACTAGGTTCAAACAAAAACAACCTCATTTTGAGGTTTCTGCAATAGTTTGGTAGAACTAATTGAGCCTGGAAAAAGGTAATAGTGAACAAGATTCCTATTAGCTTTGAAGTAGCCTTTTAAAAGAATTTTTATTGAATTTCCTAGCTTGATGAGTTTATGAGCAAGAGATGCTCAGCAACAAAATCAACAGAGGAATATTTGAAGCAATGCAAGCTATGGAGAACTGTATTCTTCTTTTGGTTTATTCACTGCTATGAGTTATATACTGATTCACACCATCTCAGGATCTGACTCTCACTTCATTATGATCACTTGTTCCCCTAGTACAGTACACAGAAACAACAGTGAAAGGAAAAATAATCTCCCTGAGTTCATAGGTCACTATAAAACACAATATGCATTGGAGAGTACCTGGGATAGTGTTTTGTCTCCTACACCTGCCTTTCTGCCCAGCCTTGCTAAATCTATGCTGAAAACTGGAGGCAGGGAGTAGGCTGGGACATATCCAGGAAAGAGAGAAGGAATGGTTGTTCTGGGATTCTTCTTAACTGGTAGAACCTTTCTTCCACTGCAATAAATTAAACCTTGGCTCCCTACGGTGAGGTTGGGAAAAAAGATTGGAGATCTGTGAACTGCTTTGCTGCCTTCTCCCTTTGCTCTGCGTAACCTGGCAGCAGAAAGTTTAGTCTTTAATGCTGAGTTTGCAGCAGACAGAAAAGGTCTGAGTATTGGGGTACAAGTCTGTTGGCTTTGATAAGTTTCTGTCTTTCACTCTGCCACCCCTATATAAGAAGGTAAGATTATAACAAAGGTTCCATGAAGCTAGAGATCACTGCAGGCATTTCCCTAGAGGAACAAAAAAAGTAAGAAAGAAGTTTTTATGCTGTACTGAGGTTGCAACTTAGGTTTCAGCAGGTTTATTCAGCAGGTTCAACAGACAGCAGCTGCGTATTACCTAAGCAGAGGACTTTAACAATAAGAAAGTTCACAGTGTTTTCCTTCATCTGCTGTATTTGGCTCATTGCAGACAAGAGCATCTCCCCCTGTATTGTATTCTCTCATTTTAAAAGTACTCTTTACACAATAGGAACCTGAAACTTTTAGCAATCTATTTCAATACAGTAAGAATTTGAAGCAATGAAGAATTTGAAAATGAAACCTGGAACACTTATCTAGTAAATAGTGAATCCTTTACTATCAATCTGCAATGAAATTTGAGAGTACATTGGCTTATTTTTTATTAGGGATAAATATAAATATGTCTTTTTTTAAATGAGAAATTTAGAATTGAGAGAAGTCCAAGAAAAAGTAAGAGAATGGCCAGGTACAACAGAGGCTATTCAGAAAACTCTTTACTGGCATATGAACATTCATTTTGAGTTTTGCTTAGCAGAAGGGACAGTGTTACACCTCCCTCTTACATACTTACGACATTCAGACAGACTAGTTCTTGAGTTTACTAACAGATTCTTCCAAAGGAAGTGTACCTTGGGAGACTACTTTCTTTGCCATATGTGGAAGAAGCCATGCTCCTTTTCCTGGAAAAAATCTAGTGTTACATGTCCTACCAGAAGAGAAAGAGCAATTTCAGTGCAATCCATTTTGGGGGAGTTTTTTCAGTGCTGATCAAGTAGGTTGAACCCATTGAGTTTGATCTACCCTGCAGAAATTTGGTGTTTCTTCCTTCTCAACTGTTCAGCGTGCCTGCTGCCACTTGGCTTCATCCTCAGAACATTTTCTCATGTACGTTTCCTAGATCTCAGTGTAACATTTTTTTTCACAAAAGTAAAAAATGCTCTTGTTTGTTTTGTAAAATCGAGCAAATAAGAGCAAATTTTAAATTGTTATTCTAGGTGCCTGAATCAAAGATTTTGGAGAGGTGGTGTGTAATGCAAGTGTCCAAAATACAAGCAAAGCACAATTTACTGGCTAGCCAGAGTGGTTAAAGGGCTGGCTTTCTACCACAAATACCAGCTGGGATGCCTGAAGTCCACATACCAGGAGTATCACTATTTCAGCTGAGCCAACCATCGTGTAAGCCTATTTCCTGTTAAAGACTTAGGTTTCATTTCCACAGAATCACATTTTTTAAGTCTCCGAAGGGTGCTGAACATGTTTGATATGCACCAGAAAATTGAGTTGTGTTCAGTGTTTTCTCAGAAATTCAGACAAGAGGGCTAATACTAGCCTGTTTTGATGGACAGCTCAGAAAGCCTGAATTCAGTTTCCTCATTGCCATGGCGTAATACATGTATGATGTTTAATTTATTTTATTTATTTATTTTTTACTTTCCTGCAGAATGCTTTTGCTAGCTGGCAGCTGAATTGCCCCAGTTGGGTAATTATTCATCATTGTATTGAACCCGTGCTACTTGCAGAACTTAGTATGAGAGTTATGGGGCAAAGGGGGACACAACTAGAAGAAAACTTTAAGCTTGGAGACCAAGCAGCCTTTTCAGTTTTTCTGCAGTCCTCTTCCCTGGTGTTAGTGGCTTTGTTGTGGTCTGTGTTATGCGGTCCAGCCAAGGGTGGCAGAAGGGTAACAGAGGAGTTCTCATCCCAGAGGGCTGGAATGGTCTGCACAGAGACCTCCCTAGCAGGAGCCAGGCAGATTCCTTTCACTTTCCCTAGCGTTCAGCTTGTGCCTGAGGGAAAGCAGAGTGATGTAGATCATTAAGGATACCAATCTGTGATTGTGTAGACCAGAATCCTGAACAAGTATAGTATATTAGGATAATTCAAGAGTGCTGGAGATGGGGAAGTTTGTCACAACCATAGAGCAATGGTGAAAAAGAGAGCAAAAAGTTGTTTTTTCTGCTAAAATAAAAAGAATATTGATTAAAAGGTGCAATGCCAAGATAGTGAGAGAATTATGTGCATAGATTCTGGATATTTTAAAACAGTGCACAAAAATTCAATGCTATAAGGTGTATCATTAACTAATTCTCTAAAATTACCTTGCTGGTTTGTATATTTACATTATTCTTTCTTTTGATGGCTGGGTATCATTATATACAAGATCATGAAGGTGCTATATCAAGTTCCATAGTAACAGCAGGCCCTCTGGGAGTTCTGTATTTGCAAAATAAAAGATTTGCAAGTTACAAGGATGTAGTTTATTACTACAAATTAACCCTAAATCTGATAACTTCACAACATCATTATCTTCTGGTTATTTTAAAATCTTATCTTTGCAATCTTAGGTAGAGAACCATGCAAATTTTGTCTCAAAACCATAATATAGATTTTAGCTTGGCTTTTTTGTTTCTTTTCGGTAGGATTTTTGCTTTTGATCTTGTACTATGAATTGTTTGAGACTTGGTATGCAAAACTACCTCTTTACCAGTGTCTCCTAGAAATTGAACAGCATGCATATTTTTGAAGGGCCTCACTCTAATCTCACATAAAGTCACTGTAAATAACTTGAGGTTCAGTGAGCTTCTTCACTGTCATGCATACAAAACTAAAATCCCTCGTGTACTGAGATAGTCACCTGTCATGCTGAATAGCTTTGTTACACTAATCTCCTACCCCCTTCCTTTTGTTTTGTTTAATTCCTTTGTTTCTTTTTGAAATTTAAAATACTTTAATGTTTAAAAGAGAAGGAACTCTCTTCTTTATTGTGTACAATACCTAACAAAATGGTATATTCATTTCCTGGCCTAGGTACAGTGATGGTAAGAATAACAAATCATTGGTTAATAACAAAATTATTTTAAATCTATACTAATAGTTATTGAATTATTTGTAGGTTTTGTTAATGAAATCCAGGTCAAAGCAATCTCTAGTCCTGCCTTGTTATGCTGGAGAACAGCTCTTTGTGTTTCCTGCATGCATAAGACACTTCTACGTGCATAGAAGCAGCTATGTCGAAAACACGTTTTTTGAAATGACCGAGTGTGAGCTCTGCAGAAAAAGAAAATAAGAATTCAAGAGACTTTCACTGCCTCTAGGGTCTTTATGAAATATTGTGCATTGAGGTCAGCCTTATTGACCAAGAACAGCTTTCATGTTAGAGATCTTAAAACATGAACTTCATTAAGGTTTGCCTTTAGAGTCTGTGTATGAGACACCATAGATGCTAGTGTGGAAGCCCGGGGAGGATGAGTATGTTCGTACATTCTTGTCTTTGCTTACAATCTGTAATGGTCTTGTTTGTCTCAGTGCACCAATGGGACAATATGCAGTCATAGTGAGGTCACTGGAACAGAATCTTCATATGACTGTTATTAATAGAATACAAATTATGACATGCTACTTTTAAATTCTAGAGTTTTTCAAGATTTGAGTTAGATTTAACCGTTAGATTAATCTTGTAGACTGTAACGATCCTCTGCCTCTATTCAATTCAGAGGTGATATTCAACATGCTATTCAGATTCTTTAAGAAAAGTTGAGGTTGCAGGAGGATTCAGCATCCGACTGTGATCTTGCTGCAGAATCGGGGTATTTTCTTATGAATTAGTAGGAATGGAATAAGAAACTTGTGCATATTATGCTGTCAGTCCTGCACAAAACATTCTGGAGGAGGTAGCATGGTTCTGTGGTGCTGCTGCATTGGTGGTTGGTTGGTTCTTTCTTTTACCATAGTAAGAAACACTATTTATTCCCTTATTCAGAGCACGTATAAGAAACCATATCTCTTCTAGATGTAGATAGAAGCTGAGGATTTCAGGTAGCACAGTCCTATGCAACTGGAAAGGGAGAGAACAATGTCTTTCCAGACTGTCAGGCAGACAGTTGAGTTAAAGAGATTTCAATCTCAGCACTTTTTTAATTTTGCGAAAATAAAAGGGGTACAGAGGTGTGTATGAACAGATCTTCAGACTTGCTTTTGCCTTGACTCTGTTTCTTTGATAATGAAAAGCTCTGTGAAACTGTTTCGATTTTATCAGACCATGGGCTCTATTTTTATTCTGTCCTCCGGTCCTTCTGCTTAGCATAAGAGGTTCTATTGCTCCTGTGTGTAAAGAGGAGAGGTCATGTTTGCTCCTTAAAGTCATTGGCAAAGAATAACAGAATAGACTGGAGAAGTAGTTCTTCTTAGACTAGAGTGGAAGAAGAATGGAGCATACCAGAGCCATCTTATTTAGGTTTTTAAAAGAGAAGTAAATGAATCAGACGCCCAGCCAATGGACGGTGAAGGTTCCTAGGGGAAAAAAATTGAAGTCAGGTTTTTTTCTCTGTGTAAGGACATAGGCCTATGAACAGTGAGGACCAGAAGCTATTCAAAAAAGTTCATGTAGTCAAAAACTCTCTAAACTTTATCTTTGGCTTCCATTTGACATTAGGGATAATGCTGTGTGTTCCTTTCACTATCTTGTTATTCAGCCAGTCCATCTGACTCATACATTCATTAACCTCTCTGAAGGAAATGTTGCTATAGACGTGGCTGCCTCCCATCAACGGGGTGAGAGAACTAGAGATTCCCCATCATAAGATTAGGACTGAAACCAAATGACAAGAAAAGGATCAGCTTCAGCAATTCAACTGGGGTTGCACTTTGGATAATTCAGGTAGAACTGTCGGGTACATTAAAACATAACATCCGAAAGTTTGAATCCTACTACTGTCATGAAACCTCAGCTAAACAGAAGCAGACGGCTTTCTTGAAATAAGAAATGGTTCAACATATTCTACTGTATTTACTCCAGAAATTGTAGAATCTTGTCAAATTCTGGCTTTTCTTCACAAGTTTGTTTCTAAATAAATACGTGCTCTATAAGATAAGAGAGATCACTAAAATTGTTATGATATTTCCATAGTAATTTTTTTACTCAAAGCTTGTGATGTTTTAAGAATCAAGATTGATAACTGAAAAACTTCTTCGCCCCCCCCGCCCCCTGAGTCCTCCCTTTTAGGAATAACACGATGGCTAAAATTTCATTGTATTTACTAATGCTTTAGTTTTTTGAAACTGAGAGAATCTTTTTGCTCTTTAGAAAGTCTCTGGAGAAAAGGGAAATAACAAATTAGACTAAACAAAAGTTCAGGAAAGAGAATATATTTAACATTGTGTATTGGTTAAAATAACAGGAAAAAATAATAACTAATAATGTTGTGAATTGAAAACTATCTCTGAATCTCATTAAAACCTTAACTGCTTTAGGCTTTCCCTTCTCTCACCTGCCACCCACTGATGACCTATGAGTCACCAACTATTCCAGCTTCATCTGAAATCTTTATTAAATTATTTTAAACCCTAAAGCCCTGTGTGATAAGAAAAACAACAGATCAACTTTTATACTTTTAAATTATAAGATTATCTGTAGCTAACAGAAATCATAGTTTCCCATGTATGTATCTACATGTATATATGTATTAATGGCCACAATATGCATAATTGTATAGTTTTAAAGCTCATAAAAAGAGTAAAGTATGAAAAATGATGACGTGTTAGCCCATTACAGTTCACTGTTCATAAACTAACCTTTTCAGAAAATAACTTCCAGATTTACTCAGAGTATCAGCCTTTGGGCAGTAAACAGAATGTTAATCAGGAAATACGTTTCTTCCCAACTTTTTTTTTTGTTTGTTTTTTTGCTGGTTAGTACAACTCAAAATGGCTATTGATTTAAAATTATTTTTATTCAGTAACATAGAATAATACTAAAGGCACTGTTTTGTCAATGTTTTTCTCTGTTAACAAGAGCTTGGCCTTAGTCATTGCATAGATGCTTCTCAACAATTATGTGTGCAAATAACTACCTGCTGTTTGTCTCACCAAGGCACAGATAACTTCTCTGTGATTTATTGCAAGGTCATTGAAACTGAAATCTTACTGACCTGATGCAACTGAAAGCAACTGGACCTGGGTGTGTCAAATGGTGGGCGAGGTTCCTAACCGTTACACTATCAGATAACTTAGAGATGCATTGTAACGCTGCTTGGTTTCTGTTGTGTGTCCTGAAGAGTAGTTATTGGAGTACCTGACTCCAGGAGAGGTTTTGCAGTTGTAGATTCTGTAGTGGGAGGAAATTGCTGTTAGTTATACCACAGCTCAAGGTGGAGGTATGCAAGCCCACACCTCTTTCCCATGTACTCTGAACAACAGGATTTTGTGGTGGGTGGCTTAGGTGCCTCCTCATTCATTTTATTAATTTTGCTAGCATTGCTAACTCTTCATGTGTATCGTATAGGAAGTTAAGTAATTTAGCTATTAATTAGGTATAATGTCATTACCCTACCATGTAGCAAGGTACCTAAAAGGTAAAGGCTGCAATATTTAACTCCTTGAAGTCACACTGTAGGTCTGTGATGGAACACAAAACACATCTCCAGAGTACTGTTCAGTCATTTAACTTTTTGGCCAACCCTTCTTTGCCACCTTGCCCTAGAATATGAACTGGTATAAATGCAAATCAAAATACTTTCCTAAATTCACAGGATGAAGGAGCAATACTTGAAATATCAACAAAGGACCTGACAAATTGCAACAAATAGTCAAATAACAATATCAAAGTGGCTGATGCTTTACAGAGTGCACAAATAGAGCGATGTGAGGCAGAGAATTACGTAGGGGTTTAGGCTTCTCTTTGGTGAAGTACTTGCTTAAGTTCAAGTGTATGAATAATCTTATAGAAATTATTTCAGTTTTGTTAAATTCCATTTAAGCACGTAACTAATAACTTTCCTAGGTCAGGACATGGATCATGTCTGAACATCTTCATCAATATGTAAGATGATCATTTAGAGATGGTCATTTTGTGAATCTGTGTTTATAACTCCTTTAAAATACAGATCTATGTCATTGATGATTCATATGATGGAAAGAGCAGTTGAGAAGATCAGCATTAGTACCAAAATATAACCTTTTTACTGCATGAACTAGGCACGCTGACATACAAGTATAACTTCTTCCTTTTGCTTAGTCTGACATGGAATTCTGTCATGGTAAACACTTTGCCTTTCTTTTCTTTTTTTTTCTTTTTTTGTTGATAATTAAGTGGAACCAAAAGTGATTCAGCTTTGCTTTTTAAGATAACCTTTACTTATGACAAACCTCCGCTCTGATCAGCTGTTAAGGCTGCTTTAAATATGTTGATTAAGAGGGAATCAAGTCCACCCATTGTGACTTTTTTTCTCTTTTGTGTTTCTTTTCCAGACTATTTTCTTCTCTCTTCTCTTCATAAAAGGATGTACCTCCTCTTTATTTCTTAGTTCTTTTTGTGTTAACTTCTATTTTATACTCTATCCTGTTCAAAGAAACTGCCTCAAGTTACACCAGGGGTGGTTTAGATTGGATATTAGGAAAAACTTCTTCATGGAAAGGGTGTTGAAGGATTGGCACAGGCTATCCAGGGAAGTGGTGGAATCACTGTCCCTGGAGGTATTTAGTAAACGCATAGATGCAGTGGTTAGGGACATGGTTTAGTGATGGGGCTGGCAGTCCTGGGTTAACAGTCGGACTTTGTGATCTCAAAGGTCTTTTCCAACCTGAATGATTCTATGTTTGCTTGTTATGCTAAAAGTTAAAAATCCCAAAAATGTCTGTCATAATAATGTCTTTATGGAATCCCCAACGTTAGTGTTATCCCAGATCTGGCTTCTTCATCTGATGTGTAAGATCTGATCCATACACAAAGCTGAGGTACCTATTTACTGTATGTCTGCACAGAGATGGGTTCTAGGTGGTCAATCTACAGAGCTAGCAGACCTCTTGACACATAGTAAAATATTTTATACACTTTGAACAATTGTTTACGATTACATTTGGTCACATTTAATTCTCATTGGTTCTTACAAGCCTCATCTCCGTTTAAAGGTACAGCATTCTTTTTTCACCATGCACGTTCTGTGGGAAGGGAGCTTTGTCAGTAGGTGGCTTTCTCTGCTTGAGGATGGATCTGTTGGTATGCTAATTGGAACGGTTTACACACAGTTCCACTAACTTTCTGTTTAGTCTCATTAACCATTAGGTTCTGCTTGAGCTTATCTTGTTACTTCTTAGCTTGACCTATTTGTGGTGTCTCTTCCTTCTCCCAACTCATGTTTTGTTAACTGTAAGGATTTAACTAACTCTGTTTTTCAAATTCGGTCTTGTTTTTCACTAAAGACACATACATATTTCTTCTTTTTTTCTCTTTTTAAAAATAAATTAATCTTGTAGCATTAGGACTAGTTGGTTTGATAAAGCTTGATTATTTTTTTTTTTTTGTAAATCACAGATCTGCTTCATCTGTAAAGCTACAGATATTTCTACAAAAAGGACACAGATTTTATATACCTATATCAGAGAAATAACTTTTAAGAGAATGATTGTATATCTGCTATAACAACCTACATGAAGGAAAAAAAGTAGATTTCAGTCTAGATATACAATTATAAATAATTAGAACACAGTGGATAACAGCTGCAGCCTAGTGCTGAATCATGGACCTCTCTTTCCTTGAGGTGGATCACCAAAACATATAGCATTTTAAAATTAATTATTTGCAAAGGTCAACAAAATAATTTATGGGACATTTTATGCAGATCGAATAACTTTTGGTCCTTTTCTAAACGTGTAATAATATAGATCATCTCAACTGCCGACATTCAAAAGACCATATCTGACGTCACCAAGTTCAACCGAAACGACTGCCTGCTCATTATGTTTGTAGCACAACGAATGTTCTAATCCTCACACCTAAGCAGATTACATTGTTCTCTAGTAGATGCTGCCCTTTCCTTTTTATAAACACCTTGTCAGACACTAAGTATTATTGGGGTGGAAACATCTTTTACAGGTCTTCTGAAAGCCTGCTGTAACTTCTCTTTATGAAGTAATAGAGGGGACCAAAAAAGAAAAAAATCTAGAGGATGTCTTGAATAGAAAATGTAAAGGAAGGAAGGGGGTGCTGTGCTTCCCACAGAAGGATGAGCATGATGATGAATGAGTAAAAATGAAGAGCTGTAGTTTCCTGCCTTTTTTTGTTCCTGGAACTGGTCTCTCTTCACTCTGCACACACACACACACACTCCCCCCCCCCCCTCTTTTTTTTTAAACAGTCTCTATTTTCTATCTCTGTGCCTGACACAAGATTTGAAAAATTAATTCTTTTTAATCCTATCTCTCTTATTCTTGTGCTCTAGTGCTCTACAATATCAGAGAACCTCCTGTGTTTCTTAGTTCAAAATCTAGCTCAGTTGCCTAAGAGTGACCCTTTGGATTTTACTGTGTTCCCAGGACTCTAACAAATTCAAATCTTATTCTGCAAAGCTCTTTCATTTAGGCTGATCTTATTTCACTGTAAATAATTCATGGATGCACAAGTCCTAATAAACATAATTGGAGATGTGGGGAAGTTCTGGATTCATTTTGGCCTAGTGTAACATGCTTTGTAAGATAGCACATTATCCATGTTGAAATTATCTCTACAGCTATTTAGATATAAAAATAACAAACCAAATGTGTCTATAGTGATAAATCTGTCTTGTGCTTGTCAGTCTAACTAGCTGTACATGTCTGTCTTCCAAGAAAAAAAAAAAAGCTTAAAAAGGAACACATCTTTTACAATAACAAGGAGAACTTAAATTCATGCAGTCTATCTAAACAACAAGTAAAGCAATATTTCCTTACTATAGTAAAGCTAAACTAGAGACAACCCACAGATATGGGCAGTTGGTGAGTGGGTAGCACTCCAGTACAGTCATGCCTGAAGAGTAATTGCATTGTAATTGGTATTTTTTGCTTTTGTTCTCACTTACCCAGCTTCCAGCAAGTGGATACTTTTCTCCCCCCTGGCCCACTCCTCTTACCTGACATGGACCGGGGACTGCAGACAGCTGAGACAAATTCTAAAATGCTCCAAAAAAAAAATTAAACTTTTCTTTCAATATTTTTAATAGGAAGACATACCTGTTTTGTTGTAAAGATGAGCTGTTCCAGTGTGAAGCCTTTATGAATTCTCCAAAATGTACAATGCTGCACCAAGTTCTCTACAGTTTTCTCCTTCAGATTACTTTTATCCCACAGTAACTGGCTTCTTCTCAGTAACTTTTTACCAAAGGAGAGTGAAAATAGATAGTCCTGTGTTAGGAGTTAGTGACCAATCTCATGTCCTTCTTATATGTATATTGGGGGACATTGTTTCCAAAACAGCTTACGTTTTGTTTTCTGAAAACATCCTACTCACCAGCCCCCAGGGTCATGTTCACAGTCTTACTCAACTGTCACACAGTAGGTAGGAAGAATCATGGGGAAGACATTTGACTTTAATGTGGAAAGGCTTGGCACAGTGGCCAGGGAACAACGTAAAACTTTTAGGTTTGAATCTCTTTTGAAGTCCTCAACATTTTGCCTTGAACTCCCATAAAAGTAATTTTTTCACCCACAGATCTCTCCATTCTGCTGTCACATCAATGAAGCTGCCAGGCTGCCAGGGGAAGAGTCAGGGGGAAACTGTGTGTTCCTCTGGCTTTATTATGGCTTGCTCTTCAAGGCTCTGAAAAGAAAATCTATATCCAGTGTTAGTTATCCCAAAGTTGTGGAAGTTGCTGAACTTAGGCTAGATTTAGTTTTGCTAATCTCTCCAAATTTAAGACTGAAACTATGTACAAGACTGGCTACCTTTGACAGTAAGTCTGATTTGACTTTTTTTGTTTGTAGCACAGCCAAGTCTGTTCACTTCGAGGTGCACACCAGGAATTTTCCAACATTTAAATATGCACCTATGCTTTCTATATTAGAGGTGCTTTCACTGGCACCCTTTGCAGAAAATGGGAGTAGCGGTCAAGGCCATCTGTTAGACACTGCTATTTTGTATGTCTGTACCAATATTTTATGGGATCAGATTTTGCAATGCACAGATTAATTAAAGCACTGCAAAAAACTCAATAGTATGGATTGACAGTAACCAGGCAGAATGTTAGCTTCTTACTGAATGAAACAGTGCAGTTAGGCTAGCAATTGCACAGATTGTATGACTAGAGTAAATTAAATAGCATGCTGCAGAAAATATAGCCAGCCTTACTTTAATACAGTAGTAAGCATTAGAGATGTTAAGAGGAGCGTTGCCCCCAGGGCATATACATACAGTACTGTATCTTTTAGTAAAAATTGGCAACACTGTAAAAAGCATTACCATTACAGACAGCAGTCAGGACTGTTATTCTTGGTTTTGCCTATGCAAAATGAAATCCTAGTGAAATCTACTTAGTGACATAGAAATTTAGAAAAAATGCATGTATTTTGTATATATATATATAAAAATATATATAGCAAATTAAGCTGGCCAGACAAACATAAAATTGCAGCAAAGGAGATAGAAAATTGCATTCTGAATATTTCTCTAAGCCAGTAAGATATTGGTTGAAGAAATAGAAAAGCAGAAAAATCCATGGGAGAAAATGTGAATAGACCAAAGACCTTACCAGGGTGTGTGCTGTTTCATGACTGTCAGCCAGGTTTTCTAGGAAAGACCATGTGTCCACAATCAATATGCTATGACACATGAACACAGCCTTTCCTAGCAAATGAGTTGTTATTGTTGTAGATAGTGGTTTAAAATTCAGTATGTGTACATATTTTTTGAAAAAAATTAAAACCCCAAATATATTCTCCTCCTCCAACTCTTCAAAAGACAAACACAGAACTACTGTAAAACTTAAGACACAAAGACACAGAATAAATCAGTTTATTATATGGTTTTAGTTGACATCAGATACTGCTTGCTGCTGGAAATATTCTGTGACAAAGGATTGATCATAGGAGAAATGAAAGATACATCTTGAAAGCTAATGAGATATTTAAAAGTCATCATTCCCTTAATTAAGAAATAGAAGGGTGAAGATTATTTCAGTATCCATGAAGTAGAGAAGTAAAAATACCTATAGTGTGAATAAAAAATATATCTTTAACAGTACCAATATGATCACTAGATTATTAGATTTCTACTAGATTATTTCTATTAGATTTCTCTGAAGCATTCAGTGCTGACAAACTCTGATCCTGTTGGTTTCAGGAATATAGTCAGGCCAATACTCTGTTCTTTAGAAATTTATGCCTACAGATTTTATCCATGCAAGGTTGACTCATTGTTAGGGAAGCTCATACTTTATCTCAAGATCTCATGTAGTAGGAGAGTTCATGACTCTACCCAGTTTGTAAATATTTTGCAGCAAAATCACTGCTGCCAGCAACAAAAAGCCTGCACTTGTGCTACTGTGACTTGTTATTTTTATTACCATCAAAATCTGAAATAGTTGTCAAGAATGGAAATCAGTTAGATAAACTGTACTTTAAGAGTTTTGTTGAAGTTCTGTGTTTAATTTTTTTTTTAAATTTTAAATTTACAGTAATAATTTGAAATTTTCTAAATATTATGGTTATGGTTTCAAAGTACTAGTAATAACATATTACTCTTTTGTTTACAGCAAACATTTTAAGTGTCACAGCTTTAAATGGTAATTTTCAAAAACAATTGCTGTTTCCTGTTATCATGTCACAACAAATAAGTGTGTGTATACAAAGTATGCCAGTTCATCCTTAAATACTAAAATATTAATGTTCTGTCATGCTGTAGTATGCTTTCAGAGTTGTAGTAGATACAGTAGTAGCAAGCTCTAATCTATGAAAACTATCGAATAAATATATTTTTACAGTTTAGTTTGACAACCATTTTTAGTCTTCAAGAAGCAGCAATCGGAAAAGCAAAATTTAAATATATATAGTATTCTTAAAATCTAAGTCGTAGTACTTGTGCCAGTATAAAGCAAAATGGTTGCAGACATGCATCTATTACTAGGAGCAAATCAATAAGTCAAAAACTTTTTGGAACATTATGTTCTAAATCACAGTTCACTTTGTGCTTCATTTTAAATACTGTTGTTAAACTTGGTAGGATTATGCACCATAAGGTACAAAAAAATATGGGATATAATAAATGGAGAAAGATAAATTCAAATAATATACAGAAGGATTTAGTTATAAAGTTAGTTAATGAATGGAACTGGCTATCAAGATATCAGTTCTCTTCATTTTTGATAAGACAGGGTAATTTTCTGTGCGTGTATGTCTGTGTCAGCCTAGCAGACCATTAGTGGAAAGGTCATAACGCTCTATGGTGAGGTAATGATGATATGTTAAAGGTTTCTGTTGTTGACTTCTGTATTACTTCTTGAAGTTGACTTGTGCATTATTGTATATGTACACACCTACAGTGTACTCTTACACCTACACAGATCTGCATTTGACAGCAGAGACTTCAGAGAGGGAGCATTGCACTGGCTACATTTGTGGAATTGCAGACTGCAAGATTCTTTTTCAACTTTCTGTGGCTTTTAAATAACAGACTCCTGACATAGCCTATTAACTGCGGCAATTGAATGTCTTTGAGGATTGTAGGGTAGCTTCTTATATTTGAGAAGTTGTGGCAGTCCAGTGAAGTTCCCACTGACTGGAAAATGGGAAACGTAATCCCCATTTAAAAAAAGGGAAAAAAGGAAGATCCAGGGAACTACAGGCCAATCAGTCTCACCTCTGTGCCCAGCAAGATCATGGAGTGGATCCTTCTGGAAACTCTGCTCAGGCATATGGAAAACAAGGAGGTGACCGGTGACAGCCAACATGGCTTCACTAAGGGTGAATTGTGCCTGACAAATTTGGTGGCCTTCAACAATGGGGTTACAGCGTTGGTGGATAAGGGAAGAGCAACTGATGTCATCTACCTGGACTTGTGCAAAGCATTTGACACTGTCAAGCACAACGTCCTTGTCTCTAAATTGGAGAGAGGTGGATTTGACGCATGGACCACTCAGTGGATAAGGAATTGGCTGGACGGTCACACTCAAAGAGTGGCGGTGGATGGCTTGATGCCCAAGTGGAGACCGGTAACAAGTGGCATTCCCCAGGGGTCAGTGTTGGGACCAGTGCTGTTTAATGTCTGTCAGCGCCATGGACGGTGGGGTTGAGTGAAGCCTCAGCAAGTTTGCTGGTGACACCAAGGTGTGTGGTGCTGTTGAACACGCTGGAGGGAAGGGTTGCCATCCAGAGGGACCTTGACAGGCTTGAGAGAAGGGCCCCTGTGAACCTCATGAAGTTCAACAAGGGCAAGTGCAAGGGCCTGCACGTGGGCTGGGGCAATCCCAAGCACAAATCCAGGCTGTGCAGTGAATGGATTGAGAGCAGCCCTGAGGAGAAGGACTTGGGGCTGCTGGTTGACAGGATCCTCAACGTGACTTGGCAATGTGAGCTTGCAGCCCAGAAAGCCAACAGCATTGTTTAATAAGAGTTTGGTTAGGATTAAATTATCATTAAATACAAGATCAGCAGAAGAAAAGACTTTTTGAAATTATTCTGAATATTTTCTACCTCTAATGTAGGAAAAGTCACGGATTATTATGAAGAGCTATAGATGAGGCAATATGAGAAAAGCTGTGAAAACAGGAGATAGGCTAGGGTAGTTATTATCATCTTGGCTACATCTTATTAATACACTTCATTCTATGCAAGATGTAAAATGAAGTCTGCATTCAGAATATTTTCATTCTATGCTAATAGGAAATGCATGCAAAACACCTGCCTAAATCTGTGCTCTTATATTCATCTTTAGAGACCTGAATAACAACTTTGTTGTTTAAATTGCTGATCTTTCAATTACAGCCAGTGATACCTAATAGTGGATCAAAACAAAAGTAATTTGCTTTTTTATCCTAGAAAGATAGCCATAAGATTTAACTAAAAGAAGGGGGGGTGGGGGGGTGGAAGGCAGCTGTGATATTGCCTTGAAAGAACCTTAAGCACCGATTGGATTTGGAAAATATGAAACTAAAGAAACAATAAATCTGTAAGTGCCTGAACTTTGCTCACAAGCGACAATGCTTACAGAACCCTTGATCTGACAAAGACATGTAGTAAATGTCTGGCATAACTTGCAAAAGTATCTCCCTGAAGGTGGTAATGCTTCTTATGAAGTTAGCTTGGAAAACTTTAGATGAGAAACTCAAAATTTCATTCCTATAATAGGCATAGCAGAGGACGGACTTGCTTCTTTTGTTCCCAAAATTTGTCGCAATGATGCCAATCTAGCTAGGACTATCCTCACGTGATTTGCATGTTCCTGGGTCATCTCCATAGCATCTTAGTTTTATCCACCCTGCCTGCCCACAGACAGCTTCAGTGGATGCCATAACTTTTTGATTTGTCAGTCAGCCTGATAATCAGGTAAGTCACTCTGGCTACTTGCACGATGTTTTAGGACTTGTAATCACACTGAACAAACTGGCAGTTTCTGTCCATCTGCTAATGTGAATGAAAGTGTGAGTGTCTCCAGCCGTCTGTGTTTGAGTAACTAGGATTACCTTGGACATGGTCTCGGCAACCATGTTTCCCATGAATGATGAGCTATACTTTAAATCATGTGAACATATCCTGCTCAACAAGGGAGAAAGTGCCTCTTCACAGAGTATTATCTTCCCCCACAGACTATTCATCTCTCTGTCTCTTAGTCCAGATAGAAATTATGTTTCCTGGGGCATGTTGTGAAAAGCAGATGACATTTTTTAATACATAAGTGTCTATGGCAAAGATGGACATTTTCTTTGCAGGCAGCTTGTATTTCTATGGTGTGGCCAAAGTAGTAAATGAGAGAGACCCCAGAGAGTTCTGAAGAACTTACAAGGAGATAGATATTGCTGACATCTGGATGTGGCATGAGAGCATCTTTGTATGGACCACAGAATGAGGTATGGTTAAATGCCTGTTTCAGACCTGCCTCTGTCTAGATGGCAGCAGTCTCCAAGACTTGTTATTCCCATTTCACGTACAAATTCCTGAGGGAGTGTTCTGATACTTGGCCATGGAAAAGGACTTCCAAGCAGGTCTTCCTGCTGAGGTGGTCAACCACATTCTCATGTGCTCCAGCAGCAAGATGACATGCACAGCCCATGAATTTGACTCGTAGGCTATTATTTCAGGTACTGTGGTTAAGATTTTATAGACGCAGTAGTTAAGTTGAAAAGGCTCTTCAGGGTATAAAAGTAGAAGTTGCAAAGAATTACAGCACCTTCATCTAGAGCTTGAGCTAAATATCACAGCTCTTTCAGGCAGGCAATTGAAGTACAGGGAAGAACTTTGACTCATGCAGGTAGAGAACTTTGAGTTACTTCACAAAAGAAAGATCAGCCTGATTCTTCCTGACAGTTTAACAAATGAGTCATGCCATCTGTTGTTAATAGTAGTTCAGATCTCCCCAAACTTTCTGCAGGTTAACTTCAGCAAAATTGTTCCTAAGAAACTACAAATTATTATTCCACATGCTCGTGTCTACTAATTCTTTAGTTAATCTACACTGAATAAATACCTGTATGCTCATTGTCTGTTCTTTAAACAATTACCATTTTTATAGTCACTAGCTGGCAGAGGACAACGAAAGAATTCCTTCTGTAGCACTGATTTTGCAGACAGGAATCTGAAGTTATATTCCAAAGCTACAGGTTTTCCGTTCTGCATAAAGAAATTAAAGGTGTCATAATTAAGCATTTTCTAAGCACCACTGGTAGGAAAAAGGAGATGGCTGGTGCAAATGAAGTACGTTGTGTATAGATATTCTGATTTTCTCTCTAATGTAATAATTTCTTCCTGTTTTATTTAGTGGCTGAGAAAATAACTTTTACAAGCCTACTGGTACATGCTGATAACATGCTCTGAATGATTTCTCATTTGCATTTTTAGATGGTTGCTCAAGAAATGTATGAAATGAACAATTATGGTAAATAGTTTGAATGGAGTGAGGCCACATAGATTGGTACAGTTAAAGATGTCATGTACTAATCACTAAAATAGACTACTGAGATGGCAACAAGAAACAGAATCTGGGAATACTTTTGAAAATTACTTAGTTTACAGGCAACAATAGCAAAGAAAAGCAGGAAGAAAACAGAATTTTATTTGAATAACTTAGAAAGTGCTCATGGATGATAGGGTATAGTGGACAAGACTTGGATTCAAGCAAGACTTCTTAAAGGAAAATGCAGTAAACACATAAAAGCTCTTAAAAATCGTTGTCACTAAGATCACTAAATAAACCAGTTATCTGCTACTTCTCAGATCAGCAAACGTGCTCAAAAAAAGTAGCAAATAAAACTTCTGACAAATTTGCAGATATTTCTACCAAAAATGACAACAATAAAGAAGCAGTACAGATGAAAAACAACAACTATGAGTATATGAAAAGATTTATGATTCTAAGACAGTTTCTTGAAAGTCAAAAACCTAAACTAGACTTTAACTTTCTTGAGAGCTGAGACCATCAAGGGTTTCATGGAGTGGTTCCTATACAATGTTTGGTATTTCAAATAAAAAAAGATGGTCACACTGTAGTAATTACTTGCTACACTGAGCGTACTACTTTTCCTGTAGAATGCATTCCTCTCCTTCGTTATAGACAGCGTAGTCAGGAGAAAGTAAGTTTTACAAGAAGCTGCACTGGGGGGAGAAGTGGGAGGGCCTATAACCACTGCTGCCCATCACATGAATGTCCTGGAGACGGGCAGCAGCTGCACTGTTCTGTGGTGTTCCATAGCCAGATGCTGCAGTACTGCTGGAAATACGTTTAGAACCTGATGTTGTTTCATGAAGCATTAGGGTTTATCCTGTTGTCTTTTCTGCCTTCCCTTCTCTAGGGATGGGAAGATTACGTTTATGGGCAGCAGGGAGATCAGAAACAGAGTACTTTGCAGTTCAGGCCAGGTAATGAGTTCAAGGATTAATTGCAGAAGTTAGTGCACAGGAAGCTAGGGAGTCAAAATACACTGCACCAGCTACCCTACGTTGCATCTACAGCCACGGGCTTTTGATATACAGAGATACGATAAGGGAGCTGTGACTGTTCTCAGAAGTGATTCTGCTGTTCAAAGGTAAACGGCGTGTACTTCCCCAAGAGTAAATGAAAATTATTTGTCCCATTTAAACTTCTCTATAGTCAAGCACCATAAAGGGTCTGTTACTGGGTGAATGCCCAGAGCTCCACAGCAGCATAAGCAGGTTACCCCAGTTTCCTCAGTCTGGGCCATTCCATACCCAGGACCAGTGAAATAAAGTGTCTAGTAAGTATGCTGCAGGTAGTAATCATTGTGGTAATGGGTATATGGGAAGATAGTGCTTCAGCTGCCTCCATTAATTACCCATTTATTAGTGGTCTCATCAGGATGAGAGCTTCAGCTTGGAGACGGAATCTCATTGCCTGTCTTTGGCCAGGTGAAACACTGTAACCTGCAGCTCCCCAGAAGTGACACCACTGTGTCACATCTCATCATTATTCAGGTGTGAAACAGCTGCCCCTTTTCATTCACCTCAGACTTTCAGCCAGAAGAATTGCTGAAATACTTCTTCCTGTAAGTATACAAGACTTTCAAAAACATGCATAAGGTTTGCACATGGAATGTTGCTCAATGATTTTTGTAGGTACCTTCACAGCCACTTTCAAGCTGCTCTGACGAGACATATAAAATGGCTGTTTTTAGAAAGCAGCTAAGGTCTTTGCATAGCCTTAAAAAGCAGAGTTCATTGCATCTCTTTTTTTGGTGGTATGCCTCTTTTGTCACAGAACTCTCATGGCTTTCATTACTCTTAGCTGTATTTTGTTCTTAAAATAAGCTTAACAAACAAATATTTTACATTGACTTATATAGAACAAACAGTTTAGCAGGAAGGTAAATTATTGGTCTAAGTTGTTTGAAAGAAGTGAAAAGGAGATGAAATTAATTTGGTCCAAAATAGATGGTAAAAATTTAGATTAGACTTTCTCAGTGGAGTAATTACTTAATAAAATGAGTTTGTTGGTGCTGAGGATCCAGAGTTCGTGCTGTACCCTTTCAGAGGTGAGGTGGGTTGCTTCAGATGAGCTCTATGCTGGTTTTGTAGAGAGAACACCACTAGAATCTGGTGTGCATCTTCTGATTTAGTTTTACTTTGCATGCTTTAACACTGCTCTCCTATGTGAACCACATTAGTTACATGGGGACAGTTGAAAGGATTCACTTCACAGAAAAGAAAAAAGCTTCCAGGTTGCATCTACATTAGTGCTTTAGTTTGATGTGTGTTTCTGGACGTGACGGAGGGGGCCCCAGCAACCACCCCAATAATCCAGTGTACTCTAACCATTGGATGAGTGGGAAGATGGTGCTAAGGCAGCTTTTCCATTGGCTGTACTACTAACACACATCAGGTTGCTATCGGAGGTCAGACCACCAAGAAAAACGGTGATCTAAATATTCCAAATAATTTTCTTCATGTATGCTGGAACACCTGTTGTGGGGCAACTTTCTTAAAATCCCCCAGGTGTAATCCTTCATGTTGGAATTCCAAAGGTTGAGGAGAAATCCTAACTTTGAAAGTGTCTCTACCAGGAAACAGAACATCTTTTGTTTTACTTTGTAGGTACTGTTTTTGTGGTACAGAAATATACCCCATCAACTGTGCATTTGGTTTTGTTTCCATGTTTGTTGCATCAATAAAATCTGCACCTGTTTGTTTTGGCACCGGGAACAGTTAGTTGTCTAGCCTGTATAAACGTTCCCACCTGCCTTGCTTATCTCTCCTCCAGTCATAAATACCCACTACACTTGCTGTGGGTAATTAGCAGGCCAGTTAATCCAGGAGAGGCAAATACTTTCTTTCGGACATCTGCAAACACTTTTCTTTTTTTTCCTCCTACAAGCACTTCTGTATCAGAAATTATGAGAGAGGAATTTTTATTTTATTTTTTTTTTTTTTTAAGATACACAGGGAGAAACAGAAAGCATTTCTAGATAATGCGTTATGATGAACAGGCATTAATAATTGACATTCATGGTGAGAGAGAAGGCAGTACACACTCTGAGGGATTGTGATGATATCATGGTAACCATGAGAGCAAAGCCCCAGTGGTCTCTGATGACGGCAGATATGTGCATAGCTTTATACAAGCTGTTCCTCTGTTGGATAGTTTATATTTGATGGAAATCCGTTTATTAAATTCATACGTAAAATATCTACATGTGCTCCTGAAAGTTTGCTGGGGACAAGATTAGGTCAGCTCAGTCCCACAAACGTGGGGAGAACAAACAGCTACTAACTTTAGGCATCACCCCAGCGAAATGAGACAGAATTTTCATCCTTATGTTACAAGGGGAATGTCTGTGCTGCGAGGGAGCAACCTGCGGGTGGGCGAGCCTGCTTCCCAGGAGCCATAGGTGAGATTTTCATCCTATGTGCCCAGGGCACAGGCTGGTTTATGAGGGATTATAGTTAGCTCCTGTGAACTGCTGTAGTTGCAATTTCCTTTGGTAATATCTTCCACGGTCCTATTCCAAGTCCTCCAAATAAAGCACAAAGGTTTACCTCTGCTGTGGTTGCAGGCATGCATCTATTGCCTTTGTGTAGCTTAAAAACTATATGATCATAGAAACAGCTGCTTGTTTTTTTTCATACCCTTGCAAACCAGTGTACAGTAACTCCTGAGAAAAAGATATTTTTTTCAGACCTTTTTTTGCCTTGATAATCAATGCACTTATCAAGATCCAGATAGTTATTATTTTCAGTCTAACCATTTACGACTTGGTGACAACCATTTCAAAGGGCAGCAAAGCGTAATGTAGGAGGATGTCCTCAGGTCCACCGTTTCAGAATGGCTTCTGAGCTAAGTCTGGTAGAGGACAGTGGGCCTCCAGCCTACTTTTAGCTGAGGTCTTACTGCCTCAGTTTTCTGCTGTCTCTCCTTTTCCACAAGGGAAGGCTGCATGTTGGCAATGATGCTGATCATGATACAGAGCTGCTGCTTGTTTCAACATGCTTAACTAAGGCCTTTTTGTACATTTTTAGTTTTTACTTGTGTTCAGCCGTTCTGTTTAGCTGCATGAGCTGGCAAAGCAACTGAGTTCTGACATTAGAGAGTCCCTTTGGTATGAGAATTTCTTCACTGGCAGACAGCATTCTGTCTTCACAAAACCAACGGTGACAAAGGACCAGCCATCATTAGGTACTGTTATGCTGTAGTTGCTGCATATGTGTTCCTGGGAAAATAAACACGTAGCACATTGTTGCGGAGCACTTGGCATCTAATGTTTTCTTGATCTCTGTCGTGGTATAGAACTCTGCTGCATAAACCTCTGATTTGAGTAGTATTTGTTAAACAGTAGTATTGCTTTAGGCAAAGCATGAGCAGGTGTATCTTGGTTGTCTTATCCTTTACATGAAGGATGACAAAATCCTAAGAAATGTAAGGTTCAGAGTCTTGTCCTCAGCCTTCCAAGACAGGAACTGGACCCTCATAAGCTGCTGTTAATTGAAAGTTTTTGTTTGTTTGCTTATCTCTTATTCTGCCTGAATATACTGGCTAAGGTAGGTTTAAATGTCTTTTTCTTTACTGATGGCTTAGTTTTATGGAAATACACTCACATAACCTTGCATTACATACAATGATTATAAAAAGTATTTGCTCTAAACTCAAATAAGCATGCGATAACACTTAGAGACAAAGAAATGATGGTTGGGGAAAAAAAGAAAATCTCTTCAGTGTTGGAGTTTTAGTTACCATTGCAATGTAAGATACCTAGTAATGGCACAGCTGGGTAGTACCTTGTATTAATACATGATCGGTTTAGTATAGCTTGGGGCATCACTTCAAATTGATTTTCAAGACTGCAGGAATGTCCGTGAAATGCTGTCTTAAGAGAAGAATGGGTTCTTTGGCATTTAATTATACTTTTATTGTGATGATTTCAGGTGGGAAGAGCAGAGCAAATGAAGTACCCCAGTCCCAACTGAAGGATAAGAGGTAAATATTAAGCCTTTTAAAAATGTCCTAGGAATGTTTTTCCCTTTCTTAGTTCTTATGTAATATCATTCTTAAAAACATATGCATACTTTAAAAATGTATTTCAAATTTAAGAAAATCTGTGACAGAATGAAAGCTGAATTAATAAATGCATCTTTTATCACTTCTCACTGTCCAGAGGGACTGGGTAAGTTGAGTTCCTCTCTTTTTCCCATACAATTTCTGTAACTTAGTGATCTGAATTCTCTCTTATACTTTTCCTATTTTCACCTATATTAGTATTATTTCCACACAACTTAAAATATTTTAGAAGGAATTCTTTAGAAATGGATAAGGAAAAGAAATACAATGAAAATGTAGCTTATTTGTTTTTCTCTCCTTTTGCCTGATAACTAGAAAACAAGAGGAATACTCAAACATTCTGTGTAAAGCCAAAATACTTGAGCATCCTGGGAGAAGAGGGAAGGAAGGCTCAGTGACAGGTAATTTTGTGCTCCACCTTTGTGAATTACAAACCTGTTTGAGGTAAGCACAAACTTTTCTGGTGTTTGTTTGGAGGATCTATGTTGCTTATTGATTGTCTTTTTTCACTTGTGCTTACTCATCAGACTTTCACTGCCACAAGGTAGGTTAAAAGACTAGTTTCTACAGGCTCTGAGGATCAGCCATCAAGGTTGAATAATTTTCATTGTATTTTCACCATTTTTTTTCCCTCAGCATTAAAGAAATAATAGGTGTGTGGGTTAGTAACAAAAATGAACCTGTTTTGTTGCCATTAACATTCTGATTTAGCTCAGGAAAAAGTACTCATCCCTTTCAAATATCCGCTTTGTGTCAGATCAGCTTATTACAGACCTGGAAGGGCAACGCAGAAGTTTCCCCATTGAGAAAAGCAGGAAACATACAGTATTGGCACAAAATCAGTATTTCCTCTTTTAGAACAAGAGGTGTAAATACACACCATGTTCATAGTCTGATAAATGAGATCTCTTCCAAGGAAGCTAAACTAAATGGCTTTTCTGTTTGCTTTGTATAGGAACTGTTCATTGAGGACTGAGCACTTATATTTGTGTAGCGCATTAAACAATTATTTGCTCATTTTGGCCACATTTTTTCATCTGTTTCTCTCAGTAAATGTGCCAAGTCAGAGTGTTCTTGCCACGTTGTCAACAGTTCACTCCAGTCGTGTGTAGTTATTTTCTGCAGGCTTAGTTTTAGGCTGGATGAGTTCCCTGATGCAGTTTACATGACTTCATAAGCAGTCGCATGAGAGCAATGTGGGGGGGAACAAGGAGAGGAGAAAAGAAGGGTACATGGGTAAAGATGGTACTGAACTAAGAGGCATATCTGTGGAATCATGACTTCAAAGCTCTCCTTGCCAGGATGATCTTGCTGCCTCCTATCTGAATCTTACAGTGTGTCTAAGTAAAAAGCTTTACCTTAGAATTCAGTTCAGGTGTTTTGCTACATGTAGGTTCTATGTTCTCTGTTTGACAGTCTGTGTTCAATATTGATTTCTCATGTCACCTGGTTTCCCAAGAGTTTTTAATATTTCCTTTTCAGATTTTAGATGGTTGCACTGATTTGTTTTGCTTTATATGAAACATTTTAGACTGTTCTTAAATCTACTTCTGTGTATTGATTTTGTTGTCTGATGTTTCAGGTGTGACAAGGAAGTTATTTTAGTTTCAAAAAGACTATCACTTGAGTATCTTTCCATTAGTTTCAGTACTACATTGTGAGCCGACTGCATATTTTCCCAGGTTGTTTGAAATAATAGTTATATACTTTTACATAGAGATACTGTGGGTTTTCAAATAGGTTTCACCCTCCAAAACCAGATACAAAGTCTCTGTTTTATTTTGGCGATGAAGTTATTTTATTAACATTTTAGAATTATTTATGGGTAGCAGATTTACATATTTAAAATTAATTTTTAAATGAGAATTATTAATTGAGACTATGAATCTCTCTTTCTACCAAGCAAGCAATATAATAGAATTCTTAATGTGAGGTAGTTTCACAAATTATACTGTATTAGCAGAGGATGGACTAGAAATTTGACTCAAGTTCACTGAAGTTGATGGAAGTCTCTGCATTGGTACGTGGAGAGAATACACACCAGCTAATTATAGCTTAGGCTGAATCTCCCTAACTTCTCGCTGTAGTCAGTGAAGAGAGGTGAGCTTCTCCAAGGGACAATCTAGAGCAGAAGTCTAGTATAGCTGTTCTGATTCATGCCCTGGAGGATCATGTGGTACAGGCCTCTTCAGTTTCTAATTATCTGTATAACCTGAGGTTTCTATAGCATCCAGTACCACAGCAGCTAATCCTTTCAAATGTTCATTAGATCAGTACTATGGTATAAAATGACAATATTTATTGTAACTTCACAATAGAGTAGAAAGTTGCCGTGTTGGTAGGTTTTATAAAGATGTTATAAAATTACATAAAGTGCATTATTCTTGTCTATAAACATACATAAAGACAATAAAACTAGCAGCGGAATGTTTCAGCTTCCTTTTAGGCAGTTTTCTTAAAGATTAATAAGGGTTCAATGAAAGAAAAATGTGTCCCATTATTTAGTGGTAAATAGGTATCATTACTTGCTAACCTTGATTAATAAAACTATGCTTCTTGGTTCAGGCATGCACACCACACTTACACACCATTTGGTGGAAAAATAGTCTGCAAGATTTATTGCATCTTGTCTCTGAGCTTTAAAAGGAAAAGATTAAGAAATGTAATAACTCTGCGTCAAGGTATTTCATGCCATAAAATGCACGAGGTTTGATGCAGGTATCACAAGGCCCAGCATAAACAGGGAAAACGGTTCTAATGTTTTCATCCGAAGTCCCTGAAAATGTAAGCTTTTAGTTACTTTAGTCAAATCACGACACTCTGTATTCTTGTTAGGCCAATTTATTTAATTTTTCCCCCCAAGGATTATATAGTTCACTTCCTTGGCTCAGCTCATCTGTATAAGAATCCTCTACTTCCCGCATCCTGAGGCATTCTCAGCTTTGCTTTCGGTCCAGTTATCAGTTCCACATGTCAGCAAAGGAATACGCAGGGTGTGGGTGACTGTTGAATATTCTCCTTTTAGTTTCTCCTTTTCAATTTACTGAGCAGCTGCACAGGAAAAAAAAAAAAAACCAACACAGTTGCATTTAAACCACACAGACATTTAAATAGTTTGCCTGTTAAAACATTAACATCTAAACTATTAATTTAATTAAGGTATATAAAGTCCAATGGCAGGTACCATAACATTGTAAAAATTACAAGGTTCACCACTGTCCACAACCTGAAAATGGTGTTCAAAGATGTATGTTGGAGTGAAGCGATCTGCTAAAAAAAAGAAAAAAAAAGAAATCAGACAAAGTAAGCTCTGGTGTCACTTTGGTATCAACTGATGTTAAACCAACATTCAAGACAACTGAGGCTGTACATATTTTTCAACTGCAGTGCTGGTTTAACTAGTCTGCACCTCCAGCAGCTAATTCCTCTCCTTTCCTTTCCCAGAATGCTGGGCAGCTAGTTGTGCAGCTGTGAAGCTCAGCCAACTCAAAAACATAGTTTCCTCTGCTAGGTTACTTGTCAGTGCGATCAGTTCCCTGCTTTGGTCCACACTAATGAGTAAACGCTTATGACAGGACAACAGAAGAGATAATAAAATGGCAGGGATGAGAAACCAGGATGCTTTAGCTGCCTAAAGATGGTCAAAAGTTTTAGAGACAGTAAAGAAATCTTTCACAACTTCCCATGTTGGTAGAGTTCAAAGAATCCATATCTTCCCTTATGTGTACATCAAGAACTCTTTATTATATGCTTCTATTTCAAAAGATTGTGAAGGAGTTGACTAATCAAACCAGACATAGCATGTAACAAATCAACCTTTCTGAAGAGCTGCGTTAATTTTGCCAGTGTAGCTTCAGCTCACACATTGCTTTGTCCATTACACGTATGTATCTAGAGGTTTTTTCTTTCCATAGTGCATTGGTTTTTTCTATAAATATAACTTTGCAGATGTCCATGCAAAAAAAAAGGGGAGGGGGAAAGAAGTTTATCATCTCTGTTCTCTGAGTGAATGTTCAAGGCAAATAAATTCTAGGAATCAAAGGTGATTATTTATTTTGTTCATTCACTTCTGTGCATAAGATAGGGTTTTTAAGAGCCATACTAGATATTCACTGGTGACATTATAACGGAAGAATTTTTTTCTTTTTTTCCCACAGTATTTCTGTGACATGCCAGAGATTCTTCTTTTTTTGTTTCAGTTGAGTGAGTTATGCTGGCATTTTAGGCCCACATACAGATTGGATTACAGGATGAGTATCACAGTGCTTTTTCAACATCTCTGTTTAATACAGCCTTCCTACCTGTACTCTCAGATATGATTCTTTATTCTTTTAAGCTAGACAGCCAATTGTAGCAGTTTCTATTCCTAGGCATTTGTCCTGACCCTGTGCTGCAGTTTGGTTGTGCCAGCACTCCTGCATATGCAGTTACCTGGGTTAGAAAAAAATCTTCCAGGGTTTTCTGGATTGTTATTTAACCTGAAACATTTAATTGAATGAACCTACAGCATATTTATAGAATTATATTTCCCTAAATGCTTTGGATTGCCACAACTCAAGTGGCAATGAATTTTGTCACAAGGGCAAGAAACATTGGCAAGGGTGGAGAAAGATATATGAAATGCAGAAGTGGATTTTGTCATCTAGTTTATGATTAATATGATATTTTCAATAAGGTTATGTTTCTTCTTAAGGAGATTAAAATTTTAAACCATGTTGCAAAAGGCAGAAAAAATATTTTGTAGTCGTTGGTCCTCTTTCAGCACTACATACTTTTAGACGTACACTTAATAATTTTATTCCTGTTATTTCTGTTGCATGCAGAAGTGAAGCACCTGCTCAGGTTTGCTTCTTCCCTCTGTCCTGTTTCTTTAGCTTTTGATAATGCTTTTTATCTGGAAAAGTTTGTTTCTCTGTTGTCAGTGGCCTGAGTCACAATTTCCATTGCATTGTTTGCTGTTTCTAGAGATCATGAATTTGGTAGCTGGAATAATAATAACAAAACCCCAAATGGTAGAGTATGTAAAATAGAGTATTTAAAAGTAGTTCTGTCACCAAAGAATTTGTTTCATATGGATATCACATGCCTGAATTAGCTCTCTTAAAAGAAATAATCTAATATTTCAGTTCTCCAAGACTTCCACGCATGGTACCCCCTGAAGGTTATAAATTCATGCTCAAAAACATTTAGATTAGCATCTATCTTGCGTGTACATTAGCATTGTAATCGTTCTTCATCTGCAGACCTGTGAAGTAAGAGAGCTATTGTTTCTGCCTAAAAGGTGGCAAACTGCAGTTACAGAAAGGATAACTCTTTAAAAGCTTACAAAAAAAAATCTGTAGAATATCTGGGAATAATATGGCATCTTCCTAATTTGTAAGATAGCGTGAAGCTGCTGGCTCATCCTTCCTCCATCCACTAATGAAAATTACCAAAACAAGATAAAACTTGCATTGGCAAAAGATTATGAAATAATCTGTGACAAAGGTAAGGATCACATCACTTAGAGGAGAACTACAGTCATATTTGTGCACAAGACAGAGATAGACTTTCTGCCATAGAAAATTCCACATTGGAATCTGGATTTGGTCCCATGCTCTTGACCCATTGAAGGCTGGAGGTTTATGAGACACCGTATGTCGTCTTGTGGGTATGCTGCTTATTACATTGTTTAGAAATCCTCAGCACAGTATAGTATTAACTAATGATTGCCTGGGCTGTAGAGCTCCATAGCTAAAAGATGTAATGTAACTACATTTTCAGCTTCCTTGTCTGCTGCTAAGTGTGAGAGAGGGGAGGGAACCTATTACAATCAGTGCCTCTCTCTATACAATTTCTCCTTCTTCCCCCCATTTCGCATTGTGTGGGATTGCCAGTTATATACCCTTACAGGCAACCACTCTCTTTACACTTTGAAATCAGGATAAGCTTGCTTTTTTTTTTTTTTTTTTTTTAATGGTCACAAAATAACTTGCTTTAATGTTTTCAGAAATGTTCTCCCCAAATTTATTTTCACATCAGCATAGTCTCTTCACACCCTCAATAGCTCCAGTGCCTATTCTCTGATACTTTAACTAACTAGTTATTTCTTTAGCTTCCACCTGCACCTTTTGGAAGTGTAGCAGGTTTATATCTCATTACATTGTTTTCTGTTATTTAGTCTCAGCCATTTTACTCTAGTTCTTTATAATTTTCTTTTCAGTTAAATGTCTTATTAAGATAGTTATATGATAGCTTTCCTAATCATCATCAATCAATTTTATTTCAGAGTTTGACATTTTCTCTTTGACATCTTTTAATTTAACATAGTACAATCTTTTCCTACACAATGAAATTCAAATAATTGTATGGTTCAGCTATTCATTCCTCCATTATGAACTGTAGAGACTGTGAGGACATGAACAAGCTATGTGTGATATATACTTTAGAAGCAGCTTTTTGGTTAGATTTAAGATAAACAGGAATTCAAAAATTGATCAGAATATAAATGAAGTAGAAACCTAAATCTATATGCCAAGCAAAGAATCTGATTTGTTTTACCATATATAACATAGATTCTTCTTTAAATAGCCAACCACCAAGGAAAATAAATTCTTATGCTGATTTATTATTCTTGGGTCTCCCAGAGAACTTGCAGAAATGGCTTAAACTTAAGACTATATTATGGTTGCTACTTGTATAGACACAGAATAATAACATCTCACAGGAGTACTGCAAGGCATAACTGGCTAATGTTTGGAGAAATCATCACCAACTTTCAGGTCATAAGAAAGATAGCTCAATACTGTTAACAAATATGTTCATTTGTTGTCACTGAAAATTGACAAACTTAAATCAGGAACATTTACATGATAGTATGTTAAGCAAAATTTTATTCTGTTTGGAATCCTTTGTTCTACAAAACCATTCTACTGCTTGGTAAGGTTCGTGGATTGTGTGAACTGTGATGTTGGTACAGGTGCTCTGGCAAATTGTATTGACGCTACACTCCTAGACTTGAGGAGCTTACATAGTACCCAGCGGCACCATCTGTTACTCCCTGAAACTGACTGAAGGATCTCAAAATATTCCCTATTCATCACAACCACAACTTTTAAATTTTTTGTTACTAGCTTTCCCCTACTTCTGTCATTTCACATGCCATAGTCTGGGTGTATACAGTGACTGTTCAGGCTTTTTGATGGCATGAATGTGAAATAAGTGCAATATAAGTATTTCACATCATGTAGAATTTTCTCTATTTCAATAACTGTTTCTTCCCTACTTGATTATATAACATCAGTTACTGCCTACTGTGGTTTGTATCTTCCTGCACAAACAAGCAGTCAGATGTTTTGCTTCAGATAGGAGAAGTTTTTATGAAAAACAGATCAATTTTTCCAGTAGGCTTATTAACTTAGAAACAGATAATTTACAAGATAAGATTTTTAAAGTATGATCTGATTTATGGCAGTTAAATTATCGTAAATTTGACGCATCTCTTGGGTATGCAATGTTCTTATGGAAAACCTGACTTTAAATTTTTCCTTATACTGATTTCACAGGAAATGTTCAATATTAAACATTAAATTTTACTGATAAAGGTTAGTCCATGTCAGCTCATTATAACCTTACATTTTCTTTCATTTAAAACCAATCCTTCTCCTATTTCTGCCCCTTTCCACAAACAAAAAACACACATGGGTAGAAACAGGGCAAAATTAGGCTCCTAGGATTGCCTTTTCCTCTTCTACTTTCAAGAGAAATGCAAAGGTTTAAAAATCACTGAAGAAAACATGAAACCCTGTATTATTTACATGAGTAAGGAATCTACAGATGGAGTCTGACATAAGGGTGATTCAGTGGTGCGGGTAAAAGAAACTTCTCCAAACCTTTTCACACAACTGGGAATATCTCTCATCTAGTGTTTTTCTGATGCCTGGTAAGAGAAAGATCCTTTTCCTCCCTTTGTATTTTGTGTAATTATGCATTCCAGGTATTTTCTTCTGGTCACCTCACTGACTTCAGAGGGCATTGCATCAGACTTTACTAGAAAAAATCCTTGGGCTGAATCTATAGCAAGTATAAATACACGTAGCTTTGTTACCTTGAGTGGAAGTTTGCAGCTGAGGTGGTTTGATTGTGTTTTGATTAGACTGTAAGCCCCTATATATGCATGAACATAAACAGGTTGATATAAATGCTTACAAACTACCCATAGAGCAAATTCTTGTAACTGTAGTAATCAAGCACTATAGTATTTTCTGTATTACAAAGGACTGTTTCTTGTGAATTGTGTAAGGTTGCAAAGCTGCTATTGCATGTTCGTTATTTTTAACAAAATCAAACCCCAGGATTCAGTAGCTAAGTGAATACTGAGATCAGTGAGTGTTTTGCAATTTGATGAGAGCATGAGAGAGGCCTAGAGTTCTGTGGCTGAGTGGTTTTTTTAGTCCAGTTTCAAATGACGTGATGTATCTTCAGCTTTAATGAGATATGAGGATACATAAACAGTTTCTTGTTGATCTGAAAAAGGTACAAAAGAAATGCAGAAACCTGACACTTTCATTGAAACCATGCGAAATCAAGGGCCCTCAGCATCTTTGCAAATTGTGTGCTCAGTGCCTCAAGCTGATGACAAAAACTGGAGTTCCCTGAATGGAACTGCAGAGTGCATTTCACATAGTGCAAAATCTCCATTGAAAATACTCTGGTTTATGACATTAAAACCAATTAAAAACTAAAAATTAAATGAAACAAAAAAACCCTAGTATCAAAATAGATAACCCCAAACCTTCTGACTCATTACCTCCTTCAACCCAAACTGCGTATATCCTTCAGCTGATACTAAAATACTTGGCATTAATCTATTGTTATGAATGTCACTGTTCTCTACAATTTTCTTAAGATTATATCTTTTTGAGAATTATAATTGGCAATTTGGCAGACCATAAAGTATGAGCTAATGAGTTGAAAGAACAGACTGTACTTGCAAATTCAAAGCATTTACATATGAACTATCTGCAGTATCTTCTGAAAATTTGTATTCTGAGTACCAGGTTCTGACGTCACTTACAGCTCCATTACCAAAGAGTAACATTTTCTGATATAGTAGTTTCCCCTGCTGAGTATGCTCCTCAAACACAGCCTTAAAGTAACATGCTTTACAACTTTCTCAGCACTGACGAAGGTCAGAAAGTAAAGGCAAACATGCCCCTTTGCTTCCTCCTCTGATCTTTGTACATTCAGCACTACTTGAAACACTTTCTAAAGAAAGTTCAAGACCATTACTTTGGCCCCACAGTCCTGTAGAGGACTGCTGGAGTACATGGTACCTGGCTTGCACTTTGTTCATTCGTTGGGAAGTCCCCTCGTATCCAGCCATTCAGATTCTGTGATGGTAGACAGCAATATAAAAGCCTAAAAGAGATCAAGTTAAATGAGCAACAAAGCTGGTGAAGAGTTTAGAGAACAAGTCTTATGAGGAGCATCTGAGGGAACTAGGAGTGTTCAGCCCGGAGAGGAGGAGGCTGTGGGGAGACCTCATCGCTCTCTACAGTCGCCTGACAGGAGGCTGTAGCGAGGTGTGTGTTTGCCTCTTGTCCCAGGTAACAAGTGATAGGGTGAGAGGAAACGGCCTCAAGTTGTGCCAGGGGATGTTTAGATTGGATATTAGGAAAAACTTCTTCACCAAAAGGGTTGTCGAGCGCTGGAACAGGCTGCCAGAGAAGTGGTTGAGTGACCATCCCTGAAGTTATTTAAAAGAAATGTAGGTATGGTGCTTAGGGACATGGTTTAGTGGTGGACTTGGCAGTGCCAGGTTAACAGCTGGACTCGATGACCTTAAAGGTCTTTTCCAACTTAAATGATTCTATGAATGTGCTCCTTATACCAAAAAGAGGTCTCTCTTCTATCAGCTGTGAGCAGGTAAATTTTGGCTGTACCTTGTACTCTACCTTCTAAATTTTTATATGATTTTTTAATATATAATATTTAATATATACTTCAAAATATGGAAGTCAAATCCATAAGAATCATATGTAGACTTTAAACCTGAATTAAATACTCTGAATTGTCCTTGGTTCTATTTTTAAGTGATGAAGCAGTCCTAGTTTCAAGTTTGTCTCCATAACAGCAAGTTTCTGTGAGAATCTGGTGTCCAGTCCCCTAGTGCAGCCAGCCAGCTGTGCCACACAGGCTGTTATATACCCTGCTCAGGCAGCATCATGATCATTATCTGACTTTTTCTGGCCCCAGGACTTTTACTGAAAACTCTTCCAGAAACCCTGTTGATTATAAACCTCTTCCTAATTTCCAGTCCAGGTATCGTAACTCTAATAATTGTGGCACTGCTTCACTTTAGAGAAAGAATGGCATCTCTGTTAAAACATTTTTACTTGTATACTGGAAATTCATTAAGGAAAAATTAAACCCTTTCAGAGAGGCCTCGTTCATACACTTAAAGGGATGGTTAATATTAATAAGAACATTTAATTGGCCTTGGAAAGTGAAATCTATGTCCTAGAGTCCTGTTGTATAACCAAGATAAAAAGGGGCTCTAACTTGCCACATTTTGTAGGCTGATGGGCTAATTTGGTAGCAAGCTAGTAGACGTATTGCCTGCTCTAAAACTCCACAGAAAAGGTCCAACAGAATATTACAGTCCATACCACTTCTTATCAGCTATGTATTTTTGTAAAAATGTTACAACCATTTAAAATCCATTTTCTGAAGCAAAAATATGAAGTGAAATTTCTTTCGTAAACGCTGAATTTCACATAACTTGAGTTTAAGTGTCTTTTCGAATCAGGGATCAAATTTTAAAGGCCAAAGCCACAACAGTGACTAAATATATTTTGGAATTGGGAATCAGCTGCTTTGAATATTTTGCCTGGTAATGCCGTGACAGGTGACAGCACTGTATGACTGGTGTCATGATGTTTAAAAAGCTCATGATTTGTCTTTTAATATTCACACGCATACACGCACATGCATAGTCCTATCAAAGTTTTCGTGATATCAGAACATTTGATTTTAAACATGGACTGATGCTGTTTGTAGAAGATTGTAATCTGGCATTCATATAGCCAGGCTTTGTTAAACTCTTAGGAAGAATTTAGTGTATTTGGAATCTCCTTAAAAAACATTATACAAAGGTGCATAAAGCTTTCCTTAGTCATTTACAAAATTCTGTCACCGCAAAAAAGAAATGCTTCATTTGGTTTGGAATATGTTTAATCGTGTTAATTAACCGTTGTAATAACAGTGAATTAATTTACTTCACTGCTAAAACTCAACCATATAGATACTGAGATAAAATACCAAACTTTTTTGATTAGAAATTTTCATACTATTAAAACAGCAAAGAATTAAACCACTTTGTTTTTATGCCTTAGTATTGTCTTTGCAGAAGACACACATACACTTAATTAATTTTTAACCTAAGATTTCTAAATCTTATGGTTGGATTAGTTAGGTATATAGCTGAGTTGATTAACTTGCTAATTGCATACGATAATTTTAACTATAGGAAAAATTCATCACAGGACAATTTTTAGGACACGGTATTTAACTACTTACTTGCAGAGGCATCTTCAAATATGAGTCAATAATGATACTGAGGTACGAGAAGAGTAGAAATACGTGCATGTTCAGATCATACCAGTAAAAATACAGTGCAAACATGAAATATTTTACACGCAGAGAAACAGAAAATGTTTGGTGTTTTGGATAGACAATTTCTAAGAAGGCGTACAGTAATGGTATACAAACAATGAAAGACACAAAGATTCACTACTTTTATCCAACCCATTTTTAAACTCAAGCAGAAGAACTCATCTCATTATATGATTGGAGTTTTAAGGTGATAAAAATATTTGTTTATATGATGACTAATAAGCCTTTCTAGAGGCCTGTATAGAAGTTAAACAGCCTTTATACTGGGAGTTAACACAGACCAAGAACTTCATGGTAATGGAAAAATGCCAGCTGCTTAATGGATAAAGAGACACCTATTTTTGATTTTTAACTGTAGGATAGGCTTTGAACTGCTCTACAGAGGCAAACTGATTCACAGAATGCTAAGAACAGAATTTGTTACAAGCCAGCAACAATACGCTGACTCCCCGGATAAAGCAAGGCATTGCTTAATCTTGTATCACAGTTTTGTCTAAGAGTGATATACTAATAAAGCAGCCTGCTTAACCGTTCTGCTGTAGCTTACTCCACATTGATTCCCCTGTGTAAACAAGTCCTGGAAGTCATAGGCAGCAAATAATTATAATGAGAATGTAAATCTCTTATAGTGCAGGATTAACATTTATCAGATGTTGGTGATCATGAAAGTTATGAAACTGTACTCAGCAAATGATAAATTGGGTACAGTTTGGTGGTCTTTATGTTCCTCAAGCTAGCCTTGTCCTAGAAGTGTAAATATTAATAGGCCACTACCCTTTCCCTGATGCTACTGGCATCTATCCAAATGCTCTATTTTCTGCAGTCCTTTTCAAGATATAGCATTACTCTATGTTTTGTCCCCATAAATTTTCTAGAATTGTTAACCTGTAACTTAGCTTGGATTCTACCACTGCTATATTTCACTTTCTCAAGGAACTAATGTGAGCTCCTGTAAAGCAATATGAACCTGTATCCACAATTGTGTTTTCACTGTAATTGTATGATGGGCTAAATTTCTGATCAGGCAAAACTAATGAATGCAGCCAAATTCCTAATATTGCTTACAAGTATAAAGAATAACAATGCCTTTAGCAACCTCTGTTCATTAAAGGTTTGAGGATAGTTCCTTTAAATTTATGTTAACGTTGCTTTCCAATTTACTAGAAAGAGGAAACTTATGCTGACAAGGAGACAGTATTATGGGGGTGGAAAATAGAGATGATCCAATCAGTGAAGCCAGAGGTGGGAGGAACAGCTGCTTCTTAAGTAATGACATATAAGTAATATTAGTCCCATTGGTTTAATTACATTGTAACCTTAAACAACAAACATCTGTTTTCCATGTTTTCTTCCCAAAGGCCCTGACATTTCCAACAGAACTAAACCTTCTTATATTTTTCATGATAAAAGATTTTGAAGCAGTCAATAGTAGGAATGTTATTAGTATTAAAAAAATACAAAACCACACCCAAACTCAAAACCAAGATCCACAGAAAAAACATATCATATTTGTTCTCATAATTTTCTTGCCTCCCATATTCTACTTGGTTGTATGCTACAAAATGCAGAGATGACGGATGGGGGAAATAGTAGATTAAGATGTCAGTATTTTTTTTCTCCTTTTCTCTTGTCCTTACGAATGTTTGCAAAGAACACGTACCTGTGATCTATGAGACATATTTAACTTTCAGATCAATTCTGTTTCCAATATAAAAACAACTGGTGAATCACTGTGCAGTTCTCAAGCATGTTTTTAAATTCCGTTGTGTTTTCCCTTCTCTCTTTGCTGCATCTACAAAACCAATCCATTTTTAGGTCTTGTGTACTTGGGGTATGGTGTACTGCTGTGATAAAGGGTGAGGGAATCTGTATAAGTCCATGTGCCATACAGGAGGTCTGAGTGAATCACAGCAAAATGGAAAAAATCCTCAGGATAAAGACTTGTTTTATAGTAAAATTCAATGTCCTGAAAAATTGTGTTTGCAAGTAGATGCTTGTAGATATCAAGGGACGGGTCTCTAGAAAAACCTAAAATGAGACAGCTAGATAGGAAGGTAAGTGGGAAAGGTAAGCAGGCTGGATAGTCTTGCAAATATGGTCATGTGCTTGTCTTTCAGAGAAACTTACCTAAAATCAGGAACTTAATAATGTTCAGTGAAGTTTATCTGTGGTGTAGGAAATAATTTTTGGAGGAGGATTACAAATGCAGACATTTAGATGGAAATAACTATTTCAGGATGCTGTAAATTGTATTATATTCATGTATTTCAAGAAAGATACAGTATGTATTAAAGATGGAATTCAGATTTAGAATGTATTTTAATAATTAATGAAAAATTGTTAGTCTAACATTGTAAATTGTATAGATTATATGCACGGTACATACAAGATGAGCCATGTCTATGACATTTCATAAATCTGTAGTGTGTAGAAATTCACAATTAAAGATACGGCCCAAACCTCCAAACTCTGATAATGCACTAACCACACACTTAAAAGAGATTTAATTAAGTCCCATATTAGAATGTACTGATTGTTAAAGATGTATGAAAACAGTTAGGAAATAACTGCTTTTCACATTGCCAAAAAATATTTACTAATGCATCATATTCCACAAAAATTCTGATCTGAAAAATACAAAAATATGTTTGAAATATTTATATATATTCTAAACATAAAAACCTTGTGGTTTGTTTTAAAATGTGCCTGAATTTAATTTAAGAGGGGTAAAAGCAAATTAGAATCTACAAAGAAAAAAAAAAAAATCAGAATGAAACCTTTGCATGACATACTTGTTTTTCAAGAAGATTTTGCTGAC
Source organism: Ibycter americanus (assembly GCA_035590275.1). NCBI lineage: Eukaryota > Metazoa > Chordata > Aves > Falconiformes > Falconidae > Ibycter > Ibycter americanus. The sequence goes on from JAVJGI010000002.1 coordinate 24,224,696, forward strand.
TTGCATGCAAAAATGGGTAATTCCCAGCTATTTTCAATCTTCCTAGCAGTTATTTTCACAGAACTACAATAGATTTTGCTTTTAAAATGCTCTTTCTACTGTATCACAACAGAACACCTTTACTTACTTGCTGCTTCCATGACACATGTTGAGGATCACACTAGAGTAACTGACAAATGTTGCCTCAGATCTTGAACCTATTATCAGTCCCAGCTATTCACCCTGGTCCTTTTTTTGAGGGCTTTGCTCTCAACTATAGAGTCAGTTAACACAGCGTGCATCCCCATCTTAGCCAGTCTAATCTGAACTGACATTTTAGCTGGAGTAACTCATAAAGGTAGATTTTAACCTAAGATTCTGAATTATGAACTGAAACTGCAGAGATAATAGCAGACGTTGTGTTCTACAGGCTCCACTGCAGGGAAATAACCTGAAGCAGAACAGTGGTGCAGCAAAAAAATTAATTGTCATAGTAAAATTTCCAAGTTCCTTTATCAGTATCTTGTCTGCCACATTAGCAGTCTTAAGCATAGGAGTACTTATGAACTAGGATGTTCTTCAGTCTTTCATCTCGGTGTAGTGCCTTTAGTCTGTGATAGAAGGCCATATCTTTAGACTATAAAATCATTCGTGTGGTTTCTTTTTGATTTGTAGTTCATTTGAAAAGTGACCATCAAAATTAAATGCAGTAATCCACTAATCTCACAAGAAACTATATCACTGATCCTAATGAGTTGTCTTCACATTATGACTGCCAGCACTAAATTAAGATATTTTAGCAGAGCAGCACCTTGGGAGTAATGATAACCCCAGGTGCGTTTATATACAGATCTACATCTTGAAAGGACATCTGTCTGCATTCTGTGAATAAGGTGAAAACAGTAACTCTTGAATGCATCCTCTTGCATTTAGTTGTGTTAAAATGCAAGTTTGTTAAGCAGCCACAGAAGTTTTCAATTTTAAACTGGGCCAAAGAGATAAACATTGAAATGAAGCCATCCGACTCCACTGGAAAAACTCCAATTAATTAGGTTCCCCATTAACACAGTGGCTTGCGATCTGTCAGCATCCTTTTTTTCATATTGATTTTTCCATACATATTCCTCAATGCTAAATGAAATACCTGAAATCTAGAAATTTTACGTGAACAACAAACTAATCTGCTCAAAATTTCTGCATAATTTGTTCGATGACATTCCATAAAACTGGAACTGATGTGCAATGCTCTGATTTTTGTGTTTCAGTCCCCACTTATTTTTTGTCTAGTAGTATCTGTTTCTATACTTTATTTGGTCCTGATTCAAAGCTGTTGCTCTTAATATTGCAACATTTTCTTGGAGCTAGATATTGTTTCACAGTGAATACTAAGGATATAAATAGGAACTAAAAATTGCTGAATTGAGATACGTGTTATTTGTGTGTTAGATCCTGTTACGCAGGGTATATCTAAACTGCTAATGATGGCCAGGAAGGAGGCTCAAGCAGTGGATCCTTCATCATCCACTCAGTTCCTTGGTCTGCTTTGGATCATTCCAAAGCTGAAATTGGAGTGCTCCCAAAAAGCAGGATGAATCAAATCAGTGCATCAAATTTAGCTTTCTCTACCTACGCAGTCTTTTAAAAAACTATCTCAGAATGTTTAGCACCCTCAAATGCACCCTCATGCCACTCCCTCGGTCCTTTCTGTCACCTCAGTTTTGTGCTATAAAATCAACCTCTCTGGTAGGCTGCAATAAAGCCATTGCATTTGAAAATTTTAAGAGTGTACAATAATGATAAGGTATTAGGACAAGAGGGCATCACATGGGGACCAGAAGATGGTGAGATCCAAAGGCTAGGCACCCTGGATGTAGGCAACATACCCCAAAAGAAGTTACCCTTAAGTAGTGCAGATACTAATCAATCCACTCCACTCAGTGTTGCAGTTGCTTAGGTATTTGAAATTGGTAGTGTTGAGAATGAGAGAAGAACATTCATGGTTGCTCTTCTGCTCTATCTAAATGATTTTGCATGGGAGGAAGTGGTTTAAATTAGAAATTTTGTTTTGGTCTTGCTCCTAGTTAAGAATAATTATCTTTTTTAGAAAAAGAAAAAAAAACCCTCACATACTATCGTAAAGCTCTTGGGAAGAAAAAGCAGGTTTTCTCTGTAATGAAAGGTGTGGTAGGACCCGCTCACATGTCATCTCTGTACCAAGGCAGTCAAATGACAGGTAATGTTGCATTAAGGCAGCACGAAGGTTTTCCTTTTCAGGATTTAAAAGGTGTATGTGACATGTCATTTCTGGTGACATTAATTTTAAGAAAAACATGTAATTGCAGATTTCAGGGAGAAAGAGTATTTGCTGGCTTCTTTAGATTTTCTTCCTTCACTTCAATGCAAGAAGTCAAATGTAAAAAGTTAAATCAGCCCTTCTTGCGTTGAATTGGCAATATCTCCTGAGATGTAGCAGGTGATGTTTCCTATTTGTTAAATTTTCTCAGGATCTCTGTGCAAATCTTATCTCTGATTGATCTTGGTTTTGAGCTGTTCTAAGGGAATTAAGGACTCAGAGGTAAAGTAACTCCCGAATTGTAGGAAAACCATATCCATGCCAAATTAATGGGTATTTTCCATGACTAAAGTGCAGAGGCTTGGCTGTATAATCTAAAATCTCTTGACATATAGTGGAAGAGTTTTCTTCTGTCATTTTGAGTAACTTGAATGTATGGACAGGAATAATTCTAGTATCTTGGCTGTATCACTGATGCTGTATGTTGGACGCATTGGAACCTCTCTAATTTACTTCTGTACCCAAGTTGAACCATCACTTCCATCCATACTAACTCTTGCAAATAGTGAATCTTCCCATCAAATACAAACTGTGTGGAAGGGACTTCATCATCTTACATAGCTGCTATGCTGTCAGTCTTAAAATGCAAAGGTTATTAATAGAGGATACATGTCAGTCAATCTGCAAAGACTAGGAGGAAATAATGTAAAAGATGGAAATAAACAGTAAGGTAGCATCAGCAGGGGTGGGTCTACTGTGTGTGAATAACCTTTGAGAAGGGCTGAGAAAGAGCCAAGTTAGAGAAACTCACTGGCACATCTGTAAAACTCAGGTTTCCTTGGATGTTAGCCTCTCCTTGGTCTTCAGGCTTTAAGAAACTTTCAATTTGTGAGTTCTACAGTAAAAAAAACCCCAAAACAACCACCACAAAACAAACCCAATCCAAAATAAGCTTTCCAGAAGACCACATAGGACATTTTAGTCTGGCAAATAATGCAATGCAACTTATATTTTTCTGATTTACACTCAAATAAAACCTATTTCCTTTCAAAATAAACTTACACACAGTGCTGGAATCCTTACTCTAAATCAAATAATTATAGAAAACCAGTAGCAGAGGAGGCAGTGAGAGGTCATGTGCTTCACCCCTTTGTGCTGAGGTGTGATTCATCCTGTCGTTCCTCAACCTCTATTTGTACAGTTGATATTTAAATGTACTTAAAATCTGCTATTTTTCTCACTGAGAATTTTCTGTCTGGACCACAGAATTTGTCCGTTGTTTTATCCTAGGATAATGTATGCATTTCCAAGCAAGGGCTTAACCGTATTCATTATATAATGCCAAATATTCAGACAATAGAAGCTAAGCCTGTTGTCAAATTGCATTTCCAATTGACATTCTGTGAGACATTAGAAGTTGCTACATATATCTTCAGTGCATGTGGGAGTCATGACATTAAAAATGACATAAAACTTATTATGCAGACAGAAAATAAACATTTTCTTCCCTTAAAGAATTTAAGATTGATAGATAATTACTTTGCTTGCCAAGGAGAGACTTCCATAATCAGTATAAATCATAAGGTCATTAAATTGGTAGGGCAATGAGAAATAAATCAATGCCCTGAAGATGACTTGTAATTGCTTGTTGCAGGATACATGGCTGAATGATATTTTGTAAAGACCATACTGTGCATCCATCTAATTGGGTTGGACGTGTTAGAGAGTCTATAACAGAGCTAGCTGAATAAGTCAAAGACCACCCACATATGAATCAAAAGACTTCCGTGTCTGTGGGACACTCAGGAAAATCTGTACTTCTTGCTAAATCTCAACTCTATCAGGAAATTCCTAGGCTGCCTTAGAAAAGGATAGAAAAGGCAACAAAAGGTTGATGTAATTCATTTTGTGTAATGTGTCTAAAACCAACGATATGCAGACAAAAGTGACGTGCCGTCATAGCGACAGCGATGCTATTTTGGAATGTTCTGCATGTACTTAATTCATAATTGGATTCAAATGACCAGAAAGTGACACTTTTCCCACAAGCAGCCAGCTATTTCTTGTAGCCAAATCTGATAGATATTTTGGAAGCAAAATCTCAAGAAATTAAGCCTTTGCAGTTCATGACCTTTTAGTTCTGTGGGTTTATAAATAATATATTCATCAAAATCAACTTAATTAACATGTGCATCTGCAGACAGGCAGTAAATAATTATTCTAAAATTGAAGTAAATTGTGGTGCAGGATTACCAGCAGGTTTTGCATTCTAGAGAATTGCGTCAAGTCTGTTTCACAACCTGGGCAAAATAAATGTACATATCTAAACCCCATTTATTCTGTTGTTTTCCCTGTGGATTTTGGACTTTGTTCTCAGTTAACATCTATATCAGTCTGGATTAACTACTCTAAAAATAATAGGATCATTCCAGATTTACATCAGTGTCATTTTGTTTTAACATGCCTGTTACTAGTGAAGTAAAAAGCAGGGATTTATTAAATGTTGCTCATTCAACATGCTTAGTTTCAAGCAAATGTATTTGTTTAGTATGGATGACAATGATAAAGCAATTATGACATTAGAGGTTAATCAGTCTCTAATTCCTATTGTGTGGGGAGCTGCACAAATATAGAAAAGACCTTACTTCCAGATGTCTTAAGATTACAAATGCAAATAATAGACTTGGCAAAGTGATGCATCGCGCAAACAAATGAAAAAAGTACAATTAACATAGTTTTGTTAGCTATGTATTGTAGCTGGGATTTTAGGTTTTGGCTGTTGTTGTTTTTTACCTGGGAGAAGACGTAAGGGGCCCAAGAAAGCTGGTTAGTATTCAAGGATTGCCTCCTTGCAAGCTCAGGGGTGGTGCATCCCAACAAAGAGAAAGTCAGGTAAAAACCCCAGGAGGCCTGGATGGATGAATAAGAGCTCCTGGAAAAACTCAAACACAAAAAGGTAACTTGCAGAGTGTAGAAGAAAGGACAGGTAGACTGGGAAGAATACAGAGAAATTGTCCCAGCAGTCAAGGATCAGACTAGGAAAGCTAAAGCCCTGATAGAATTAAATCCGGCCAGGCACGTCAAGGGCAACAAGAAAAGCTTCTACATGTACATTGGTGATAAAAAGAAGACTGGGGAAAATGTGGGCCCTCTCCAGAAGGAAACAGGAGACCTGGTTACCCAGGATATGGAAAAGGTTGAGGTACTCAATGACTTTTTGCCTCACTCTTCAAGAGCAAGTGCTCCAGCCACACCTCCCAAGCTGCAGAAAGCAAAGGCAGGGACTGTGGAAATAAGCAACCACCCACTGCAGGAGAAGATCAGGTCTGAGAACATCTAAGGAACCTGAAGGTGCACAAGTCCATGGAAACTGATGAGATGTATCTACGAGTCCTAAGGGAACTGGAGGACGAAGTGGCTAAGCCACTATTCATCATATTTGAGAAGTTGTGGCAGTCCAGTGAAGTTCCTGCTGACTGGAAAATGGGAAACGTAATCCCCATTTAAAAAAAGGTAGATCCAGGGAACTAAAGGCCAGTCAGTCTCACCTCTGTGCCCAGCAAGATCATGGAGCGGATCCTCCTGGAAACTCTGCTCAGGCATATGGAAAACAAGGAGGTGACCGGTGACAGCCAACATGGCTTCACTAAGGGTGAATTGTGCCTGACAAATTTGGTGGCCTTCAACAATGGGGTTACAGCGTTGGTGGATAAGGGAAGAGCAACTGATGTCATCTACCTGGACTTGTGCAAAGCATTTGACACTGTCAAGCACAACGTCCTTGTCTCTAAATTGGAGAGAGGTGGATTTGACGCATGGACCACTCAGTGGATAAGGAATTGGCTGGACGGTCACACTCAAAGAGTGGCGGTGGATGGCTTGATGCCCAAGTGGAGACCGGTAACAAGTGGCATTCCCCAGGGGTCAGTGTTGGGACCAGTGCTGTTTAATGTCTGTCAGCGCCATGGACGGTGGGGTTGAGTGAAGCCTCAGCAAGTTTGCTGGTGACACCAAGGTGTGTGGTGCTGTTGAACACGCTGGAGGGAAGGGTTGCCATCCAGAGGGACCTTGACAGGCTTGAGAGAAGGGCCCCTGTGAACCTCATGAAGTTCAACAAGGGCAAGTGCAAGGGCCTGCACGTGGGCTGGGGCAATCCCAAGCACAAATCCAGGCTGTGCAGTGAATGGATTGAGAGCAGCCCTGAGGAGAAGGACTTGGGGCTGCTGGTTGACAGGATCCTCAACGTGACTTGGCAATGTGAGCTTGCAGCCCAGAAAGGCATTGCGGACTGCATCAAAAGAAGCATGGCCAGCAGGTCGAGGGATATGACTCTTGCTCTCTCTTCCACTCTTGTGAGACCCCCCCTGGAGTGCTGTGTTCAGGTTGGGGCCTTCAGCATAAGAAGGATGTGGATGTGTTGGAGGGAGTCCAGAGGAGGGCCACAAAGATGATCAGAAGGCTGGAGCACCTCTCCTGTGAAGACAGGCTGAAAGGGTTGGTGGTGTTCAGCCTGGAGAAGAGAAGCTTCCTTACGGCAGCCTTCCAGTATGTAACAGAGGCGTACAAGAAAGTGGAGAGGGACTTTTTACAAGGACAGGTAGTGATAGCATGTGGGGAATGGCTTTAAACTGAAAGAAGATAGATTTAGATTAGATATTAGGAAGAAATTCTGTACTGTGAGGGTGGTGAGGCACTGGCACAGGTTGCCCAGAGCAGCTGTGGATGCCCCAACCCTGGCAGTGTTCAAGGCCAGGTTGGATGGGGCTTGAGGTAATCTGGTCTGGTGGAAGGTGTCCCTGCCTGTGGCAGGGGGGTTGGAACAAGATGATCTTTAAGGTCCCTTCCAACCCATTGTATGATAATGGAAAGAGGAGACAGTAGGAAGAGCCAGATCAGGTACCGCAAAAAAACCTGGAAAGGTATAAAAAGTGAGAACTACATATTTTCTCAATAAGTTACTAAGAAGAGCAAAGCAAGTCTGAAATTATTATTTAATCTGAATCCCTCATTTTTATTATTTGTTAACTGAGAATGCACAGACAAACAAGTATTAGAGACTCTTCAGACAGAGCAGTCTCTAATAAAAAGCAGTTCACTATCTGCAAGATTTTCATGGCTACTATCCAAGCACATAATTCAAAGATCAGCGAATATGAAATCATTCAAAATTCCAAACATTGTTTTAGATTAAAAATTGTATATTGCCCCAAATATAAAGAGCCAAAGCAAAAACTGCATCGGAACTTCAAAACATGCAGGCCGTTCAAAACTGAGATTCATCGTTCTGAATGAAGCTGGTCAATATTTTTCCAAAACCAAACTAGATGAGTAAACTAAAAATTTTATTTTTCATATTATTCTAATGGTTGAGTCTAGTTTTAAATTTCACTTATGTTTATATTTGATGTTAAAGCTTTGATGGCAAATGAGTGAGAAAACAGCAAAATAGTTTCCAGTCTATCAAATTAGAGATAAAGCTATTTAGCTGGTGTAGAATGAAGTATTCAACTGTTTTGAAGATTTTATGGCTATCTCTACTTGCCTGAATTATGCTAAGTTAGGCTTCAGAAGAAAATCCAAATGTTTTCAATTACATGGTAACATGAGCAATTAGAAAATACACTGCAGTGTCAACCGTGATCAGTTTTAACATGGATACTTCACTCCAGTAGTCACAGTCTTCTAGTAAAATTAGTTTGCTGAACATAATAGAATGATGATATTGCTTTTATTGCTTGATTATATTCTACTTTCACTTTCATCCTGTCTCAAACCTTTCTTAATCATGACATTTTCTTTTTTTCTGGTGAGATTTAAATAATTATCCTTTCCTGTTACCCATGAGTAACAATGAGAGAAAGAGTTTATACTTTTTGGAAAAGATGAAGTTGTTGTGTTTCTGCAGTGGTTTCTTAGAGAAGGTGTTGGGCCAGATTTTCAGGTGCAACAGTTCGGTGCTGTTCTACGAAATCTGGTTCTTTTAATATAAACAAAATATGCAGTCAGAAAAACAGTACATAGGAGAGGTGAACAGAATAGGCCTCTAAGCCATATGAAGTTTGAACTTTGATGAATGCCTAAAATTAAATTTATGAGAAAAGATGTAAAGATTTCAAGGCTTCAGCTGGATAAGCTAGAGCCACAGTATCTGCTGCTGCTTGTGGCTCTGTTGCTATTATCTCTGTATACAGAAAGGATAGAGAGGCCTTTTCCAAATATTGATCTGGAGCAGCTTTCTTTGACTTGAACCCTATCAAAGAAGTTTATATCCTATCTGAATTGGTAGGATACAAAAAGAATGTTCTTTTTTAAGCACCACCAGCGGACATTTTCATTTCCACCAGCACTGCCTGAATACAGAAAAGGAAGACCATAGGGCACTGAGCTGCCACAGATTGGCAGTTGCACTTAATCTTCATGATTGTCTGGTCTATGCTTCAGATGTTAGATAAAGAGGAGCTGGTTCTCCTGTTAAACATCTGAACCTGGATGCTTACGTGTAAAGGGTACAGAAGATTAGGTACCATTTTTGAACCTCCGTGACTAGATGCTTTTCTTTGAGAACAAATCATGTGGACATTTAGGTGGGAAGCAGACCAAAAGATCTTTTCTACCTGTGTTCTCTACAGTTCTGTGATAGCCCCATGCCATTCCTTTTCACTTTCTCTACACATCCACAATGACCTGGTAAGAGGATTGCAAACGTAGCAGATGCAATTTCACTATTACCTGGAGAAGCAGATGGAAAGAGGGAAGCCAAAACCATTTCTATTTTATTTTGGGAATTAAAGTTGAGGATAAGAGGTGTTTTCCCTTGGGCAGGGAGGCGGAGGGAAAGGAGGGATAATGCCAGCTGCTCTGTTACTCACGGAAGCAAGATCTCACTAATTCGATGTTCTTCTCCACCTACATACAGAGAATAATCATCTCCTAAAAATATTTATACATCCATACTGATTTCAAATAGAACACATGCTTCCAAAAATGTAATAAAAAGATGTATGTTCCAATAATGAAGGTTATAAAATATTTAAATACTTCCTCCGCTTTTTTTCAAGAGGAAATGCCAAATAGCAAAGAGGAAGGAGATTCCAGCTTCTCTTGTTTTTAGTGTGAGCTTCTTATTCCCCTTTGCTTTATCACTCTCTCCTCCCAGAATAAAAACCTATTACTATTTTGTGATGCATATCCTGATCCAAACTTCATACATATGCATTGCCATATGTTTCACACATCATATGCTTTCCTTAGTTTCATTTCAGGTTCAACATCAACACTCTTTACCCATCACTCTTATATACACATAATTTGTTCATTTCACACATCTTCCTATGTTTGCAGAGTTGAATAGAGAAAGAAGTTGAATTGGCTCTATATCTTATGGGGAAGAAGAGACTCTAGCCCGTATCAAGGCCCTTCTATGTCACCCTTACTGCTTGCTTGAAAAGAATAACACAAGATATTCACTGACTGTATGAATCTAATCAAAACTCCCTTGCTTGTGCAGAGGTAGAATTTCAGTGAAATTTAGAAAAACAATTATTTTATGTCAAGCATCAAAAGGAGAAATCTCAAGCAGATTTGGGTATCCCTAGACAGCATTACAGAATTGAGTCACCTGGTGGAATCCCTTCCTTAGTTTAATGCCCAGGTTATCCTGGGAGCAGGTAGTTTTCTGAGTAGGGATCCTCAAGAGGCCAACCTCCTGGCACAACCTGGAGTGAAGATGTAGCTTGCTGACTTGAGGGAGAGACGTGCTGCAGCTCAGGATGCTCAAGACAAGAGACCTAAACATACGTTTTGAACTCCAAAGAGGTATCATGGTTTTCTAGGAAGGAATTGTAAGATAAGATGATAAGCAGCCCTTTTCCTAAATTCTGCTTTCTTTTAAGACCATAATTGAAACAGGTATAAAATAGCATTTCTTATTATGTTTAAAATCTACATTCTGTGCTTACAGTGCATAAGAGAATCTGCACTTGGAATCGTGAATCTCAACATTTCCAGATTTAGAATAGTGTTAGGCATTCCACCAAGCTATTTTGGATTTTACATGGGAATACTGTATGTGTTTCTAGACAATGATCCTTTTGATTTGTTTTCTACTTAGCATTTTGGTTATGGCTATGGATAAGAAGTATTTATGTTGTGAATGCTTACAAACGGGCACCAAAATTAAGAGCTCTTTTATGTTTTAGAGGAAGAATTTGCTTGGTTAATTGACCTTATGTATGGCAGTCTTTTGGTTCCTAAGCTGAGAGATCTAGTGCTCTTTGGTGTTATTCATGGGCAAACTGACTTTTGGGCCTATTTAGCTATCAAAGAACAACTTTTCAAATTTTTTTGAGCTCCTTATAGTTATTAATGTGATAATTTTAGATTACTCATAATGAAGTCAATGTTCTTACAGATGGGATGGCTAAGCAAAAATTTACTTGGGTAATAATTTTTTTCTGCTGACACCTGAGAAAAAGCAGATAGGTGTCACAAAGCACAAATGTTATGTTTTTTTGTCTGAGAGGCATACGCAATCTGGATGTTTTCATTTATCTCTCTACTGTCCCTATTCAAATATGCTTCGTTTTTAACTGTGTTCTGAAGTTCTATTTCAGCGAGTGTGAAAATGAGACATCCTATAAAATAACTAATAATTTAGTGATTTGAGTGATCAGCTGGAAAGTGGAATACCTGAGTTCATTTCCCTTCTCCAAATCATGTTATGTACAAGCAGCATTTGGGGAAGGACAAAGGAATGAAGCGTTGTGTTGCTAAATGTACAGCTGCCTTAGAAACAGCAAACCCCAGGGTACAGGTGTGAGCTATTGCTTTAGAATTCGGCAATATCCCGGTTCATCACAGACATTAACAGTTCGAAATGTTGGGGGAGGCACCTCGCTAGACCTCTACCCTTTCAGAACCCTAAATATCAGAGGAAACAACCATTCATTTGATATTTATACAGATAAGAATACAGCTTTATTCTCATTTGACATTTATATACAGTTACATTATGTTTTTTCAGATAAATGTCAAATGAAAGGTTTCCAAATCTGACATTTTTAAATAGTATGCCTAAAAATGTTGCGGTCAAAGGAAGGCCTGTGATTCATGTGGTACTTAGAATGGTCTACCTGTCTTCTGCACACAACCTGAAGTGTGATTCCAGCTAAAAAGAGATCAGTATGGTAGCACCTAACCAAAAAGGAGAACAGGAGAGTTCTCTGTGGAATTAATTAAGTTGAAGCGAAAACCTCATTTTCAGGTAATAGACACTCTTGAGTCTTACTGTCAAAGAGGTGAATATCTATTTTAACTCTGTCAGACTCATACTCTCTAAACAGGTTCTTCTCGATATGTCACACATTGAGTGTTTAGTGTTTGATACCAGTTTTACTTATTTGTAGATACTTGATATTATACAGGAATTTGATTTAGTAGAGTGATACTGCAAGGTACTAAAATCACAATACATGTCCAAATTACACTTCACAGAATACAGGAATTGTGCTATACGAGTGTGATTCTCATTACTGGTCTTTGTAATATGCTCACTGTTAAGACACCGGGCATTCTCAGTTGTCAGGAAGATATACATGGTTTGAAGCTAGCTCAAGCCTATTGCTCTCTTCTAAGTTAATTTTGTTGTTTTTTCAGCTTTATACTCTGTGTTGGATTGAGCCACATGTATGCTCCGCCCACCGTGTGAGTCACGCTCTTTTGATTAACTCTGGCGGAAACATTTACACAACCAGTTCCTCCACTCAGTTGATCTAAGGCCACCCTTTGGTTCCCTTTGTGTAGAGCTAAGTTAAATTTCCTTTGTAACAGCTATGGTCAGTCACTCCCTCCATTCTTACCTGAGCTTCATGAGCATATCTTCACCCATATTCGTCTAAGTCTTCTCCCATTGTAGAGGTTTATTGATCGGTCGCAAACTCCTAGACTTAGTCCAGTTCTTTCCAAGAACTCATAGGATGGGCATTACATCAGAAAAAAAAAAGGACAATGGCAACTCAAAACCAGAGTGACTCTTTATATAAGCAAGTCAACCACCATCCTTCAGGGATTTTTAACTAACATCTACCTAATAGATTAAATTAAATTTTCTTTTCCGAAAATATGCAAAGTTCACTTGTGATCAGAGAGAGGGCTGCAAAGGCCCAGAAAAGGAAGATGCTATTCCATTGAGATTACTTCAGAAGAAGAGTTTGTTGAAGGGACGTAGGATCTCTGGTATTTCTTTGATGCGCAGTTGAACTCTACTGTTGATACCGTATTCTGTGTATAAAACCTTGAAAGGATGTGAGTAAATACTGACAAGTTTGCAGATTTGCCAATAAGTAACTTTGCAATCTATTTTACAGTGCTATAAGCCCTTTTAAAAAAAAACTTTAAGTGAGATTTTATTGCCGTACAGGATTTTCTTTTGCTCTTTCACAGGAGAAAGGGACTTAGACCTACATCAGTTCATAGATGTACATTTATTTGGTACATGCAGAATTTACTGCCTAATGATTAATAGATCTTCTAAGAATGGTCTGTTTTATAGATACAGTTACTTCTGCTGTCACTAGAAGTTACTGGCCAACAAGTTGTTACCACTGACTTTTTTATTTGTATCAATCTATCTCTAATAAGTGACCATATATTAAACTTTTATATTTTGTGTATACTCTGCAGTGAATTATGGTCAAGAAAAACCCAAGGGCTATAGGATATTTCACTCTTATACAAACGTGTTTAAGAGGCATCCTTACACTCTAATGCAAACTTCCAAGACTTGAGGCACAGGCCCATAGCAGTAATTTCCAGCTTTCCAGAAGGACAGTGGTCTGGGAGAGAACAGCCTCTTGTTCTCCTGCTTCGGCTCTGTTCTGCTGGCAGTCTTAGGGAAAGGCTGGAATAACTTGTTCCTAGTGTAGGGCCTATCAGCAAATGTCATTAATATAATGCTCCCTTGGAGCAAAGAGTTATGAAAGAGAACAAAGGAACAAGCCATCAGGGATGCTCCTGGTATAGACTATAAATGCATAGTCTGTACGAACTTTAAATAAATAGTGTGTGTGTGAGTGAGAGAGGGAAAAAAAGACTGTGAGAGTGCAGATGCAGATATATTTTTAGTTTTCGAGTGTGTTTAGGTGTACCAAAAGTGGTATCTACAGTCAGTCCTTAGAGTTGCATCAAAATCTTAATGGATTATTAAGAATGTTGTTTCTTCTTTAGCTTAGACACCTCTGTGAAGCTATACAGAATATCCTCAAGCAGAATTTGTCAAGGACAGTAACTTAACATGGACAATAATGGCAGCAGGAAAAAAGACTGCTTCATCTGCATCTCTTTGTTCCACCTCTTTTCTTACGAGTAGCCATGTTGTTTGTAATAATGCAAAGAGATTTTGGTTATTTGAGACAAAGAAGCTTCTTTTCTGCAATTTTATTCTTAAACTTTAGTCCAAAGATGTGACTGATATTGTGAGTTCTAGACCTATCTTTTCAACGGAAATGTGTATTTCCTTGTGAGGTATTGTTGTACTGAATCTGCTTTTTTTTCTGTATTTCTATGAATTCAAGTATATAGAGTTATTTCAGTTGTTTATGGGCATTTTATTCAATTATACGTACCACCCTTATCCTGGCAGCATGCCCAGAAGTATCTCACCGTGGTTCAGACAGTGATCATTAAATGTCATTAAGTACCTCCATGGAGCAAGACAGTGAAGAAAGTCTAGAGTGAGCTAGTTTTGGTTTTCACCTAGTTCTACATGCCTTTGTCTCCTGGAATTCTCCACTAAAAGAAAATGGGCTGTTCACCACTGCCCCCTATATCCCTCCACTGTTACTATCAACTATACTCATGAAATGGCCATAAGCCAAACGTTCAGTCCTTTAAGATCTGTAGACAGGTAACTGTATACAGGTGAAGCTGGCTTGGCCCTAGTTTTTGAAACGTGTGCTCATCTTTAGGGTTATGTGTCTACCCATACTCCCTGAGGAGGAAACTGAAATCGGAATTAGACTGTTATTTTTTGCAGTAAGAGTATACTCTGAAAATAAATTCCTATGAATTATAAAAAGATACTTTTTTGCTTTAAATCATAAGTTTGACGATGAATCACATAACATCTTGAGACAGGCAAAACTCTTATTACTGACATTTGTATTTTGTTCATGAAAAGGAGTTTCACCCATCAGGAATTTTTAATTATATTGCCTGATCATTACAGAATTGCAGATGTGAGCAAACGATGTTTAAAGGCAGAAATAAAATCTGTATAGTGAGGACTCTTTTCAGCATTTTGATGTATGTGCAGATGAATAACGTCAAGGTAGAAGGGAGAGAACAAGAAAAATGCTGGAATGTAGAATTATGAAACCAAGTAACTCCATATTTACCAGCTGGTCTCTTGGATATTTTTTCTTGGAGTTGGGAACGGTAAGGAAGGCAAACAAACCATAAAACCATTCTTTCATGTTATTTACCCCATAATATAGGAAAACATGTCTTACCATTGTAGACTAATAACCAAGAGAGAAATCTGTCGTAATTCAAATACAAAACACTCCCAGCATGGCCCCTGATCAGTATGGCACTGCAAAGAACAAAACAAAACTAGCTATGTCAAAATATCATTTTTATCATTTTTAGATGGAGAGTTCTAACTAGATAGAAGGGTTTCCCTGAGGTTTGTCAGACATGGGAAGTCTATGGAAAAGACACAAACTGAACCTGGATCCAGATCAGAGTTAACCATTGGACTGTTGTTTAATTCACAGGGCACCCCTAAGGACATGATTATAAAATTGAAACCTCACTAAAAGTATTAGGCTTGATTTTCTTAACAAACATGACTTTAACTGTAATTAATGAAACATATCTGTTATTGAACAGGGAATTTAATTCTTTGTCCTTAAATGCATGGACTTTTTATGCCTATTTACTTATTTACTTATTACTTGTTTCATTCTGTTGTTATAGGGGAAAAAAAAATCACCCAAATTTCCTTCCAGGTTTGGATTTTCCGCATCATTTTACCACTGTTGGCTAAAAGAGCTATCATGGGGAAATGGACATATTCAAACTTTATGAAAACCATTTGAATTTTAGTAAGAATAATAAATATAACATTTTTTTTTGTTATATGATTAAATAAACACCAGAATTGGAAACATTTATTTATTGCTAATCAATATGGTATCTGGTTTGGTTTTCTTTCTTTAAGATAGCAAATATTCCCATGGAAGATGCTGCACATTGATCGCTTTACATTGCATTAATCAGCTGTTCACCTGGATAGACCCGGGCGACTCTTCAGGGATCGTTTGAGGTGTTTGATTTCTGGATACCTTAAAGGTAATTATGCTTTTTTCCCCACACACGAATTAATTTCAATGACGTTTTACTACACCAAAATGTCTACATTAGGTGCCAGATATGAAATCAAAAGTTTTCATATATGATTCAGGTTGAACATATCCTTGCATAACTGAGTGGTTTAACATTAGTGCAATTAAGAGTACTAATGAGTTACATCACTGTCTTTATTGTATCTTTTCACCCCTAACTCCTTTTAAAAACGTATTTCTAAACTGATATTACTGAATAACATACAAAATTACCTGGAAAACTGGAAAAAAAAAAATTTGCTTATTTTATCATCAGACAAAAAGGGAAGAAACAGAAAGAAAACAATAAGCCGTATTAGAGAGTGAGTTCTGCTTAACTGTGCTATTCAAAGGTTCTTCACAGACCTTGAAAACCCCATTTTATGTCATACACTGTCATCTAAAGTATTTTTTTGAGTTTTATTTATTACCTATCCCTATACAAAGGAACATCTTAACATGGATTGGAACAAATTAGACTGTGCTTCTTCAAAAACATGTACTTTGAATGAGTTTAAAAAAGAATGTAAAAAAACCAACCCAAAACAACCCTTTTAAACATCAGATGGACCAGTTAGAAAAGAATGACTAGTGCCACACTTAGAATTTTGTTATTCTGTGTCTGGGCCAGGTTTGCCTTCTCACCGTGAAAACAAAACTCACATCTGCTGAAGTTTTTTTAGTAATTTATAGTCCCAACCACTGAAATTAGAAACAGGTGCCAGTTAAATGAAAAGGCGATGTAAAAAAATCTACACAATGTGTTTTCCATAAGATGGGGGAAGCGTAAGAAAGAGGAGAAAAAGATTGTTTCAAGTCATACAGTCAGGGAATCAAGGAACCCAGATAAAAAAATATATCATTGGGTAGGAGGCAATCTACATATCATGTCATTCATTTTAAGATTGTCCTGGAAAAATAAAACCTGATTTTATTCTTGCTAGGAAAGAGCCAGGTTTATAGCCAGTTAGTTAGGGGAAATGATACTGTCAAAGCAAAGAAAACAACTAATTGAGCATTTGATAGCTGTTTTGCTTTCCAGTCGATCCTTTACATTCATAGTGCTTGAAAGTCACAGTCTGTCAAATGGCTTCAAAACTACAAGAATAATTTTGTGAAACCCCAGAGTATGAACTAAATGTTTCATCCTTCCTTTCTCTCAAGGTCTTCTATTCAGATGATAGAACTCAAGGCTTTACATTTAGGGATATAAGAAAAGTCATAACATAAAACTAAATACAGGAAGACAGATTTTAAAACATCTGAAAAGTATAAGGTTATGAAATACTATTACTTTTTAATTACAATTATGTAAATCTTAAGGAAATGTGAGAATTAAAGTCATAGTTCTCTTTGACTTCATAGAAATCAGAAACAAGTAATTTGTTGAGGCTCCCAAGCTCTTAAAGTTATCTTATTTTACAAGAAAAAAAGTTATGATTTTACCACATGGAAATTGCATTTGATGGAAATTAAGACTGACTCCTAATTGTCCCTGTTGCAAGTGAGCACCAGAAATTAGATCACAACTTCATTTGCATGCTGTAATCAAAATACTGGACTTCAATATTACTTTTATTACCATTTGTTAAAAAAAAACCCCAAAAAACAGATGGAAGAAGACTGTATTTATTTTTGCATACTATTTTAAAATGGTATTACGCTGTTAATAAAAGTGAGCATTTCTGATTTTTATCCAAGAATGTTAAAAAACATGCTGTTCAAAATAAAGGCTGAAACAGTTAAAACTCTATTACCAAAGAAACTCTTAGTTCCATTAAATTAATCTAAACTTGAAAGAATATTCTATTCTCCTTTATGTATGAGTTTTGAGTGCTCAGGATCTTTTTTAGTGAAACAAAGGTTAAATACAATACTAATATGTTGGAAATTAAACAGCATTGACTTTAATTTTTAGGAAACCAAGGAAAACTCTGGTTTTATTAGGCACGTTGAAGGGACAAGGAACATAGAATCATGGAGTTTTTTAGGTTGAAAAAGACCTTTGAGATCATTGAGTCCAAGTATTAACCTAGCACAGCCCTGTCCACCACTAAACCATGTCTCTAAGTGCGTGCCACATCTACACATTTTAAACACTTCCAGGGATGGAGACTCAACCACTTCCCTGGGCAGCCTGTGCCAGTGCTTGACAGCCCTTTTGGTGAAGAACTTTTTCCTAATATCCAAGCTAAATCTCCCCTGGCCAAACTTGAGGCCATTTCTTCTCTTCCTATCACTTGTTACCTGGGAGAAGAAGCTGACACTCACCTTGCTATAACCTCATGTTTTGCTTCTGAAATTTTCTAACATTTCTTTTTTTTATTTCTAGTCAAAACCCAGAATTATCAAATATTCTTGTAGAAACTTGTCAGACTGTCTAATTTTGGAACAACAACAACAAAAAATTACAATTATTTCTTGAACTTAATTTATATTTTTTTTCAGCAGTCTTTTATTAGCATTTTGACTTAATCATAGTATGGTCCAAACCCTATATATTCAGGTGCAGTCAAGTGCCTATAGCTTTCATTTGCCAGAGACTGAGAGTGGGGTTTGCTCATTTATTTAGCAATATTATAATAGCTGGTGGTCAGGACATTCTCCTGACAGTGGGAATCTTGGATTTTTATCCTTGATTTCATATTTTCTCCAATGACTTTATAACACAAAATGTATGTACAAACTTAGGAATACACAGTAAAGTCAAAGTTTATTTCCTTTCAGATTTGCTGTGAGCCACAATACGATGGACATCCGTGATCTTTGATCTTTATGAGTTTAAGCACTTCCAGGAGCTGATGTCAGCACGTAAGCAGTGGTTTTTAGACTGAGAGGTCTACACTCTCATTTATGTCCTAGACAGGTAAGCACTTTACCCAGTTTTGCTCTGAATACCTAGATCGTGTGCATAAAGGATTAATTTAAGGGGGCTGGGAGACCGAGAAGAGTAAAATGAATAGAAATTGATTCCAGTGGTAGGGTCGGGAAGCACCAGGGCAGGGCAGACTGTGTACCAAGCTCTTTTCTGATGAAATAAGAAACTATTGTATTCAAGCCAAAACATATGGTAGGGAGGAAGAAGAGGAGCTCCTTGCCAAGCCAAATACAGAGGCATGGCTCCTGAATTTAAGGAGCAGCAGTAGATGGGAGAAGAGCTAAAATGAGTTTTTCTCTGATGATTTAAGAAATATTTATGAGTGATAGATCTTTCTCAGAGAAAAGGGGATTATTAGAAGATCACACTATTACTCAGTGTTTCTTAGGCATAATTTCTTTTTTCCCTATTGTACCCATACGCTTGATACTATGGCAGCGTAAAAGACATAGCTCAGGTTTCAAGTAAGTAATTTTTTGTTAACATTCATGAATCTTGTGACAAGTAGCAGTGGTCTTCAAACTGCCCAAGCCAGAGTTTCTATCAATTTTTTCAAGATTCCTAAATATCTACAGTAGATTCTGAAAACAATACCATAACATATGGCTGAATTTGAAGATAAGAGATCATAATTTTTTTTTAAGGAATTTGGCCGTACAGCAGTGATATTATACTCTGAAATCTGCTTTCTATTACTTTTTATTGTGCTTGGATTTTTAGCATCTGGATTTTGGTGAGATCTTAAAGAATGCATAATTATTGTATTTTTAGACATATGGTGAGGTAACTTTGTTGATAATTAGATATTCTGAAATTAAGTTGCTCCCAAACATTTTCATGAAATCTAATATACGGTATTTTTGTGGAAGGTAAAAAACAGAACATCCTTTATCTGAAATACCTTAATGATCCACACATTGTATTAAGAATGTCTTTATGAATGAAAACTTAACAGTAGCTCTTCATTTTCAGCACATCTAAATTAGCATGTTGAGAAAGATGACCCATGAGAAATTTTGACTAATTTTTACTCTGCATACCATTGCCTGTTTTGATAACAATTGTGAAAGAATGTCAACTTTTGAGAAGATATCTGCAACCCATCAATCACATAAAGCTGACTTACCATTTTACTTGCTGATGCAGCATCACGAACCAGTAGTACACCATGAAAATTATATCCCTTCAGTAAAGAACCAAATGTATTTTCAAGTCGGGGGGGGAAGGTTGCTTTTCAGTTTACTACCATTCACTGGATAAACAGGATTCATTTTTTTTGTTAAACTTTTGCATAAATTCTGAGTATCGGTTTCAATCCCTCTCCCCCGTGCTCTGCTCTGTTACTCTGTATTTCTCTGGCTTTTCTTCCAATAGAACTTTGGCAGTAAAATAAGTGTTTTCGGCACCGGAAATCTAGAATACCATTTTCTGAGTTGAGTCCCTGTTTGGTTACCTCTGAGGAAGATCTGCCAGTCGGGGTTATGACAGGAGTCAGCAGACTTCTTCATGAGCAAGGAGGGAGCAGAAAGTTTAGCTCCTTGGCAAGACTGTTTCCTGCAGTGTCCCTTCAGTACTCACCCTCTTTTCATTTCCAGCCCCAATGTATGTGGCCATGACCATGACAGGGGTGTTCAGAGAGAGATGGCCCTCCAGTGATGCAGGCAGAACACAGCAAGGGCAAATAGCTCTGAGACAGGAAGAGGGCTAAAGCTGTTGTGTAATTAATGTGGAGCGCAAAGCAAGGCAAGGCAAAAAAAAAAAAAAAAAGGTGTAAAAATGGAAAATTTAATGAAGTGTATGCATGTGGAGGAATTCCCAACTCCAAAACTGGCATATTAGAACAAGGTCTGTATGCACAATAAGGAATAAAAGCCACAAGACAGTGATTTTTAAATCTTAATTTTTAGTGTATTATGTGTTTTTTTCTTTGCCTGAAGTTTTGGGTTTGGATTTACTGCATTGAACATATGACTGAAATACGTGTGTACTATCTAATATGCTGCTTCTCTCAAAACAGTAATTTAAGATGAATCTCATTAAAAACCCTCCTTCTGAACAGATAAACAGAGCGGTAATGTATTTTTAATGAGGTAAGGTGATTTCTTGCTGTGCAAATGTGCCTAGACCTGTAAAAACACCATTTTCATTCTACCCAGTGAGGATAACGATGAGTGTTTATCAATGCATCATTGTCCTATTTGCTGGTGAGTGTGACCTAGTGAGCTACATACAAGAACTAGGGACTCCTCTTCCAATGAAAAGGTCAGTATTGCTGCTCTGAAATGGCATTGTTTTGTTGTTTGAATTGTAATATCATTGTCATAAACTTCCACAATCTTGTTTGAATTGCAGCTTTCAGTTGAATTTGCCATGACTTTTTTTTTTTTTTTTTTTTTTAACTTAGGCTTGCCTGTCACTGCTGCTGATCTCATTGGGAATGGCACCCATCAGAATTGTGGGGGATTTTCTCAGGTTTCACTGTGCTCTAAATAGTTTCTCAGGGGTGGAACAAAATCAGACTCTTCCTTTCCAAAAAAAAATATTTGCTGTCATGATAAAGAAGCTTCTTAGAAAATATAAAATCATTCACTTAGCAGGTTTTATTCTTCTTTAAAAAAAATAATCTTTGTTTTTGAAGGAAGTATGGAAAGGATTGAAAAAGAGCACGAAAGGTGTCCTCAAAGCACACCGTGCCATTATTTTTAGAAAACAAACTCAGAAAGAAGGCTGAAATACAGCTTCTGGGATATAGAAATTTCCCCACCACTGATTCATAAAAAAATGACAGAACCCAAATTCCCCCCAATGGAAGTAAATTGTACTCTTTATCCAAACCCATCTGAACCTTTTTGGTTCCACTTAACATAAAGCACTCTGGATACCTTAGGAAATTTCAGTTATCATTATATATAAGACACTTCAGATCATATTCGAACAAGGCAATGACCAAAAATGCATGATTTTGTGTATTTTTACATTATGCTGAGGTATGTCAATTTTTTTTCCTTTAGTGTTATCTAAATTGGTTGCTGACATTTACATATTATTACTACAACGATTATTACTGTGTTGGGTTTGGCTTTTGTTTTCTTTTTACAGTTTAGTCATGGTAGCACATAAAAGTTCTAATCTAGATTAGAACTATTGAAAACTTATTTCATAATTTTTCTGTGGGGGCTTTATTGTATTTTACAATAAATAAATTCTATTAGTTTCTTAATGTCTTCCTAATTTTTAATTTATACTAGTCATGGGGATTATTACTCATACCTAAATCTAGCAAAGCCCTAAAGTACAGAGTTATCTAATTTGATATAACGCATTGGAAAAGTTCAAATTTATGTCGAATTTGTATTTTACATGTACAGGCATAATGTAAGCAGAAACTCTCAAGGAAGAGGCATTCTTTGATCAATAGGCATTTGAATTAATATCTAAATGGTTAATGTATATTGCATGCAAAAAGACAGATCTGAGAGAATCTTGGAAACTATTTTACTTTCATTTGAAAACCTGCTTCCATAAAATAATGATTAAATCTAAATTGGACTCCAAGAGGTTTTTAACACTGCTAAATTTGCAGGAGTATTTTGTGAATTATTGGCACTTAGTATTCTCCAGTTGAGACTTCCTGTGGAAACATACATATTTCTTTAAATATCTAGGGCCAAATTGTTAGCTAATCAGTAATAACAAATACTGATCTCAATGTGCAGATTCTAGACAAAGACAAGGGAACTCTTTTAGGAGCATTTAATTTCAATGAATGGACATTAGAGTTTTGAAGAAAACTGAGCACTGCCATCTTTTGTTGGAAGAGACTAACTGCAACTTTCAAATGTCAATATTTGGATCAGTTCTGATTTGTACACACTACTTTCTACCAGAAGACAGACGACGTTTTTTAAGAAAGAAAGAAAAAAGTACCTACATGTAACCTATACTGCTGCTGAATCACAGTTTATTTCTGAGAAGAGATCCAGTCTAGGGCGGTCAGAAGGTCTTTGCTTTCTGTTGTGTAGCTCAGGGAGGAAAGGGTGAAATGAAAAATGGCAGGTAATGTACATGAAAACGTAGCAACTTTTACGTCTCTGGTTGTACTCACTGTGTATTATGGCAGCTTAACAAGGACTGGTGCTTCATGATCAAAGGACTTTGTAAGAAATAGCGTGGTGAAATTTCAGAGTGCCTTTCCAACTGGGAGCTCTGTAGTTTTAAAATGGTTATTAATTCTTCATTTTCCTAAGTAGAAAGACATGTCGAATGAACCCCTATCATTTTTGTATGCATAATTTGCTCATTTATATCTATGACTTCTTATTTGAGATCTTTCTAACACTTTTGTAACTAGGCAAATCAGGACTCTTAAATCTGCATTTGACTGTCAGCCCTGTGCTGAAGATGCATAGCAGATTACCTATGGACAACTACAGCTCGATGCCAGTGCCTCAGTAGGAGTTAAAAAAAGCAAAAGAAAAAAAAAGTTGTATGTTTACACAATGCAATAAATGGTCTTATAATACATTCACTGCACTCCTGTTCTTCCTTCCCACAATAGATTCCCACCTGGATGTTCAAGATGGCGGAAAATGCTTATGACAGAGGAAAAAGAGTGGAATGCCAGATGATGGAAGAACCTTCATTAATGTGAGTGCTGGGTTTAAACCATCCTTTCTCCTGAATATTCCTACTTAGAAAAATTTGTTCAGAGCAAGTAGAACTGCCACCAGCCATTATAGACTGAAGTAGGGAGTGTGAAACCTGAATTCTCCTACACAATTCTGGCTGTAAAAACTTCTTTATATTCCCCATTCAGATGCCACTCGAGTTTGAACACTGGGCATATCTGAAAGGGCAACCACTGTATTCTTGCTGTGTCCAAGTCCCAGATGATCGAAGCTCCGCAGGCAGTACTTTTTTTTTCCCCTGGGAATATCCAAATACTATAAATGTGTCACTTTACAACCAAAATGATTTTCTAAACCATTATCACTACTTTTATAAAAATGTCTTTTCCTTTGGTGTCTTTAAATTTAGTTTCTAGTTTACAGTGCTTGACCAGACATTGGGGAATTTGATTTATTTAGTTCTTAAGTTTTCAAATGGTCCATTTACTTTGAAAAGGAATGAATCAAAACATTATTTTGCTTTATTTGTATTTTACATGTAAGGAAATTAACTGGCTTGTGTAAGGCAAGTAACAAACACTATCAGATCTTAGTCTTTTTATCTGTCAAAAGCCCAAATTTAGTAATATTCCAGTAGCTTGTATGAAGGAGCTTTGCAAAGGGCATTAATTGCCACACAGCTCATCTTGTAAAAAAATCAAGTGGGGAAAAAAGTCCACTCACAATTAAGAAAAGACATAACCTTCTCCTTCCAGTGGCTTTTGTGCCTTCCACAACTCTGAAGCTAAACAGATCAGTATCACCGATGGCTTCAGCAAGCCTCTAAGTAGACTAATTATATGACCTCATGCATATATTTAGATATATAGGGCATGACTTGTGTGAGTCTGAACTTAGGAAAGAAGTTCCTGCAGCCTCCTGTTATTCATCTACAGAATGACCTACAGACCTCTGCCTTGCCCTGAAGACTATCCAAAAATCTGAGCTCCAATATTTAGCTAAAGATTCTCATAACTCTTAGAATTAGGTCATTCTCACTTCTTTCAAAATCCAAAATCCAATTTGTAAAATAAATGCTCTCTCTTCTATAATCCATTTTGATAAGAAATAATTAATGTTTTTAAATATATATTAATACACTTAGAGTCTAATATGTTCAATCAGTGGGCTTATCATGCAATTTTTAGTCTTAGTTTTCCCAATAGGCTCTGGTAATGACCGTTTCACAGTCTCAAAAAATGAACGGCAAAACTTGCTCATTTGGCTCTATGAATAAAAACTATTTGCTCAAAGAGCAAAATGTTAATGAGCACACCCCTATTAATCTCTATGTCTTTGTTGACACAACTTGTTAACAAGGTTTCACATGAAAATTATTGAGCATTTTTATTCTATGTCCTTAGCTTACTTGGATATGTTAGCACTGAATTTTGAAAGACATAAACGCCACATAAGCCTTCTTTATGTAACCTCTCTTAGAGGTTTGGCCATGCCAATACTTTTATGAATGTTATCACAATCACACATTAACAGAATGCCCAAATACCCTAATTATTTGTTTACTACAGGTATAGTACAATACATTTACTGGAGTTATAGTTTAATACACTAATTCTGTCCAAGCAATTTTTGCTTAAAATAGGGTGGTGGTGGTGGTGATGGTTTTTGACCTAATAATATAAACACATTTGAGTGATTGCTATAGGAAAGGAGAAGTGTTTCTGCCCCAGTCAACGCTACAGTCACTTGCCAACTGATTAAAAAAAAAAAAAGCAAGATTGTGCACAGAATTGACTCCTAGCTGCCTTTACAGATCAGGAAGAGTCTCTTTCCTCTTCCGTAAAAGAATAAAAGTTCAAGAAAAAAAGTATGCGTGGTAAAAGCAAGGGCTCCTCAAAGGTAATGCACTCGGGGTAAAAATGAGAACCATGATGCTCTTCTGGGATAAGAAGGGGTTTCTGACCTCTGCTAAGTGAGGGACGACAGGCACTGCCCTATTTGCATTGCTGGCTCTCAGTTCAGTCCTTAATGCAACAAAATTCACATTACAGTTTCCACCTTTTATGTGTAAAAAGTTTGCACAGTAAATTCCTAAACTAAGGCTGTGATTTGGGGGATTTTTTTCCCCTGTTTTTTAAATAATAAGCAAGCATGATTTTTAAAAACTGAATATGATGATCTGCTTATGGGCAATGCAAAAAAATAATCACAATAACAAGAACTACATAAGCAGTGCAAATTGCACATTCAACAATCATAATGCATTACTTTCCAAAACTGGGATTTTCAAACTATTCCCCCATATATTGCAGAATGGCAGTAAGGCAGCCACCTGCTGCTGGAAGTGAAATTACTAGATTTGAGAAGTCAAGCATATCCTAGAGTGCTCCCAGTTCATTCATGATCTTGCACTTTCCTTACTAAGTTCTGCTTCCCAAGTAATTAGGTGGTATCTACTTACATGCAGTAGACTAACCTTTGTCTCATGCATTCATGCCTCATTTCCTCATTTAATGCTCTTTTCAGTCTTGTTATTTATTTTCTTTAATATTACACTTCCAACTCTATAGCCAGATGAGTCACACTCATTGCCATCCACAACAGCACTCTCCAAGGCCTGTGAAACAATGAAGTAATTTATAAAAGCTTTTCTACTGAAGTTATATACAGTCAGAGAAGCTAACCTTTATTTTAGTGGCACTTGAATTAGGATGAAGTTCCATTCAGAAAAGATTATTCATAACAAAATACAGAAGAACATAATGCATTTTATATTATTAAAAAAAAAAAAGAAAAGAACCCACACCACCACAATCACAACATCCCAGCGTACTGGTGTGAGACACAGTGGCTTACAGTCACAGATATATTTTTTTATCATTCAGAAACATAAAAAAATAAAAATAGACTGAAAAATTCAGAGCACTTTCCTTCTACGCCATAGAAAATGGGAGATCAAGTTCTCAGAAATTCCTACATTAAATATAGAATGACCAATTTCCTCACAACAGAAAGCTGGTTTCTCATTTCAAAATATTGTTTCCTCCGAGCTGTATACTGCTCCCTGTTTAGCTGTCATAATCTGCCTACAAGCATTACATTTTACAATTAGAATTTGGGATAAATAAGTAATTGTTACTTTCCTGAAGGTGACATTGACGGACAGACAATAAAATGCCTATGAGATAAAAGAGAGGTAATCCCTTCTAACATATAGAAAATATCTTGCTAACCAAGAATAAACATAACCAGAACCCAGACAAAGAAGCAGCTGCTTACCTGTAACAGGGGGGGGACTCATACTTTTTCCATGAAAGAAACTACCATTGTTTCTATTACATCACTAGAAACTTGACCTGTTAAAGTATAGTACTTGTCTTTTTCTGTCATTTTAACCACAAGTTTCAGTTTATCAAGAATATACTGAATGAGGGGATAGAAGAATTGTTATCATTACTCTCTGACTTTTTCTTAACGTAGCTCGCTCCATTGACTTCCACTGGAATTAATGTTGGTACATCCATACACGTATACTGCTTATCTGTATTTATGTTGCCCAAAATGTTCTGTAAAATTTAAACAAGCTTCAAGATGCTGGTCTCCTGTAACAGTTTATAAAAATCACCTGCTGAAGACATTTAGTCAAATCTTCAGTGAAATACAAGTCAGAATACAGCATGGCCAATTTCAGTGTGACAGTGCCATTTCTCCGGGCCTCATGGCCGGCCACTTTTATTTCTCCAAGTCTGTAAAGCATATAATGACTTGTCCTATTTACATTCACTGATGTGAGTAGGGCACAAATACTTAACAGCACTCCCATATTAAGAAAGCTATATCTTAGCTTGTTAGGAAAAGAAAAAATGTTTAAAAATATGTGCATACAGAATGCAAAGTCTAATGTTGCGTAGCTCATGAATTCTGTTAACATGGGTTCAAGATGACAAATACAACCTTGAACAGACAAATATTGCTGAAATGGAGAAAATATTAGATTTTTGTGTTGTTTTGTTTTTTTTTCTTAAATTTTTTAGTTAACTAATTACTTTACCTTTATATGGTAAAGGAGCTGAAATTAGGTCTCTAGACTCCTACACTTCTAATCTGAAGTTCAGAACATACATAAAACAAAAGTATTTTGCCCGAGCAAAAAGATGACTAGTCAGCTAAAACAAAACCACCAACAGAATTACAAACCAGCATTTATGTCACTTTGAAGAGTATTCCATTCCCGTTTAAGAAGTATTTATTTCCTTCAAAATTAAACAAGTTTACCTGATACATTCAAATACTCTAAGTTTTTACTAGTTTAAAAAACAACCACACCAAAACATTAAAAGTATAATTTTAATAGCATTTAATGCTATTAAAAAGCAGAGCACAACATTTCATGATTGCAGAAGATGATGAAGAGGAACACATACTTTATGCCACCTTAAATATCTACTTTTCTTTTCTTATAAATTGTGCCATGACATTTATATAATAAATTTAATTAAAATAATTTTTTATACCTGCATACTTCTGGAGACCATGGCATGTTACAGGTCTATGTAAATGTCAGGTACAATTTTCAACCTTGCTGTATAGAAAATGTCATATTTCTGTAATATTCTATAAAAAACATAATAATCTTTGGCTGTACACTGACCTGTTAGCAAAGTCCTTTACAACAATAGAGTACACTCTGTAATTTTCCCTACAGCTGAAAACTCTTTCAAATGAACATGAGTCAGGCAGTACTTTCGGGAATACTGTTGCAAAGTTGTAAATGCTGCTTACCATTCCCATGAATACTGCCTTTTGGAGGAAGTACATCAAGTGTCAGACATGATGTGAACTCTTTTGTTGGAGTACCTGATAGCATAGTGATATTTTCAAAGACATTGCTGTATGTTGTCTTGCTAACTTTGAAGAGGAACAACTATTCAGGTTGACAAACAAAACAAGGGTTGCAGAAAACAAATACATGGAATTGATTATGTCTTGCTGAACGACTTAAATATGTGTCTAGATTCAAAGCTCGTTGGCACTTCTTGATTCAGGATAATTTTATATTAAATATTGGTTATTCAAAATCTAACACCAGACTGTTTATTGGAACAAGCAGTAACAATAAATAGCTTGATTTTCAGCACTTTGATGATGGTTCCGAGACCTCTTTTTAGGTTAAAGATGTGCTCAGCTCTTTCTCCCGGGAGCCTGCGCTACTACTATAGTTGTGCCCTCCATTTGGAAGTCTAGCCACGTGGTAGGAGTCAATATGATTACCTTAGTAGTTAAACTCTTATCAGACGCAGGAGAGAGCACACAGTGGCACAAATAGAATTAAATAAACTTGAATCCAACATAAATCATTTACTTTTTTCTGCAAATATTACTAACCTTTCAGGAGAATCTTCCTATTGCTGATGATATCATTATTGTTTATTTCAGTTCAGTCTTCATAAAGGTGTGTCTTCTTAGAGTAGGTGCTGTCTCAGATTTCTGATGATTTTGCTATTTTTTGTCAGTATTGAATTTATTCCTTAAAAAAAGAAAAAAGTAGTCCAATAATATTTTCAAAATTGTCATGTTTCAAATACAAATTCAGAGTATTTCACTGTGACAAGATTAATATTTCATAGAAATAAACATCGTGAAGATACATGCAATTATCAAAGGATGGGTGAATATATATTGTTGATTTAGTATAACAAGTGTTCTAAGTAACTTTTTTTAAAGGGCTTGATACAAAGCTGGGATTTCCAAAGTTGTCTATGTTAAAATTTTCAAAATCTCTTGTCCTGTATGTCCTTATGCCTTACATAGTACTAGTCTGTGTTTAATGAATGATACATGAAGGGCTGTTAGGAAGTTGTGCTGTAGGGAAAGGCTTTATTCTGGATCATGAACAGTGCTGAACCGTAGGCTCAATAATTTGATTAAAAGCATGGCTTGTTATAGCCCCACTGGTTATGCGATTTAAAAATAATGTATAGTTTGTCTGAGATCTCATTAATTGAAGTTATTATGTATTTTATTTATTTCTATGACTTTTTAATGTAAACTGTTGTATTATTATGCTGTTTACATCATCAAATTTGCCAGTGGCCATCCATGTACAACACCTGCATGTTTACAACATAATCTTTCTAATGCTTACTAGGTATTTAGTAGAGTTTTCAGCTTTTTGGTATGGTTTGGAATTATGAATCGCTCAAAAGATTAATATGTTACATAGCTTCAGTACTTGGTCTGTCTCTGCACCCATTTTGAAAAATAATTATATAACCCAAAAGTACTAATAATGAAGCTTATGACAGAATTTAAACAATGCTTTGTAAGAAACTTCCTTTCTCTTTTTTAATAAAGTAAATTCAAATAGGATTTAGTTAAAAAAGCAGTGCACTGAAAAGTCAGTTCTATAACTCCTTTCATGCACATACTTCTTTCCCTGGTGGACACAGTTATCAAAGTCACAGTGATAAGATCATTCTTTCTATGAATTGCTCATTATCACATACCACAAGGCAGTCAGCAATAAATCAAATATTATTCTGAATCACCTGAATAGATGCCAAGTCAGTAGGTAGCAAATAGGCAATAACAGTTAAAAAAATTAAAAAAAAAAAAAAAAAGCAACAACCAACTGAAAAACAACGCTGAAATTCTACAGCAAAAGGAAAAACATTAATACTGCATAAGCCGACTCCGTTAAAAGCTTTGGTTCACATTATCCTCAGATGAACTATCAATGCCATTTTTAGTAGGAATACGTGATGATTCGAGTCATATCAAATCTACTGTCTCTAGTGAATGCAGAAAGTTGATCTGTATCATAAAAGATGCAGGAAACATCCTGGAATCTGACTCTATGTGGAAAGAACAGTAATGAAAAATTTCCTTCAAGACCTAACATTTTTTATTTGTGGGAGCCCTTGCTGACAGGCTTATGTTTGACATGACACATCTGGAAAACTTGTAGTTGTCTGGCTCTCGTGTAATGTGCTCTGATTCTGCAAAGAACTGATTCATAACTCAATTATAGTTCACTGGGAGTATAACATTTACTAATGAGGAGGTGTGAATGATGCACAAATTCTTAGAACTGGGGTGGCTTCTAGTCCTTTTTATCAGAACTGCATGTACTCTTTCATAGACAGACACACCTTTTCCCAGAGATTGCAAAGGCTGTTTCAAAGCTTGCCCCCTTTTCCAGGCACTGGGAAGATGTATCCTGAAGGCCAAACAGAAAAAATTATTGAGATTTTCACTATGTAACTTTCAAACAAATTCTGAAAATTTACACAGACAAAACTTGTACTAGTGTTGAATAAGAATATATCAAGCTAACACACACCCCCACCCCCCGTATTAACTAAGTCCAGAGGAGCTTAAGTAAAAAGTAACTATTACTGGTAAGGTTTTTTTCCTGAACTTCAAACTTCAGTGGATTCATCTAAAATATGCCAGATGGGACTTAACCAAAGGAAATTTAGTTTTCTGGCAAGTGACTATTATGCCAGCTAAGAAGCTCTCAGAACTGTTTTCGCTGGGCTTTCTTGAGAAACATGATGAACATCTTTTTTAAAACCTTGGCCATACATCCCCTGTCTAGGTACTGAGGTCCTAAGAGATAACACCACATAGAAGAGGGAGTTAATGCATCTTTCTGTGATTGTGGCATTTCAGGCTTTCTAGTACACACTCACATTCTTCTACCTAATCAGCACTGAACTTACTTACACAAAGAAAGCGCCATCAAAAAATGTATGAGAAATCTGGCACATGCCCTGTTAAGACAAAAGTCTTATTGAGATGCAACCGAAAAAGTAAATACAGTCATAGAGTGACAGAACCATCTAAATCATAGAGCTGAATATCATTTTGAATGTAAGATGGCATACTAATTAACTAGCATAATTCAACACAGTGCTATTACTTCTATATCTTGTCTCACAACATGCGGTTCAACCTTCATCCAAATTAACTTGCACCTTTCTTTGACATTGTCATGGTCCTTTCATCTAGTTTCTCTGTATTTTAACAAGATACAATCTTGTCTTTCAATAAGGATAAGCTAAGTAGGCAAGGTTTGAAAGATTCATACTCATGGATCTTTGAGCTGAGAAGCATGCAGTCATGCACAAGATCGACCAAGCCATTAGTATTTGAAAATGTTAGTGTTTTAGAAGTGGTTTATTAAGTATTTCAATATAAAACTATAAAATGTTTTTACTTTCAGGATTTCTTTTAAAACAAGAAAACAACACCAAAAATAAAAAAAACCTACTCATGAAAGGAAAATGTTTATCTTTTTTCCCCCCATTTAATACACATGATAATCTTTCTCTCATACATATGCTGATTAAATGGATAATCTTTCCATTATTTAGTGCTTTTATTTTAAACAGATCTTGTCTGTGAAATCAGGAATTACAATTCCATGGACTGTGGAATACTTCCATCGCTTGTATAGTCATTGTGATTTTACATCTGTAAAGCATCATGAGTTATGTAAATATACTCCTTATTGTTAACCAATCAGAGTTTACAAAGAGCTCTAGATTTGTTCCAGAGGGTTCTGCTGATATATGCACCCAGTTGTTTCATATCAGGTGTTTTGGTTTTGACTCTGTTTTTCCACTAGGCAGAATTTAATGATTCCCTCCCCGCCCCCCCCCCCGCAACCGTTACTACACTCATAGGGAATCATACAGTCAACTTCTTCATCCAAACAAATCTAGACATTTACCTGTTCACCCTTACTTGCAGCTGGACTAGATGATAGCTGAAGGTCCTTTCCAACTGGAACTATTCTATTCTATTTAAATAACTTTAGGACTTGTAGGAAATAACTGACAAGCCCTTATCTAGAAAGATGGCTCTTCCAGCCGGTTTCACCGACACAACAACTGCGGTGTTGAAAAAAGTTTTCCTTACCTCAAGTCTTACCTTATAGTAATGCATGAAGTTCCCAGCTCCAAGTACAACATCCACTCCTTGCACTCATCTTAATCACCAAAGACTTCCCAAGCAGAAAAATGTAAATCACCCGTGTGAACATAATGGATTTTCTGGAAGAACAAACCCAAAGTGAATGAAGAGTCTTAGTTTGCTTTACAGGCTATCTAATACAATAATATTCCTTTAAAATCCCAGTCCAGTTATTATAATTGTGCATTTTACCCATCACTCAAATAGACACAGGATTTACCCCAGAAAAAAAACCAAATATAATTTCACAGTCCTATAGGAAATAACAGGAAAATGAACAGCTTATTGAAGAATTAGTAATTTAAAAAAAAATTTCTAGAATACAGCAATTCTGTAGCCAAAAGCTAGTGCAGTGAGTTAGTGAACCACAAACGATAACATTTCACTGCCTCTATGGCTGTCCTGACTATTTCCTAACAAAGGTTGGATGCCTTTTTTTTTTTTTTTTTTCCTGAAAACCATGAAAATGTAAAGTAGCAATCAGAACATAGAAGTCTTAAAAAAAGAGTTTAAAAAATTAAAAAGCAAAACTTCAAGGTCTGTTTGGGGAAAAAAACAGCTTGAAGTCAACTTATTTTTTAGCAAATTTAGCATATCAGGAGAAAAACCTTTCCTCACCTGCTGCACAAAAAATGGACCATCCAAGCAAAAGACATCCCAAGAGAAAAATCTCACAAATGAAAAGAACTCTGGAAGACACTTAGCTATTTTTGAGATGAAATCTTTTGTTGAGCTGAAGATGACTGAACTTACTCAGGTGGAAAGACTTAAAAAAGGAAAACTGGCTGGGACCAAAGACACATGGCTCAGTATTATTGGTTTATTTTTTAGAACGAGCTTATTTGGGGCAGGTTGTTTGCGCTTAGCACAGTTACATCCTTCTGAGCAAATTGCTATACAAAATACCTCTTACAACAGACGTGGATTTTTTTTTTGGAAGAAGGTAGATGACATATAGCAGACATAAGTATCTGTCTTCACTGAGAGTCTTATCTTCCCAGACGATGGCAGAATTTGCCTCATGGTCTCTAAGCATAAATCTACAAATAATGATGATTTTTTTATTTATGTTTATTCATGAACATTCAGAACTACAAGAAATAGTTATGTTTTATTAAGAAATTACAAAGTAGCTAATGTTCATGTGTTAATAGATGGGGCATACAAACTTTTGGGAGCAGTATATGCTTTGGACAGCTTATTTATATAAAGCATAACATAAATTATAAGATCACTGAAAGATATAAATAACACAGATATTTGTTATCTGTATAGCATTTTTCCTTCCAGAGTATCTCTGATCTATTCAATATTACCAGACTTGACTTTTGGGTGAAAGAAGAACCTCGTAACCAAAGACACCAGCGAACTCTTACTTTCTGGGTACATGCAGAGCCTCTATTTAAAGTCTCATACAAAAGGTTTCTATAGAAACCTGAGGGACTCAGCCAACCAGTGCTAAAAAGCTGAACCCTGAGGCCTGTGCAAAACCCACAAAAAATGTTGTCTGTTCTAATGGCTCCTGAAGTCACTGATCTCTCTCACGCTTCAGCATACCTTCTTAATATATGATGCTATACCTTACATCAGCATACTCCATCTTTGCAAATAAAACGTTCTGGTAACTGATAAAAACAAGGCTTTAACTCAGGTCCTCAACTGATCCCAAAGCTAGTGAATTGAAAATTAACTCTGATCTCCTTTCTGGCATATACTATCTCCTAGGACATGTAACATGAGTTTTACTGTTTTTTAAGGAGCTGTTTGTCCTATATATAGTTATGTTTCAAATTGTTACTCACTAAAAGAGCAAGTATTTTTGGTTCCTTCTGAAAGTCATATTTCCATAGTGATGCCGAGCTGACAAAAATATGCAATACATCATGATAACTGAAAATTAACTCACTATCACAGATACTGCTCCCAGATACCATTTTAAACTCAGTCTAGAATATTATATTGGTGCAAAACTCAGCTTTTTCTGAACCTTATTTTAATATATATTCAGCATAAAGCATTAACTTCTTAATTTTCAGCTAGTTCCCTGTTTCTGCTTTGGTTTGTGTCACTTATCCGAGGCTAAAATAGAGGTAATGACTTGTTTCAGGGTCCACTCTTAAACAGCAGCTTGGATGAGGCTGCGCTAGGTCTAGCTGCTTCTTTCCTCTGCAGGGAGACCCTCTCCCAACACTGCGGCAGCACTGCACAGTCCTCACAGAAGACTTCCATCCCTAATCTCCACAGCATCTCTTTCCATCATGCTCATTTCCACACTACAGAACCACCAGGGTTATCATTCCTGAGACAATATTCTTCTGTGTTTGTTTCCTAGAATGTTCATGTTCTGTTGATTGTTAGGGCTATTCAGAATTCCAGGGAGAGATTGATGACACATCCATGGGGTCACCAAAGATCATAACTTTCACTGAACAGAGGAAGGCAAATCAAGTCTACCACTTGCTCTGGGCAGTGCTTTCAATGCGCCAGAAAGGAAAGACCACATATTTCTCATATCTGTTTAGTGGGAAGGTTTTCTTGTACAGAATCTTTTTGTTTCCTGACAATAACCTTAGAAATGCAGATTCCTTCATTTTACTACTTCTGATATTTCTTTATGGCTCAATTTCTATTAAAATAACATTTCAAATAGAATTTCAGTCCACAAATACAGTAATATTTCCTTTCTGCTACACCAAGAAGAACTTGCAAGAATGACAGAACTCCAAAACCCAACAGCATGCCAATGCTTAACAGAGAAATGGCTCTCCAAGAGAAATGGAGCATTCATTTCTCTCCGAGTTTGCAGAGCTATGGTAATAGGACATACCACAGATACCAATTGCAAAGATAATTATTCATACCATCTATGAACAACTCTCACAAATGTTATGGAGTTTGGGGCAAGTTTATCTTTATAAAGAATTCATGACATACGTCCTTTCAATCATCTCACATCCACCCACACTGACATTTCACAAACCAAACTTATCCATAATACCTCTCAGCACAAGGCATTTTCTACACATTTGCTCAGGTCAGCACGCAAATGTTCTCACTTTCCAGCCTTACCAAAAAAAAAAAAAGAAAGAAAGAAAGAAAGAACGAACGAACCCACATACGCCCACATCCTTGTACAAGATACTACTCAAGGTCAAGATCGAGAAAAAAAGTCTTTGTCCTCCTCTTAGTTTGTGCAATACCTTCTTTCACACAATGTGTAATGAATTTCCAATCAGAACTCTGCAACTCTTGCAAGTTCTTTCTCCCAGGGATAACGAGATCAGACAGAAACAAAACAACAAATATGAAACAGCTTTGTCTACTTGCCATTGCAAAAATAAGGAGCTACTGTCATAAAAATTAACTCTGAAAAATTAGGTTATGGAAAACAAAACAGTCTTCTATTTCTCAGTAAAATCCTCATTGTACCTTTTTTATGCCAAGAACTATATCATGATTTCTTCTTCTGTGGTTATTGGAAGTATCTGTTAAGGCACTTTACAGTGGGTTTTCTTCCTATATCTTAACCACCTACTAAGTTGTCTAGACCAGGTTGTTTTATTTTCAAAGATGTAAAAACTGCTGAACAGACTTCTAATTCTGAGGCAACAGTTGTGCTTTTCTCTTGGATGCACCTCTATGACATACTTCACTTACAAAAAAATGATAAGAAAAACAACCAGAGACTTCTTTCTACGGCAAGGAAATATATGTCTCAGCTGAAGACAAACTTCTGTGTATGATAGTTATTATATTTGAAGAACTGCATTAAAAGTTGGAAAACGACTCATAGAAAGCAGTGTGGTATTTATGCAAAGGCATGGTGCAAAATCATTAAACATACAAAAATATATTTATACTCTATATGACTTAACATGATGTAAAGGCAGAAAATACTAACTCACGTTTACTGTTTCACCAAGACAATTATTATACAAAATTCTGTAAGTACTAAATGTTATTCTCTGATTTACAGATTTTTGTTGTAGAAGTCACTTGCTCACAGCTTGCTAGTGTGTAATGGCACCATCTGTATTAAAACAATGTATTTCTGACCCCAGATAGCATGGATGAACTGTTACGCCTTAATGAAGTAAGGATCAGTTACTGTCGTTTCAGAGAAAAGTACTCATCTGCTTCTGAATTTTACTGAATATTATACATACTGAATATTACTGTACCACTTCAGTGTCATGGAGACTCATTCATGAAAATTGCTTTTAAAAGCCCACGTCAAAGGATGTCGAACAGAGTTTTCAGAGGTTTTTAATTAATTTTTAATCTTTGTTCCTGAGTATTGAGCTGGTGCCAATAAAATGGCCAGAAGAACTTTATTTCATTTTAAGAAAAAATAGTCAGTTTTATACCAGTATTGCTCTCGGGTATAGTTGAAATATTTCATGTTAAAGTCCTCAAAAATGTCAGCTTCAGGCAATGCATCTCAAGTTGAAAATATCAGCTTTAGGACTGAGCTACAATAAAGCAAATGAAAAGGACCTGGTAAATGGAAGTGTCTGTAAAGCTCAACTATAGATGACACTGTCAGTTCCATGGGCAGTACCAAGTATTATAATGCATGTATGGTAAATCGTGGGGTTTGTGATCTGGATGTACTTCTTCATGATTTCCATCACTTTGTAAATGTCAGACATGATGTGAATGTCTATTCACATTACCACTTCATTGTATAATCCTGAATAATCACTATAATCTGTTTTTAGCAACTGCCGTCATGATAGGGGATGTACAACTACTTCCTTGACTTTCTCATCAGAAATCACTGCCAGTTCTCACAGTAAACTTCAGGAGACAGGAAAACGAGAGTGAAACAAAAGATAAACCTTATTCAAGGTCTACAATGCCAGTATGATTTGTGACCTATTCTCACAAAGCCCTGGAACACATGTACAATGAACTTAATTAATTCCAATGAAAGAAACAAAGCTGCTTTATACGCATCACAGTTTTGAAGGAGTACAGTATTCTTCTAACAGCAGTAGGATTTCATTGAATGCTGTTGAAAATGATGAATTATAAATTTTTAATTACATAGAATAAGAACCACCATCCCCCCAAAAGAAAAAAAACAACAACAAACAAACAAAAAATGAACCAGCCAAACAGATATGAATAAAATGTATTCTTTTACAACTTAAAATATATTTACATGTAAATAAACGGACCACATTTAGACCTGAGTCAGAGAAACTGGTTAGATTAAGTTAGAGAACCTAGCCAGATTTTTTTAAATTATCAGCATGTACTTTAAGGAAAGGTATTTCTATGCATTCAGAGGAGATATTGCTCACATTTCTTTGCTAAATATCAGCACAAGTACTACAGACTGCAGAATGACTGCTGCCGCTGAAAAAAGATCTCAAAAAGGGGTCATAAAGGGAACAGGCACCAGATTTGATTTAAGGACAAAATGTTGCAAAAATAACATGCCTGCATACAGTATAGCTGGAACACAGAAGCAGCAGACTAGTATAATCAATGTAAATTGAGGTCTCCAAAATGGAATACTAGTAAGCACAAATTTGACATGCTAGAAAAAAGAAAGAAAAATAAACTCTAAAGTAACACATACCACCAATATTTTAGACTTTTTTTCTGAATATTCTACTAGGGATAGTAGCATTTATTACTTTGCCTTATAAAGAAATTAATTAATTAGTGACATTATTTTATTAATTAATACTTTTAAAATATGTTAATCTTAGAATTAATTTATTTGCTGAGCAGAGGTTACACTGAAGTTAAAACCCTCTTAATGGCTCACAAAAAGCAAAATAATTAAACTGAAACTGGATCAAATTATTAAATATAAATCTTGATATTCTGTGGCCAAAACACTCTATCATAAAAACTAATATGGTCTTTAGAGTTTCATAGAATTGAATTCTCTGACAACGTTCTGATCTTTCTCATATTCAAAAGAAGGCTTCTACTGAAGACTGAACTAGACTAGAACCAGTATTTCCATCTTGATTATCTTGGTAAAGGAGGTTAGCAGAACAGGCTTCTCAAGAAGGAATAACAAATTCCAGCAAAGCAGGATTTCTACGGAGTTTTGCTGAGAAAGAAGTTATTATTCTTGACTGAGGAGCAGCAGATAGAAGGCTCTGACCAAGGGTAATAAATTTTAGATGCAAAAAATTATTCTTATAATTTTCTAATAGTCTTCTAGCAAGAGATCAAATAACATTTGAAAGCATCACTAATAACACTATCTTAAGAGAGATTTTAGGGAGCTAGGACTATAGGTGAGAATTTATGAAGCTATAAACTACAGAAGAAAATTAAATAAAATCCCTCAGCACATCTCATCTTTGATACAAGAATGTAGATGAAATCAAAAAATACTTATTTATACATATGAATGTGTTCCATTGAGCAAAAACAAATCATAAAAGGAAGGAGGAAGCTGAGCTTTTTTCTTCTAAGTTGACAAAACGTCACACAAACACTTAAAGTAAGGCAGGCCCTGGTATTTGTTTTAATTTCTACAACTCAACAGGCTCTAAAAGTCAAGAATCTTGTCTCATGTTAGGCTATGCCCCCACAAAAACCCTCACTTGAAGACAGGTACAGCTTCAGCAGTAATAAAATTACTTTCTTCAGGTGGTCAGATCCAGCCAAATAAGCTGTTCTATGTCCTGCTACAATGTTCAGCAACTCAATCCCATTTTATGGGTAACAGACAGGACAGTGAGCAGACATCAGAAGTCTGATGCCTGAACATCACCGACACAGAAGCGTTTCTTAAACTTTTTGCTGAGCCTTCACTTCACTAGAAGTCAAACTAATCATTTACCCAGTACACATGTTGCAAAGCATCTACATTTTCACAGTTAATTCTTGCAAAATTAATATCTTCAAAACAACGTGATATCATGCATATACCAGAATAACCATTCCCAAACAGAATATTAACATTCTAGAGATGGACTTCTGGATATTAGAGAAAGATTAGTATTTAAATAAATGAAATAAACAAGGTCTGCATTATTTTGTTCTTCTGTTCCCCAAGAAAGGAACCTCATGCTTTTCTGTCATAGAGCTTTTGCTTCTCTGTCTAAAAAACCAAAGTGTCAGACTGTGCTCCTTTGGGCTAATATGCCTTTTTCACTGGCCAGCTAACTTACTCCAGGAATTTACTCCAGCTAATTTACAACCAGGAAAAGTAGAAACCAGAAACAGACCACACGGTCAGGAAATACAGTGCAGCTTTCCTGTTTTCTCATGTGACTTCAGCTCATTACATGGGTAAAAACCTCTAAGTGCTGTCTAACATATAAAATTCATATTATAATAAAAAAATTTTTACTTTTAGGATGGGATGGCATGGAAGGTACTACGATAAGTCATCTGAAGGTGAACAGGATGGTACATTAAGCCACTAAAATGGGATTTTACAATGGAAAATGACATGGTCCCCAGTTACTCCTTTCAACACCTAAAAGCAATTGAGTATTACAAACTAATCAGAAGAAAATGATTTAATGTATTAAACCTACATTGCAAGAAAGACTAGTTTGTCAGTAATACCTACTGCATACAGAGCTACAAAAATGAAACAAGTGTGTCAAATTATTAACTGTTGACTTTGACGCTGTGCTGGCAATTAATTTTCTACCTAATCCTTCAAAATTTACTTACCTAAATAATCCTTTCTCCTGACACTGGTAAACAGAACTGCTCACAAGTGAAAACTGTGATCCTTACACTCCTCTGAGAAGCTGCATTCATTATATGTTTGCGCCAATCTGTTCTTCATGATTTTCTGCAGTTGACAGATCATATCCTCCAACGGCATCAGAAAAGAAGGTTGAACCAGCAGGGGTTTGCTAACCTGTACAAGCTGAGGCGCAAGTTTTTCCCTTTACTAGAATACATTATAACTAGATAAATATGAAAATTACTTCTTTGGCATATGACTTAAACCTATATTTGTGGAAAGTGAGTTACTGAACTAAGCTGTGTTTGACTAGGTTTTAAGGAAGCCATTGGAAGAACTGTTGATCCTGAAAACATCAAAGGCTGAACAATGCCCTCTAAGTCAGTCATGCTGGTCAAGGAAATGATAAATAAGGCATTAAGAAGCCTTAAATTTAATTCCAGATAAAAACGTTCTCCCATAGCTAGTAAGTCTCAGTAGATGACAGGTGCATGAACTTCAGTCAGACTTTTTTCTGGTTTTGATGAGCATCAGCTATAATGCAACTACTGCCCTTGGTTCATGGAGGTATATAAGTATTACTGATTGTTTGCATTATGACACTAGCAGTCAAAAATACCTCAAGGAAAGGGAAACATAATCAGCATGTCTAGACAGAGCAGGCAAAATTCACAGATAAAATATAATTTTTTTCCAATGAAGTCTTGTATGAGATACTGTGTACTGCCATGTCCAAATGGCATATCAGGCAAAGAGACAGAATTTGAGTTTCCAAGTACATGAATTATTTGACTGTTAAATCATTTCCAGCAGTCTCAACAGCAACATTAGTTTCCAAACTGTTTTGCATCAGATTTGCCTCAGGAAATATAAAAGGCTAGCTTAAATCCTGATGTGTGACTGGCACTGGTCCCTTCACATTTTTTAAACTTTATCTACATTTGATAAAGCTACGCTCTGTAAATCTAATGCCTCCTCTTTACCATTCCACTTTACAGTCTACTTTTGGTGTTCTCCTGGCATTGGTATCTGGAAAGGAGGAAGAATAATATTTAGAGCCAGGAATCAGAATGTTTTTATACAGGTTGTGATGTCCACTGTCAAACCATCAAATTTTGCCCTTTTATATGTCATGAGTTAACTCCTTCTAAACCTTTTGCAGATCAGATTCACCATCCTCTTTCATGCCATTATGTTTTAACAATTACATAGGATTATGGTTACAGAGTTTTATTTGTATACAGATACCATATTGAAAAACTCCATCATCCATCTTACTAGTATAAGATTCTGTTTTCCTTTAAAAAATTGTTCGTGAGATGGACGTTAACCAACAGACAATATCTGTGAGAAAAGCAAAACAATAAACAATAGAGACATGACCTATGAAGATATTTTGAAGCTATATTATGTCCGTAAAATAAATAGTGGAAAAATACAAATCGCTATTCAAATCAAAACTTACACACCATTCAAATTCTGGTATCAGCTGATACAAGTGGACTGACTCGAACTACTTCAAAACAGAATTGGAAGCATTTTATGCATGGTTTTAAACTTGATTTGGAGGGAGAATCAGGTCCATAATTTTGGCCTAGAAAGCATTAATAACTGTTTATATACACAGCCTGCTGAAGATGGCCAAGTACCAGGATCAAGACATTCACCCCCAAGCGAAGACTTAAAAGTATGCTTTGTTTTAGGGAGTGGAAATCATTTTGACTGACAGCAAAGGATACCATTATGTATGCCAACTTAAGTGTCAGTGTTTACAAAAGCAGACCTTTTATTTGCTAAATATCCACTGACGTTTGGTTTCGTCTCTCTGAAAATAAGAAGGAAATCAATTCCATATCATATCAGCACTGGCTGAATTTTAAGCATGAGATTCTCAAAAGATAAAGTCTCACCTGGAATACTCCATGTAATTCTCCATCATTAATAAGAACTTTACTGAAGCAAGGAAACAGAATTGATAGAATAATTAGAGAAAGATGAGACCAAAATGATCTTGGCTTAGTTTTCTCAACAGAATGAAAACATTGGGAAGAGGGAGAATCAAAGTAAGGAAATATTTTTTCCCTAGAAACACACCAAAGAATAGAAAGCAGTCAGGAAAAGGCTATGTGAAAGGTCAATGTGTCCACAGAACAAGTACGTGTAAGCTGTCCATAAATAAGTCCAAAAGAAGCCTCCTATGTGTCAAAGGAGTGAGGGTCTGGAAAAGGTCCACAGTGGGAGCAAAAATACTTATTTTAAGGTGGGGTTTCATTAACTTAATGGAGCCAACTGATGTAAGCATCTACAATAATAAGGATTTGGATTTGATGGCCCAGATGTTTCATCATACTGTGTTCCAGTTCTGGCCTTGGCTTCACACTTCCTTCCCTTTGTCCATCTCATGCAGGTTACCTTTGCTTAGGTGAGAAGCTGCTGTCCATCACAAAGATATTTCATTACAACACACATATGGCATCGAAGCTTAGATTTAACTAAAGAAAAGTCAAGCTGTGACAGGTGTGTTGCAGGAAAGAATTAACTTATCCAGTTCCAGACTGCCAATAGGTTGTACGGTTTCATCATTTCCACTCATTTAGGAGGTGAAAGCATGAAGAATGAACAGACAGTAAAACTTCCTTTTAGCTATAGTCTCTTCCCATCAGGAAAGGACAGAACAGTGAAGATCCTTGGGCATCGGTTCCCTGAGTTATGGAATCCAAGTTCTATTTTTGG
This sequence comes from Ibycter americanus, assembly GCA_035590275.1. NCBI lineage: Eukaryota > Metazoa > Chordata > Aves > Falconiformes > Falconidae > Ibycter > Ibycter americanus. The sequence continues at coordinate 24,267,249 of JAVJGI010000002.1, forward strand.
GATCCTCTGTGTCCAAGGATAGGATGGAGATTACTTATACCTCTGGAAATGTCAAATATGAGATCACAAAGCCAAAAATTTCTTATATAAGGTACACCATACTGCTATCTGCACAGGATGAATTCAAGCAATTTATTCTCTACAATTTCATCCAAGTTTATTTCGAAAACGTTAAAATGAGAGGGAAGTAAGCAAACCATGTGAAGCACATCCAAACGTACCAAAATGAAATGTTGCCAGAGACAGCTAAAAAGGAATCTTTCAATATATGATAGAAATAAAAGGCTAAGAAAGAAACCTTTACAATGCTCTATACATGAAAAAATTAATTGTTTTGGCTGTACTTTTCCAGTATTTTCTCTTCAGTTTCATTCAGCTTACTGCCTGGTCAACAAGTACAAGTCTTCTCGCCATAAAGAAATCTATTAGGGGAAAATACTGAAGCTGAGGTAGGACCAATGCACTTCATGTACAGTTCTTGTGGCTTACTCAATTCACCAGAAGTGCTCATCACAGAACATACATCCCTGCTTTCCCAACACCAGTCATCCTTTGATTGTAAAGGCTCGTGATTCAGATGGTGAAAAGAACAACTGCCTTGCTCATACAGGGAGATGAGAAACAGTCTCAAAGCAAGGAGTGATCAGTACTTTCATGTATTGACAGAATAAGAGGAAAAGTGGAGTTCTACAACTCTGATGATGTGAACTTTTTTCTTTTTTTGATTTATTTATTTTTTTAAATGGTACTGGGAGAGGGATAAGGGAAAACTTTCTTGCATCTGTAAAATCCAGTTTATGCCCTTACAGTGGAATTACTGGGATGAAGCTACTAAAATTAATGCAAACCTAACCAAATACTAACTCATAAACATAATGGGACTTAAAAGATAGATGTAACTGAAAGGGGGCAGGGGGAAGAGAGGAAGTTTCTTCTAGAATTGATACAATGTTCAAACCCCAAATAAACACTTCAATATATTTGAACAGAACATTTAAGCCCCAACCCCTCCCTCACCTCCCCAGGTAAATATTTTTCTCCACATCAGTTTGGGAAATTGCTATGGACTTAAAATGGAAGGAGGTCTTTCTGCATTATTTCTAGACCTTACTTTAGGTTCAGATAGTTTTAGTAACTTGGCTAAATCTTATTTCTCTTAATATAAGACAGCAATTGTCCCATCTATCACCAAATGGAAAGGATATTTCCCAGAGGATATAGAGCCCCAAAAGACAAGAATCAAATCTGCATTTCCATAACAAATACCTGCACAATTAAATTTTCTTCATTTTTAAAAGTGTGTAGTGCATACAAATATGTACAAGCGCAGGTGGCTTACTTTTGTTTTAGGATACAGATCTGAACTTTGCAATATGAAAAAAAAAATTAATGAGTTCAATTTCACCTTTATTATGAGTGCTTCTATACATGACCAGAACAGGTGGTTAACCATTTAATAATATTTTTCATACATTTATGTTTAAAATGCATTGGTTTATGCTTTTAAATTTTCTTTTCTCACGATGAAAGTGATTTAAAATTAAGAGTGTGGGAGGCATAAAAAAATCTACCCTACCCAATGTCAGAAAGAGTATGAAATTATTGATCTGTAGACAGGAGGAAATTAAATATGGAATTTCCTTCTCATTTAAAAGAAAATAATTGCAAGAACTCTGCAAAAGTTCACAGAAGAAATAGGTTAAAAATGTAGGCATATATAAAATCAACTACTGTCTTGAATTTATCTTTTGCAGTTTTACTTACAGAACACCACAAATACAAGGATTTATCAGAAGAGTATAGACTTAAGTTCCTTTGCTGACCTTAACTCTTGTACCTACACAGCCACAGATACATTTCATAGTTGTGACAGCCAAAATTATTACTTTATCTCTGTGACATATCATCTTAATATATTTTGCTTCTGGAAGTTTTTTCTTCTTGAAAACATCTCTGTATCAGAAGTCACTCTAATATACAGACAAAAATCAGTATTTTTTTCATGGAGAGTTACAAAATAATTTCTGCAGCTCAGGTCTGAGTTGTATTAATCTGTCACATTTTATCTCCATTAAATATTCATGAAGGGTCAATCCAAACTTGTCACTTAACTGTAAACTATTTATATGTGTGCAATTGTATCTTTACTTGCATTTAGTGTCATTCCACTTACAGCTTGGTCTACAAAGAAAACAAAGAATGATATAAAAGACAAGTGTCCAAGAGGCAGGTGTCAAAGTATCAAGAAATTCAGAGATAGAGACTTGAGACATAATCATAAAGACTAGCTTTAGCTTAACATATCTAACTTCAGTAGTCTCCATCTACCAGTCCCTGCCACAAGGCAGAACTCATTCTTTCCCTTCATTGACAGTAGATGGAACCAGATGGAAAAAGATGGACCATCCTTTAGCTAAAATCTTCCTTTCTAAATATTTACTGTCCCTGTATGATGTAGGCAAGTGGCAACAGTGCCATGGACACTGATCACCATGCCCCACAACATAGGTTCAGGTATTCAGTTCATTGCTGAAACACACTACAGCCTGTGTTCTAAGACCTATATAAAATTCTGCTTTCTTAGATGGCGGTCATTTCCATTCAGTTTTCAATTCTTGTGCATACACACTCTAAGTGGTGTATTTCTTGATAATTTGAGAGAAAAAAAAAAAAAAAGTCTTGAGAGTATTGTGGATATTCAGACAACAAAAGCTTGAAGACAGGATCTTAAAGACATGCAATAACCCTGCTTGGAAAGGATGTTGACAGTTCATCTAGTCCAAGCTTCTGCTCAGAACAGGGTCAGCCATATGATTAGACACAGCTGCGCCAGACTTAAACCAGTCAGGTCTGGAAAAATCTCTAAAGATAGAGAATATACAATTCCTCTGGACAACCTGTTCCGCTATTCCAATGCCCTCAGGTGAAAAAGGCTTTCCTTCCATCAAAGTTGGAACCTCTCATGTTTCAATTTATATCTGTTGTCTCTTGCCCTCCCAGGGCATACATGGCTTTCTTCATGCTCGACTATATAAAAACATGAGTAGGATACTGTTTTCCAGCACTGACACAATACATGTACTGAAGTGAAATACTTCAAGTATTTCAATATCAGAAAATATGGTTTTAAGTTGCAGATTCTCACAAGTAGTTTCAATAGTAGTTCATTAAATAAAAATTATAGAAAAATTTAACAACCCAACATTCTCTGTTTACTGTTTCTATTCCCACCTCTCATATAGGCTTTTCGAGCCTTACAACCCTCTCCACTCAAAAATGGGAAGAGAAAAAAAATTAGAAACAAAAATAAATCAACCTCTCAAAAGTTTAGAATTTCCATTTGAAAAACTGAAATACAACTTCTGAACATTTTTTGTATCTTCAATATTTTTCAATTCCAATATAGCTCAAAGTTTTCATTGCTACTGAATTTATTGAGAATAAAAAGCTGTAAGTTCCACTCTAACATATTCAAAAAGCCTTTGTCTTATCCAAGAAATTTCTTGCATCTGCAGAATTGCTTGGAACTCTTAGAACCCTTGCTCATTCATTTGCTCAGAAGTACTGGGGGAAAAAAAGCTCTTGTACAGATCCCCTACCCACCTTGATTACTGGCAAAGAAAATCAAAACACAAAGAAATTCACAAATTATAAGAAATAATTTGAATATAAGGCACTGCATCAATGTTGGTTCTGTTAACTATGACAGATATTTGGACAGAATATTTTGTTAGTTGAACAGATTTATCATGGCATAATTTCTAGGCAAAGGCTAAGATTTTCAAATGTCAGTACCCAAAAATCAGTCTCCAGGCACATAATTACACAAGGCATAATTTTCAACTGTACATCTGTGTAATTTTAACTTTCCACTGAAAATCTCGTAAGTCCTGAACAAGATTATCTTTATGTATATCCGTAGTGCCAAGGTCTGAGAGGCTTCAGGTTTTGAGAGGAAGGATTCCAAGAGAACCCTCCTTCTCCAGATAAATTCCCCGCTTGATCATAAACATCAAATAACTCTCAATTAAATTCATACCAGTTTAAATCCTTCTGTGCTTCACAAGGGAGGAGACAATAAATGGTTGAGAGCTGCTGAGAAATAAATATATCAAAGAAATGATCAGAAACTTAGGTTTTACGGATAGTGGCTAACATATTAAGGGAAGTAGGCTTAGCATTATATATAAAAAAATTCATTGGCTTTGAACCATCTTTTCTTCTAAAAAGTGCTAAGAGTATAAGAAAGCTTGTTCTTCCTTCTACAGAAATTAGGCACTCCTGGTTTTCTATTTTGTTTCTATAAATGTGGATCAAGGTAGTATTAGAAGTATCACCCAGACAGTTGGAAGCAATGGTCTTGATTTTTATATTAAACTGTTTTACTTATATACAATGATGTTTTGGAGAACAACATAGAACACACTGCAGCAGACACGCACAAGTCCCCACTTCCACAAAAGGGAAAGAGAGATATAAAATGTACGTCACAAATTTAAAAGTAAGTAGCTGGCTGACAAATCTTTCCTCTGCTGATTCTCATCTTGTTAGCTTTTTTGTAAGTCTCCCAAGAGTTTCTTTAGCTGCACCATGTGATATTTCACTACTGCTATTTTCTGCTTTTGCAGCAAACCCTAGTATTTCATCGTAAACAAATAGTGTTAACGCTTGTGATGCTTAATGTTTTGTCAGTTTGCTCAGCAAGTGTGAAGAAAATGCAAACACTTCCAAGCCTTTTTTCATGTTGTCAGGCTTCACTAAGTCAAGGAGATCTCCCAAATGGATGATCTTATATGCTGCATTTAGATCATTTGCTGAAAAATTAAGAGTTGAAACTCATGCGGTTCTTAAAACAAGCAATATCTGGTTAGTAAAACCTTATTTTTCCACCTGGAAAAAGTAAACATTTTTCTTCACAAGAAGCTTATATGCTATGAACATATTTCTCAGCTACAACAGGCTTGCTTCCCAGAACGGCTTGCCTTCCTTGTATTTCTGTGAATGGCTTCCTAGATATTCCTATGCATAATTTCCTATACACATGCTTTATTTTATATTTTGATATAAAAATCTGCACACTATCTACCCAAGTAGATATGCGTTTCAAAACCTAAATTTTTCATCAATATTTATATCTTTCACCACTTCATATAATTAGTCTTTTTTCGGGGGTGGGGGGTCGATGAAAAGCTGTATCAGAATGAAATGTTTTGCAGAATATGGATTTTTTTTCTTTCCTGTATTGATTCTATTCATACATCAGTTAAGAAGCAGCTGTGTCAGATAAATCATTAATAACAGATACATTATCCAATTGTAATAACTTACATTAACAAATGTGGGTAACCTTAGGAAAATTTGATCTGCACAATTCCTACTATGCTGACTGACACATTTTAGGGGTTTATATAAAGTACTCAAAGACGTAATCCTGAAGCTTATTGTCCCTTTGATTTCTAAAGGCATTTGAGATACATTAAAACCTTGAAAATGTAAACTTCAATGTATTTAGCAGCTATCTAGTGCTTTTTGACAAAACCTATGAGATTCATGTTGGCCTCTAGCTGCTAATCCAGAATTTTATGAGTTTCCATAGATCATAACCTGCAAGCCCCATGCAGCTGTCTCAGATATGCCACTGTATCTCAAATGGCAAGAGAGTGTTATTTTTAAGCAACTGAATCAAGCCAGTAATAACAATCTGATATATCTATCTTCTAATTAATTTAAAGATCTAAATAAGATGCAAGATACCATGTTTCTCTATTTAGTATGCTAGACAAAAGGAATGCTCATTCTTGGGGTTGTCCACCAGTGAATGGCTGAGTGTAGTGTTCAGGCCCCAAAGGGGGGTGTTTTTGTTGTTTGTTCCTATTCTAAGTGTGTTTGGGGGTTTTGAACAATTCTTCACATATTGCACTGGTGTTGTCCAGTGAAAAGTATTGTCGATGTGGTCAGAATCGTACTTAAAAAAAGCAGATGTACAATCTTCTTCCCTGAACTGATCTGCAAATTTTCAGCAAAAGTCTACAACATCCTTCATAATACGATGCTAATATTCAAGGCAGCATAACCAGGACAATGGCTAATTCTTACAGCATGTTTATATCAGAAGCAGGAGATAGGGCTTAAAATCCTATGTGATTAATTCTATTTTAACTAGCTAATGATTTTCCTACAAATACATCAAATTAAAACATCTAAGCTGTCTGTCTTTTATTTTAGGTATAGATTAACATTTTATGTTTCACTTTATGAAATGAATTCACAACACGTTACAAAAATTCCAATATTTTATCCTGTAACAGATAAAAGTGGGCTTGGAGGTGATGAGCAGCAGAGTGCTAGAGAGAGTAGTACTCAGTGCTCAGTTACTGAGCTGCCAGCAGGAAGAGAGGGTGGAGAGGTAAATAAGTTGTTGTTGGTATCAGTTAGCAGCTAAACATTATTCTACCCATGCAGAACAGGCAAAAGGTATGAAAAAAGTGAGGTAAAAAAAAAGTTGTCTCCATAAGACAATTTTACTTAGGATGTAACACGGACATGACCAGAAAATTAAGAAAGGACTTTTTCTCAGGAACCACCTAATCCTGGGTGCAGGATTTCTTACCTACATTACTATGTTACATGTACAATATGGATTATTTGGACAAAAAAAATCAGTATCTCCTTTGCTGTTTTGAACCATGGAATAACACAGATTTTATCACATGCCCATTAATCTAAAAATCAGAAATGAAGAACATTTGGAATTTTAACTCAGGATTGATTGCATCACCCAGGAATCCCTTCCTGAGAAACAAGAACAGCTCTAGCAGATACTCTCTGCTTAGGTCAGATTCGACACTTTTTGAATGTAGCAAAACAAACTCAAGAAAAGACTGACCTGTGAGGTTTAAAGAAAAATCTCTCATCCTAGGTACTTTATTTTTAAAACATTTCTACCATCACCATGAATGTTTTATATGTGACTATGTTTTAGTTGCATTACAAGAAATTAGTTTCACCAGACTAAGGATAGCAAACACTGTCTCTGCAGGACAGGGAGAGAAATGAAGAAAACATATGCGAGAGAAGTAACAAATCAATATTAGCTAAAACATTGGTGAGGTGGGTTTGCATGGCAAGGTTTTGGTAGCAGCGGGGGCTACAGGGGTGGCTTCTGTGAAGAGATGCCAAAAGTTTCCCCCGCGTCCAATGGAGTTGGTGCCATCCAGCTCTGAGATGGACCCATCACTGGCCAAGGCCAAGATAAATAGTGATGGTGGTAGCTTCTCTGGGATAGCGTATTAAGAAGAGGAAGGAAAAAAGAAATTTGCCTCAGCAGAAGAAAGGAGTGAGACTGTGTGAGAGCAACAACCCTGCAGCCCCCCAGGTCAGTGCAGCAGGAGCAGGAGGGGCTCCAGGCGCCGCAGCAGAGGTTCCCCGGCAGCCCGTGGGAAGCCCCCAGCGGGGCAGGCTGTGCCCCCAGCCCACGGAGGTTATCGGG
>JAVJGI010000002.1:24274837-24299520 GCA_035590275.1 Ibycter americanus
TGAGGGGCTGCAGCCGGGGGAAGGGCTCAGCTGGAGAAGCCCATGGAGAGCTGTCTCCCGTGGGAGGGACCCCAGGCTGGAGCAGGGTGTGAGGAGCAAGGAGCGGCAGAGACACCATGGGATGGACTGACGGCAGCCCCCATGCCCCGTCCCCCTGCGCCACTCGGGGGAGGCAGGAGGGAAACCGGCAGTAAAGTGAAGCCTAGGAAGAAGGGAGGGGTTGGGGGAAGGTGGTTTTTTTCTGATTTGAATGGTAATAAATTAAACTAACTTCCCCAAGTTGAGTCTGGTTTGCCCGTGATAGTAACTGGTGAGTGATCGCTCTGTCCCATCTCGACCCACCAGCCTTTTGCTATATTTTCCCTCCCCTGGCTGGTTGAGGAGGGGAGTGATAGAGCAGCTTTGGTGGGTACCTGGCATTCAGTCAGAGTTGAAGCGCCACAGTCAGACAAAACCAGACAATTGCAATATATTCTAGAAAAAATAATATCATTAACTCTGATTTTAAAGTCTCAACTACTTAGGGAAACACAGAATCTTATTACTTGAACTATGTAATAAACTGCTGCTAGTAACCTGCCTGACTTAACAGTGACTAACCCAACAGAATAAAAATATAGAAAATAAGCAAGGGCATAAAAATCAACCCTCCAAATTTCAAAGCATCTGAGGTAAGCACTAATTCAATCTTGGCTGAGGTCTCAGAACAGTACTCTCACTTAGTGATAAATTTCTTTTCCTGAAGCAACTAATTCCAAAGCCAAGAACAGAGTGCCATTCCTACAACTCATATGAAATCCTTTAATCACGTAGTAGAATAACCTAGGTGGGAGAGGGAAATAAAAAATATCTGTAGCAATCTACTTCCAGGCCACTTACCCAGGCTGATGGCAACTACACTGGAAGCAGACTAGTAACTCCTGCAGGATTTAGTAAAGAGAGTATTCAGCAGCCTCTGATGCCACTGAAAGTTTACAAACATCTATCTAAACTTATTAATGGATACAAAACCTTGGGGGGCGGGGGGGGGCAAGCAATTATGTTCCATTTCTTGCAATTAAAACACTTCATATTATAAGAAATTGCTACAACAGTTGCCCAGTTGTGTCAGACATGTAATGTAGAATATTCTTAAAATAAAGACTAAAAGGTTTTACAAGAGAAACAACAACAACAAAAAATAATGCACAAAGAAATTTAATTTCTTGCTTCCTGCTGGACTTTTGGTTTGTATGTTTTTATTCTGCTTCAAAATGAGTTTTAAACAGACTTGGACATCCCTTTACATAACATTGTCAGTTTGAACCAGATTTATTTGTCCAATGAAGTATGTTTTATCAGAACATTCATTACCCTTTTTGAACATAGTGGAGTCAAGGATCAGAAAGCAATTTTCCTTCTTTCCTGTTCTCAAAAGCATGATTTTTTTAGTGAGGTTAAGCAGTGCTTTTTCAAATTCCCTGTGCTTGATGTGTCATCTGTCGATGAGTCAAGCCTGTTATGCTGGAACTCTGAATACAAGAATGGTCCCTCACTTTGAAAACTTTTAAAAGGAATGGTTTATTGTTCCTATAGGGGAATTTGAAATGTGCTCTCCTTTTATTTGTAGATGTCATGGCCATACCCATTGATATAAGGTGTTGACTTTGTACACAGACTCTTCAAACATTCATCTTTCCACCATGACTGCATTGCCTAACTAGTTCTGTTTTGAAAGACTGAAACTACTACATCAACATGAACAGACTGGAATTTCTTTGCATTTTTAGAAACATCTGCTCTACATGTCACTATGTAATACATCTATATATTTACTGTAAAAGAAATTAAGGTGTTACTTTGCTGCCAAAAATTTAAGCATGTAAGGACATTACTATTTTTGACACACTGCAGATGGAGTGCTTTAAAATGGACAGTTTAGCCTTTGCAGCCACATGTAATGGATGCATATCCATCCTCCAGATAAAAACAACTCTATGAAGTAAATATTTAGTCTGCCTTTCTGCATTTCACTGAATTTTACTTCTAACAGCTGCTTTCTCGTTCACATAAAAATACTACCACCATTTGAGGGAAGAGCTTTGAATCTAAAACTTGACTCATGTTTTTATTACTGATCAGCTTATCCCCTTCTTTAATTTAAGGGAGTTCAAATTCAGTGGTCCAAACTCCCAGGAAAGTATTCTGATCAGACAGTGACAGGCTGGATAGGGGTACCCTTTCTGACTCCTACTATGAAACTGTGCAGTTATTTAAAGAAGCTTTCCCAGGGAGAGAAGAAAAAAGTAGGAGCATGGGACCTTTCACAGTGGTTACAACTTTTAGCTGCAGCATTTGTAATTTCTAAAAGCTCTTACAACCTTTACCTTGCTCAAAGCACAAAAGAACAGTGAAGATAATTGGAAAGTCTATGGAAAATGCTCAAGCATTGGCATACATTAGGAGACTTTAGTGGAGTACAGGAGCAGGAGGGGAAGATTTGTCAGGCTCCAGAAATATCCATTTCATTGCTACGTGTGAGGCAGCAGTGAAAATGACATATTTTTATTTTTGCCTGATCCATCTTTTAATTTCTCAAACTCTTCTTTTTCTCAGCAAACAGTCTTTACTGGGCATTTTTGTTCTTGGGATACTCCAATTGCAAAAGGAAATACTGGTCCTATTTAAAATTTATGTTATATATATTTTTAATTAATCTGTTAAACTAAATTGTCACTTAAAAGAACACATCTATTTTGTATCATCTGAAAAGTTGAATTGATTCAGGAGATAGTCCACAATATCTAAAAATAAATCTTAATGTCAAAGTTTCAGAATATATATGTAGCCACCACTGTAAAGTATTTTATAGTAAGTAGATAAATACTTCCAGGACTGTTCTGTGGAGGGGAATTTGTAAAGAGGAAAGGGCAATATCTCGGCATGGAGATTCTCCTGTGTTATTTTACTTTCATAGCTACATGTAAGAGCCAAAGATTAATCCAGTTTTAAACATTCTTTTCCTAAAAGCTTTTTCCACAGTGGTCAGGTTCACATATTGTGTCTGATACACAGAAAGTAAGAGTGACGGTCCATTAGTGCTTCAGCACAGGTTAGACACATCTTTCTGATGCAAGTCTCTGACCATTCAGTTTTACTGTGCTATGGTTCACACCATGGAGCGGTCTCACTGACCTGGCTGGAGGGTACACTGCCGGAGCTCACTCACCACCCGCCAGCTGCAGAGGGGCAAGCCGCCGCCCACGGCACTAGACTAGAGCTAGGCTGAAGAAAAACCACTCCAACACGGGCATAATGGGGATGTCAGGTCCCAAGCACCAGCTGTTTTGCTCTGCACCTGCTAACGTAGAAGCATCTCAATGCCTGCCAACTGTACGTTAAGCACCATGACTAGCGTTTCTTGCATATGCTCATTCTTTCTGTCTCTCTCTCAAAATCAGGCAGAGAGGTTGCTGCTGAATAGCACAAGACATTCTCTCTCTCTCTTCAGTGCCTGAGCAATCTGTCTCTGTGGACTTCCCAGCCTTTATGAGCCCAAGGATTTGGAAAATAAACTGTCAACTAAACCCAACTAAATCATATGGTACAGAACAAAGCAGAGACAGAACTCTGGCTGGCCCTCACCATTCAGAGACACAGTACTGTGGTTATACCACTGCTACCTGGAAAAATAAATGCTGGTCTCCACTGACAATTTTGTACTTTCATTTTTCTTTCAATAAATAATACCAAGTTAGTGTAGATGCTTTTTAAGATGGGGAAGAATGAAGGAAAATTAAGTGGTATTGAACATCAAAACCTCACTTTAGCTAAGCAGCAGGATATTAGGTCCTTACTGAAAGCTTATCTGAACTACTGGAAGCTCCTTGACTCTGCAAAATCATGCAATACATTTTAAAGCAGGCCAAATATTAGACACATCAGCTGCCAGGAATTTCCCATCAGCAAAATGAGAAGACGGGGAGGAAAGAAGCTCTTTCATCATTTCAGGACCTAGGAAAGCCTGGTGCTACAGTCAGGTGACAGTTAGGGGTACTGGATGTTGTTTTATCTAAATTTTCCTTCTGTCAAATTTGCTTATACACCATTAATGTTTTTTAATATAACTAGCTTCTGTTCTTTTTCAGCAGGACTTGTGTCTAGATTCAAAAGTATTCTGAAAATGCAATTTCATGCATGCTTATGAAAATCATTATGGACAATTATGTGTATGGAATATTTAATTGCATGTACACACGGGGATAATTTCCACCATTTGCATGCACACATGCCTGAGTGTTTGCAAGAACAATCATAATATTTGGACTTAATTTATTAGCTGGACAATTACACAAATTATATATTTGTATTTTAAATTAGTCCCTTACTTTTTTCTACATTCTGTGTAATATTTGATCAACTCATTAAGAAACAAGAAGATTAAAATTCAGGAGTGTCTGGATGCATGCCTGTTACACTTAATTAGTGATTGCTGAAAAAAAGATCTGAGAATTATCATACTGCATAATGGCAAAGATCTACACAGCAATAAAAAAAATATTCTGTACAGTGTATTAATTCAATTCACTCTCTTTGGTAAACTTAAACAGGTGAAGTAAAATACAATATTTTATATTATATCAGTGTTTAATTTTAGTTTTATTTACAAAAGCTACAAGTCATTGAAAGAAAGAAGGAAGTGTCATAGGAGGATGGTGTAGCATTACAGATATTTTCTGTTTTTTACAGCCATGCTGTAATGGCTTCAGTGTATATTAAATATTTAAACATGTATACCATACATTAAAAAATTAACAGAGCAGCAGAGGATAAAAATGCAGCACTTTTGGTATAAAGATTTCAGGTACAATACAGGGCATGAAAGCAAAGAAACTGATTAAGTGTGAATCATCCTACTAAGATGCTGAAAATGTTCAAAGGGTTAAGGATAGCAAATCACATTTTGTTGCTATGTGCAGCAAGGATAAAAATCTACTGGAACCCCCTTTAATAGGTGAAAGGTGGTCTGAGCCGAAACGCACACACTGACGTCCAACCCTTCCCTAGAGAATCAATGATGTTTTTTTGTGTGTGATCAATGTAATATTCCACAGCTAAATTTAGGGACTCTGCATCCTATGAAAATGGCACCTCTCTATGACTAATTAACAATAAAAAAATTGTGGCTATCTACAGGTTTAATTATTTAATCTCCAAGGTTTTGATTAACTTAAATCTTTTTAGTAAGGACAAAAGAGTATATGAAAAAAATGCTTTTCTAATGTTGTTTATTCAGAAGGGATTCTGTAATTTTCCCTAGTCAGCTTGTAAGATTACACCATCTTTGCTGTTAACTCCCCTAACCCAAGCAAGATACAGTGTGAGACAGACTGCTAATGAACCTGTTCCACTGTGTCTGTGCATTATTTGGCTAAATCATAAACTATGCCTACAAAACGTCTCCTTTTTATTTTGGACTGGTAAAGACTTTTAGTAATACAGAGATCACAAGATTCAATGTTTGATTTTGATGTGTTAGAAGAAAGCTGAAAAGTTAAAACCAGGTGTGTCTAGCTGCAGCAACAGTACCTGGTTTCAGGCATATTTTATAAAGCAAACAAGTCTTTACATCCAGGTCCCCTCTCTTTTCGGTACTGGCACTGCATCTGCATGTTTACAAGTCATGGGGTGACCCATGTTGGTCCACCAAAGTTAGAGGGAGTTTTGTCTGATATCAGTGGGACCAGATTTCACTCTAAATAATTCATTTGGCACACAGGCTGAAGCATTTGCTGTGATGCAGTGATACAGTGGGTGGGTATTGTGCAAAGGATGAAATATGAAAGAGCCACTCTCACCATAGAAACTCTTCCAGGAGCCAGCACCATTGTAAGACCTATTTTGTCCATGCGCTCTGGAGATTCTTGCTCATATAATATTTCTCTGCCCCAAAGTGCATAACAAAAATAATTTAAATTAAGATTTCAAGGAAGAAACAGACCTGAAACTCAGTGAACAAGAATTTAGTTCTCAGCTGTGACACCAGCTTGCTCTAAAACCATAAGCAAACACATATGGCTCAATTCAGAAACATTAAAAGAGAAATTAGCATGTGAGGAGATTTTTGAGAGTCTTACAATTCATATCACGGTGAGAAAAACCCCATGAAAGTATGCTTTTGGAGTATACACTCTGCACTCTTCCTGTTTTTTTCCCCCTTAACCTTCTCCCCCATTTGTAAAATGGAAAAATGAAGGTACACTATAAAAATTTATATCTTAATATCAAGTATTGTTCTTAGTACCATAAATATTTAACCTATTTCTGTAGGACTTATCAAGCAGAAGTTCATTAGGGATAAACATCATATGATGTAGGCATTATTTTGAAATAGTTTTATGTTAAGCTTACAATCAAATGTATTTTTGCAGGAAGAAGCCTATGCTAGCAAACAGAACAAATGTTCAAGAACGAATTAACCTATATGCAGCAAAAAAGACGCTTTGTCCAAATATGTGTAGAAAAGTTCTATTTGTGTGATTTCAGGGTGCCCTTGTGGTTAAGGTAGACATGATCTCCCCAGACAGAGAAGTTTCATAGCATTATTATTAAACCAACAAGAAAGAAAAAAAAAAAAATCCATAAAAGTCAGGCTTAGAGTTTTCACTATTAACGAGTAAGCAACACATGAACAACTCAGCTAGCAAGTTTCATACTTAAAATTAGCTGTTCCAAATAAACACAAAATTTTGGCCAATGATTAGAACAGCCTGCGTATGGATTCCCAGACACACAGTAAATATCACAGCTCTCCAGTGATATTCTTATAGTTCCAGTGCTACAGTACTTTCTGGTTCATCTACAGTATGGGCCAAGTTCTGATACTATCATTCCACAGCATAACAGATACATACAGACCTCTCCAGCTATTACATGCACTCCTTTACCCACCATGGGTTTTTCGCATAAATGTTTATATTATCACAAAAATATGGATCTTGTGATCTTACCAGGTAAGCATAAAGAAAAAAAACATTAAAAATATTTTTCTCATTGCAATGGACACATAAAAAACCAAATCAAACATCTTAGCTCTGCCTTGCCTCGAGAAGGCAAGAGACAGCTGTCAGAATGATTGCAATCCTATCTAATCTCTGCTGAAAAGTGTGAGGACTCATTCTCACTAGCTTTCTCCACAGTCATCCTTCACAGACAGATGCCAGATGCCAACATTTCTCTAGACATAAAGTTTCAGGACCATTTTACGACCACATGGCCTTCTGGTGGAAAAAAGAGAGCCATTCACATATTCCCCCTCATACAGATAAATAAAAAAGAATTCTGGTTTGTCCCATGGAGAAAGAATATTCACAGAACTCAGTTCAGCCTTCCTCTCTGTAGAGTGTTTTCTATTAAACATTAAAACAAACTGTAGTGACTGAAAGGCACAGAAACCCCAGGCCTTAGAGGGAGCAAACACTTGTGAATGCCACTACTTCCAAGGGGTTACTGATCATTATGAACTCTTTATCACACAGTAAAATAAGGAAGCCATCTCTATTTCATTTGAATATGTACAGTTCTCCCATATTTTTTTTTTTCAAATCCTGTAAATCATCTGTGCACAGAATAAGACGCAGTTGAATTTTAGCAATGCTCAAGTATGTCTAATTGGGAATGCTAGACACTGCAATTTTACCTATTAAATGTGCCTGTCAAAAAAACCCAAACAAACAACACAAGCAAAACACCCAAACCCAACCCCCACCCCAAAATATTAAAAATATACTAAAAATCTTGCCAGGCCCATTATAACCCCAGGTCAACAGCTAGGGAAGTTAGACACTTATATATCTCTAACAGAGTTAATATGATGGAAAGAAAGAAGCCCAGGACAGGTGGAGAACTCATTTAGGAGATATTAAAACATTTGAGAAACCAAGTAACAGATCCAGCTCTATTCCAACCAAGCAAGAAGGATGTGTGTGGTAGACCTACCAGAACATCTACAGTGGAAACACTGGAAGACAGCGTATTCATTGGATAATTTGCTGAAAGTTTCTAGTGAGCTGTATTTGTAGCTGTACTTAGTCTGCTCTCAACTGTGGTTCTTGCTATATACCATGATAAAGGCTGACATACTGAAAGCAAAATTAAGTCAATTACAAATCTTGTGTGAGGGTTTTTTCAGGTGTTTTCATTTAATGACCCCACAGGCCCAAATGCTAGCTGATTATTCTCAGTAGTGCTCCATTTCAAATCATGACACAAAGGCAGAGAAAGGTTACTTCAACTATCCAGAACCTGGTTTAGGAACAAATTATTCTTTCATCTGTCCAACATTTTTGGAAGAAAATAGTCCAGGCAGCCCTATCTGTTTATGTTTAACATTTCTGAAACAATTTTGAATCCACCTGAAGTAACAGGTGACTGCACTAAAAGAAGAAAAAACCTAAACACCTAAGCATGATCATAAGCTATTTTTCAGATGACTCTGTCATGTTGCTGAGAAAGAATAGGCAGCTTTCAGGGTATATCTGTACAGTGAACGAGGCTGTTGTCCATTGGAATCCTGCTTTATTTGAAGCAAAAATGAAATATGTGGGCTGAAAATGGAGGAAATTGTGGAAGAGTGGAAAATTGAAGGACAGCAGGATTAGGTGGCTTCCAAGGTCACATACAACAAGCTTCTGGCACAGGCAGTCAACTCTCTTTTTGGTCTCCTTTGATCACTGAACAACAGAGAGTATGGAAAAAATCTGTCCCTGTAGTATGAGGAAATACTTGGTTTGCCCTTACAGCTCAGCTTTTTGTCTGTACAGTGCTGTGGGCTCACTGCTCTTCCCTGGGTTTCCACACTGCTAATGGGAAAAATCAGTCCTGAAAACAGACCAGCTGTTGGAACAACTGATTTCACTTCCACTCTTTTCACAAGTGATACAATCCACTCTTCCATTTCTTAGATCAGTTTCTCTAAATGCATTCCATTTCCATTTAATAGATTCAATGGAAAACTACATAAGTCTTGCATAAACACCACTTTAAAACAGTCAGAGACATGTCACATTTATTTTTCCCTCACAAAAAATTCTTTCCCTATTGTGCATAAGGTTTCTGGAAGATGGACTTCAGACTTGCTTTTAGTATCCCTGAAAAAAGGTGAAAAGACACTCTTGAATGTCAGGGATGTTTAGTCACATGATTAGAAGCAAGCAGGAAAATTTCATTATATGAATTGCTTCCTACCCCAGAGCTGAAATTAACGTGCCCATGGAAGGTGAGGGTACAACACATCCAGAAATTAATCCTGGCTCTGCAATTCTCAGGAATATCCTTACCCAATGTGATTTAGAGCAGTAACCAGGCAGCCAAGACTGGGGGCACCTTAGAGCAACTACACAGCACCTATGCAAATGCACGATGCATCTTTGCTCTGATATTCTGAGAATCCCTTTTCTACCCTACCTCAACATTTCCTTCCCTGGAAGGCTGAGAGGCAGAAGGAATTCTGTGGAACATTTTTGGCTATGGGCTCATGATGAATTTGCCCCTGTAACCATGTCATTCTACTAACACAAAAAACACTGTTATTGACCAAATGTCATTTGTGGCTTGCAGTGTGGAAATGCAATTCCATATTAACAATACACAATTAATCATTCCTGGCTTCATTATCTGTTGATGCTGGCAATATATAGATTGACAAGTGTATCACAGTTCTGCATTTGAAAGGTATCTGTAGCTGTCCTGTAAATAAAGTGAAATGCAAATAAATAAAACAAAACCTAAACCAGTTTGTGAAAGACTGCTTGTAAGTATTCTATTAGTACTTTCGTCACTGCAGGCAACCAGAGTGTGAAGCTGGTAAGAAGTCAAGCAAGCTCTTGACGTCAATTATTCCTTATTTGGAACAATTTTAAAGAATCTTTGACTTATGTTCATGTGCTGATCATTGATTAAGCCACAGGGATGTTTCCTCTGGTGTTTCTTTGCCTTTATTACTATAAACAATGTAGTACTTTTCCAAACCACTTAGTTTCAGAACCTGTGCATGCTCTATTAATAAATGCACCCTTATATCTTTTGGTTTTCATTAATGCTTAGAAGACAGCTGATTTTCTGACAAGCTCTGGATCTCTGAAACACTCATAATTATATCACCAATAATTTATGTTTATTTCTTAGTTGTACTTGAACATTAGAATTTATGCACAAAGAATAAATCGTTCTTCTAACAGAATGATCAGTTTTTGTATTTCTCCATGTAGTTACACATTAGTCACTTGGCATTTTCAGTTAAATGAATATGTTCACTTAAAGTAAGTAGTATGGAAAAAACAATAGCAAACATACAGACTTAATAGGCAAGCAGCATGCTCATTGCTGTAACTAAGGGATTTTTGATGTTGTAAGAAATCGTTGATGCCTGCTTTCATTCAGATAGCACACAGTGATTTTAGATGGAATTAATTTCTTTCAGTGTGTTTTATTAAAAGCAAAGGAAGGCTCCAGTTCACAGATTAATAACCTGTGAGTTCTTATTTCAGCTGTGTTCAGTGAATATTGCATGTGTGTGTCTGGATTTCATCCTTGTACATAACACGGAACCCAGTAATATGGACTCCACAAGTTATCTTTTCAGCCTTTCTCCACACCAGTCTTCGAAGCCATTGCTATTTCTTGCTACCACCCATTAAAAGCCTTAAGCTGCCTGATGACAATTGTTTTTCAAGGCAGTCACTGAAATAGGTGCTGCACCTTGGTAGATGAAGTCTGAGAGATTTTTCAGAGAGCTGTGGACACTGCAACTACTAAACATCAGAAAGTCCAGTAGGTCAGCTCTGATTTGTACATGAGATGTCTTGTACTGCGTGCTGGAGCTAAACATGCAGATGTCAGCTCAGCGAAGATGGGAAACCAATGCAATGATTGGTATGAACACCCCAAGAATTGCTGTTAACAGGAAAATTGTTCCTTTCCTTCCCATCCCTGGTTACAATGAGGAATGGCTCATCTTTCAGGCTAGAACTACTCTAGAGCATGGCAGAGCAGAGACGCTTGGCCTCTGAGGGAAGGTGGGAAAAGGGAGTATTCCCAAAGTGGGAGGTGGAAGGAAGGAAGCAGGTCTGAAATAGTAGGTGTGCAAAAGTACAGGAGAATGGGGTTGCCCCTCTGTTTGCAAACTGCTAGATCTCATTCTTCTGATTCCCAAATTATTACTTATCTCCACAGAAAGCATGTAATGTTTTTTTCTGGCTGATAATAAATTCAATGCATCTTTAGCTGAGAATGGCCCAGCAGAATAAAAAAATTATGAAAATCTTAAGATCTTATGCCTGGCTTTGCCATTTCCGTCCATAGAAAAAACATTTGCACCCTCTCTCTTTTACGAATATGTGAAATAACTCCTATTTTTTAATTCAGCTACTAATTAATGCGCTATCAAAAGCACTAATTGAGAGTGGTAAAATGCAGAGCGCTACACAACTATGAGCTAGCAGACTAGTACTTATATATTTCAGTGGTCAGGTCATATAGTAACGTGATCAGCATACTATCAGCTAGACCTGAACCTTTCAGCAGGATCATGAAGCACAACAATGTTTCTATTCATTTTCTGCTATTGTTTCTTGCTTCTCTCAGACATATTCTAAACTGTGACAAGAAGGAAACCCCTTAAGCTTCTTCACACATCTTTTTCTGTCTAAAAGGTGTTGAAGTGTGAAGCAACTACTACTAGGATGGTTCAGCATAAGTATTTTTGTGTACATGATGACAGCTATTATTACTGGTTCTGAGTATCGCATTCACAGTACCATGGCCTATTAGTTTTTTCTCCTTCTACTGAATATTTGGAAATACTTGGATAATTAAAAATGATCACTGTATTGGGTTTGCATGGCAAGATTTTGGTAGCAGGGGGGCTACAAGTCTGGCTGTGTGAGAAGATGCCAGTAGCTTCCCCCATGTCCAATGGAGCCGATGCCATCCGGCTCCAAGATGGACCCATTGCTGGCCAAGACCGAGCCCATCAGCGACGGTGGTAGTGCCTCTAGGATAATGTATTTAAGAAGGGGGGAGAAAAACAACCTGTGCAACAGCAGACAGAGAGAGGAGTGAGGCTGTGAGAGCACCAACTCTGTAGACACCCAGGTCACTGCAGAAAGAGGGGCTGGAGCAGAGATTCCCCAGCAGCCTGTGGTGAAGCCCATGGTGAAGCAGGCTGTCCCCCTGCAGCCTGTGGAGGTCCATGGCAGAGCAGATACCCACCTGCAACCCATGGAGGACCCTTGCTGAAGCAGGTCAATGTGCCTGAAGGAGGCTATAACTCCATGGAGAGCCTGTGCTGGAGCAGGGTCCTGGCAAGGACCTGCGACCCTGGGGGGACCCACAGCGGAGCAGTCTGCTCCTGAAGGACTGCACCCCACAGAAGGGACCCATGTTCACGAAGAACTGCAGCTGTGGGAAGGAGCCACATTGGAGAAGTTTGTGGAGGACAGTCTCCCGTGAGTGGGAGCTCATGCTGGAGCAGGGGAAGAGCGTGAGGAGGAAAGAGCAGCAGAGACAACACATAAAGAACTGACTGCAACCCTGCACTGCTTGCGGGGAGGAGGGAGAGAAGTCTGGAGTGAAGTTGAACCTGGTAAGAAGGAAGGGACTAAAATGGTTTAAGATTTGTTCTTATTTCTGATCCTACTCTGATGTTATTGGTAATAAATTAAATTCATTTCCCCCAGTCGAGTCTAGTTTTCCCGTGATGGTAACTGCTGAGTGATCTCTCTGTCCTTGTCTTGACCCATGAGCCTTTCATCATATTTTCTTCTCCCTGTCCTGCTAAGGAGGGAGAGTGATAGAGCAGCTTGGTGGGCACCTGGCAGCTAGCCAAGGTCAATCCACTACATTGTTTGCCAATCAAGTTATCATCACAATTACAGTAGCACAGCTTTGGAGTAAATTCAGCTCCCCTTGACACTAGTTACAGTTTTGCCATTTTTTCCAAAGATACAAAGTGCATGATAGTCATATGCTAATGGTAGCTGTTATTAAGTTGAAAAGATCAACATATTCAAAGTGTATAGTGAATGATACTACAAGCACTAAAAGCTTTCCTTGAGAATGTTTATATGTCATCTCTCCATCCCTCCACTCCCTTTAAGGGTGAAATAAACTCTTTAAAAGCAACAAAAAAGACCTGGAAGAACTGGGAGAATTAAAACATAACTACAAAGTATTTCTAGTGGAAAAACTAACATTTTGAATCACTCCTTTGAGGAAGCCTGCTTCTCTCAACTCATATTGCAGTATTCCTAAGTAAGGCCCTCTTCCACTTGGCCTCGTTCATCATTCCTGCTGCAGGAAGGAGAGTAAAATTACTGCTGTAAAATAAAAGGCCATGGACCAAGAATGGAAATAGACCTAGAAAGGAAATCTCTCTGTTAAGAGCCCTACCACTGTAGATAGAGCTCGTGATACAGCAAGCAGTGAAATGCCTGCCTTCCTCACTGCTCCCCCTTTCTGTTCCTCACCTCCTGATACTTATTCAAAACATTCTTCTCTGAATGTGCTGGTTTGCCCCTGTAATATATGGCGTGTAAAATCCACCCTACCAAATAAAAACAGGATCAAACTCTTAGCTGACTTCTTAAGCCAACACATCTGGAGAGGTCTTTCTGACAGATTTTTTTTTTATTTTTTAATTCAGTGGACCTACAAAGCATGGGAGGCTAGCAGTTACTATCCTAACAAGCACATTAGAGTAATAACAGGCATTCATGAACAAACTTGTGAGAGGACTACAGTCCTCTTCAACAGTAGTCCTCTTCAACACCACATAAATTCAAGTTTGTCACAGTTTAGTGTTGGGTGTGTAGGTACCTGAGGGCCCTTCTCTCCCTCACTCCACTGCCCAATACAATCTCCAAAAATACTTCTGTGTGTACAGCCAAGCAAACACTCAGATTAAACTCACCGAAGGCAGCAACAGAGGCTAAAAGAGAAATACTATTAACATGCAGTGCTACTCCTACACCAACAGCTGGTAAGCCCTCAGAAAAGCATAAATAAACTAATTAGACACAGAAAAATCTTCAGTGTAATGATGTCCATTCACACATTGTACCATCCTTTTTGATAAGCAAGGGGAAAAGGGAATGAAAACAATTTCACTTGCAGGCATATGACCTATTCACCAGTGACCTTTAGCCAGGTAGCAGGGTACCTTTAGGTATAGCTATGTGCTGATGTACTCAAGCATACCTGGCTATCCCATTAACTGGATACAAATTCCATCAATTTCTCTGCACAGCCTTTCAAGCAACTCCCCCCCCACCACCACTTTTTTTTTTTTTGGGGGTGTGTGTGTGTGTTTCCATTCATAAGAGCTGCAGCAGTCTAAAAATTCCCACATGAATGTGTGGGAGCTCGTGCTACCTGTATAATAATACTCTGATTGTGAAATTTTCAATACCTATAATGGAATACTGAAGACAAGTAATTGTACAAAGTGAAAACATCTATTAAAATTTAATTACAGTATTTCTACTGTTTCCAAAAACCTGCAATGTTTACATTTCCTGGCATGTATGTAAGACTACTATGCAACTTTTAACTAAAGAGTAAAAATTCTTACTTAACAATTTAATGTATCAGACTGGGGAGAAGAAGGTGAAAATGGGAAAGAAGAATTCTACAAGATCACAGAGATGACTATTACAAAATGGCCAACTTTGTCAGCAACCATGCATAAGGATGTATGAACCTGTGTTTACTTCTTTCTGAGTATTAGCGTCAATTCTGTTCAGATGAAGGTTAACTATGTTCACCTCAGTTTCTTCCTCTTCCATTTCAATGATCAACCACAACACAGGCATGGACCAAGGTTGGGTTTTTCATTAGAGTTGGTGCTACATAAGGCTTTTCACTTGATTTTATTTCTCTCCAAATACCATATTTACTCGCTTTTCAACTCAAAAGTACATGCATTAATTACACAATCATATCCACAGATTTGGTTTTCAAGATAAGACACAATACCAAAGCACCCAGTAAGCACGGCTGCTGGCTTCAGTAAAAGCGAAATCAGGACATAAATGCTGCAGATGAGATCTTATGCTGTTCTACAGTGATGTAGTTCAGTTTTAATCACCTTATTAGTGGTAGTTTTACTTTAAGTCAGGATGTCCTCTGGCAGATTTTAATGAAATATTAGAGGTATAGATAGTAATATCAAGAACAGTTTTCCAAATTTTGCAAAAGTGAAGAGAGTGAGAATATAAAGCAAACAAGAAATAGGTTTGGAGTGAATTCAGTGCTGATGAAATAGCCAAGATTTTCTCACAGCCATAGGTTCTCCTAAACGTAGAGATCTGCAGTCATAATTGTATTTCCTTCTTCATTTAAGAAATATCTTGTACGTTCATAGTGATGTGTAAAAACTACTTATTAATAATCTGCAACTTTTCCATTGGTGGTGGGGCACTGCCATTTTGCCCCAATGCCAAAACCTACTTCAAGTGTTTTGCAGAGTCACTTACTGCTCAATGAAATTAAAACATATCAGGCTGGAGGACAGAGTCTGAATATATCAGAATGAATAGAAATGGAGGATTTTGAATTTCACAATACTTCATGCAGGCAAGATGTCAGAACACAGAGGACTGTGAAGGCTTTGGTGTATCACAGAAAAATACTACAGACAGGAGCTCTTTTCTGTATGCACCATTAATGGTTACACAACTGTGGAGGGAAATGAAGTATGCTAGCACTAATAATCTGCCTCCCCGCAATGGTGCAAATCAGCATAAATTTCCCTACAGCAGAGGAAGAGCACTAATTTGTATCAAATATTGCACCACTCTCTGTGGTGCACATCGGACCACTCATCCACACTCAAGGTATGAGGTTAGGGTATGTAATCTACCATTTACTGGCAGCAGTTGGAACATTCCCTTCATCTTAAAAAAGATCTTAGGCACCCACTACTGTAATATTTACATTTATAGTAACCTGCCAGCTTCTGCTTTTATTTAAAGTAAGTTCTAATTGTACATGGGATTTTAGGTCTCAGTTTATATTTGTAATATGAAACAGTATTCTCCTACAGATTTTTCAAGGAAAGCTGAGAAAACACTATTTTTTAAGAATGGAAGTGAGTATGTAGAAAATCTTTTACTTTTTTTTTTTTTTTTTTTTTTTAAGTGCTGGGAGAATAATAATTTAAAACAAATCGAAACAAAATAGACACTATGACAAGCAGTACATGAAAAGAGGTATTTTCATTCATGTACTTACTATTGTATTTCCACCAGAGTCAGAATTATAAAATTTGCCCCATGAGTCCCATCATTTATTTTTTTATCATTCAATATTTTCATATCAAAGATTTTCACTAATACATAATTCCTGTAGGAATATTATAGGATTATTTGCAAAAGACTTTTTTTTTCCCCTCCCCTTGAGTTTTGCATTCTAAGCAGGAAATGATGCTGCTAGTGTTTGGATGAGCTCCAGGAAAAGGAGTAGACTAATAGCGTATGTGCTAGATGAGAAAGGATTATAAACAATGGAATATACTATATGCATATTCTTACTTCCAAAAAGATATCCTGCTCTTGCAATACATGGATTTTTACTGCTGCTCCCTGATGCCCACTCTAATGAACAAGTTATGCTCTTCACTGTCGCGGTTTAACTCCAGCCAGGAAATAAAGTACCATGCAGCTGTTTGCTTCTCCCCAAGGGATGGGGAGGAAATTCAGGAAGAAGGTAAACCTCATGGTTTGAGATAAGAAAAATTTACTAATTAAAATATAATAGAATATAATTAAAATAATAGTAATGAGAAAGAGAGAGAGGGAGAGAGGAATAAAATCCAAAACGGGAAAAAAAAGTGTGATGCAGAACACAATCGCTTACCACCTGCTGACCGATGCCCAGCCAGTCCCCAAGCAGCAATCAGCTGGCCTCAGCCAACTCCCCCCAGTTTATACATTGAGCATGATATTTTATGGTATGGAATATCCCTTTGGCCAGTTCGGGTCAGCTGTCCTGGCTGTTTCCCCTCCCAATATCTTATGCCCTTCCAGCCTTCTCACTGGCAGGGCCTAAGAAATTGGAAAAGTCTTTGACTTAGTATAAATACTACTTACAGACAACTAAAAGCACCAGTGTTTTATCAACATTATGCTCATACTAAATCTAAATCACAGCATTGTACCAGCAACTGAGAAGAAAATTAACTCTATTCCAGCCAAAACCAGGACATTTACCTTTATAGATTCTGTCTTCTAAGAGAATTGTGCAGTGAAAATATTAATTGTAACAACGTGCCATACTAACAGAAGTATTTATCCATATATCTACTTACACTGTTGCTCAGTGATTTAACATGCCAATGAATTTGTAGATTTAATTTACTGCAGATTTCATTTCTTGTAAAAGAACATCAGATGTTTTCCTCATTCCAGTAGGCTACGCTTGTCCTGCTAGGTCATGTGAGAACCTTGTAAACAACACATAATACACTAACAGTAGCTTATGTCGATAGAGATCCCATAAAAAAAACCCCCAAAAAACAAAAAACCAAACAAACCTAAAAAAGAAATGCAGATTTTGAGATTGCTGAAATATCCCTGTTTGGAGTAAAAGAATGGTTCTTTCTCATCTCTTACATTTCCCACTCTTTAACAAAATTAATCGGCTTGCAATGCACGGTTTTTGCACTCTTCCACCTGACTATGAAGCGGGTCTGGGAGCTGGAGCCCAACTCATAGTCAGGATGCAAGGGAAAGCATTTAATAGTCTTGGAAGTAGAGAATACTTTAAATAAATAAATAAATAGAAAACTACAAAAGAACCCAACAGCTTGGGGCAAGGGAAAGTGAGCTCCATGAGCTGGGCAAAAAGCCCATACCCAATCCCCCAATGTTCTTTGGGGTTCATGGAGATATGAATTCTGCCTTCCATCCTTTCACCTGATGGGAGCAGAGGCCCAGAAAGCAGCACATTCCCTTACACCATAAGGTTTTCACTCATTAATGGAATATGTAGTTTTTCAGATATACATCATTTATTTGATTGCGATCATCTGGCCACAAGAATGTATCAGGGCAAAACCAGAAGAAATTGCAATTGTTAAGTTTTGCTTATTCACTAGGACTCAACCCCATGGTCTACAAAATACACAAGGCAAATAATATATATGTTATATTGTATTATATGCCCAGGTTGCTCTTCCAGGCAACAAGCCAGTAAGCACGCACATGTACTTTACTGTGTGGCTCATATCTATATTTTGGGTTGTTTTGCTGAAGACTTTACGGTTATCAGCTACTATTACAGCATTATGGGTTTCTATACATTACACTCTGCTTGTCCAGCAGAATGAATATATCCTGTAAAACTGCTGACTCTTCATCCTCGTATTCCTAAACAAATTTTATATACTTAGCTTCTTCATCATCTTTTTCAAGTTTCATCACTGGAACTTACTAGAAAACGCACAATGTAGTACCCAAAACTGAAGAGGCTAAATCTCAATTTAAAGGACATGAAAAGACACGAAAGAAAGATTGGGTAAAGTTTAAGCCAATGAAAGTATGAGTCACTATTATATAACAAGCAAGTTGGGTATGTTCTGGTATTTTAAGCTGAAGAAGAGATAGGTTGAGAGGGGAAGAGAGCACAGAAGTGGGAGTCAACAGGGGAACTGAGGTAAAGTAAGTGGGTATGTAAAAGTTTAGGAGCACTAATAGGAACTTATATGCTCTCTTAAATCTTGTTTCCTTACAGTTTTTTAAATCTCAGGTAGAGCTCTTAAAAATGTTTAACTCTGTTTTCATCCCAAGGGATGAAGTATCCATTTAAACCATATCAATATAATTAATTTTCACTAGGTAGCTATTAGGCAACTTCTAGGTAACTTTGACAAACTTACTCCGTTCATAGAAGACACAGCTGGGTAGAAATTAGTCTCTAAAAATACTTTCACACAACCTGCTTGTTTTCTAGTCACTGTCTTCTTATGTTATGCTCATTCCATCTGTCAATAGATATGAGTCACACATTCGACCTTTCAGTTTCACTTGCGCACATAAATTTCTTCCAATTTCCTGTGAAACAAACACTTTTAACTCTTTAGGACCTAGCAATTTGCACATATAGCATGCTAGAATGGTTAAAGAGGAAGCACGCTCTTGTGCTGATATTCTTAGCCATCCAGTCTGCACTACCTTTTGAAAGCAGATTGTCTCTTTATTTTGCTGACCAGCCTTCTGCCAACTGTACCACTAACTTTCACTGAAAAACTAGCAAATATATGGAGCTCCAGTTTAAAATCCACAGCGTAACTATATTTTCAAAGAAAGCTAAACAGCAGACAAGCAGATCCAAGTCACTCCTGACATTACCAGCCACGATCAGCAGATTCACTGAGTGAAAGCTATAATTTTACCATTTTTAAATCTGAAGCAGGCGACATTTGGTTCAAAGCTGACTTAAAAATAAAGACTCATGCTTGCCCAAATGCTACCCACTGACATAAATCATGATGTCTTTAGCAACAGATCCCACTTTTTTTTACTCCCCAAACACAATAAACACTGCCAGTACGAACAAAGAAGGAACATGGCCACAAAGGACACAGCAAATTGTGAAAGCTAGAGCATTATTCTGGGATATGCGAGTATATTGCCTTACTCTTTCTTTCAGACACAGTACACAATTTAATTTAGTCTTTCGGGGGCATTTCATGACAAAGGGGAAAAAATCATCATTTTTAATAACAACCAAAAAGTTGGACTACTGAAAAAGAGATCAAATTCTGCACAGTGATCTGTGAAGGACAGAGACTTGACACATACAATTTGTTGGCAGACCAAATTTATGAACTCATTTAACTCATTATTGTTGAAACAGCAGCTCAGCAGTGAAATGCTTTAACAGAACAGTAGACTCACAGTCTGTTTCAATTAAGTATTACAATGGCATAAAAAGGTCTGTGGTTTGGCCTTACAGTTCCCAACCAAAATACACCAGACTTGGACCAGCTGTAATATTGTCCCATCAAAACTACTTTAACCATCTAAGCAAAGTCCCTTTTCTACTAGTGACTGAGATTTCTCCACATGTAGTAATCGAGAAAATAGGATGTCAGGCCTGAAGTTCAAAGTCTACGGTTGCTGGAAGGGATGAGTGGATGAGATATGGCTGAGATGACACTGGAACCGCTCAGGCTCCTATGCCTGTACACCAACGTGACTACCTAAAGGGACCAGTGAGGTTTCAGCACCGTCATGTGAGAGACGTGCTTTAGACAGCACTGAAAAATGTGGAAGCACCCAGAAAACCTGCTATTGATTGATGGATGAAGTCTGATTTTTTTAACCTTTGGTCTTTGGTACATTAGCATTGAAATAATAAAACAGAATGCATGATCTGTTGATATAATGGATGTGTGCTCCAGTCACTTATTTAAGTACAGGCTAGTCAAATTAATGAACTCAAGACAACATCGCAGATACATATATGGTCTTTGTGTTAAAAATCTTTTCCTTCCTTACAGAAAACACACTCAAAGGATTAATTTTACTTTTGGTGACTTACCCTCACTGCTAACTTAAGGAAATCAACTACAGAAAAATGAATTTACAAGCAGTACCGAGGTCGCTGGCAGACAGCAGCTTGTACACTGGTTCCTGAACTGAAGGAAAAAGAGACCATATATGGATAAGACCAAAACCAGAGCCTAAAATTAGTAATAAGCGATATTAGTCACTGGGGGCTTTTTGTTTTTTTGTTAAGTAGGGGTGGGTTGGAGTAGAGGGGGTGTTGGAGTTTTTTTGTTTGTTTTCTTTTTTACAGTGTTAAGAACCCTACAACCTGCATTTGTATGCTGAACTTTTGGTCATTAGGTGCCTTCAGGCTAAATTAAAATTATCATTCTTCCGGTTCTTCATCTTCATTAGTTCAGATAAACACTTGCCATCAGCACACAGTTAGCGGATAGTAACACCTACAGTGTTAAAAACAAAGCAGGAAAAAAATATCTGTTAAGTGACGGCTCTGATTTAACAGGCAGCTTTTCTGTGTCAAACTTAGACTTTCAAAAATTTTACGATACACGGTCCATTTACAGATCTATACACTGTCTACTATTGCCTTCTCAAGGCTTCAGGTCTCACCACTTTTTCCTCAACTTCCAAAAACATAAATGTCCATTATTGCTCAAAGATCTTCTCACTGAAGTCAACTGAATTTAGAAGATGACAGCCAGAACATGTGTGTGATGACACAGCAGTCTGGCAAGGCTGTTTTGAAGTCATTGTGTATTTGCTTTTCCACAAAAAAAAAGATATTATTTTTGGCAAGACCAGATTTTTGTTTCACAAATCAGGCAGAGAAAAGAACAGGAGGACTTAAATGCATTCATAGTACAGATTAACAAAGAAAAGTTAACATGAAAAGTTCAAACTTCAAATTTATGTCCATGTTTCACAGGAAACTGTCACTGCCCAAATTTATTGTTAATCATAAAACTACGACCCAAAATAGAGACTCCAATTTAAGGCTAATTTAAAATACAAGTAAGTACTTTACATGTTTTAACCTGACCCCAAACTAGGTGAACTCAGTGGGGTTTAGATTAAAAACAATTAAAAGTAAATATGTATTTAAAGAACCTGATTTAATAATTTTCTTTAGTTATTAGTAAACCCCAAGATGACCAGTACAAGTAGAATGAAGGAAAGAATCAAAGCCAGTCTATACTAAGCTTCTCTTACAGGGTCCTTCACAAAAAACAAGCAAGTGGTCCATATATTGATAACAGTGACATTAAGAATGAGAAATCCATTATTTTTAGATTCTTTACCAGATATGCATTTGCATCAGGTGGCTCACTGCATGATACAAATTTTGCAGCAAACCTGTAGAGTTCTGATGACTACAGTCTTCTTTATTTGTATTGGATAATTCCTAACTAGGGAAGGTAAAATTTGCCAGTGGTCTTTTGGGTTGAAATTCTTATCTGAGGTAACGTTAGTAACACAAGCCTTTAACTCCTCAACTGTGAGTAATAAAACTATTTTGCTATCAAAAGAAGCAGCATCCTACATTATTGTCATTTTTCATGAAGTTTCTAAAAAGGTTAAAGTTTAAAAACAAAAAGAAAAATGCCAGACAATGTGTTCATTCTTTCCTGACAGTTACTTAAGAGATAGAACTAGTCCAAACCAATCAATAATTGACCGTTATTTTCAGCTATATTTTGCAACCACAGCTACCAGGACATGTATTAACTGATTGCAAACAGACAAGGAAGGACTTAATCAAAGTATGAAGGCAGCAACAAATTTCACATGTTGTTCACTTCTGCAGGTTGTTCCGGAACCTTAAGTTTAACCAAATGAAGTGGAATGGGAATAGACAGCTTATGATTTAGCATACCAATATGCCCAGACACCTTCATCTGTATGCTGGCAGAGTTTTACAGCTAGAAGCTGCATTAAAATTGATGAAAGACAATGTAACTTCTCTTGAATGATTCTGTGCATCTTTGAGTTGACAAAACAATGCAGCATTCCTAATTTTTGTTCACAAGAAAGCCTCCCAAATATTTTCTTAATTTTATTTTATGAAATGCCTTTGCTCTAAGTAATGTGATTTCTTGTTTTGAAGCTGTTTCACTGTTTCCACTCTTAGACCTTCACGTGCTGCAACCATAGACCTAGTGATTAAGCCACCATTAATAACAGGTTAGCAACACAAAATTATTTGCTAAAATTAAAGGGCATGGGAGACATTTAAAATCTATCAAGTCAGATCATTACAGAAGCCCCAGAATCAGCAAAGGTTTCAAAAAAATCATACATTAAAATAAACAAGTAGCTTTAGCAATTATTACATATACAAGACAATGTTAAACTTGCATGCCCGATACATGCGTACAGGTGCACTGCAGAGTAGGAGGGTAATATGCATGATTACATGGGATGGCAGAGAGGTTTTGTTTTGGGTTGGGGGGGTGTAACTGCTCTGGATGGCTTCATTACACAGCAAAGGCAGTTGTTCTGTTAGTGCTAATTAAGCCTTGGGGAACAATTTGTTGAGGTAGTTGGAGAAAATCTGGATGAGAGAAAAAAAAAGGAATTTTCATGTTTAGTCCCAAACAGAAGCAGAAACTTTCAAGTTCTGAACTTCCGGAATTCCAGCACAGGAGCTAAATGACTGATCTTGCAAAGAGCAAGAACCCCCAGCTTTCCACTGAAGCTTACAGATGTTTGCAGCACATCGCAGGACTGAATCTTTTTAATGCAGAGCCATTACTCCATTAAAATAAATTTAATTGACTGCATCCTTCTGTATAGTCGTACTGTCACAGAATACTCTTTGTCAGGTTTGCATTCAGGAATTTACAGTCGTATATGAGAAGTACCCCAGGTACTGGTTTATATTCACTAAAGATTTTTCTGTTCGTTTTTCTTTGATTCAGGAGATGCCCCGCTGGACTTGCTGTTTATAAACAGGGAAGGACTGATGGGTGCTATGGTGGTCAGAGGACATACTGGGCATGAGATGACAGAGGTTTTGATTCTCAGAGAAGAGCGGGGTCAGCAGAACTGCTACTTTGACTTCCAGAGGGCTGACTTTGGCCTGTTTAAAAGCCTGGTTGATGGAGTCCCTTGGGAGATAGTTCTGAAGGGCCAAGGGGTCCAGGAAGGCTGGACAGTCTTCAAGAAGGTAGTCAAAGACACAGAAGCAGGTCCTCTCCGTGTACCGAAAAATGAGACTGTTTGGGAGAAGACAGGCCTGGCTGAACAGAACGCTTTGGCTGGAACTTAGGGGAAAAAGGAGAGTTTACCACCTTTAGAAGAAAGGGCCAGGCAGCTCTGCAGGGCTATAGGGATGTCACAAGGTTATGCAGGGTGAAGATTAGAGAGGCAGAAACCCAGCTAGAACTGGGTAGCCACCACCATAAAAGATAACAAAAAATGTTTTTACAAATATACTAGCAACGAAAGGAAGGCCAAGGATAACATGCATCCTTTATTGTATGTGGTGGGGAACACTGCCACAAAGGACGAGGAAAGGGCTGAGGTACATAATGCTTTCTTTGCCTCAGTCTTTAATAGTCATACCAGCTTCCCTCTGGGTACTTGGCCCCCTGAGCTGGAAGACAGGGACAAGGAGCAGAATGAAGCCCCCACAGCCCAGGGGGAAATGGTCAGTGACCTACTGCTCCACTTAGACACGCACAAGTCTGGGTGGATCCTGTCTGGCCCCATAAAGGTACTGAGGGAGCTGGTGAAGGAGCTCGCCAAGCCACTCTCCATCATTTATCAACAGACCTGGCTAACTGGGGAGGTCCCAGAAGACTGGTGGTTAGTCAATGTGATGCCCACCTACAAGAAGGGCAGGAAGGAGGATCCGGGCAACTACAGGCCTGTCAGCCTTGGTGTGGGAAAGGATATGGAGTGGATCATCCTGAGCACTGTCACACAGCACATGCAGGACAACCAGGGGATCAGGCCCCACCAACGTGGGGTTATGAAAGGCAGGTCCTGCTTGATCAGCCTGATCTCCTTACGTGACAAGGTGACCTGCCTAGTGGATGAGGGGAAGGCCGTGCGTGTTGCCCACCCGGACCCCAGCGAAGCCCTTGGCGCCGTCTCCCCCAGCATCCCCTGGCGACAGCGGCTGCTGCCGGC